>BTPG01000007.1:144097784-144267784 GCA_036245525.1 Semisulcospira habei
GTCGCACTAATTTATCCTTGTCACACTAACCTACTGCTGTCGCACTAACTTACCGCAGTTGCACTAACTTATCATTGTCACACTAACCTACCACTGTCGCACTAACTTACCGCAGTCGCACTAACTTACCGCAGTCGCACTAACTTACCATTGTCGCACTAATTTACAGGAGTCGCACTAACTTACCACAGTCGCACTAACTTACCATTGTCGCACTAACATAGCGCAGTAGCACTAACTTACCACTGTTGCACTAACTTACTGCAGTCGCACTAACTTACCGCAGTCGCACTAACTTACCATTGTCGCACTAACATAGCGCAGTAGCACTAACTTACCGCTGTTGCACTAACTTACTGCAGTCGCACTAACTTACCGCAGTTGCACTAACTTACCATTGTCGCACTAACTTACCGTTGTCGCACTAACCTACCGCTGTCGCACTAACCTACTGCTGTCACACTAACTTACCGCAGTCGCACTAACTTACCGCAGTTGCACTAATTTATCATTGTCACACTAACCTACCACTGTCGCACTAACTTACCGCAGTTGCACTAACTTATCGTTGTCACACGAACCTACCACTGTCGCACTAACTTACCGCAGTCACACTAATTTACCATTGTCGCACTAACCTACCGCTGTTGCACTAACTTACCGCAGCACACTAATTTACCATTGTCGCACTAACTTAGCGCAGTAGCACTAACTTACCGCTGTTGCACTAACTTACTGCAGTCACACTAACTTACCGCAGTTGCACTAACTTACCATTGTTGCACTAACTTACCGTTGTCGCACTAACCTACCGCTGTCGCACTAACTTACCGCAGTCGCACTAACTTACCGCAGTCGCACTAATTTATCATTGTCACACTAACCTACCGCTGTCGCACTAACGTACCGCAGTTACTGCAGTTGCACTAACTTACCATTGTCACACTAACTTACAGCAGTCGCACTAACTTACCGCAGTTGCACTAACTTACCTTTGTCGCACTAACTTAGCGCAGTAGCACTAACTTACCGCTGTTGCACTAACTTACTGCAGTCGCACTAACTTACCACAGTCGCACTAACTTACCATTGTCGCACTAACTTACCATTGTCTCACTAACCTACCGCTGTCGCACTAACTTACCGAAGTCGCACTAACTTACCGTTGTCATGGGCGTACATGAGGGTTTATGTCTCTGGTTAGTCCTGTGTTCTTTATGTCTAGATCTGGTACCATTTACATCTGTGTTCGTTACGCAAATGTCGGTCAGTGCGCAGTGGTTTCTGACGCGAAATTCGTGAACTATGGCAGCGAAGAGGTCGCGACGGACATGAAACAGTCATGTCTGCCTCTCTCCCCATTCTTAACAAATACAGTTTCAGTTCATTTGAGTTCGGTTCGATTTTTTTCCCTTTCAGTTTAGTTCAATTCGGATCGGTTCGATTTGGTTTGGTTTGGTTCCGTTCCGTTGATTTCGGTTTGGTTTGGTTTAGTTCAGTTCAGTTTAGTTTGATTTAGTTCCGTTCAGTTCGGTTCGGTTCGGTTCGGTTCGGTTCGGTTCAGTTCAGTTCAGTTCCGTTCGGTTCAGTTTTGTTCGTTTCAGTTTAGTTTGGTTCAGTTCAGTTCAGTTCGGTTCCGTTCCGTTCGATTTAGTTCCGTTCAGTTCCGTTCTGTTCAGTCAGTTCCGTTCAGTTTTGTTCCGTTCAGTTCGGTTCAGTTTAGTTGCGTTCAGTTCGCTTTAGCTCTGTTCGGTTTAGTTACGTTCAATTCGCTTGAGTTCCTTTCGGTTTAGTTCTGTTCAGTTCGCTTGTGTTCCTTTCCGTTCACTTCCGTTCCGTTTCGTTCGGTTCAGTTCAGTTTGGTGTAGTTCGGTTCAGTTTAGTTCGGTTCCGTTCAGTTCAGTTCCGTTCAGTTGCGTTTTTTTCAGTTCCGTTCCGTTCCTTTCGGTTCAGTTCTGTTGTTTTGGTTTGGGTTACGTTCGGTTCTGTTTTGTTCGGTTCTGTTCTGTTCAGCTCGGTTTGGTTCGGGTCACAGTTCAGTATTAAATAATTACGTATCCAGTATTGTTTTAATGAGTCATCATAATGCAGCTTTCAGCAGTATCGCTTGTTATCTTGTGATGGCTGGCGTGGAGCGCGTGTGCGCCTTTCCGATCGCAGAGACCCCATCTTGAACGAACACGATGAACGGACTGCGCTAGTGTTGTCGTTGCAGCTGTTTCGTCATCATCGTCGCAGTCTGTCGTGGGAAAAAAAAATCACCTTATAGTGTGGCTGCCTACGCACTTTTTCACACTAATGGTTCTGAGGGTGTTATGCTTTCCTTCGTACAATCTAGTGTTACAAAGATCGTTGTGCAAGAAACACTCTCCCAACCGCAGCTAATTAGTACACGGTCTCAGGTTTGGACTAGCAAGAGGCAATGATCCTCATGAGCCCCCGCGAACGCGGGGACTCATGAGGATCTTTGCCTCTTGCAGATGGTTTTATCACAAGATTAGGAAGCTTAAAAAGTTACGTCCCTTAGCCTAATGACCCTCGGAGTCGGTCAAGGGCAGACGACTCGCGTCATCCCTCGCCCTGTGGTTGTTGGGCGAGTTGTTAAGGCCGCACCCACCAAGGCTCTCGCGGCCTCTCCGGGCCACTGTTACCCTGTTGAGCTTTTAGTGAGTGTTAATCGAATCAGGGGCACGTCCATGCCTGTTTGCGCCGGCCTGATGGCGGTGGCTTAACGGCTTTTGGTTCACCACTCTTCCTCTTTTTACTGTCATCAACCCATTCACCCCCACAGCGTGCTGCAGCAGGAAATGGGTGGACCATGATAATTCAAGGGCGGTGCCAGATTAGCTTGGCGCCTGACGGCGCCAAGCTAATCTGGCACCCGCCCTTGAATTCTCACGGTCGATTCATCTCCCGATGGCTTGCCTGATTCTGCTTCCCACTTCCTCGTTTGTGATGTGATCTCTGTATGAGATGCCAAGCAGCCTTCGAAAACATCTCATTTCAGTGGCTTGTATCCTCCTTTCAAGGTCTGCTGTGAGGGTCCATGACTCGCAGGCATACAAGAACACTAGATGACTAAGGAGCGCATCAGTCTGATCTTGGAGCAGAGTGTGCTGTTTCTAGTGTCCTTCCATATGGTCAGAAACATCACACCATATGTATACAGTGAACTTCCGGTACAAGAAACCGCTAAGGAACCCCCCCCCCCCCCCATTTCCCCAACACAAAAAAAAACAAAACAAAAAAAATTGTCACAAGTCTATTGCAGTCTTTTTCGCTTAGAACAAAGTCGGATTTACAAACAAACAACAACAAAAAAAGAGTCTGAAGACTTTTTCAGAGGTCCCAGCAACATGGTGTGCATTACTTTGCTTATACGAAACTTCGAATACAACAACAAAACATCGCATCTCCTGGTGATTTTGTCATACCCGAGGTTTCCAGTGTCAGCTAGAGTAATGTGCGTAGTTGTGACGTCAAAAATATCGGACTATTTTGTGGTATCTGACGTCGTGGCGAGCGAAGGGTTACTGTGGATAGGTTCTATTAGATCCTGCACGCTTTACATTAGGGGCTTTCTCGATCAATGCTTTTCTGAGCTGAAGTCGTTGGAATTTTGCTCTTCGTGTTGAGGTTGCGTTTGCGACAAACGACTCCCATCAACGAACGAAAGCAAAACCACGCCGTGGGCTACGTCAGGGTATGCTGCTGTACTTGTGTGCCCGGTTTTATTTTACTTATGTATCTGTCTGTCTGTCTGTCTGTCTGTCTTTTTCCAAAAGCGCAGACAACACTGCAAGCACCTCCAAGAGGCATATATCCTCATGAGCCCTCCGGGCTCATGAGGATCTATGCCTCTTCGGGATGTTTGGCGTGTTTTCTATGCTTATGGCCGACAATTATCCGTCATTAGTTCTCTCTCTTTCGTTGTTGGCAGTCGTTCGTTATAAACGAAACCTCGCTAACATCATAACCATCGCCTGAATTTTTCGGTCGCCATCCCTGCTGTAGAACAACAGGTATAAATTGGCATACGTTTTGATGAGCACCCACATCATTTTGGGGAGCTTGAAGATCTGTGCCTTACAGAGTGATGCCGTTCCCTGGAAAGATGATTAGATTCCGGGTTGGCTCGTGTAATGAGGTATAACCAAAGTGACTGTCCTTTTTCCTACGCGAAGGTTCCTCACATAAAAGGGGTATTTACTTTTAGGAGCCAGTTCGCGTGCCCTCAGTGTCAACATTTTTGCTCTTGAATTAACTCATCCAGCCCGGCGCACGTATTTCGCAAATTTTGCAGGCGTCATCTAACGACTATGCACCTGTTGCAGGAGATGGATCGACCATGATAATTCAAGGGCAGTGCCAAGCTAATCTGGCACTATCCTTGAATTAAATTCCTCTGTTTTGATACTCGTATCCCGCTCCAGGTTGGATCTGTTAACCCCTTGGCTGTCGGTAGCGGGTTTTGTCGCGATGATTCCTGCAGGATGTTAGTGTGTTGTTATTCCTGCAGGATGTTAGTGTGTTGTTATTCCTGCAGGATGTTAGTGTGTTGTTATTCCTGCAGGATGTTAGTGTGTTGTTATTCCTGCAGGATGTTAGTGTGTTGTTATTCCTGCAGGATGTTAGTGTGTTGTTATTCCTGCAGGATGTTAGTGTGTTGTTATTCCTGCAGGAATCATCTCGACCAACAACAACAACAACAACAACAACCAAAAAAAAAAATCGCTACCGACAGGCAAAGAGTTGAAGCAATGTTCATTTGATTGATTGATTAGCTCCGGGTTTAACGTCCACGGCACCGAAGTGATAATGGACGGCCCTGACGGGCGGGTTATGGGGGACAGGGAAATCTATTGCCTATGGAGTACGACCTGAACACTGATCAATTCAGGCGCACTGCAACTGTGCCACTTTGATTTACCAGGACCTTTCAACGGAGATGCTATTGAGCAAATCCGCCTTTTCCCCCTGGATTGCGAGTCCAGCTACCGGGGCCGGGACGGGGATTCGAACCCACGACCCGGCGATTCCCTTCGCTCTCCTGCTCCGACGCTTAACCGCATGAGCTATTTCGGACTCTAAGCAATGTTCACCTTCCAAAGCACAGCAGGGCAAGAGCACACAGTTTAAGAAATGGCAAAAGGCGTACTTCTTAGGCTTGAAGCCTTGACAGCCCCAAAGTGCCATCTCTCGCCTGGGTTTGAAAGCTTTCAAGTGCATTAAAAAAAAAAAAAAAACCCACTTTTTTTTACTGCTGTGCATTGTGTGTTGATATGAGCTGAGATGTGCACGTATGTTGTGCTGGTTTTTTTTAAATACATTAGATTTAATTGAATTGATGGTTTGTATCATTATTGTGTGCATATTGTAATGTAAGTTTTGTGTCTATAATATATCTAAGTCACTGAGCCTGTCGGACCACTTCAATTGCCCCTAGCGGGATAAATAAAGTTTATTGTATCGTATCGTATCGTATTGTATTGTATTGTATTGTATTGTATTGTATTGTATTGTATTGTATTGTATTGTATTGTATTAGTGCGCCGAGGCTAAACAGCTTAACCCATTCAGCCCGATGGCCGTATTTCCTAAATTTTGGAGGCGGCGTTATCTGATGACTATGCACGAGTTACAGAAGATGGCGCGACCATGATATTTCAAGGGCAGTGCCAGATTAGCTTGGCGCCGACAGGCGCCAAACTAATCTGGCACTACCCTTGAATTGTCATGGTCGACACATCTCCTGCTGTAGTGCGTCAGGGCTGAAGGGGTCAATGAACTGTTCATTTGGCAAGGTCAGTATGTACGGCTGTGATGAGTTATTAGAATTTTCAAATCAAAGGGAAACGACTCGCTTTGCTGCGTTTCAGGGCAGATCATCCAGGCGCTGGAGGAGTGTAGCGGGAGCAGCGCGTGCCCTGCGCGTGTACAGGACGAGCTGCGCAAGCTGAGGGACGAGATAGAGAGGGCCGCTTCCACCGCCATGGGCTATGTCAGGGTGAGTAAGCTGCTGTGCTTGTGTGCCTGGTTTTACTTTTTACTTATGTATGTATCAGTCTGTCTGTCTGTCTGTCTGTCTGTCTAAATGAATGAATGAACGAATGAAGGAATCAATCAATCAATCCATCCCGGCATCCATCCATCCATCCATCCATCCATCCTTCAGTCAGTCAGTCAGTCAGTCAGTCAGTCAGTCAGTCAGTCAGTCAATCAATCGGTCGGTCGGTGGACCAACCCACCAACCAAAAAATACATTCGTTCGTTCGTTCGTTATGTTTGTTTGTTTGTTTGAAGCGATTGTGGTGAGGGATGGGCGCGGGTTACATAGAGGGATTTGATGTAAAGAAATTTGTGTGAGTGTGTGTGTGTGCGGATCTGTGATTTTAGACTTTACGGCTTGTGGGCTTGAGGCCTTAAAGTTCAAACTCACAGACCAACGCACGTGTTTAGTTCGCAGTGTCCTCCCAGTCTTGGTAGTACATGTATGTTCAACGTGATCCACTCAGTAGCGGAGCGACACTATGCACACACACGTCGCACGATCAACAAGAAACAAACTATTTCGGGCCCCCCCCCATCCCACCCCCTCATCCCCCTCCCCCCAACCCCATCTCAGCTCCTTCCTCCTCTCTTGACTTCCCTCTACCCGTTCCCTCCCTCCTTAACAAAACCAAAACAAACAAAAAAATGCAGGCGGGAAGGTAGACAGAACATTGCAGAAAAGACTTATTAGAATTATCAATACAAAATTATTATCAGTCGATTTCCTAAAACATAATGCGAACACTGCATGGGCATTTTGGCATC
The DNA here is from genome assembly GCA_036245525.1 of Semisulcospira habei. NCBI lineage: Eukaryota > Metazoa > Mollusca > Gastropoda > Semisulcospiridae > Semisulcospira > Semisulcospira habei. The sequence goes on from BTPG01000007.1 coordinate 144,104,601, forward strand.
AGTACGTGCCATTCTGAAACGAAGTTGGGATGGATTGCGTTAACCCATTGTGTCCCAGGTACGAAATACCCACATGTTGGAGTTATCCTCTGAGGACTGCATCACAATTCAGGAGACAGGTCGACCATGATAGTTCAAGGGTGGTGCCAGAATAGCTTGGCGCCTATAGGCGCCAAGCTATTCCGGCACCACCCTTGAACTATCATGGTCAATATCCATATCTTGCTGCGGGGTGTCGGGGACTGAACCAGTTAATGTACAAACATTGGATATCGTATGCGCCGTTTTCAAAGCAAAGGTGGGATGGGTTGTATTAATGTACAAACATTTGACATCCGTGCCATTTTTGAAAACCAAGTTCGGGATGGGTCGTTTCCATGTCATTCCTCGATTACGCAACGTTTCAGGACATTAATGAACCCCGTTTACTGAAGGGAATCGCCGGGTCGTGGGTTCGAATCCCCGTCCCGGCCCCGGTAGCTGGACTCGCAATCCAGGGGCAAAAAGGCGGATTTGTTCAATAGCATGTCCGTTGACAGGTCCTGGTAAATCAAAGTGGCACAGTTGGAGCGCGCCTGAATTGATCAGTGTTCAGGTCGTACTCTATAGGGAATAGATTTCCCTGTCCCCCATCATAAACCCGCCCGTCAGGGCCGTCCATTATCACTTCGGTGCCGTGGACGTTAAACCCGAAGTTAATCAATCAACCGTTTACTGCCGAGAAAAATTGAACACTTCCCCCCCCCCCCAACTGCAAGAGGCATAGATCCTCATGCGCCCCCGCAAGGCGGGGGCTCATGAGGATCTATGCCTCTTGCTGACACCACTTTGTATCCATGTTCCCTGGACGTCTGTGGATCTTTGGTGCTGCATAAACAATGATTTCATGAGCACGGTCTTCGTCCACTGACAGCAAAGGGGTTAACATCAGTTTGTATTTTCTTCCTGGCCAGTCTCCCCAGTCTCGTTTGGTTAACTCATTCAGCCCGGCGCACGTATTTCCCAAATTTGGGAGGCGTCATCTGAATACGATGCACCTGTTGCAGGAGATGGGTCGACCATGATAATTCAAGGGCAGTGCCAGATTAGCTTGGCGCCGACAGGCACTACCCTTGAATTATCATGGTCGATCCATCTCCTGCTGTAGTGCGTCAGGGCTGAGTGGGGTAAGAAAGCTAAACCCGGAACTCTTCCTCGACCGAAGTTTCATGTTTTGTCGCTATGTATACGTGACCTCGACAGAAACGCGACAATTTCTGTCAGCGACATCGAATATAATAATAATAATAATAATAATAATAATAATAATAATAATAATAATAATAATAATAATAATAATAATAATAATAATACCAACAGCAACAATAATGATTATTACTCTTACAACAACAACTACTACTATTACTAGTACATTTTGTACTACTACTACTACGGCTAAAAGTTGTTGTAGTTGATGATGATAATAATAATATTAACATTAACAATGTTAACAATTAATGACAATAACAACATGAACAACAACAACAACAGTAATAATAATAATAATAATAATAATAATAATAATAATAATAATAATAATAATAATTATTATTATTATTATTATTATTATTATTATTATTATTATTATTATTATTAAGTGATAATAATGATAAACGTGTAATATAATAATAATGAGACATGATAATACTAATAATACAGTGGGGGTGTGGGGTGGGGGGAACAAACCGTGGCAACAAATATTCAGCATAATCTAACCGAGTAATAAAGTGACAATCGTGTAATAAACTAATAATAAGCCATGCTGGTGATAATAATAATACAGTGGGGGGTAACAAGCCGTGGCAAAAAAAATTCAGCATGATTAACTGTCATGTGAACCTTTGTATTTTCGTATCGCATTGTTGGGAACGTGACAAATACTCCAACAACAAAAAAATTATAGGCAGTGCTGTTATCCGAGCGAGTGAGAAAAGTGGTCTAGAGACGGCGTGGGTGGTATCAAAAGCACGGCTTTTCAGTCATCAAGATAACCCACACCAATCGGACCACCTCAATATTACCTCCATTATTTTACATATATCCCCGTACATGCCCATGTAGTTTGTAGACAGGTTAGTGTTTTTACAGTACTGAAGAAATTACAAATAGTTTGCATGAAAATTATTCACAGTAAAAGTTTTTATTTGCAACCAAGAAAGTGGGGTTTTGGTGTAATTGTGGTGAAATTTAAAAAAATTAAAGCATTACGTTCACTTATAATTGGGCAGATTCTATCGAATTTGTGTTACACACATTGCAGATCAATTAAATTAGGTCCAGTCAGTGTTACAAATAGGCTTCAGGCTTGAGCTAGTTTTAAATGTTATCGGAAATTCCCGATGACGCAACTGTCTGTGGATGTGAACCAGACCTACGGTTATTTCTATTTGTTAACTGTGCATGTGCGCCTCTCAATATATTAATAATAATAATACATAGTATTTATATGGCGCATTTCTCATATTTATAATATAACTCAATGCGCAGGACATAGCCGCGAACTGAACCCAACAAGCACGCTCACGTGAAACACGCGCATTCCATCACACACTACATAAACACAGAACATTCACGTGGTTCTAGGGCAAGCTCAAGCGAGCTACTCATAAAATTTTGGAAATTTAAATCGTTTTTTATATTTTTGAAATCTGATTAAGTGGATTGAAATTAATACCGAATTCGTGGGGGTGGAAAGAGCCGGAGTACCCGGAGAAAGAACCCCCGACAGTCCGCCCGAATTAATGGTGACTCGGTAGAGGAGAAAAGTCCGACGCCAGAACCGGGTATCGAACCTCGCACCTCTTGCATTGGTGGCAGGCGCTTTTACCGCTGCGCCACGGACCGCCCCGGGTCAACCATGATGATAGTTCAAGGGTAGTGCCAGATTAGCTTGGCGCTTTCAGGCGCCTAGCTAATCTGGCGCTACCCTTGAACTATCATGGTTGATCGCTATTATCTATTGCAACGTGTTGATCGCACGTCGAGGGAGCTTGTTAATCTTGAGAGTCACTGAAAACTAAATAGTGAGGTCAAGTCAGTTTCGCAGTCAAATTCAGTCCTCGGCTAACGCCTCCCAACAAGGAACGAGAGCGAAGTCCCGGCGGATGGCCAGCTTGTACCACAAGCACACACGACACTCCTTCAGCATCTTCACGATGAGACCGAAGGGCTCATGAGGATCTGTGCCTCTTGGAGATGTTTGGAGTGTGGCATAAAGTTCTTATGTTATCCCTAATTCGTCAATTCTCATTCTCGTCCGGCTCAATCGTAACCTCTCTACTGTCACCACTGACGACGGTAACCTGTGGACAAGGTGTCTGGTGCCACATCGCACGAAATTTGTGAAGTATTTATTTATTTATTTATTTAAAATTTTACTTTTGTTCTAACCATTTGGTTGCCGGTGCCCACGGTCTGAAATGCCTGCACACTGACCGACATTCATGTGAAGACTACAGAAGTGATCGGAGCAAAAATAGGCTGACAAGGACACAGGACTGACAAGAGACATACACCCTCATGAGCCCCCGCGACTGCGGTAAGTTAGTGTGACTGCCGGCGGGGGCTCATGAGGGTTTCTGTCTCTTGCTGCGGTGTATGAGTCGTTCCCCTTCCTCTGGCACTGAGTTAAAGGGGTTAAAGCTGAGGTGCAATGAGAAAAACCTGCCCAGCGCGTGTTTTAAAAAGACTCTACAGGACCCAGCTTGGGCCCTGCCCCTAAGTGGGTCAAATCGGTTCGTAACTCAGTTGACGGAGTTGGCAACTGCGTATCCCGAGCTTGCAAAACTCTCGGAAAACGACAGACCACTTCCTGTTGCACGGAAATCATCGCGATTAGCAGATCGGACAACAGCAGACGATTCTGTGACACTTTGAAACTGACCGACAGCCACGGATTTTACGCGCTGGGGACTATGATGGCAGAATGTACGGCTGTACATGCTGTAAGTATGACTCCTGACACCTTGTAGTTGTGAAAGAATTTTTTCAACACGTACCTCCAGTCCAATATAGGCTAATATAAATAAAGAAGCATTGTGATGTGCAACCAATACAGTAAATTGGATGAGAGAGAGAGAGAGAGAGAGAGAGAGAGGAGAGAGAGAGAGAGAGAGAGAGAGAGAGAGAGAGAGAGAGAGAGAGAGAGAGAGAGAGAGAGAGAGAGAGAGAGAGAGAGAGAGAGAATCGACTGTTTACATAGATGCCAAAAGATACAAGGTCGCCATGGGTCAAGCTGATTTTTAGTAGCTGCCCTGCGTATGGAGAAAAATTTTTGCTGTAGGCCACTCCAGATAAAAAGATATAACAACAAACACTAAACGACAAATAACCCCTCCTTCCTCACCCTTCCGATATCAAATAAGCTTCAGGCTGTACTGTGTAACTTACGGATAGCTCGGCCTGGTCCATATCCAGTGTGCGTCCAGGCAAGGCACAAATGGCCTGCTCTGTCCGTCGGGTGGTCGAGTGTCGTCTGCTACTGTTGATATCAGTAAAAATATCGCTGGTTTAGATCAGTGATCGCGGTGCCCACTCGGTGCAAACAGGAAGTGGCCTGTCTTTTTCACGGGAGTTTTGCCAGGACGACAAACGCAGTTGAAAACTCAGTCAACTGAGTCAGTTGCAAACCGGTTTGCCGAAGTTAGCCGAACGTTCACGAAGACAGGGCCCTCGTTGGGTCCTGCAAAGTTTTTTTAAAACACGTGCGGGGCGGAGTTTTTTGACTGTTTCTCAGCTTTAAACGTGTTTTATGCTTTCATTGCTTACGGTACAAGCTGGTTATCGTCAACCATGATTTCGCGGTCGTTCGTCGTCGCTAGTCACTCCGACCGATTGCCTCACTAACACTGACGCGTGACTGACAAGACTTGGGCTTGAAGCTGGGTGCGGGGGGTGGGTTGGGTGGTGATTGTGGCGTTTCTTCTGTTTTGTTGCTGTCCTGTTGTATCCTTGTCTGGGATCAGGGTTTATACACGTGAACGTACAGCTTGGATGACCAAGAAGTTTCGGACCAACATTTCACATTATTTATTAGCCTTATAACGAAATATTTGAAGTACCAGGATTTTATAACGTTACTTGGTGGAATAGCACCATGCCACGCAGACCTAAAAAGGTGGACAAGTGTGCTGTTCAGACCAAACATAGCCCGTCTGCCGCTGCCAGAGCTATATTTCTATAATGGCAGAGCTGTCACCGTCTGTGCATCGTGCCCCTCTGTTCTGCCTAGACGAACCCTTTTCTGGTGGGTCAGCTGAAAGCCCATAAGGCACGACGCGCACCGTAGTGCGCTGTCGGGCATTCAGGGCCGTGGCAGCCGACAGACCATCCGGAGTTTGAATTGGGAGACTTCAAGGCCCGGAACGCAAACCGTTAGTCTGTCAACAGGCCTGTTCCCGGGCACAGACCTGGCTCTGACAACCGCTGAGCTATCTCGCTCATACGAACCAGCGCGGACCACCTCGTCCTGTGATGTAATTTAATTCGCTATAAACCCGTGCACTGCTTGCCCCAAAACGAACCGGTACAAGAAGGAAACATACGCACCATTACAGATTTATACACGCATACTGTCCAAACGTATGGCGTATTTATTACGAAATGAAGTGCTCCTACACGTCTGCATTTTGTGCTGCATTTCACGCGCGTTTCTATATATACTAAGTGTTAGAAATTACGTTATCGTTAGATATGTTAGTCTCCCGACAACACACGACGACAGCTGTCATTAATCGGCTATTTTTATACGTTTCTTCCGGGTCTTCCCGTAGCCTTGCAATTCAATACTTTATTGTCCCCGAGGGAAATTTGCATGAGCACCACATTAACCCATTACATCCTGAGGATCATTTTGTAAAAATTTGCCTATTGTCATAGAAAGCTGCATCGCTGATCAGAAGAGAGATCAATTGTTTTAGTTCAAGGGTGGTGCCAGCATAGCTTGGCGCCTGAGGCGCCAAGCAATGCTGACCCCACCCTTGAACTATCTGTCAAATTTATTTCAAGCAGTGGGTGTATCAGGATGAAAGGGTTAACTGCGGATATGACTTGACCCCAATGGATCCGGTTTTGCGGCTTGTTGTTAAACCCGCAGTTTGTGGTAAGGGAAGTGATTTAAAGGCCCACTACCACTGTAACTGTTCAAAGATACACTTCTGTAACAGATGGCTACGAAACGCTGCATACAGGTCTAGTTATGGTTCATTTCTCTTGGCTGGACTTCGCGAACGAAGATTTTATAGGAGTTGCCCACGACGTCTGCAGGCTTGTTCGTGGCTGCGGAGGCCAATCCGGGACAGGCAGGTTCGACCGCAGTATTAATAACGGTATTATTATTATTATTTATTAGTGGCTGCAGGGGGAGGTATGGCCAGGGTTCTGAGTTGCGGCATCTCTGTTTTTTCTCCTGAGCCGCTTGTCCTTAAGGCTAGCTCTGCGAGAGTCCTCAAAGGAGACAGCTGCCTTGTAAATGGTGGAGCACCAGGTGTTACGGTCCGCAGCATGCGAAGACCACTGGTGGTGGTCGATTTGGCAGGCACTAAGTGACTTCTTGAGACAGTCTTTGTATCTCTTCTTTGGTGCCCCTCTGTCACGGTGTCCAGTAGCAAGCTCGCCGAACAGGGTGATCTTTGGTAGGCGATGATCCTCCATCCTGGAGACATGCCCCGCCCAGCGGAGCTGTGTCCGCAGCAGCACTCGATGCTCACAGTTTCAGCCTGTTCAAGGACCTCGACGTTGGTGACATAGTCACTCCAGTGAATGCCCAGGATGGTGCGCAGGCAGCGCTGGTGGAAGCGTTCGAGGAGTCGTAGTTGGCTGCGGTAGAGGGCCCAGGACTCGGAACCATACTGCAGGGTGGTGAGGACCACAGCTCTGTACACGCTGATCTTGGTGCCTGTTTTCAGCTGTTGATTGTGCCACACCCGCTTGAAAAGTCGCCCGAAAGCGCTGTTCGCTTTTGCCAGCCTGCTGTCAAGCTCCTTGTCCAGCTTGGCGTCCGACGTGATAATGCAGCCAAGGTAAGTAAACTGGTGCACTGACTTTAGTTCAGACTCGCCAATGGTGATGTGAGGAGGGCGATACACTGTCTTGGGTGCCGGCTGATGGAGGACCTTTGTCTTTTTCAGACTGACCTCGAGTCCAAAGAGCTGGGCAGCGTCTGCGAAGCAAGACGTGATGCGCTGCAGGGCTCTCTCTGTGTGTGCAACGAGGGCAGCGTCATCAGCAAAAAGCAGCTCACGAATCAGTTGGTCTAGGGTTTTCGTGTGGGCCTGCAGTCGTCTGAGGTTGAACAGGCTGCCATCGAGACGATACCTGATGTACACTGCATCGTCATCATCGAGGTCCACTGTGGCCTGCTTCAACATCATGCTAAAAAAGATGGTGAAGAGGGTCGGTGCCAGCACGCAGCCCTGCTTTACGCCGTTGAGAATAGGGAATGGTTCTGAGAGGTCATTGTTGAGTCTGACCTGGCCTTGCTGGTCCTCGTGGAGCTGGACAATCATGCTGAGGAACTTTGGGGGACAGCCAAGTCGCTCCAGGATCTGCCACATGCCCTGCCTGCTCACAGTGTCGAACGCTTTTGTTAGGTCGACAAACGTTACGTACAACCCTTTGTTCTGCTCGCTGCACTTCTCCTGAAGCTGTCTCAGCACAAAGACCATATCGGTGGTGCTCCTGTTTGCTCTGAAGCCACACTGGCCCTCTGGGAGGTGGTCTTCAGTGATGGCAGGTACCAGCCGATTCAGGAGCAGCCTTGCAAGAATTTTCCCAGCAATGGACAGCAGGGTAATTCCCCGATAGTTGGAACAGTCAGACTTCTCGCCTTTGTTCTTGTACAGGGTGATAACGACAGCATCACGGAGATCCTTTGGTTGTGTTCCTTCCTCCCAGCAGCAGAGAAAGAGGTCATGGAGCTTGTTGTGCAGTGCTGTGCCTCCATGTTTTCAGATCTCTGGCGGTATTCCATCAATGCCTGCTGCTTTGCCACTCTTGAGCTGGTGGATGGCTGTGAGGGTCTCTTCAGCGGTGGGCGGTTCGTCCAATTCAACCTTTACTGGGAGTTGTGGGATTTGTAGGACGACTGCTTCTTGAACAGTGCGCTCAACGCTGAAGAGGCTCTGAAAGTACTCCGACCAGCGGTTCAAGATGGAGGTATTATCTGTGAGGAGTGCCTGGCCATTCGCGCTTCGCAGGGGACTTTGTACCAGGTGCCTGGGGCCATACACTGCTTTCAGTGCTTCGTAGTCACCATTGTCAGCGCAAAGCTGGGTCCTCTGTGCAAGTCTGGTCCACCACTCATTCTGGAGATCTCTGAGCTTGCGCTGGAGACTGCTGCAGACGAGGCGGAAGGCAGACTTCTTCACAGGGCAGGAAGGCTGGGCTAGGTGGGCCTGATGGGCGGCTCTTTTTTTTTGCTAGGTGTTCCTGGATCTCAACATCGTTTTCGTCAAACCAGTCTTTGTTCTTCTTTCTAGCGAAACCCAAGATTTCTGCAGAGGATTTTGCAAAAAGCAGTTTTCAGTTGTTCCCAGAGTGTTTCAGAGGAGGAGTCTGCTGGGTCCGCTGTGTCTTTGAGCCTGCGCTGTAAATCTGTCTGAAATGCAGCTTTCACGTCGTCGCGCTGAAGGCTGGCAACATCAAGCTTTTTCTTGGGGGGCCCCCATTTCTTGGGTTTTGGCTTGACGTGGAGCCTGAGTTTGCAGCGGACAAGGCGGTGGTCAGTGTGGCACTCTGCGCTGGGCATCACTCTGGTGAGGAGGACATCACTGCGGTCCCTCTGACGCACTAGGACATAGTCGATAAGGTGCCAGTGTTTGGAGCGAGGATGCATCCAGGTGGTCTTTCGACTGTCCTTTTGCTGAAAAGTAGTGTTGGTGATGACCAGTTGCTGCTCAGAACTCCAACAGTAGGCGGCCATTGTCATTGCAGTTCCCGACGCCATGCTTGCCGAGGACTCCTTTCCAGGCTTCAGAGTCCTGGCCCACTCTGGCGTTGAAGTCGCCAAGGATGATGACTTTGTCGTCTGCAGGGGTGCTCTGTATGAGGCTGCACAGGTCAGTGTAAAACTTGTCCTTTTCAGCAGGCTCTGCCAGGAGGGTTGGGGAGTACACACTGACAAGGGTGACGTGTTGCTGGTGTCTCAGTGGGAGGCGCATGGACATGATGCGGTCTGAGTGACCCGTTGGTAGGTTTTCCAGCTTAGTCGCAATGGAGGTCTTGACCATGAAACCCACGCCTGAGAGCCGTCTTTCTGATTCAGGCCTGCCTGACCAGTAGAGGGTGTACCCAGCGCCAAGTTCTTGGAGGCTGCCTTCGTCCGGAAGGCGTACTTCACTGAGCGCGGCGATGTCATGTTTAACCTCCGCAATTCTTGGGCAATGAGGGCGGAGCGACGTTCAGGGCGTCCGCTGTCTGCTTTGTCGAGCATGGTTCGGATGTTCCAGCATGCTACGTTGAGTCCGGTCGTGGTCGTCATGAGAGTGTATCCGTTATTCTTTCTTATTTTTTGACCGCAGGAGAAGATGCCCGTTGACCGCGGCTAGCCAACTGGGGTTGCGAGGGGACGAGCTTTGGTTAGGCCACCTTTTCTAGGCCCCTCTCCGTGTGGAGCAAGCAGTGCTGTCCCTAGAGAAGGCTGCTTGGTCGTTCAGGGTGTGCCGAGTGATGTTGTCATCCCCAGGTCAACATCAGGCGACCAATATCCTGAACCGCCTGCATGCAGGTTTGAGACTGCGGCTTCCAGTGACATCTTTCACCTGCCGTTTCGCCCCTCGCCCGTCGCTACAGGACTTGGAATGATCAGTGTCATGGTCCGTGGACGTTTCCTACAGCCTGCGCGGTGGAGCTTTTTGGTGGAGTGCAGTGTGCGCAGTACTGGCCCCACCCTTTAAACCCTTGGTTCGTCTGCCATGGCCTAGCAAGCTGGGACGGAGGCATCGAGGTCCTCGGGTCGTAGGTTTTATATCAGACTGTCCTTGTCCTAGTCTCTGGCTCAAAAGCCTTCCCCGGAGACACGGGGGCTTTGATGTCAAGGGTTTCCTCCCTTAGCCTTTCCGCAGCCAAGCGGCCAGGCCTGCAAGGCAGCAGGGGACTCGTGGAGGGCGGGGTCGTCTATGTCCCGTGCAGATGTGATCATCTGCCCACTGCCCATTATGGTTCATTTAGAACCCCACCCGAGTCTGCCCTGGGGGACTTGGGTGGGGTTAGGTATTTTTTAGTTCCCAGGGTCACCCTGGTCAGCCCCACAGGGTGGGGTTTTCTCTCTATTCTGGGGCATGTGTTTCTGTCTACCCGAGGTCCATTCACCTGTATTTGCCTTTTTTAAACTCTCCCTACTGTCTGCACTGCCTGTAGCTCTTGATATTGGATGTGTGTTGCTAAATGGTCTTAGCTTTATTTAGGCCCATGTGTTAGGTTTATTTAATGTGTTTGACCGGCTGGCGACATACATTCAATGTTCTGTTTAGTTGGTTGTTTTTTTTCACAAGCAGTGCAGGCACGTCCTGAGAAAGCCTTGTTGCTGTCGGGACGTTAAGCAATGTACAATCAATCAATCAATCATTTAGACACAGGACAATCCAGTTCAGCACACGTCGTCTTTATAATTATCAAGTAACCTGACAATGACTCTACTCCGTTCTATTAAATACGACGCTTTCAGTACTAAAAAAAATAGATTGACAAGCTAACGGCTGGGCAGAATAAATAAGTGCGATTACGCGTGTGCTTTTGCTGCGTGTCCCAACTGCTGTTAAAGTTCATTAGGTGTGTCGACTAGGCATAACAAACACAAATGGAGCTGAAACGTGTCTTCAAATGTACGCCTAATGGTACTTTAAATAGAAAGAAAACGATAACGCTCTTATTGTCATATCTCAGGGACAGCGGAGTGTGGTTCGATGTGCCCAGTAAGCCGCAAAGGTCCTCGGGCTTACGCTGGCCGCAGTGGGCAAACGCTTACGGCTGTGCTCGGGCCCACTGCTGCCGTCGTAAGGCCCGAAGACGTGTTGCTACTGGGGTTGTTGTCATTCATTTGGGGCGTTTGAAAAAAAAGTGTCGCTATATGCGACTTCTGTTACATCCGACCTCCATATAAGCGAAGTAGAATTATCTTAATCCATTTAACAACGATGAACTACAGCATGAGATGGATCGACCATGATAATTCAAAAGTAGTGTCAGATTAGCTTGGCGCCATTAGGCGCCAAGCTAGTCTGGCACTATCCTTGAATTATCATGGTCGATCCAGCACCTGCGACCGGTACATGAGGCGACACCTCCAAGATTCAGGGGAATGCGATATTGGAGGTTTCACAAGCCGAGAGAGGGTTATGGGCGGGGTTCGTGTCACCACGAAGTCCTTCGCAAACCGTAACAATGTGAAGACGGCTCTGGGTGGGGTTAACTACTTTTTAGTTCCCAGGGCTACCCTGGTCAGCCCCACAGGGTGGGTTTCCCCCTCTATTCTGGGGCATGTGTTTCTGTCTACCCTTGGTCCATTCACCTGTATTTAAAAAATAAAAAATAAAAAAAACCTCTCCCTACTGTCTGCGCTGCCTGTAGCTCTTGATATTGGACGTGTGTTGCTAAATGGTCTTAGCTTTATTTAGCGTATTACACCGGCTGGCGACATACATTCAATATTCTGTTTAGTGGTGTTTTTTGTTTGTTTGTTTGTTTGTTTTTTGTTTTTTTTTCACAAGCCGTGCGGGCACGTCCTGAGAAAGTCTTGTTGCTGTCGGGACGTTAAGCAACGTACAATCAATCAGTCATGCAGATGTTCTCCATTTCACTTTCAATATCCTGTGATAGTAGTGTCACTGATGACGTCAGTCATAAGTCTTTAATGTGCGATGAAGACTAAACATTCATTTGCAGACGACATAAATAATAATAATAATAATTACGGTATTTATAATGCGCTTATCTCATGATAATTATAACTCTAAGCGCGCACTCACAACTCGCACACGCATGCGCACGCTTTAGACAACGACTCACGTACCACAAATAGTGAAAATACATTACGACGGTCAGCTTGGGGTGGGGAGTCTGGTGATATAGTACTAGAACTGTTGAAAGAGGTGAGCTTTGAGGGCGGACTGGAAGGAGGAGAGAGAGTGTGTCTGACGGAGAGAGAGTGGGAGAGTGTTCCATGTGGATGGACCGTAGACGGAGAAGGAGCGAGGGCCGAAAGTGCTGAGTTTGGTGCGGGGGATGAGGAGGCGGAGAGGGTCGGAGGCGGAGCGGAGGGAGCGGGAAGGAGTGTAGGGGTGAAGTAAGTTGGAGAGATAGGTAGGAGCGTAGTTGTTCAGGGATTTGTAGCAGAGAGACATAATCTTGTATTGGATGCGTTGGGGGATGGGGAGCCAGTGAAGTAGTTTGAGCAGGGGAGTGATGTGGTCAGATTTTTTCTTTCTGAGGACGAGGCGGGCAGCATTGTTCTGGACGCGCTGGAGAGTGAAAGTGGTGGAGTGAGGAAGCCCGGAAAGGAGAGAGTTGCAGTAGTCGATGCGAGATAAGATGAGAGAGACAGCGAGTTTGGTCACGTGGCAGCTTCGGTAGTGAGGTATTTTCTGCTCTGACTGATGCGGCGGAGGTGGAAGTAGCATGCCTGGGCCGTGGCGGAGACGAAGCTGGTCATGGACATAACACACTCTTCCTAACATTTTCTAATAAATGAGGTTAAAATAACCCGGATTAAAGCATATTTACGAAGAAAAGCGTTATGGTGAAAAATTCGCGTTTGTTTTGTTGATCAGTATATTTTATGTAACGCGAACTATTTTATAACGCCGTTTGGTGGAATAGCACCATGCCACGCAGACCTAAAAAGGTGGACAAGTGTGCTGGTTCAGACCAATCATAGCCCGTCTGCGGCTGCCAGAGCTGTGTGGCTGAGTTGTCCGACGACGCATCGAGCCCCTCCGAGTCTGTTTCCAGCCACGCTCCACTTGGTGGGCCACTGCACATTCATACCGGCCGTGGCATGTTGGCCTCAGCGGCAGCAATGTACAACAACTTGCCGTCAGGAGCTTGACCTTGCGCAGACACATCAAAGCCAGAAACGCAGACAGGCCTGTTCAGACCTGGCTCGAACAACCGCTGAGCTATCTCGCTCACACGAACCAGCGCGGACCACCTCGTCGTGTCATGTAATTTAATTCGCTATAAACCCGTGCACTGCTTGACCCGAAACGAACCGGTACAAGAAGGAAACATACGCACCATTACAGATTTATACACGCATACTGTGGAAACATATGGCGTATTTATTACGCAATGAAGTGCTCCTACACGTCTGCATTTTGTGCTGCATTTCACGCGCGTTTCTATAGATACAATGTGTTAGAAATTACGTTATCGTAGATATTTTCGCCTCCGGACAGCGGCATACTGCGCCGACAGCTGTCATTACTATCGGCTATTTTTATACGTTTCTTCCGGGTCTTCCCGTAGCCTTGCAATTCAATACTTTATTGTCCCCGAGGGAAATTTGCATGAGCACCACACTAGCCCATTACATCATGAGGCTCATTTTGTAAAATTTGCTTATTGTCCTACCAAACCTGCATCGTTGATCAGGAGAGAGATAAGCTGTTTTAGTTCAAAGGTGGTGCCAGCATAGCTTGGCGCCTCAGGCGCCAAGCTATGCTGGCCCCACCCTTGAACTATCAGTCAAATTTATTTCAAGCAGTGTTTGTATCAGGATGAAAAGGGTTAACTGCGGATATGACTTGACCCCAATGGACCCGGTTTTGCGGCTTGTTGTTAAACCCGCAGTTTGTTGTAAGGGAAGTGATTTAAAGGCCCACTACCGCCGTAACTGTTCAAAGATACACTTCTGTAACAGACGGTTACGAAACGCTACACACAGGTCTAGTTATGGTTCATTTAGGCACAGGACAATCCAGTTCAGCACACGTCGTCTTTATATGAAGAAATTGGAAAATGACTCTACTTCGTTCTATAAGTACAACGCTTTCAGTACGAGAAACAGTTTAAAAGATAGATTGACACGCTAACGGCTGAGCAGAATAAATAAGTGCGATTACGCGTGTGCTTTTGCTGCGTGTCCCAACTGCTGTTAAAGTTCATTAGGTGTGTCGACTAGGCATAACAAACACAAATGGTGCTGAAATGTGTCTTCAAATTTAAGCCTAATGGTACTTTAAATAGAAAGAAAACGATTACGCTCTTATTGTCATATCTCAGGGACAGCGGAGTGTGGTTCCATGTTCCCAGTAAGCCGCAAAGGCCCTCGGGCTTACGATGGCCGCAGTAGGCAACGCTCACGGCTGTGCTCGGGCCCACTGCTGCCGTCGTAAGGCCCGAAGACGTGTTGCTACTGGGGTTGTTGTCATTCATTTGGGGCGTTTGAAAAAAAAGTGTCGCTATATGCGACTTCTGTTACATCCGACCTCCATATAAGCGAAGTAGAATTATATTAATCCATTTAACAACGATGAACTACAGCAGGAGATGGATCGACTATGATAATTCAAGGGTAGTGTCAGATTAGCTTGGCGCGGCGCCATCAGGCGCCAAGCTAGTCTGGCACTATCCTTGAATTATCATGGTCGATCCAGCACCTGCGACCGGTACATGAGACGACACCTCCAAGATTCAGGGGAATGCGACCTTGGAGGGTTGACAAGCCGAGAGAGGGTTATGGGCGGGGTTCGTGTCACCACGGAGTCCTTCGCAAACAGTAACAATGTGAAGACGGCTTTGGGTGGGGTTAACTACTTTTTAGATCCCAGGGTCACGCTGGTCAGCCCCACAGGGTGGGTTCCCCCCTCTATTCTGGAGCATGTGTTTCTGTCTAACCTTGGTCCATTCACCTGTATTTAAAAAAAAAAAAACTCTCCCTACTGTCTGCGCTGCCTGTAGCTCTTGATATTGGACTTGTGTTGCTAAATGGTCTTAGCTTTATTTAGCGTATTACACCGGCTGGCGACATACATTCAATATTCTGTTTAGTGGTGTTTTTTGTTGTTGTTGTTTTTTTTTTTTTCACAAGCCGTGCGGGCACGTCCTGAGAAAGTCTTGTTTCTGTCGGGACGTTAAGCAACGTACAATCAATCAGTCATGCAGATGCTCTCCATTTCACTTTCAATATCCTGTGATAGTAGTGTCACTGATGACGTCAGTCATAGTCTTTAATGTGCGATGAAGACTAAACATTCCATTTGCAGACGACATAAATAATAATAATAATAATTACGGTATTTATAATGCGCTTATCTCATGATAATTATAACTCTAAGCGCGCACTCACAACTCGCACACGCATGCGCACGCTTTAGACAACGACTCACGTACCACAAATAGTGAAAATACATTACGACGGTCAGCTTGGGGTGGGGAGTGTGGTGATATAGTGCTAGAACTGTTGAAAGAGGTGAGCTTTGAGGGAGGACTGGAAGGAGGAGAGAGAGTGTTTCTGACGGAGAGAGAGTGGGAGAGTGTTCCATGTGGATGGACCGTAGACGGAGAAGGAGCGGGGGCCGAAAGTGCTGAGTTTGGTGCGGGGGATGAGGAGGCGGAGAGGGTCGGAGGCGGAGCGGAGGGAGCGGGAAGGAGTGTAGGGGTGAAGTAAGTTGGAGAGATAGGTAGGAGCGTAGTTGTTCAGGGATTTGTAGCAGAGAGACATAATCTTGTATTGGATGCGTTGGGGGATGGGGAGCCAGTGAAGTAGTTTGAGCAGGGGAGTGATGTGGTCAGATTTTTTCTTTCTGAGGACGAGGCGGGCAGCATTGTTCTGGACGCGCTGGAGAGTGAAAGTGGTGGAGTGAGGAAGGCCGGAAAGGAGAGAGTTGCAGTAGTCGATGCGAGATAGGATGAGAGAGACAGCGAGTTTGGTGGCAGTTTCGGTAGTGAGGTATTTT
Organism: Semisulcospira habei; assembly: GCA_036245525.1. Lineage (NCBI taxonomy): Eukaryota > Metazoa > Mollusca > Gastropoda > Semisulcospiridae > Semisulcospira > Semisulcospira habei. The sequence goes on from BTPG01000007.1 coordinate 144,120,533, forward strand.
CTGCTCTGACTGATGCGGCGGAGGTGGAAGTAGCATGCCTGGGCCGTGGCGGAGACGAAGCTGGTCATGGACATAACACACTCTTCCTAACATTTTCTAATAAATGAGGTTAAAATAACCCGGATTAAAGCATATTTACGAAGAAAAGCGTTATGGTGAAAAATTCGCGTTTGTTTTGTTGATCAGTATATTTTATGTAACGCGAACTATTTTATAACGCCGTTTGGTGGAATAGCATCATGCCACGCAGACCTAAAAAGGTGGACAAGTGTGCTGGTTCAGACCAATCATAGCCCGTCTGCGGCTGCCAGAGCTGTGTGGCTGAGTTGTCCGACGACGCATCGAGCCCCTCCGAGTCTGTTTCGCTCAGTCACGCTCCACTTGGTGGGCCACTGCACATTCATGCCGGCCGTGGCATGTTGGCCTCAGCGGCAGCAATGTACAACAACTTGCCGTCAGGAGCTTGACCTTGCGCAGACACATCAAAGCCAGAAACGCAGACACAATTAAGAGACAAGCCGAGAGAGGGTTATGGGCGGGGTTCGTGTCACCACGGAGTCCTTCCGCAAACCGTAACAACGTCAGAAGACGGCGTCATGTGTGCGTCGTTCTACTGTGACGGGACATGCATTTACTGACACGCGGCCTGCAAAGGGCAAAGAAAACACAGGCTATAAATAGAGTACTTGACCCGTCTAGTAACCTTACTTACTGTTGCTATGCTTCCCTCTTAAATATTTAGTCCGATTCGTATCCAATCTTGCTCACAACCATCACCGTCAGTCTGCGGAGTAGGCCGCGCTAGTGACCGACATTCTCTGGAACTGCGCGCACCTCGTCAGTCCCGCCTCGCGCGCTGATCGGCCACTTTCACCTCGATGTCAGTAATACCCGAACAAGTTACAATAGAGATCGTAATCGTTTCAATAACTCTATTTATATAATGGTGGTTTTGACATTTTAAACAAAACTTGTAACCCCCTTTTTATAAATAATATAATAAAGCTACATGTTATTCTTAGACCTCCACTGCTCAGTACTCCCTATATTTAAATCGATGATCGCGCAGCCGGTTGGCACTGCGCCACACCGCACGCGTATTGTAGCTCAAACTTAACTCTCTGACCTCTCACCTCTTCCATTTTCATTCCCTTCCCCCCTCTTCCCCCCCCCCCCCTCCCCACACCGTTCTTGAATTGACGGTAAATTTAAAAAATATATCATTCAAATTTGCTAGTCCCCAATCATTATTAATGATGCAGTGGGACACTAAACTGGATTTATGAATGAATAAACGTCTAGTAATCGTGTTGAGTTCTTTGTCGGGTATTTCTTGATGGAACATCGCCGCTAGGGTAACTCAGTAACTACACACCCAAATCTAACGGAGGCATAGATTCTCTTAACCCCTTAACCCCTATCATCCTGAGGCTAAAAGCTTCAAATCTGTACACTGTCATATGCAAGCTACATTATAGTACTTACAGATTAGGATATAGACCAATGGCTTCAGTTCAAGCCGGGTGGTGCCACAATAGCTTGGCGCCTAGAGGCGCCAAGCTATTCTGGCATTACCCTTGAACGATTTTAGTCAAACTTATTTCACACACTGGTGTATTCCGGATGATAAGGGTTAAACGCCAGGGCAAGGCGAACGCTCGCAGTACCTGAGAACGCCAGGGCAAGGCGAACGCTCGCAGTACCTGAGAACGCCAGGGCAAGGCGAACGCTCGCAGTACCTGAGAACGCCAGGGCAAGGCGAACGCTCGCAGTACCTGAGAACGCCAGGGCGAGGCGAACGCTCGCAGTACCTGAGAACGCCAGGGCAAGGCGAACGCTCGCAGTACCTGAGAACGCCAGGGCAAGGCGAACGCTCGCAGTACCTGAGAACGCCAGGGCGAGGCGAACGCTCGCAGTACCTGAGAACGCCAGGGCGAGGCGAACGCTCGCAGTACCTGAGAACGCCAGGGCGAGGCGAACGCTCGCAGTACCTGAGAACGCCAGGGCGAGGCGAACGCTCGCAGTACCTGAGAACGCCAGGGCAAGGCGAACGCTCACCGCTTGTACGAGACATAAATCCTCATCTGCCCCCGTTGTCGCGGTACTCAAGCAAATCCTGAGGATTGATGTCACTCGTTAGTCTAGTTTTCGTAAGTAGAGTCCGAAATAGCTCAGGCGGTTGAGCGTCGGAGCAGGAGAGAGAAGGGAATCGCCAGGTCTTTCGTTCGAATCCCCGTCCTGGCCCCGGTAGCTGGACTCACAATCTAGGGGGAAAAACGGATTTGTCCAACAGCATGTCCGTTGAAAGGTCCTGGTAAATCAAAGTGGCACAGTTGCAGTGCGCCTGAGTTGATCAGTGTTCAGGTTGTACGCCATAGGCAAAAGATTTCCCTGTCCCCCATCACCCGCCCGTCAGGGCCGTCCATTATCACTTCGGTGCCGTGGACGTTAAACCCCGAACTAACCAACCAACCAAACGCTCACAGTACGAGACATAAATCCTCATCTTCCCCCGCTGTCGCGGTAAGCAAATCCTGAGGATTGATGTCTCTTGTTAGTCTAGTTTTCGTTGCTGATTTTGTCGCACTTACATCTGTGTTCTTCACGCGAATGTCGCTCTGTGTCCAGTGGTTTATCACGAGGCGAAATTCGTGATCTGTGTCCAGTGGTTTATCACGAGGCGAAATTCGTGATCTGTGCAGCGATGGGGTTAAACCTTTGGCAGGTCGTCGTCGTAGTCTGTGGCAGGTCGTCGTCGTAGTCTGTGGCAGGTCGTCGTCGTAGTCTGTGGCAGGTTGTCGTCGTAGTCTGTGGCAGGTTGTCGTCGTAGTCTGTGGCAGGTTGTCGTAGTAGTCTCAGAAGATACTCAAGATTCAAAGAATTTACTGATCCCATTAGATGAGAAATTGTATCGTCTTGTCTCAGTAGGACAATAATAGAACAAACATATAAATATCATGTGTCTTCTCGTAAAAACAATGCATCACACATATTATCACAGCCTGAACATAACACATAATTATTATCACTGGTTATAGATACATATCACACATATTTTTTTCTGCCTAAGGAGAAAGACAGTGGATTAAAAGCCCGGACAAACATGCGACTGGATTTTAATCCACTGTTTTCGTCGAAGCGCGTGCAATTTGGACCTACTTCTGAGTTGCGAACAGCGTCTGTTTGACAACGCCTTTAGGCCTGATATCATCACAAAATGAACACCTAAAAAAAAAAAAAAAAAGGTGGACAAGTGTGCTGTTCAGACCAATGATACCTCGTCTGTGGTTGCCAGAGGTGTATGATCCCCCATACACTGGCAGGCTTCTGCTGTTGGCCAGTCTATTGTGGCTTGTCGGACAGTGTCCAGGGGTTGTTCGCCCGCGGGACAGTCTCCAGAGGGTGGGGGATCTGTGGGAGGTGCGACTTGCGCCACACAGACTCTTGGGCCCAGCAGATCGCCCAACAGCGACAACAGGCCTGTTCCCGGGCACAGACCTGGCTCTGACACCACAGGGTTATCTCGCTCATACGAAGCAGCGCGGACCACCGGAATCTGAAGCGTTGACGTCTTATATAAACCCGTGCACTAGTTGCTCCAGAACGTATTGGGAGAAAGACCGCACATGTGCAGCATTGGTGATTTAAACACTCCTACTTTCAAAACATGCGGTGTATTATTTATTCAATCAGTTGTTCGTATACGTTCGGATTTTGTCATGTGTTTCAAAAGCGTTGCTAGAGAACTAATCCGTTATTATTACTTATCATTGCATATTTTTGCCTCTCGACAGCAACAACTGCTCGAGCTATTTTTACATGACCTTTCTTCTTAGGCTTCGCTGGCCTTCGCTGAGCCGGCGTAAACTGGCTGGCATTTGTTTGGAAATGGCCTTATAGTGAGGGGCTCAAGAAACATGATTGTTCGCTGGAAGGTAGAGACTTGCCACTTTGTCCACTAATAAAGATAATTTAGATGATCACCCTTCACGTCAGAAACACGTTGTTAGACGTTTATGAGAAGGTCAGTGATCGATTAAAATTGCCAATAACTGTAAGAGTGGCTGCACTGGGCTTCCATACCTACGCGTTAATAGTGCCAGCCCACGCGCCACTGTTACTGTTTTGTTTCTGTCATCACCTCTTAACCCGCCAGCGGTGTAATGGTATGCTGCATCCCTGCCATGTAAAAATCCGTGTTGTGATGGCATGAAGTATGAGTCTTTCTTGCAAGAAACGTTGAATACAATGGCTTTTTAACATACAGCAAATGGGACACCTATAATGTAAATTTCAATGCCACACGTATTGGTTTTTAGTTGTGTTTGCTGCTGATCTTACGAACATCAGATGATTATTCTAGTCCAGACCATCATATCTAAAAACAGCACCGGATGATAGCACACGCTATTCTATACTCGTTTCGATGTACGTCAGCGGTGTACATGTGCCGAGCCAGCGGAATAGTCCTCAAACTGAGCGTCTATAAGTTCTTTGTTTTTCTTTTTTTCCGTGCAAAAGTGATATCTTGGGTCATGGTGTCATAATTACGGCACATATTAGCTGTCTAAAATGCTGATCACAATGAATACAAAGAAACTTGTCTGCTAGAATAGACTGACTTCAAAGTTGCAACACGAAGAAATCGTGTCCGGCAATGCTTTCTGTTTGTATGTCTGATTCAGGTTGAACTTGAATGACAATAACAAGAATTTTCAAACGATGTTATGCTTAGTTTTCACTCACATTTCCCTTAATTAACATCGGTCGAATTAGACAGTTTCTGTATAGAGTACACGAAGAAGTAAAAAAGTATGGAAACCCACACTGATCATAATCGCATCTAAATAGACTAGTTGTTTTCTATTGCAGCGTTTAGTCGACACTCTATGAAAGATGAAACCAAGAAAATATTGACGTGTCCAAGCTCCTAATTTAAGCGGTCAGCCAGCTCGATCCGTGTGGAAGTTATTGACTGGTCATTGTGTGCCCTGTGCCAAGAGACAACTAGCGAGGCACTCGTCTCTCAAGCAAGAAAAGACGGTGCTGGCTACAAATATGATGCTGAGAATCTTCAAGCATTTGAAGAACTTGGGTGCTATTCTCTGTCAGTCAGTCTGAACCTTCTTAATGAAGGCGATGGGTTTGAAGAAACATTCCAAAAACATAATGCATCTTGGCACAAATCATGCCAAACAAAGGTCAGCAACACAATTTTGCAGCGGAAAAGAAGGACAACAGAACCTTCTGCAAGTCCAGTGAAAACTAGGAAAGCAGTCAGCACATCCTCAGCACTATCAACACATGGCAATGCAGAAAGAGAAGAATCGCTCGGGAAGGGTTAAGCATGTTCTTAATTAAACGAAATTTAGTTCGTGAACTCGACGATCTAGAGTTCACGATCTCGGGGAAACCAGGTTGGTTCTTAATTGGACGATCTAAAGACACGGCGAACCTAGTTCGAAGTAGTTCACGAACCTCTGCAAACCATAGTTCGCTGTCGGAAAACGTTTGCTCAGCGTGTTGAGCAAACCAAGGCGAACCTTTTCTCTGATTGGTCAAAACGTTTACCCTCTTCTGCGTTGGGGATAAGAAGATAGTCACCGATAAAACAAATATGGCGAACGGCGATATTTCACTCGTGCAAAGAACAAGACCTTTTTTTTTTTTTTTTATTGATTTGTGGGAGGCGCAACGGTGTTTGTGGGGTCGCTACTGCAAGGAGTACAGAAACAAACATCGTTCAAATCGATAAGCGCCATAGCGGCAGCCATTTTGAACACCTTCGCAGACAGTAAGTACGCCGAATCAAGCACTTCAGTTAAGAAAGAGAACCATGGCAAACCTGGTTTGCTGAAGTTAGCCTAGGTTCGTTCAACCTCAATTAAGAAACAAACCAAAAGATCGCCGATCTTCTCCGATCTAGGTTTGCCGATCAAAAGTTCGTCCAATTAAGCGATACAGGCTGTGTGCTTGTTTTGGGATGGTCCCTCAGGCTCAGCCGATTACAAGAAGCATGCACATTAACATTGGATTTCAAGGTCCGCAGTCTTGCCCAGCTACTTAATGACCGGCATCTTACTGTAAGAAACTTTAGCAATGTGTCAGTTCTGCTGTACTGTCGTAAAAAAAAAATTTATATCCCTAAATGTGCCCCAGATGTAATCAGCCCAGTATAAGAAAGATCCATTTTGACGTGAATTGGCCAAGTTTTCAAACCAAAAAAACAACGCAGGCATGCATGAAGCCTGCGTGCTTGACCTCGATTTAGAAATCTGCCGGGGCTCTATTTAGGGTATAATGGCTTGTTATTGTCTTTTCACCGAAATTTGGCGACTATAGAGCAAAATCGCCAAATCATAGCGGTTCGACGCACTACTGTCGGCGCCAAGCTAATCTGGCACTGCCCTTGAATTATCATGGTCGATCCATCTCCTGCAACATGTGCATAGTAGTCGTTAGATGACGCCTCCAAAATTTGGGAAATACATGCACCGGGCTGAATGAGTGAAAGTGGTACAGAAAAGTGTTTCTTTGCGAAGTAATTTGGCAAACACGTTGTGCGCCCCCATGTCCGACGGCCTACACACGCATTGCTCATGTACAACCAATCAAGTCATCAACTCGGTGAATGCCAGTTTAGCACTGAAGACCCCAGGCTAACCTGACACTACCCTTGGCCTTTCTTGGTTGATTTGCTGACGATGATGATGTAATGCAGCTGTTATTTAGTCCATTGCTTTTGTAAAATAAAAGAAACAAAAGCAGGTTACGTTTTATAACACTACATTTGTTTTTACTGTTATCAGTGGCACCTAAACTGTATTTTAACGGGGCACTCTGAGACACAAAGTCAACGGCTTTCTTATGCTTTTTTTCCAGCGCGCCATCCGCTGATTCATAAATTTTGTACCAGGAGCTAAATTTGGCTGGATATGATCATGACACGAACACTTAAAAAAAGGTGGTCAAGTGTGCTGTTCAGAACAATCACAGCTGGGGGTGTGTGGTTGCCAGAAGGTAAGGCCGTGATAGGCGCGTCTGGTGGGGTTGTCGATATAGGGGTAAATGACAACCCCTAGGGTAAAGGGACGGCCAAATCAAGGCCATGAGGCCTGTACCACCCATAAGGCCTGCTCTGACACCACTGATGAGCTATGTCGCTCACACGAAGCAGCGCGGACCACCGGCAACTAAAGCATTAGAAATCTCATATAAACCCGTGCACCAGTTGCGCCAGAACGTGTTGGGAGCAAGACCGCACATGCGCAACATTGCTGATTTAAACTTTCTTGCCGTTAGTACACGTGGCATATTTATTAATCGATGAAATGTTCGCTTACTTTTGGAAATTGTGTTGTTTTCAAAACGCGTTTCTAGATAGAAATGATCGGTTAAATTATATTTTCATGGCATGATGATTTATATTACATTTTCATATTTTTAGCCTTCCGACAGCAAACAACCGCCGCAGATTTTGTGTAACCAGTATTTTGATATAGGCAACAGCGCGCGTCTTGCGTAAATTGGATTACATCGATTTAACTGAAATAGATGTTAGCGCTGTTTCTACGTCGAACTCGTACACAGTTGCAGTCGCGTCATCGCAACCGCTCAACACATGCCCCGCCAGATAAGAAGTGCTCTCTCTTTCCGTAGGGGTATACTCTTTGATCTGAGGGCCGGCATTGCCCGTGTCCAGTTGGGTCAGTTTCAGCATTGGTGATTAGTTCAGTGTTGGTCGGCTGATATTAAAGAGGTTACAAGTTTTCTTTGAAATCACAAACACCAGACACACACACACACTAGGCCGCTCACACCATATGCCTCACACTGACACTCACACACACACACACACACACACTACACACACATACACACACACACACACACACACACACACTACACACACACAGTGACATGACTGACACGTCACTTAGTGAGCGCATGCAAGATAAAAGTGATGTAAAGGCATTGTGTATTTGCACGCATATAAACAGACACTGAGGAGAAAGAGCAAACACTGAAATGAACGTTAGTAAGTCTGAAATATAAAGGCTGTTGTGCACAATCCAGACCCAAAAGGTGACTGCCAAGCGTGTAAAATGCAAAGAAGTACCCAACGGAGAAAGAAACGGGCTTAGAAAAGACGGTTACAACACAAAATATTAATATTTCGGGTAAATACCCTTTATCAAAATAGACAAGTAAAACAAAAAGAGAAATGAAGGGATGTGGCAACTCAACAGGCGACAAACATGTTGCCACATTCCTTCTGCGATAGATGAAGATAAGTAGCCCCGGACTGATCTCTCTATTTGTTTGTTTGTTTGTTTGTTTGCCTTTTTTTGAAAAAGGGTATTTACCCGAAATGTTAATATCTTGTGTTGTAACTGTCTTTTCTAAGCGTGTTTCTTTCTTTCTCCCCGTTGGGTACCTTCTTTGAACTGTCGTACGTATAAGCGAGTCGTTTTAGTGTGAACTGAACTAGACGCAGCCACTGCGGTCGAACCTGCCTGTCTCGGATTGGCCTCCGCAGCCACGAACAAGCCTGCAGACGTCGTGGGCAACTCCTATAAATCTTCGTTCGCGAAGTCAAGCCAAGACTGAAGCTGTGAAACATGCTTCATTGATGCCGCCCGGCTGTAGCTTCAGCATCTTTTCACTGCCTCCCAGACGCAGCAGCAAAATGCCTGTTGTTGTCTCTCAAAGTGAAGTGTATCGTATGTTTAGATACTTGTTCAGATATATGTTCATCCTTTTTTGCGAGAATTGCCGTTACCCGGCGAGGCTCTGGCTCCGTCTACGGCGCGCAATTTTGAAGCAGCAGCAGCCGACCAGTCAGTCGGGCAAGGGGGGAGTGGCAGATTGGAATGCGAGGCGGTCTGGCTTCACTATTTCGCGGAAGTGCTCTCTCTTTCCGTAGGGGTATTCTCTTTGCTCAGATAGATTCACGCTCAGGCTCTTTGGCCCCTTCATTTCATCTCGAGTCAAAGGGAACAATCTGTTTATAATTAAAATAATAACTGAAATAAAATGAACGGCTTAAATAGTGTGCAAACACTTGTTTCACAGTGCAACAGGCTAGGCCGGCTGTGGTTCACGCTACCGCATGAAAGTGAAATCGCTGTTTTGCTCACTGAAATACGAGACTGTTTCTGTCAAATTTGCAGAACACCTAAACGTTTGTTTTGTGTGTGTGTGTTTTTTTTTAAATAATTTTTTAAAACCTAAAGCAAGTTTTAAACCTAAGAAAACTGAATCACACGAGCGCGGATAACAATAGCACCTTCAATTACCCATACAAAACCTCTAAAACATATCTTTACACATGGTCACTTCCGACGTAAGCACGGTACTCATGTTGTCCCCCTGTAGTAAATCACGCCCAAGTTACTTTCTCGTTAACCTCCGAAGTAAGCGTAACTTCCGACCCATGCAAGCGGAAACGAGGCGTTTACTTTTTGAGTGAGTCAGTAGCCCATAACTTCGAAAGTAAGGACTTACTTCATCGCTATGCCAGCGGCCCCAGGCTAGTGTTGCCTCTATGCTGCTGTGTTTATGCAGCCGGGATAAAATCAGTTAAGTCTCCAGACTCGAGTTTGCACTATAGGGAGCATGAGCATCGCGCTATTCTACGCCGCATAGCCGGGACGGTCGTCGAATCGCGCATGTTGAGAGCCATGGGTGTCTAGTTTTGGGCTCGGTGGTCGCGATTTTAGACCCGCTGCGTAAACATAGCAGCATAGAGGCAACACTAGCCAGCAAGATACATACAGATTCCTGTGACCGCGCCTACTCCTAGACGCGTTTCGCCCGTGTTCTTTTCATCAACACAACCCGATTGAACTACGTAAACAAAGCAGCATGAAGGCAATTCGACTCTGAACAAATTTAGTTTCTCACAAGCTCCCGCACTCTGCGCGGAACTCATGAAGATCTATGCCTGTTGTGGAGTTTTGTCTATGGTCAAAGGCGAACATTGCTAAATAGTGAATGCCATCTGTCTGATCTAGGACCCAACAGCTATGGACGGCTGACTGTCTCAGCGCGCTAAATAAGTTCACCGACAGCCTCGTTTTCAGCTGCAATCTGTTTTCACTTCCGGTTGCTAACGTTTCAATGACCGATGTCTTTGCTAGTCTTACGCGTCGTTTGAAAATCACGATTTTTGTGTCTTCATTTAGCAATCTGAATTTTTTTCTACGCATACGTCGATAGGAAAATCAGTCGAGTTTATAACCCTGTGTTTAGATTTTTTGTCAGCCATTTCTGAAACCCCTAATTAATACCAGAGTCAACCACAGTGTGTTCCAAAATGAGTGACATTGACACTTTCGTAAAGTGTGTGTGTTATATTGTGTGTGTGTGTATGTGCGTGTGTGTTGTATTGTGTGTGTGTGTGTTGTATTGTGTGTGTGTGTGTGTGTGTGTGTGTGTGTGTGTGTGTGTGTGTGTGTATTTAATCAGTGTTAGGGTATTTTTTTACCTTTATTTATTGTTTTGCTTGGCACTGTATGGTTTTTGAATTGTTTTATTAGAGATATTATTAAGTATAGGTAAACATTGTTTTTATTACCAACATATTACTTTTTATATGTGTGTTAGTACTTAGAACTTTTAACGTTAAGCTACTTTTAAACATTGTTTGTTTATATTTTAGGTTTATATATAGGTTATTTCTTAATTATGCGTGTGAGTGTGTGTGCTTGTCTGTATTTGTATTTCTTTTAAAACATGTCTTTTCATATATATATAGACTATTTTTTATGATGTTTAACGTATTTTATCTCATAATGTTATCATATTGTTTAAATATTTTATCCTTGTGTGTGTGTGCGTACGAGCGCTTAGAGCAAGCTATAAGTTTGGTTTTGCGCTTTATAAAATAAATTATTATTATTATTATTATTATTATTATTATTATTATTATTATGTCCAACTCCAAGTCCAGCACTGAGTTCATCTTCAACCTGAAAATCAAAACAAATGGAAGTCATTTGGACTTCAACACAGCAAGTAACACAGCAAAAGCATCGACACTGCTAATGCATCAACACAGCAAATACATCAACACAGCAAACACATCAACACAACAAATACATCAACACAGCAAATGCATCAACACAGCATAACATAGCAAAAGCATCAACACAGCAAATGCATCAACACAGCAAATAACATAAAAGCATCAAAACACAGAAAAAGCAAATACCATCAACACAATAAGAGCAGACAACACAGAAGCAAATAACACAGCAAAAGCATCAAAACAGCAAGGTGAATAGCATCAACAATGCAAGGTTAATAGCATCAACACAGCACACAGTGCTTCGTTTTTTGTCTGAAGTGGAATGAATTTTTTTTTTTTTAATGCTGTGTCTGGGATACCTGCAAATGTACTTAAGTTCTCACTTGATGGAATAAATCATAACTGTTTGAACAGTTTACTGTTTTGCTTACCATGAGAATTCGCTCAACTGTAGCAGACGTACCGGAAGTAACTACAGCGGTCAATCGCTTCGGTCAGGCTTCGCGAGACTCTGTTAGTGGCACAACGCGTGCGCGCTGAGTCAGTCAGCCGTCCATAGCTGTTGGGTCCTAGGTCTGATGTAAAAACAAGAATATATTTATCCTCGTGAAAGTATGCGGTAACAGTGGAATGAATGTTTATTGATAGGTTCATTTGTCTCTGAGCACATCAGACAAAACAGAGTGGAACCTTCTGCCGTACCATCTGACGGCAGTTCCGCTGAAAGCCTTCAAGGCTGGCTCTAGCCTGGTGCTGCCCCCAGCCCTCAACCAATTAACAGCCCTGTCCAAGCCCATGTCAGTATATATTTTTAATTTGTAACTTGGCTTTTAAATTTCTGAGTTTTCAGAAGTAAACCCGCCCGTATATGTGCCTCAGCAGATCCAAGAATAAATAAAAAATAACTTAATAAATAAATAATTAAACAAATAAATAAATAAGCTTAAGCGATGAGTAAATACATAAGTACATACAGAAACGACGAATAAATAAATAAACGTAAACAAAATAAATGAATAAATGCATGTAAGAAATAAGTATAAAATAATAATACATAAATAAATAGCTGTAAAAAATTATAAGAAATAAATAATAGATAAATAGATATATAAATAAATAAACAGAAATAGTAAATAATAAGAATAAAAATAAACAGTAAAAATTAAAAATTAAAATAGATAAATAGTAAATAAATAAATAAATAGAGAGTGTGAAAAGGTGGACGAGAGTGCTGTTCGCGCACATAGGCTGATTCATAACTACACTGATTCAGTGTCCAAAATACTGGAGCAGGGGAGACAGGTTGGCGACCTAGCGGTTTAAAAGCTTTATTGAGGGATTTGCTGTTCCTGTAGGACGTTTGCAGACTGTATACCCCACAGACCTACTCGGGGAGTGCCCCACAAATACACTCCTATTCAAATGAGATGCTGAGCATCTCGTTTGAATAGAAGTGTGCTTGTGGTGTACTCCCCGTGAAAGTCTATATTTGGCATATCTGAAGCCGAGTACAAACGGCACGGGTGTTTACTGCTGACTGTCCTGAGATGTTGTTTCATGGCCGCGTTTCGCAGGCTCATTCATTGATTCATTCGTCCGTTAGATCGTTTGATCGATCGTTCGTTCGTTCGTTCATTTGTTCAGTCAGTCAATCATTTATTCAATCAGTCGCTGACCCACTGAGATTCACCCCGTTTGTGCGTGTAGCCACCGGTACTGTTTACAGTACTATCACTGACACACAGTTTTTACAGTACTATCACACACACTGTTTACAGTACTATCACACACACTTTTTATAGTATTATCACACACACTTTACACAGTACTATCACTCACACTGTTTACAGTATTATCACACACACTGTATACAGTACTATCACACACACTGTTTACAGTACTATCATACACACTGTTTACAGTACTATCACACACACTGTTTACAGTACTATCACTCACACTGTTTACAGTATTATCGCACACACTGTATACAGTACTATCACTCACACTGTTTACAGTACTATCACACACACTGTTTACAGTACTATCACTCACACTGTTTACAGTACTATCACTCACACTGTTTACAGTATTATGGCACACACTTTATACAGTACTATCACTCACACGGTTTACAGTACTATCACACACACACTGTTTACAGTACTATCACTCACACTGTTTACAGTACTGTCACTCACACTGTTTACAGTATTATTGCACACACTTTATACAGTACTATCACTCACACGGTTTACAGTACTATCACACACACTGTTTACAGAACAATCCTACACACTGTTTACAGCACGATCACACACAGTGTTCTCAGTACAATATTACACACACACTGTTTACAGGACAGGCACACACACTGTTTACAGTACAGGCACACACACTGTTTACAGTATCGATGGCTGCATGCTCAAGGAGGTTGAGTGACACCCACCCACCCACCCACCCTCCCCCTCCCCTTGTCCGTTGACGATGAGGAGTACCGGCTGAACGTCCAGGCTCCAAACACACATAAACTAGACATACAAATTCAGACTGACTTGTGTCGCTCAAGTGTGTACGGCCGGCCGATCAACAGGCCATTGCATCATATAGCGTACGATGTCACACGCATCTTTAGGTCAAGTTACATATTCAAACGAGGTAGGTGAAGCAGTGCAAGGACCGGTGTTTTTAAAAATAGATTTTTGCCTTGATTCAAAATTTGTAGTAGGGCTGAATGTTGGAATTTCCTGGACATTTCTGGTTAGATAAAAGGAGACATGTTTGGTGCCTTGATTCATACCATCCTGAGCTTATTCAGTGGACAATTGTGGGCCTATGTTGAGTTGCCGTTGCCATGGTGATTTGAGGGGCACGTTGATTTCAGCTGTGCTTGCGTGTGGGGTTGGTAAGGAATCAGGTTCATAGCCAAGAAATGAGACTGTCAATGTGCTGTTTGTTTTGGTATTTTGTGCATGGCAAATGTGTAGCTGGTAGGCGGTAGTGTTTTTTAGGGGATTGAAAAATTAGGGGATGACTGGATAAGGCTAAGAGACTGGACAGTACGGAAACGACACTGTGTTCCTTGGCCTTTACCCACTCCGCCATTTTGCATCTCTGCGCGTAGCATATCGGAAAGATGCACAAAATTAGCTTCGCAAAGCACAATTAACAAGAAAATTAACTATAGATTGTACACATTTATTTTTGGGTTGTATTTTGTGTGTATACGTGCTTGAAAATAAGTTCCGGTTATGCTCGAATGGCTTGGCGATGGATGTACATCACCGTGCTTTTCAGGTTTGTTCTGGGTATTTTTCGTGTCTTTGGCATCTTGTGGTAAAACAATAGTCCCAGTAACCACGGCGCACACCCGTCTCCGCCGCAAAAATATGGCACCGAACACCAGCGAAACGCTCGACAAAATGTGGAAAAATATATATTTCTAGAGTCCCGATTTTTCCGGACTTTGTATTATTTACAGAGGAAACATGGAAGAGTAATATGCACCAACAAACAGGAGTTAACCCATTCAGCTCTCACGCACTACAGCAGGAGATGAGTCGACCATGATAATTCAAGGGTATGCCAGATTAGCTTGGCGCCTGTCGGCGCCAAGCAAATCTGGCACTGCCCTTGAATTATCATGGTCGGTCCACCTCCTGAAACTGGTGCACAGTCATTAGATGACGCCTCCAAAATGGGGGAAATACGGCCGTCGGGCTGAATGGGTTAAAAGAGTGAGTACGATTTGATTAGCTGTACGTACTAGACAAAAAGTTTAACACACAAAAAAAGGTGGACACGTGTGCTGGTGCTTGGTGATCTCGGTGCATGCCAGTGTTGACACAACCACTGTCTAAAATGTCTCTGGCCGTCAGACAGTGTGCACTGCCTACAGGCCACAGCTAGCAAAGATAGGGTTTAATTTTAAACAAAGCATTGCATGAACTTCCAAGCGTGTTCACATTGTGCTGTGTATTCTTTCAGTGTGACATCCCAAGTGTGGAGATCCGCAGTGTAGCCTGATAGCGAGTGCTTGCACATTATTGAGCAGTACAGTACGCTCCGACCGTGGTAACCGGCGATCGCTGACTTATGTATCACTTCCGCAAGTGAATTGTCACCATTTTCAGAACATACTAGAAAAATGACAGTTACCGCACAGCTCTCCGTTTGCTCTTGTCCTCTAGGGATGGTATCCCGATGTTGAGATCAGTGTGCGGTCTACAGCAAGTATTATTCAGCCCATCGCGTTGGCCGCCGTGAGATGGCCTTAGTCGCCTGCTCGGCGTTAAACCCAAATAACTAACTAACCATCGCGTTGGTTGAAGTGTACTGTACCATCAGTGATCACCGAGTGATCACACATCACAACATAGCTTGCCAGTGCAACTGATTAAATTAAATGTTACAGTAATAAATAATTAATCAAGTTCCGAAACTTTGCTCAGCCGTGACAGCTAAAATCAAGTGGTGTGGCACTCTTTCTCTTTTACAGCATGCAGCAAGTTGCACTTCGGACATAGGTTTCGAAGATAGCGTTTGTGCTGTGGGTTGCGTTTTGTTTTGGAGCTGTGGTGTCGAAATGAAACGGGCAAAGCGATGGTAAAGTGAATGGAAATAAACGTGACAAACCTTTATCAAGACGAAAAAATGCACAAAGCAACTTTACACGTTCGTTTTTATTGGAAACAAACAAGCTTATTTAGAACAAATCAAAAAGAACTCGTCGGCACACGAAAATTCACGGCATAGAGTCCGCGTGTACCTTGTATCATGTGTCGATCACGTGATTTGAGATACGTTATTGTTGAGTAACGTTATTTAAGCTCAAGGCAAGTTTTTTCGTAATGGTTTGTTCCTTTAATATAATTAAGTGTAAAAAATGTACTAAAAGAATAAATGAAATCCTTTTAAGTGACATATAATGCATACTACCACTGAATACAGGACCAACTGAGGCCCGTGTAAACTACTGATCCCCAGTGAACATGGCTGCGACAGTCCTGGTTTCGTCTGCAGCTGTAATGGAAACAAAATGTGATACAGAAAAATGTCTCCATCCTCCGGCGGTTTAAAACGAGTGCGCACTGCTTTTATTCATACTCGACTTACTTTTGATTTACCCAAACCTTTGTTACTCTCTAGAAAATTACAATCTCGTAAACGGCTGATCGTCTATGAAGGGCAGCTGCTAGACTATAAATAGTGAGGTCTGGTTTCGTCAAATTCAGTCCTCGGCTAACGCCTCCCAACAACGAACGAGAGCGAAGTCCCGGCGGATGGCCAGCTTGTACCACAAGCACACACGACACTCCTTCAACATCTTCACTCAGTCCTCGGCTAACGCCTCCCAACAAGGAACGAGAGCGAAGTCCCGGCGGATGGCCAGCTTGTACCACAAGCACACACGACACTCCTTCAACATCTTCACGATAAGACCGAGGGTTCATGAGGATCTGTGCCTTTTGGAGATGTTTGGAGTGTTGCATAACGTTCTTAAATTATCCCCGATTCGTCGATTCTCATTCTCATCCGGCTCAGTCGTAACATCTCTACTGTCACCACTGACGACGGTAACCTGTGGACAAGGTTGTGTCTGGTGCCACATCGCACGAAATTTGTGAAGTATTTATTTATTTATTTATTTATTTACTTAACATTTTACTTTTGTTGTAACCATTTTGGTTGCCGCCGGTGCCACGGTCTGAAATGACTGCACACTGATCGACAATCGCGTGAAGATTACAGAAGTGGTCGGAACAAAAATAGGCTGACAAGAACGCAGGACTGACAAGAGACATAAACCTTCATGAGCCCCCGCAGTCGCACTAACTTACCGCAGTCACACTAACTTACCGCAGTCACACTAACTTACCGCAGTCGCGGGGCTCATGAGGGTTTATGTCTCTTGCTGCGATGTATCGTTCTTCCTCTGGCACTGAGCTAATGGGGTTGAACGTGTTTCATTTTTGCTTTCATTGCTTACGGTACAAGCTGATTATCGTCAGCCATGATTTCGCGGTCGTTCGTCGTCGCTAGTCATTCCGACCGGTTGCCTCACTAACACTGACGCGTGACTGACAGGACTTGGGCTTGAAGCTGGGTGGGTGGTGATTTTGCCGTTTCTTTTATTTTGTTGTTGTCCTGTTGTATCCTTGTCTGGGATCAGGGTTTATGCACGTGAACGCACAGCTTGAATGACCAAGAAGTTTCGGACCAACATTTCACATTATTTATTAGGCTTATAACTAAATATCATTTAAGTGCCAGGATTTTATAACGTTACTTGGTGGCCGGAATAGCATCATGCCACGAAGACCTAAAAAGGTGGTCAAGTGTGCTGTTCAGAACAATCATAGCCCGTCTGCGGCTGCCAGAATGGCAGAGTTGTCAGTCTGCACATCGAACCCCTCAATTTCTAGGTGGGTCAGCTCTCATAGCCCTCTGGCACGACTGGCACTGTCGCGCGCGCAGTCGGCGACCAACCTCCGTCCGGAGTCACCTTTTTTGCTTTGGGGGCTTTCAAGGCCCGGAATGCACACCTTAGTCTGTCAACCAGGCCTGTTCCCGGGCACAGACCTGGCTCTGACAACCGCTGAGCTATCTCGCTCATACGAACCAGCGCGGACCACCTCGTCCTGTGATGTAATTTAATTGGCTATAAACCCGTGCACTGCTTGCCCCAAAACGTACCGGTACAAGAAGGAAACATACGCACCATTACAGATTTATACACGCATACTGTGGAGACTTACGGCGTGTTTATTACGCAATGAAGTCATCCTACACGTCTGCATTTTGTGCTGCATTTCACGCGCGTTTCTATAGATACGAAGTGTTAGAAATTACGTTATCGTTAGATATGTTAGTCTCCCGCGACAGCATACTACGACAGCTGTCATTTCTAGAATCGGCTATTTTTATACGTTCCTTCCGGGTCTTCCCGTAGCAATAGGCAATAGATTTCCCTATCCCACATAACCCGCCCGTCAGGGCCGTCCATGATCACCTCGGTGCTGTGGACGTTAAACCCGAACTAACCAACCCCGTAGCCTTGCAGTACGATACTTTATTGTCCCCGAGGGGAAATTTGCATGAGCACCACGTTAACCCAATACATCCTGAAGCTCATTTTGTAAAATTTGCTTATTGTCATACGAAAGCTGCATCGCTGATCAGGAGAGAGATTTTTATTTCAAGGGTGGTGCCAGCATAGCTTGGCGCCTCAGGCGCCAAGCTATGCTGGCCCCACCCTTGAACTATCAGTCAAATTTATTTCAATCTGTGGGTGTATCAAGATGATAAGGGTTAACTGCGACTTGACCCCAACGGACACTGACGGTTTTGCCGCCTGTTGTTAAACTGACCCACAGTTTGTTGTCAGGGAAGTGATTTACGTAGAAAGAAAAAGACAACGCTCGTATCGTCATGTCTCAGGGATAGCGGGATGTGGTTCGATGTTCCCAGTAAGCAGGTCCTCGGGCTGACGGCTGTGCTCGGGCCCACTGCGGCCTTCGTACGGCCAGAAGAAGTGTTGCGACTGGGATTGTTGTCAGTCATTTGGGACGTCAGGTGAAAAAAGCGTCGCTATATGCGACTTCTGTTACATCCAACTCGATATAAGCGAAGTAGAATTATATTAACCCATTTAACCCCGACGAACTACATCAGGAGATGGATCGACCATGATAATTCAAGGGTAGTGCCAGATTAGCTTGGCGCCATCAGGCGCCAAGCTATTCTGGCTCTACCCTTGAATTATCATGGTCGATCCAGCTCCTGCGACCGGTACATGAGGCGACACCTCCAAAGTTCAGGGGAATGCGACCTTGGAGGGTTAACAAGCCGAGAGAGGGTTATGGGCGGGGTTCGTGTCACCACGGAGTCCCTTCGCAAACCGTAACAACGTCAGAAGACGGCGTCATGTGTGCGTAGTTCTACGGGACACGCATTTACACGCGGCCTGCAAAGGGCAAAGAAAACACAGGCTCTAAATAAAAGTCAGTGTACTTGACCCGTCTAGTAACCATACTTACTTTTCTATGCTTCCCTCTTAAATATTTAGCCCGATTCGTATCCAATCTTGCTCACAGTCTCACCGTCAGTCTGAGGAGGCCGCGCTAATGACTGACCGACTTTCTCTGGAATGTACTGCGCGCACCTCGTTCCCTCGCGCGCTGATCGGCCACTTTCACCTCGATGTCAGTAATACCCGAATAAGTTACAATAGAGCTCGTAATCATTTTTAACTCTATTTTTATAAAGTTTTTTTTTTGAAATTTTAAACAAAACTTTTAACTCTCTTTTTTTTTTTATAAATAATATAATAAAGTTATATGTTCTTCTTAGACCTCCACTGCTCAGTACTGTAGGCTATTTTTAAATCGATCGCACTGACCACTCACCTAGTAACTCTTCCATTTTAATCCCCTTCCCCCATCTCTCCCCCCCCCCCCACCATGCTTGAATTGACAGTAATTTTTTTTTTTAAATCATCAAAATTTGCTAGTCCCTAATCATTATTAATGATGCAGTGGGACACTAAACTGGGAATGAATGAACGTCTAGTAACCGTGTTGAGTTCTTTGTCGGGTATTTCTTGATGGGACATCGCCGCTAGGGTAACTCAGTAACTACACACCCAAATCTAACGGAGGCATAGATTCTCTTAACTCATTCAGCCCGACGGCCGTATTTCCCAAATTTTAGAGGCGTCTTCTAATGACTATGCACCAGTTGCAGGAGCTGGATCGACCATGATAATTCAAGGGCAGTGCCAGATTGGCGTGGCGCCGACAGGCGCCAAGCTAATCTTGCACTACCCTTGATCGCCTGCTGTAGTGCGTCAGGGCTGAATGGGTTAACCTCTTAAACGCCAGGGCGAGGCGAACGCTCACCGCTTGTACGAGACATAAATCCCCATCTGCCCCCGCTGTCGCGGTCAGCAAATCATGAGGATGGATGTCTCTTGTTAGTCTAGTTTTCGTTGCTGGTTTTGTCGCACTTACATCTGTGTTCTTCACGCGAAAGTCGCTCAATGTGCAGTGGTTTCTGAGGCGAAATTCGTGATCTGTGTTCTTCACGCGAAAGTCGCTCAATGTGCAGTGGTTTCTGAGGCGAAATTCGTGATCTGTGTTCTTCACGCGAAAGTCGCTCAATGTGCAGTGGTTTCTGAGGCGAAATTCGTGATCTGTGTTCTTCACGCGAAAGTCGCTCAATGTGCAGTGGTTTCTGAGGCGAAATTCGTGATCTGTGCAGCGATGTGGTTAAACCTTTGGCAGGTTGTCGTAGTAGTCTGTGGCAGGTTGTCGTAGTAGTCTGTGGCAGGTTGTCGTAGTAGTCTGTGGCAGGTTGTCGTAGTAGTCTCAGAAGATACTCAAGATTCAAAGAATTTACTAATTAGATGAGCAATTGTATCGTCTTGTCTCAGTAGGACAATAATAGAACAAACATGAAATAGCATAATTATGTCTTCTCGTAAAAACAATGCATCACACATATTATTATTATCACAGCCTGAACATAACACATATTATCACTGGTTATTGATACATATCACATATTATTTTCTGCCGCCTAAGAAGAAAGTATAAGTATAAGTATAAGTATAAGATGGTTTATTGCCATATGTTTCCATGTACAAAACAATAAAAACATTGGAATTTGTCTTGATGTCAGTTACTAAGACTAAACACACACACACACACACACACACACACACACACACACACACACACACACACACACACACACACAGAGAGAGAGAGAGAGAGAGAGAGAGAGAGAGAGAGAGAGAGAGAGAGAGAGAGAGAGAGAGAGAGAGAGAGAGAGAGAGAGAGATCTGATACAGTTAAAAACTGACTGTACACAATCATTCTCACTCGCCACTCGCGCTCTCTCCAATTTTCCACTCAAGTCACATTCACTCAGCGAATCTCTGATGTTGAGGAGCACATTACGGTCGTACCTGTGGCGAAAACTGAATGCCTCCTCCAGTAGAAACGCCAACACAAGCATCCCAACCACAAGCACACCTGACATCGTGTCGCCATAGACCGGCGCCATCTTGCATTGAAAGACAGTGGATTAAAAGCCCGGACAAACATGCGACGGGCTTTTAATCCACTGTTTTCGTCGAAACGCGTGCAGTGTTGCCCTACTTCTGAGTGCCGAACAGCGTCTGTTTGACAACGCGATTAGGCCGGATATCATCACAAAATGAACGCATTAAAAAAAAAAAGGTGGACAAGTGTGCTGTTCAGACCAATGATACCTCTTCTGTGGTTGCCAGAGCCGAATGATCCCCCATACACTGGCAGGCTTCTGCTGTTGGCCAGTCTAGTGTGGCTCGTCGGACAGTGTCCCGCGGGACAGTCTCCAGGGGGTGGGGACCCGTGGGAGGTGCGCGACTTGCGCCACTACACAGACTCTTGGGCCCAGCAGATCGCCCAACAGCGACAACAACAGGCCTGTTCCCGGGCACAGACCTGGCTCTGACACCACTGGGTTATTTCGCTCATACGAAGCAGCGCGGACCACCGGAATTTGAAGCGCTGACGTCTCATATAAACCCGTGCACTAGTTGCTCCAAAACGTATTGGGAGCAAGACCGCACATGTGCAACATTGCTGATTTAAACACTCCTACTTTCAAAACATGTGGTGTATTATTTATTCAATCATTTGTTTGTATACGTTCGGATTTTGTCATGTGTTTTAATAGCGTTGCTAGAGAACTAATCCGTTATTAGTTATCATTGCATAATTTTGCCTCTCGACAGCAACAACTGCTCGAGCTATTTTTACATGACCTTTCTTCTTAGGCGTCGCTGGCTTTCGCTGAGCCGAGAGTCCGAAATAGCTCAGGCGGTTAAACGTCGGAGCAGGAGAGCGAAGGGAATCGCCGGGTCGTGGGTTCGAATCCCGTCCTGGCCCCGGTAGCTGGACTCACAATCCAGGGGGAAAAAAACGGATTTGTTCAATAGCATGTCCGTTGAAAGGTCCTGGTAAATCAAAGTGGCACAGTTGGAGTGCGCCTGAGTTGATCAGTGTTCAGGTCGTACTCCATAGGCAATAGATTTCCCTGTCCCCCATAACCCGCCCGTCAGGGCCGTCCATGATCACCTCGGTGCTGTGGACGTTAAACCCGAACTAACCAACCGCTGAGCCGGCATAAACTGGCCTGGCATTTAGTGTTCAGTAAAAGCCGGCTTACGCTTTGCACAGCGCTCTTCAGTCAGTTCTTAAAAGCAATCGTTACAGTCATAAAGGGCTATCACTCAACACATCCACCGCCGCAGACAAGTGCAAACTCAAAACATTTAAGGAACATAAGCATACTTTATAGAAGATTCCAAGAACGTTACTGACTTTACGCTCTGCGGTGAAGCTCGCAAAGACTATTATAAAGAACGACAACTCGTCGGTCTGAGATTTCCTGTTATCCCTTTGGCTGTCAATAACGCTTTTTGTTCCGTCGATTCCTGTAGGAACCTCCTCGCGGACAGAAATCGCTCTGTCAAAGGACTTAACCCCTTCCCCGCCACCGGACGTATTTTTTGTGTCTCAAATCTTTCCTCATCGTTCAACGACCAAAAGCCACAAGCGTCCAAGGACGTGGACACAAATATTGGTCTCAGCAAGAGGCATAGATCCTCATGAGCCCCCGCAACTGCGGGGGCTCATGAGGATCTATGTCTCTTGCAGCTGGGTCGTGTTCAGCTTTTCTCGGCAGTCAAGGGGTTAATTCTTTAAAAGTGCAAGGCTCGTTAGGTAGCCATGGCATTTCAGGTGTTGCACTTGCATGGCTTAAAGTCCTACCTTAATCCTTTTCATCCTGATACACCCATTGCTTGAAATACATTTGACTATGATAGTCAAGGGTGGTGAAATAATAGCTATTCTGGCACCACCCTTGAACTAAAACGGTTGATCTATCTCCTAATCTGTAATGCAGCCTTCACAGGACAATAAGTTGTTGTTTTTTTTTAAATATCAGCCTTAGGGTGTAAGTGGACACACCGAGGACAGACGGGAGTCCGCTCGACAATTGGAGTTGTTCCCGGGTCTACACTTCCAAAGGCCACCCTGGTTAGTTCGGGTTTAACGTCCACGGCACCGATGTGATAATGGACGGCCCTGACGGGCGGGTTATGGAAGGACAGGGGAATCTATTACCTACGGAGTACGACCTGAGCACTGATCAACTCAGGCGCACTCCAACTGTGCCACTTTTGATTTACCAGGACCTTTCAACGGACATGGGGGAATGAAAACAAATACGTTATTGGTAGCAGGGGCTTGTGCCTGTCGTTCATTTGACCTTCCTCAGGCCTACAAGGGTCTGTGTAGCAAACCCGCCCTGCTTTCAATAACTTATACATACTGTCGCATGTCACGGAAAGCGTGTTCTTTTAATGTTGCGTTTCGCACGCTCAATCAGCCTGCTTAGTCACTTTGCTGCTCAGTCCGAGTCGCTGACTCACTCGACTCGCTTAGTTAACCCCCTTGCGCCTGTGTGGTCAAAAGTACGGCTTACAGTCCTGTACAGGTCGTTTGACATCGGAGCGCGCAAAGTTTTTCGCAAATATCTCCGCCAAAATACACTTTCCCGATACCAATCTTATAACAAACATCATTCAGTGACAGCTGACCTAATACGGGTTACTGTAAGACACTCGAGCAAAACGTCAGTTCTGCTGTACTGTCGAAAAAAAATTGGAATTTGCTTCAATTAATAACTGATTTTACATCCCAAAATGTGCCCCAGATATATTAAGCCCAGTATAAGAAAAATCCATTTTCACGTGAATTGAACAAGTTTTCAAACCAGAAACGGCGCAGGCATACATGAAGCCTGCATGCTTGACCTCGATATTGAAATCTGCCGGGGTTCTATTGAGGGTATAATGGCTTGTTATTGGCTTTTCATGCAAATTTGGCGACTGTAGAGCAAAATCGACAAATCATAGGGGGTTCAGTAACAAAAAAAATCTATATTAGGTCATTTGGCACTAAATGATATTTTGTTCTTTACCCATTCAGCACTGAAGCACTACAGCAGGATATTGGTCGACCATGATAATTCAAGGGTAGTGCCAGATAATCCTTGAATTATCGTGGGCGATCTACCTCCTGAGTGCATAGTCGTTAGATGACGCCTCCAAAATTGGGAAATACTTGCGCCGGACCGAATGATTAAAGCGGTACAGAAAAATGTTTCTTTGCGGAGTAATTTAGCAAACACGGCGTGCGCCCCCATGTCAGACGGCCAATACACGCATTGTTTATGCACAACCAAGGAATTCATCAATCCAGTGAATGCCAGGTTAGCTGGGCACCTGCAAGGCCCCAAGCTAACCTGCCACTACCCTTGGCCTATCTGGTTGATTTGCCGACGATGATATGTAAATGCAGCTGTTATTTATTCCAGTGCTTTTGTAAAATAAAAGAAACAAAAGCATGTTACGTTTTATAATATGTTTTTTTTTTCTCTCTTGCTGTTATCAATGGCACCTAAACTGTATTTTAATGGGGCACTCGGAGACAAACAGTCAAATTTCTTATGATTTTTTTTTCAGCGCGCCATCCACTAATTCATAAATTTGTACCAGGAGCTAAATTTGGCTGGATACGATCACGATACGAACACCTAAAAAAGGTGGACAAGTGTGCTGTTCAGACCAATCACAGCTGTGGTCGCCAGCCAGAGTGTTGTTTGTCCCTGATGGGCCAATGGGCCAGATCAGCTCCTTCAAGGCAACGATACCAAACTTGATACCCAGTTCCCTAGGCCGCCAACATCCGCTGCTGAGGCCCGAAGTCCTGCCTCTGACGCCACTGTGCTATGTCGCTCACACGAAGCAGCGGGGACCACCGGAAACTAAAGTATTAGAAATCTCATATAAACCCGAGCACCAGTTGTGCCAGAACTTGTTGGGAGCAAGACCGCACATGCGCAACATTGCTGATTTAAACACTCTTGCCGTCAGTACACGTGGCATATTTATTCATCAATGAAATGTTCACTTACTTTTGGAGATTGTGTTGTTTTAAAACGTGCTTCTAGATAGAAATGATCGGTTAAATTATATTTTCATGGCACATTTTAGCCTTCCGACAGCAATCAATCGCTTTTGTGTAATCAGTCAAGCTATTTTGAGATAGGCAACAGCGCGCGTCTTGCGTAAACTGGGTTATATCGATAAGATAGACGTTCAAAGGAACATGGATCCTCATGAGCCCCCAGACACAGGAGACAAGAGACATAAACCCTCATGAGCCCCCGCGACTGCGGGGGCTCATGAGGGTTTATGTTCAGGGGCGGATCAGTTACTTTGAGGGGGGAGGGGATCCAACATTTTGTTTGGGACCTTCAGCCTGATACAAAAGGCTTCCCCGACGCTAGACCTTCCCCGACGAAAAATCGACAAGCGGGAAGGGGAAGTGGGGGACGGGCTGGGGGAAGGGAGGACGTGGCCGGAGGGGGGCGGGGGTGAGGGGCGGGGAGGGGGGGGGGGTAGAGAGGCGGTGCGTGCGTCTTAAAACTCTCACCATTCGCCAAAATACCAAACAAAACAACAACAAAAAAAAGAAGGGGTCGGGGGGGTCCAAACACCCCCAAAAAGGGACTTTGATATAACATTTTAAAGAATTTTGGATCGGGGGGGGGGGGTGGTGGTGTCCGGAACCCCTGTAAAATCCCCCCTCCGATCCGCCCCTGATGTCTCTTGCAGATGAGTATCATTCGTTTTGCCCCGGCAGTTATGAGGTTA
Organism: Semisulcospira habei; assembly: GCA_036245525.1. Classification (NCBI taxonomy): domain Eukaryota; kingdom Metazoa; phylum Mollusca; class Gastropoda; family Semisulcospiridae; genus Semisulcospira; species Semisulcospira habei. The sequence goes on from BTPG01000007.1 coordinate 144,146,341, forward strand.
ACCATTTTTGGGGATTGCTTTGGGAGGGGGACTGTTTTGAAAGCTGAATGTGGCGCCCAGCTAATCTCGCATTCCTTTTAATATATCATGAGTGATCCATCACTCATCCGCTGTGGTGAATGTGTTGGAAAATTAATAAACAAATAAATAAATAAGTAATAATAAATAAATAAATAAATGCTATACAAAAATAAATAGATAAACTTAACAATGAATAAATAAATAAATAATAAGCTTGACAGATGAGTAAATGAATAAATGCATACATAAATACATAACTTAAACAATGAATAAATAAATAAATAAAAGTAAACGAAATAAATAAATAAATAATATTAGAAATAAATATAACAATAAATAATACATAATAAATGTAAAAACAATGATAGGGATCTAGTACATAGTAAATAAATATAAAATAATAATAATAATAATAATAATAATAATAAACAGTAACAATGAATCCATTCAGCCCTGACACACTACAGCAAGAGATAATTGAAGGGTAGTGCCAGATTAGCTTGGCGCCGACAGGCGCCAAGCTAATATGGCACTACCTTCAATTATCATGGTCGATCCACATCCTGCAACATGTGCATAGTCGTTAGATGACGCCTGGAAAATTTGGGAAATACGTGCGTCGGGTTGAATGAGTTAAAAATTAAAATAGATAAATAGTAAATAAATAAATAAGTAGAGAGTGTGAAAAGGTGGACGAGAGTGCTATTCGCGCCACACAGAGGGCAGAGGAGAGTGCAGACGACAGTTAGAGATGTACCGGGGAGTTACACATTCTCCAATGCCGCCCTTCCACTCTTCTGGCCTCTGATGTGACGTAATGAGCCAGCGCGGACCACCCGAGTAACACAGGTTGGTTAGTTCGGGTTTAACGTCCACAGCACCGAGGTGATCATGGACGGCCCTGACGGGCGGGATATGGGGGACAGGGAAATCTATTGTCTATGGAGTACGACCTGAACACTGATCAACTCAGGCGCACTCTAACTGTGCCACTTTGATTTACCAGGACCTTTCAACGGACATGCTATTTAAAAATCCGTTTTTCCCCCTGGATTGTGAGTCCAGCTACCGGGGCCGGGAAGGGATTCGAACCCACGACCCGGCGATTCCCTTCGCTCTCCTGCTCCGACGTTTAACCGCCTGAGCTATTTCGGACTCATACCCGAGTAACACACCATTACGTGTGACATAAATACACGCGCTTTGTTCTCACTGAGATGGAGTGGGACTCAGTACATGCATGTGCAACATCGCGAATTAAAAATGTAAATTTAGCCAGCAGAGAACTGAAGCTTACCGTCACAGAATCCGTAGAGAATTTGTTTTCAGATATTGTCTTACTGTGTACTCACAAGTTAACCCGTTCAGTGCTAGCTGACGCGGCAGTCCGTGTGCCGTTTGTGGCTGTCTTCGTTACTTCAACTCCAAAAACCCTAGATATCATGGGAACATGATGTCACCAAGAGGCATAGATCCTCATGAGTTTCCGCAACTCTGGGGGTTCATGAGGATGTATACCTATTACAGTTGTGTGGTTTTTAAATGTTCTGAACGGTTCCGTCTAATTCATCGTCATGTTACTGCGGTATATCATGGATGTATCACACCAAATAATTATGGCCGGGACTATAGTGTGATACATCACCAGCCGTATGATGGCCGACTGCGAAGGCGTTATACTGACTGCTCTTTTTTGGTTTTCCCGAAAAATGTCTCGTTTTCCGGATATGCACATAGCTGATTCATAACTACACTGATTCAGTGTCCAAAATACATGGAGCAAGTTAGACAGGTTGGCGACCTAGCGGTTTACTAAAAGCTTTATTGAGGGATTTGCTGTTCCTGTAGGACGTTTGCAGATGTATACCCCACAGACGGTACTCGGGGAGTGCCCCACAACTTGAATATACTTCTATTCAAATGATTAGATGCTGAGAATCTCACTTGAATAGAAATGTACTTGTGGCGTACTCCCACTTGTGGTGTCATCCCCGTGAAAGTCTATATTTGTCATATCTGGGGCCGAGTACAAACGGCACGGGTGTTTACTAGTGTAGACTGTCCTGAGATGTTGTTTCATGGCCGCGTTTCGCAGGCTCATTCATCGATTCATTCGTTCGTTCGATCGTTTGATCGATCGTTCGTTCATTCGTTCATTTGTTCAGTCAGTCAGTCATTTATTCAATCAAAAGTCGATGACCCACTGAGATTCACCCCGTTTGTGCGTGTAGCCACCGGTACTGTTTACAGTACTATCACTGACACACACTGTTTACAGTACTATCACACATACTGTTTACAGTACTATCACACACACTTCATACAGTACTATCACACACACTTCATACAGTACTATCACACACACTGTTTACAGTACTATCACTGACACACACTGTTTACAGTGCTATCACACACACTTCATACAGTACTATCACACACACTTCATACAGTACTATTACACACACTGTTTACAGTACTATCACACACACTGTTTACAGTACTATGACACACACTGTTTCCAGTACTATCACTCACACTGTTCTCAGTACTATGACACACACTGTTTACAGTACTATGACACACACTGCTTACAGTATTATCACACACACTGTTTACAGTACTGTCACACACACTGTTTACAGAACTATCCTACACACTGTTTACAGCACGATCACACACAGTGTTCACAGTACAATTACACACACGCTGTTTACAGTACAGGCACACACACTGTTTACAGTACAATCGCACACACTGTTTACAGTACAGGCACACACACACTGTTTACAATACAGGCACACACACTGTTTACAGTATCGATGGCTGCATGCTCAAGGAGGTTGACACCCAGCCCCCCCCCCCCCCCGGCCCACCCCCGGCCCACCCAACCCCCCACCCCCCGACCCACCTTGTCCGTTGACGATGAGGAGTACCGGCAATTGAAAGCAAAACGTCCTCCAAACACACATTAACTAGACATCAAAATTCAGACTGACTTGTGTCGTTCAAGTGTGTACGGCCGGCCGATAAACAGGCCATTGCATCATATAGTATGCGATGTCAAACACATCTTTAGGTCATGTTACATATTCAAATGAGGTATGTGAGGCAGTGCAAGGACCGGTGTTTTTTAAAAAAAAAAAAAACTTTTTGCCTTGTTTCAAAATTTGTAGTAGGGCTGAATGTTGGAATTTGCTGGAAATTTCTGGTTAGATGAGAGGAGACATGTTTGGTGTTTTCATTCATACGACCCTGAGCTAAATCCAGTGGACAATTGTGGGCCTATGTTGAGTTGCCGGTGCCATGGTGATTTGAGGAGCACGCTGATTTCAGCTGTGTTTGGGTGTGGGGTTGGTAAGGAATCAGGTTCATAGCCAAGAAATGAGACTGTCAATGTGCTGCTTGTATTGGTATTTTGCGCATGGCAAATGTGTAGCTGGTAGGACTTGCACAGAGGACCCAGCTTTGCGCTGACACTGGTGACTACAGGGGCTTCTACGAAGCACTGAAAGCAGTGTATGGCCCCAGGCACCTGGTACAAAGTCCCCTGCGAAGCGCGAATGGCCAGGCACTCCTCACAGATAATACCTCCATCTTGAACCGCTGGTCGGAATACTTTCAGAGCCTCTTCAGCGCTGAGCGCACTGTTCAAGAAGCAGTCATCCTACAAATCCCACCTCCCAGTAAAGGTTGAATTGGACGAACCGCCCACCGCTGAAGAGACCCTCACAGCCATCCACCAGCTCAAGAGTGGCAAAGCAGCAGGCATTGATGGAATACCGCCAGAGATCTGGAAACATGGAGGCACAGCACTGCACAACAAGCTCCATGACCTCTTTCTTTGCTGCTGGGAGGAAGGAACACTACCAAAAGATCTCCGTGATGCAGTCGTTATCACCCTGTACAAGAACAAAGGCGAAAAGTCTGACTGTTCCAACTATCGGGGAATTACCCTGCTGTCCATTGCTGGGAAAATCCTTGCAAGACTGCTCCTGAATCGGCTGGTACCTGCCATCGCTGAAGACCAACTCCCAGAGGGTCAGTGTGGCTTCAGAGCAAACAGGAGCACCACCGATATGGTCTTTGTGCTGAGACAGCTACAGGAGAAGTGCCGCGAGCAGAACAAAGGGCTGTACGTAACATTTGTCGACCTAACAAAAGCGTTCGACACTGTGAGCAGGCAAGGCATGTGGCAGATCCTGGAGCGACTTGGCTGTCCCCCAAAGTTCCTCAACATGATTGTCCAGCTACACGAGGACCAGCAAGGCCAGGTCAGACTCAACAATGACCTCTCAGACCCATTCCCTATTCTCAACGGCGTAAAGCAGGGCTGCGTGCTGGCACCGACCCTCTTCACCATCTTTTTTAGCATGATGTTGAAGCAGGCCACAGTGGACCTCGATGATGACGATGCAGTGTACATCAGGTATCGTCTCGATGGCAGCCTGTTCAACCTCAGACGACTGCAGGCTCACACGAAAACCCTAGACCAACTGATTCGTGAGCTGCTTTTTGCTGATGATGCTGCCCTCGTTGCACACACAGAAAGAGCCCTGCAGCGCATCACGTCTTGCTTCGCAGATGCTGCCCAGCTCTTTGGACTCGAGGTCAGTCTGAAAAAGACAGAGGTCCTCCATCAGCCGGCACCCAAGACAGTGTATCGCCCTCCTCACATCACCATTGGCGAGTCTGAACTAAAGTCAGTGCACCAGTTTACTTACCTTGGCTGCATTATCACGTCGAACGCCAAGCTGGACAAGGAGCTTGACAGCAGGCTGGCAAAAGCGAACAGCGCTTTCGGGCGACTTTTCAAGCGGGTGTGGCACAATCAACAGCTGAAAACAGGCACCAAGATCAGCGTGTACAGAGCTGTGGTCCTCACCACCCTGCTGTATGGTTCCGAGTCCTGGGCCCTCTACCGCAGCCAACTACGACTCCTCGAACGCTTCCACCAGCGCTGCCTGCGTACCATCCTGGGCATTCACTGGAGTGACTATGTCACCAACGTCGAGGTCCTTGAACAGGCTGAAACTGTGAGCATCGAGGCTTTGCTGCTGCGGACACAGCTCCGCTGGGCGGGGCATGTCTCCAGGATGGAGGATCATCGCCTACCAAAGATCACCCTGTTCGGCGAGCTTGCTACTGGACACCGTGACAGAGGGGCACCAAAGAAGAGATACAAAGACTGTCTCAAGAAGTCACTTAGTGCCTGCCAAATCGACCACCACCAGTGGTCTTCGCTTGCTGCGGACCGTGACACCTGGCGCTCCACCATTTACAAGGCAGCTGTCTCCTTTGAGGACTCTCACAGAGCTAGTTCACCCTGGTCAGCCCCACAGGGTGAGTTTTCCTCTCTATTCTGGGGCATGTGTTTCTGTCTACCCGAGGTCCATTCACCTGTATTTGCCTTTTTAAAACTCTCCCTACTGTCTGCACTGCCTGTAGCTCTTGATATTGGATGTGTGTTGCTAAATGGTCTTAGCTTTATTTAGGCTCCACGTGTTAGGTTTATTTAACGTATTTGACCGGCTGGCGACATACATTCAATGTTCTGTTTAGTTGTTTTTGTTTTTTTTTTCACAAGCAGTGCAGGCACGTCCTGAGAAAGCCTTGTTGCTGTCGGGACGTTAAGCAATGTACAATCAATCAATCAATCTCACAGAGCTAGCCTTAAGGACAAGCGGCTCACGAGAAAAAACAGAGATGTCGCAGCTCAGAACCTTGGCCATACCTTCCCCTGCAGCCACTGCGGTCGAACCTGCCTGTCTCGGATTGGCCTCCGCAGCCACGAACAAGCCTGCAGACGTCGTGGGCAACTCCTATAAAATCTTCGTTCGCGAAGTCAAGCCAAGAGAGAGAGAGAGGCGGTAGTGTTTTTAGGGGATTGAAAAATGAGGGGATGACCGGGACTGACTAAGGCTAAGAGACTGGACAGTACGGAAACGGCACTGTGTTCCGTGGCCTTCACCCACTCCGCCATTTTGCATCTCAGCGCGTCGCATTATGGAAAGATGCAAAAATTAGCTTCGCAAAGCAAAATGAACAAGAAAATTAACTATAGATTGTACAAATTCATTTCTGGGTTGTATTTTGTGTGTATACGTGCTTGAATATAAGTTCCGGTTACGCTCGAATGTCCTGGCGATGGATGTACATCACTGTGCCGCGGCTTTTCTGGTTTATCCTCGGTATTTTCCGCGTCTTGCATCTTGCGGTTAAACAATAGTCCCAGTAACCACGGCGCTCACCCGTCTCCGCCGCAAAGATATGGCACCGAACACCAGCGAAACACTCGACAAAATGTGGGGGAAAAATATATTTCTACAGTCCCGATTTTTCCCGACTTTGTATTATTTACAGAGGTAACATGGAAGAGTAATATGCACCAACAAACAGGAGTTAACCCATTCAGCCCTGACGCACTACAGCAAGAGATGGGTCGATCATGACAATTCAAGGATATGGCCAGATTAGCTCGGCGCCTAGATAATCTGTCACTGCCCTTGAATTATCATGGTCGATCCATCACCTGAAACTGATGCATAGTCATTAGATGACGCCACCGGGCTAAATGAGTTAAAAGAGTGAGTACGATTTGATTAGCTGTATGTACTAGACAAAACGTTTAACACACAAAACAGGTGGACACGCGTGCTGATGCTTGGTGATCTCGGTGCAGGCCAGTGTTGATACAACCACTGTCCAAAATGTCTCTGGCCGTCACACAGTATGCACTGCCTACAGGCCACAGCTAGCAAGATAGGGTTTAATTTTAAACAAAGCATTGCATGAACTTCCAAGCGTGTTCACGTTGTGCTGTGGTATTCTTTCAGTGTGACATCCCTAGTGTGCAGATCAGTGTAGCCTGATAGCGATTGTTTGCACATTATTGAGCAGTACAGTACGCTACGGCCGTGGTAACGCGATCGCTGACTTATGTATCACTTCCGCAAGTGAATTGTCACCATTTTCAGAACGAACTAGAAACATGACACTTACCGCACAGCTCTGCGTTTGCTCTGTTCCTCTAGGGGTAGTATCCCAATGTTGAAATCAGTGTGCGGTCTCCCCCACCCGGGTCTGCCCTGGGGGACTTGGGTGGGGTTAACTACTTTTTAGTTCCCAAATCACCCTGGTCAGCCCCACAGGGTGGGTTTTCCTCTCTATTCTGGGGCATGTGTTTCTGTCTACCCTTGGTCCATTCACCTGTATTTTCCTTTCTTAAACTCTCCCTACCTGTAGCTCTTGATATTGGATGTGTGTTGCTGAATGGTCTTAGCTTTATTTAGGCCCCATGTTGTAGGTTTATTTAACGTATTGGACCGGCTGGCGACATACATTCAATATTCTGTTGTTGTTATTTTTTCACAAGCAGTGCAGGCACGTCCTGAGAAAGTCTTGTTGCTGTCGGGACTTTAAGCAATGTACAATCAATCAGTGTGCGGTCTACAACAAGTATTATTCAGCCCATCGCGTTGGTTGAAGTGTACTGTACCATCAGTGATCACCGAGACTGCATTGGTAGTGATCACACATCACAACATAGCTTACCAGAGCAAATGATTGAATTAAATGTTACAGTAATAAATAATTAATCAAGTTCCGAAACTTTGTTCAGCCGTGACAGTTAAAATCAAGTGGTGTGGCACTCTTTCTCTTTTATAGCATGCAGCATGTTGCACTTCGGACACAGGTTTCGAAGATAGCGTTTGTTTTTGTGGGTTGCGTTTTGTTTTTGGTGCTGTGGTGTCGAAATGAAACGGGCAAAGCGATGGTAAAGTGAATGGAAATAAACGTGACAAACCTTCATCAAGACGTCAAAATGCACAAAGCAACTTTACACGGTTGCGTTTTTCGGAAACAAACAAGCTTATTTAGAACAAATCAAAAAGAACTCGTCGAGACACCGAAATTAACGCCAAAGAGTCCACGTGTACCTTGTATCATGGCTTGTATCCTCCTTTCAAGGTCTGCTGTGAGGGTCCATGACTCGCAGGCATACAAGAACACTGAGATGACTAAGGAGCGCATCAGTCTGGTCTTGGAGCAGAGCGTGATGCTTCTGTCCTTCCATATGGTCTTCAATCTTGTCAGTGCTGTTGTTGTCTGCGCAATCCTGGAGAGTATTTATGGTTTTGATCCCTCATCTGTCACAATCTGATGGCTCCTAAGTATTTCATTTTATTAACTGTTTCTAGTTTTTGGCTTCCAATCATGACGTCAGTGCCAATGCCACTAGTGTTATTGGTCATCAGTTTGGTCTTCTCTGCACTGATTTCTATCCCATACGCAATATAATGCATACTACCACTGAAAGCAGGAACAATGAGGCCCGTGTAAACTACTGATCCCCAGTAAACATGGCTGCGACAGTCCTGGTTTCGTCTGCAGCCGTACTGGAAACAAAATGTGCTACAGAAAAATGTCTCCATCCTCCGGCTGTTTAAAACGAGTGCGCACTGCTTTTATTCATACTAGACTTCATTTTGATATACCCAAACCTTTGTTACTCTCTATAAAATCACTATCTCGTAAACGGCTGATAGTCTATGAAGGGCAGCTGCTAAACTATAAATAGTGAGGTCTAGTTTCGTCAAATTCAGTCCTCGGCTAACGCCTCCCAACAAGGAACGAGAGCGAAGTCCCGGCGGATGGCCAGCTTGTAACACAAGCACACACGACACTCCTTCAACATCTTCACGATGAGACCGATGGGCTTATGAGGATCTGTGCCTCTTGGAGATGTTAAGAGTGTTGCATAAAGTTCTTAAATTATCCCTAATTCGTCGATTCTCATTCTCATCCGGCTCAATTATAACCTCTCTACTGTCACCACTGACGACGCTAACCTGTGGACAAGGTTCCTGGTGCCACATCGCACGAAATTTCTGAAGTATTTATTTATTTATTTATTTATTTATTTATTTATTTAATTAATATTTTGCTTTAATTGTAATCATTTGGTTGCCGGTGCCCACGTTCTGAACAATGACTGCACACTGACCGACATTCGTGTGAAGAATACAGAAGTGATCGGAACAAAAATAGGCTGACAAGAACACAGGTCTGACAAGAGTCATAAACCCTCATGAGTCCCCGCAGTCGCACTAACTTACCGCAGTCGCGGGGCTCATGAGGATTTATGTCTCTTGCTGCAGTGTTTCGTTCTTCCTCTAGCACTGAGTTAATGGGGTTAAACGTGTTTCATTTATGCTTTCATTGCTTACGGTACAAGCTGGTTATCGTCAGCCATGATTTCGCGGTCGTTCGTCGTCGCTAGTCATTCCGACGCGTTGCCTCACTATAACACTGACGCGTGACTGACAGGAATTGGGGTTGAAGCTGGGTGGGTGGTGGGTTAAGTGGTGATTTTGGCCGCGTTTCTTCTATTTTGTTGTTGTCCTGTTGTATCCTTGTCCGGGATCAGGGTTTATGCACTTGAACGCAGAGTCTGAATGACCAAGAAGTTTAGGACCAACATTTCACATTTGATATATTAGCCTTATAACGAAATATTTTAAGTACCAGAATTTTATAAAGTTACTTGGTGGGCACCATGCCACGCAGACCTAAAAAGGTGGACAAGTGTGCTGTTCAGAACAATCATAGCTCGTCTGCGGCTGCCAGAGCTATATAATGGCAGATTTGTCTGTCACGGTCTGCGTCCCCCTTTCTGGTGGGTCAGCTTCTCACTCAAGCCCCGCAGGCACGACACGCACACCGCAGTGTCGGTGACCGACCATTCGAGGAGTTTGCCTTGGGTGACCCCCAAGACCCTGAACGGAAACCGTTAAGTCTGTCACAACATGCCTGGCTTTGACGCTGAGCTATCTCGTTCACACGAACCAGCGCGGACCACCTCGTCCTGTGATGTAATTTAATTGGCTATAAACCCGTGCACTGCTTGCCCCCAAAAGAACCGGTACAGGAAGGAAACATACGCACCGTTACAGATTTATACACGCACACTGTCCAAACTTACGGCGTGTTTATTACGCAATGAAGTCATCCTACACGTCTGCATTTTGTGCTGCATTTCACGCGCGTTTCTATAGATACTAAGTGTTAGAAGTGAATTACGTTATCGTTAGATATGTTAGTCTCCCGACAGCACACGACGACAGCTGTCATTAATTGGCTATTTTTATACGTTCCGCCCGGGTCTTCCCGTAGCCTTGCAATAGAATACAATAATACTTTTTTTGTCCCCGAGGGGAATTTGCATGAGTTGAGACCTACATTAACCCATTTTATCCTGAGGTTGATTTTGTAAAATTTGCCTTATTCTCCAACGAAAGCCCGCTGATCAGGAGAGAGATCAACTGTTTTAGTTCAAGGGTGGTGCCAGCATAGCTTGGCGCCCGCAGGCGCCAAGCTATGCTGGCCCCACCCTTGAACTATCAGTCAAATTTATTTCAAGCAGTGGGTGTATCAGGATGAAAAGGGTTAACTGCGACTTGACCCCAACGGACACTGACGGTTTGGCCGCCTGTTGTTAAACTGACCCACAGTTTGTTGTCAGGGAAGGGATTTACGTAGAAAGAAAACGACAACGCTCGTATCGTCATGTCTCAGGGATAGCGGGATGTGGTTCGATGTTCCCAGTAAGCAGGTCCTCGGGCTGACGGCTGTGCTCGGGCCCACTGCGGCCTTCGTACGGCCCAAAGAAGTGTTGCTACTGGGGTTGTTGTCATTCGTTTGGGGCGTCTGAAAAAAGTGTCGCTATATGCGACTTCTGTTACATCCGACCTCGATATAAGCGAAGTATTATATTAACCCATTTAACTCTGACGAACTGCAGCACTGAGGAGATGGATCGACCATGATAATTCAAGGGTAGTGCCAGATTAGCTTGGCGCCATCAGGCGCCAAGCTAATCCGACACTACCCTTGAATCATGGTCGATCCATTTCCTGCGACCTCTTACATAGTCGTTAGGCGACACCTCCAAGATTCAGGGGAATGCGACCTTGGAGGGTTAACAAGCCGAGAGAGGGTTATGGGCGGGTTAGTGTCACCACGCAGTCCCTCCGCAAACAGTAACAACGTGAAAGTCCTGTGTGCGTTCGACGTGACACGCATTTACACTCGGCCTGCAAAGGGCAAAGAAACACAGGCTATGAATAAACAGTGCACTTGACCCGTCTAGTAACCGTGTTGAGTTCTTTGTCGGGTATTGCTTGGACTGAAGTGGGACATCGCTCTAGGGGAACTAACCGTACACGTTCTGCCACGTTCTGCATGGTGAATATGATCTGTTACCATCAGCTCGGCGGTTCAGAACTTTAACTGTAAGACAATTCGCCGTCGGTCGTCATTTATCCCCATGTCCATCAGACTGCTGAACGATGAGACGAGCTGACCTCACTGCCTGCATTTACCATGTGATACTGCCCTGTGTGTGTGTGTGTGTGTGTGTGTGTGCGCGCGCGCGTGCGTAGGTGCGTGCGTGCGTGTGCGTGCGTTTTGTTTTATGTTTTTTTGGGTTTTTTAGTCATCAGTTTATGTTGCTGTGATACCCTCCATGACTTTACACATGTCATTATTTTAGTCTAGTCTTAGCCTATTGTTTATTATGTACATTAGTGAGTTTAGGTTGTTTGTTTGTATGTATGTGGAAGGGTATGAGGGGGGGGGGAGGGGGGAAGGGTGTTGCGGATGACGTGAACATGTAACTTTTATTACTTTTATTCTTGTTTCTCTGTGTATGTTATACCGCAGCGTCAAAATTTCCCCTCGGGGATAATAAAGTATTATTGCATTGTATTGTATTGTATTGTATTGTATTGTATTGTATTGTATTGTATTGTACGCACTCAAATCTAACGGAGGCATTATTATCTTAACCCCTTGACGGCTGCCGGGGAAAGGCGAACGCTCACCGCTTGCAAGAGCCATCAATCCTCATGTGCCCCCGCTGTCGCGGGGGCACATGAAGATTGATGGCTCTTGTTAGTCTCGTTTTCGTTGCGCCTAATTATGTCGTCGCATTTACATCTGTGTTCGTCACGCGAATGTCGGCCAGTGTGCGAAATTCGTGACCAGGGCAGTGATGGGGTTAAACCTTCGGCAGGTTGTCGTAGTCTCACGAAGATACTCAAGATTCAAGATTCAAAGCATTTGCTAATCCCATTAGATGAGAAATTGTACAGTCTTGTCTCAGTATGACAATAATAAAGCAAACGTATAAATAGCATATGTCTTCTCGTAAATTCAATGCATCACACATATTATCACCGCCTGAACATAACAATAATAATAATACATAATTCTTGTATAGCCGGCTGTTCTCCAGGAAAACACTGGACTCACTGCGCATGCACAACAGCACACGCTCTCTCTCAGACACACGCACGATTACACACTACTTTAAACCACCCCATCTCTTCCCAACACCTTACATTCACTTCCTCTAGGATCAGAATAAAAGGCAGTCAACAGTTAGCTAAAGAAAGATGAGCTAAGTGTTAAATGCCCGACAGAAAATAAAAGTCTTTAAGTGAGCTTTGAACTGTGACAATATGGGCAGATTCCGCATTTCAGTTGGCTGAGAGTTCCACACACTTGGGGCTAAAAAGGTGAAAGAACGCTCCCCGACAGTTTTCATGTTAAGCTTTAGGATTTTTAAAAGTTTTACACTAGAGGAACGGAGGGTGCGTGATGGCTGATAAACAGACAGCTTGGCAGAAAGGTACGGCGGGAGAGATCCGTCAAAATGCCGATAGGCGAAAATTGCAATTTTGTACTGGCAGCGGAATTTTATGGGCAGCCAGCGCAGCTGCTTCAGTAGATGCGTAACGTGGTCTCTCTTTCGTTTCTTCAAGATGAGGCGCGCCGCATTGTTTTGAATCATCTGCAAGCGTGAAATCTGATCTGCCGGTAAACCTGCCATTACAGAATTGCAATAATCGAGCCTGGACGTAATGAATGCATTTACAAGTCTTGACGCCGCACTTTCTGTGAGATACGGTCTGAGGGAAGAAATTCTGCGCAGCTCAAGGAAACCAGCTCGGCAGACGCTACTGATATGATCATGCATGGAGAGCGTCGAGTCAATCTTCACACCCAGATATTTGACACAGTTCTGGAAGGGAACGCTGCAGCCACCAATGTTTGCGAACTCGCCGTCAATCAGAATAAGGCGAGACTGAGAGCCAACAGGCATGACTTCGGTTTTGTTAGTGTTAAGCTTAAGTTTGTTGCTTGTCATCCAGGACAGGACGTCGTCCATACAACACTGTACGCTCATCTTAGCGGAGCTGAAATGGCTAGGCGCGCTACTTCTTGACAATTCAGTATCGTCAGCATACTTGTGAAAATCACACTCATGGGCGGCAATTACATCAGACAGAGATTGTGAATATAGAGTGAACAAAACAGGCCCTAATACGGAGCCCTGAGGGACTCCACACAACAAAAGACTAGAAGCAGATAGCTGGCCATTAACAATAACAGCCTGAGAACGATCCTTAACGTATGAAGTGAACCAGGCCAGAGTAGTACCACGGATGCCAAAGGTCACCTCTAACCTCTTCAGCAAAACAGAATGATCGAGCGTGTCGAATGCTGCACTGAGGTCCCGCAGAGCAATGAGAGAGACAAGTCTCTTGTCTGCCTTCACTAGCAGACCATCCAGGATGCTCAGCACAGCAGTCTCCGTGCTGTGATCTTTTCTGTATGCCGACTGATGCATTTCTAACAGACCGTTTCCAGACAAATGGCTTTGTAGATGTTTCAAAACAACCTTCTCCAAAATCTTTGAAATAAACGGAAGGTTAGAGACAGGTCTAAAATGCTTCAAGTCGTTTGGGTCCAGTCCAGGCTTTTTCAAGAGTGGTGTCACAACAGCATGTTTAAACTGAGTAGGCACAGCACCTGTAGAGAGAGAGGCATTAACTATGGTGGTAATCAGTGGGAGGAGATCATCGATACACTGTTTTATGAGGGACGTGAGCAAGGAATCAAGCACACAGCTCTTTGTTGGTGACTTCATAATAAGTTCTTGGATCTCCTGCTCAGTCACTGGCTCAAAACGAGACAGTGAAGGGCCATTATACAACATATCACATATTACCACTGCTTACAGATACATATCACGCATATTTTTTCTACCTAAGAAGAAAGACATAGCGATATTGATACTAGGACAGTCATACACTCATATTAAAACATTTAATTCACAAATCTCACTTTGCTATACTTGAGGTTTTCTCTTGTCCTTTAGTGTGAGTCTCATTGGCAGCTGTTATTGCATGGAGGATAAAGCAATTCCGTGGCCTGCGCTGCACCGGCCTAAACCGGTTTATAATTATTAAATAGAAGGATCACGTGCTGTTTCTAAATGGAACTTCGTCAGCCTTTACCGTCACCTTCCTAGTACGTAATACGTAAGACAAGCGCCAACTCAAAACATTTCACAAACATTAGCATACTTTTTTTTTTTTAATTAAAAAAAATGTACGCAAAGACTAGCCAAAGTGTGTCAACTCGTCCGACTCAGATTTCCTGTTTTAACCCGGTTGTGGCTGTCAGTAACGCTTTTTGTTCCGTTGATTCCTGTAGGAACCTCCTCGACAGAAATCGCTCTAACAAAGGACTTATAACCCCTTCCCCACCATCAGTATATTGTGTGTATGGTATGGTATGGCGTCTCCGAGGCGCACATATCCATCTATTTAAAGATGCTCATTGCGCCAGAAGGGATGCACGGCGTGTTGTGCACACGAAGGCGAGACAGGCACCGTAAGCCGAGTCTGTACGTAAATTTGACTCGATGGGAATGAGAAAAAGTCCACATCCCATTCCTGCCCACCAGGGGATTCGAACCCGGGATCTTACGACTGCCAGCGCAGTGTCTTATCCACCAAGCTACGTCCCCATGTTTGAAATCTTTGCTCATTCAAAGACCAAAAGCCAAAAGCCACAAGCGTCCAAGTACGTGGGCGCAAATTGGTCTCAGCTATGTCTCTTGCAGTTGGGTCGTGTTAATAATAAATAGTAATTACGGTATTTATAATGCGCTTATCTTATAATAATTATAACTCTAAGCGCGCACTCACAACTCGCGCACGCATGCGCACGCTTTAGACAATGACTTGAGTACCACAAACAGTGGAATACATTACGACGGTCAGCTTGGGGTGGGGAGTGTGGTGATATAGTGCTAAAACTGTTGAAAGAGGTGAGTTTTGAGGGAGGACTGGAAGGAGGAGAGAGAGTGTTTCTGACGGAGAGAGAGTGGGAGAGTGTTCCAGGTGGATGGACCGTAGACGGAGAAGGAGCGGGGGCCGAAAGTGTTAAGTTTGGTGCGAGGGATGTGGACGCGGAGAGGGTCAGAGGCAGAGCGGAGGGAGCGGGAAGGTGTGTAAGGGTGAAGTAAGTTGGAGAGATAGGCAGGAGCGCAGTTGTTCAGGGATTTGTAGCAGAGAGACAGAATTTTGTATTGGATGCGTTGGGGGATGGGGAGCCAGTGAAGGAGTTTGAGCAGGGGTGTGACGTGGTCGGATTTTTTCTTTCTGAGGACGAGGCGGGCAGCATTGTTCTGAACGCGTTGGAGAGTGAAAATGGTGGTGTGAGGGAGGCCGGAAAGGAGAGAGTTGCAGTAGTCGATGCGAGATAAGATGAGAGAGACAGCAAGTTTGGTGGCAGCTTCGGTAGTGAGGTATTTTCTGATCTGACTGATGCGGCGGAGGTGGAAATAACATGCCTGGGCCGTGGCGGAAACGAAGCTGGTCATGGACAGAGAGGAATCGAGGATAACGCCGAGGTTCTTGGCCGAGTCA
This sequence comes from Semisulcospira habei, assembly GCA_036245525.1. Taxonomy (NCBI): domain Eukaryota; kingdom Metazoa; phylum Mollusca; class Gastropoda; family Semisulcospiridae; genus Semisulcospira; species Semisulcospira habei. Next base: position 144,162,144 of record BTPG01000007.1, read on the forward strand.
GAGAGGGAGATGGGGGTGCTATCGAGTTGAAGGTGGAGAGAGGGAGGGAGCTGGGAGAGTTTCTGGCGAGTGCCTACCAGCAATTTATGTAATGTCGCCCTTCCGACACCAAATTATGTAATGTCGCACTTCTGACACCAAAATTATGTAGTGTCGCCTCACCATGTGCAATGTTTGTGTGACCGGTGAATGTGTATGTAAATGTTTGCTCGTGTCAGGATGCCAAGTTCACACACACAATCACAGTCACTCGCACTCGATACTAACTACAATAAGACGTGAAACGAAGATCGCTTTTCGTATAGACTATATTGCAGTACAGGCTAATAGTGATAAAGCGACAACAAATGCCCCGGCATGAGGCCGTTTGAGAAAAATATATTCTCTGCTGGTCACAATGTCATCAGACGTTACTACAGTAGCGCAGCAAAGTACTATTATCTAAGTTGTGTCTCTAAAAAGAATGACAAAGTCCGAACAAAGGAGAATCTAGTAAAAGAAAAACAGAAGATAGTGGTAGAAAACCCTTTAAAATAGAAACAAATAACGACGTTTCGGATCAAAGATCCTTCCTCAGGTGACGTGGAAACAAACGTAGAACAGTAAAGAACACGACATAACGAAAAGACGTCATCCTGTATAGAGAGAATTTAGAATGACGTAAAAAAAAAAAAAAAAAAAAAAAAAAAAAAAAAAAAAAAAAAACCCCACACACACACACACACATAATGACGCAAATACACATGCACAAAACACGTACCACAAAACTTACGTCTATATACATACACGTCACTGCATACATTCGCATTCACTCGTGCCTGCTGCAGCTCACGCACATGCACACACACACACACACACACACACACACACACACACACACACACACACACACACACACACACACACACACACACACACTCAAAGGTAGCATCCAGTATCAACAGTGAGGTCAAGTCTGGCACCAACTACCCATCAGGCCGAGCATACCCCTAGGGGCGAATGTTCAAGCCGCGCGGATGGTAAGTGCCAAGCCTGTCCGCGAAAAAGGATTCTGTCATTTTGCGGCGGATGAAGTTGGATGTATTTTGCCAAAGGATGCGTATGCTGAAATGTGTGAGGCTATGAGGAGGTTCGTTGAAATGACGTCCAACCTGGTTGTTGTATCCGAGGCGGATCGAACGAACATGCTCCTCGCAGCGTTCAAGGAGTGTACGGTATGTCTCCCCCACATACAACATCTTTGGGCAGTGAGAACATGAGATGACATAGACAATATCCGATGACTGGCATGTGAATGATCGGTGGACATGAAAAGATGACATGGGTCCGGTGATGACGGGGGATGTGTTGATGTACGGACATGCTTTGCAGTGTGGTTGCTGACAAGGGTGTGTGCCAGGTGGTAAGGTGTTAGATGCGCGAAGTGAACTGTGAACAAGATGATCGCGTAGGTTAGTGTCACGTTTGTAAGCGACCAGCGGAGGCTCAGGAAATATGTCTTTCAATACTGTGTCATTCTGAATGATGTGGAAGTTCCTGAGGAGAATGTTTTTGATGGGGAAGTTGTGAGGATGATACGTGATACACAGGACCGGCCTCTGCAGCACTGTGAGTTTTCTCCCTCAAAGCTTCATTTCTGCTTGTGGCCTCAGCTTTAGAACGAGCGGTGTTGACGATGTCTTGGGGGTATCCCTGGTGTGAGAAGAAAGTGGCCATGGTTTGGGTCTGGTTGGTGAAGTCGTCGTCGCTGCTGCAGATCCGACGGAGTCGCAGAAATTGGGAGAATGGGATACCGTTTTTGGTGGCGGCAGGATGGCTTGATGAAAACTGCAGGTAAGTGTGGGCGTCGGTGGGTTTGTAATGGACGGTAGTATGGAGTTTGTCAGAGTCGGCTTTGGTTGATATTCGGATGTCGAGGAAGGGCACAGACTCCTCGGAAATCTCATACGTGAATCGGAGAGACGGATGAAACGATGAGATGAAATTGATGAATTGAAGTGTGTCAGTCATGCTTCTTGAGGTGACACCCAAGCAGTCGTCGATGTAGCGCTTGAAGAGATCTGGCAGAGGTCCAGTGTATTGAGTGAGAATCTTCTCCTCCACGTAGCCCACAAACAGACAGGCATAGGAGGGCCCCATTTTAGTGCCCATGGCGACTCCTTTTTTCTGTTTGTAGTGCTGACCCATAAATTGAAAGGAGTTCATGGACAGCACCAGTTCGGCTAAGCGGAGGATGGTTGTTGTGTCGATCTTCAGATGATGTTTGCAGATGAAATGTTTCAATGCTATTAGCCCGTCTTCATTGGGGATGTTGGTGTAAAGAGCCTCTATGTCCATAGTAGAATCTAGTAAAATAACTAAGTCGGAGAGGCCATTAGATAAAAGGAAGCCTCGGCAAAAATGGCAAAGTCCAAAGTGCCCTTTATAAAAGAAAGTCTATAAATATAGCTAAGTCAGAGAGGCCTTTGGTAAAAGAAGACCTGTACAAAAATGACTATGTCCAAAGTGCCCTTTGTAAAAGGGAAGCCTCGGAAAAACGACAAAGTCCGAGACACCCGTTATCAAGGAAGACTCCAGAGAAATGGCAAAGTCCGAAGCGCCCGTTACAAAGTAAGACTACAAGAAAATGACAGAGTCCGAAGACTCCAAAAAAATGGCTAAGTCTAAAACGTCCTTTATAACTAACTATCTAGAAAAATGGCAGAGTCCAAACATGCCCTTTGTAAAGGGAAGCCTCAGAAAAATGGCAAAGTCCGAAGCGCCCGTTACAAAGGAAGACTACAAAAAAAATGGCAGAGTCCGAAGACTCAAAAAAAATAACAGAGTCCAAAACGCCCTTTGTAAAGGGAAGCCTCAGAAAAATGACAGAGTCCGAGGCGCCCGTTATAAAGGAAAACTACAAGAAAAGGACAGAGTCCGAAGACTCCAAAAAAATAACAGAGTCCAAAACGCCCTTTGTAAAAGGGAAGCCTCAGAAAAATGGCAAGGCGAAGCGCCCGTTACAAAGGAAGACTACAAAAAAATGGCAGAGTCCGAAGACTCCAAAAAAACGACAGTCCGGGATTCCCGTTCAAGGGAGGGCTCAGAAAAATGACAGAGTCCAAAATGCTGGTTTGTAGAGAACTCTGGAAAAACGGCAAAGTCGAAGAAACAGCAACTGTAGGAGCGATCGTGGATAACAACCGCTCAAATCCACCTATCTCCGCAGACCAGGTACCACACCGCCATCTAAGCCAAAGGCCGACCGCAGCGGGAGCTTTCGCTAGCCGAAAAGCTGACGAGTAGCGGAAAGTCGCTCGCCCAACCAGCTTTCCTCGGCAGTCAAGGGGTTAATTCCGAAGAGTGCAAGGACCGTTAGGTAGCCTTGGCATTTCAGGTGTTGCACTTGCATGGCTTAAAGTCCTACCTTAACCCTTTTCATCCTGATACACTCATTGCTTGAAATAAATTTGACTATGATAGTCAAGGGTGGTGAAATAATAGCTATTCTGGCACCACCCTTGAACTAAAACAGTTGATCTATCTCCTAATCTGTAATGTAGCCTTCACAGGACAATAAGCTTTTAAAAAAATATCAGCCTCAGTATGTAAGTGGACGCACCGAGGACAGACGAGAGTTCGCTCGACAATTGGAGATGTTCCCGGGTCTACGCTCCCAAAGGCCACCTCTGACCTTTCCAATGGCGTAGTGAGCCAGCGCGGACCACCCGAGAATAAGCAGAATCCGTTTGACATAAATAAACTCACTTTACTCGCGCTGATAGGGAATTGGTGTCAGTACAGGCATGTGCAATAAATTAACTCATTCGATACGTGCCGCCTACGGATACGCGGCGAATCGCCGCGTATCCGTAGGCGGCACGTCTCGAATGAGTTAAAGTGTAATTGTAATAAACAGAGAAGTGAAGATTTTCAGAATCTGTAGAGATGTTTGATATATTATTTTACTGTTTAATTCACAGATTAGAACAGTCTGTCTTGAGTCTATTGTCGTGTTTATGTGGCGTACGAGGGATTTCTTTTATCTGGAGAATTTGGCCGGAATTAGTTGTGATAAATAATCAGCCGTTTATTTAAATTGCCGATTACGATCGCCTTATCAGTTCATTGTTTGTCATTTGGTATTCCCGAAAAAGCTTTCGAGACTATGTAGCACACGCACATAAACTGATTCCTACGGAAAATATGGTATGGTATGGTGTGGTATGGTATGGTGTCTCAGAGGCGCACATATCCATCTAATTAAAGATGCTCAAGACGGCGTAGGGATGGAAGCTGAAGCTTTGAAAGCCTGCTGCTACTAAGCGCTACTTTATGTGCAAACCTCCACCCTACTATTAACTTCGGTGCATGTGATATATTTCTGTTTCCATTTCACCGGCCCTAGCAGGCCTTCTCTTTTTGAATCAGTGGTAATGGGATTTTTAACGTGCGCACTTGATGATTATGCGTGCTGTGCACACGAAGTCGAGACAGGCAACCGTAAGCCGAGTCTGTACGTAAATTTGACTCGATGGGAATGAGGAAAAGTCCACATCCCATTCCTGCCCACCAGGGGATTCGAACCCGGGATCTTAAGACTGCCCGAGCGCAGTGTCTTATCCACTAAGCTACGTCCCCAAGTCATATGAAGTCGAGGAACACTTGGAAAATATGCATTCCTCAGAGGCAGCGCTCAATGCAGTGTTGTTCTGTGAAGGCATGATTGCTTGTGACAGATTACGATGGACGTTTTAAGTCATTACTCATGGCTATAGACTCTGTAACGACGATGTTTTTAGTGTACTACTAAATTAAATTGTTACATATATAAACATTTATGGAATGAGTGTGTGCGTGGGCTTTCTGCCAATCTGTATAAGGGTGGGTGTTCTATCTCTGTTTACTAGACTCTTTCATCCACCACACACGCGCTTACAAACGAAGGACAAAGGCCACACAATTATATCTCTTTGCCCTCTGTTTAACTATTAACATGCACTCATAACATACATTAAACCACACAATTCACATCATATAAACCAATCTACACAAATAACTAACAAGTGGCATATAGGTTATTCACAACTTCAGCGCTCACACATTCACTCGCTACCGTAGAGGTCGTTGTCTCTCGAGAGAGACGTCACTCGACAACTCTTTATACTAGTGTCGACACAGTCAATATCACATTGACGACTTGGCGGAGATTCCCGAACTGAATATTACTATTCAATGACTACTCACAGATTTAGAACATTCCTAGGCGTGAAATTAACGGCGCTAGGCGATAATAGCTACACTGACGGAACACTGCATGTGGTCCTGTAGCACGAATCTGTGGCTTACTTCGCTACCGTTGCTGCTCGTAGCACCAGTGATGGTAGGACGAAGGAGAGATGAAGGCTTGATGTCCGCACCTGGTCACGTACGTGATGCCTTCAGGACAGCTTCATCGGCCCTACACCAGGGGTGTCCGCTCCGTACCGGCCCCGCTGTACACAACATTCATACACTCATAAATGTTCGCTCTTATACCCAAAAGTCTGAATGTGTCTTCGACACATTATTCTTCAGAGCGCTCTAGATCATTTCTCTGAAAAATGTCTTCTTTATGCCACCATACTACAGTCACTATTGTCATAATTCTTATGACAATTCCTATAGCCACTTTAACACAGTGCACACAATTCCTATAGCCACTTTACACTGTACACACATTTTACGTACCTACACCCAATGGATTATGAGCCAAATATTACAATCACAGCTCACCTCCAATTCGTAACATATTACTGCACATTTCATCATTAGGTATACCTAAATATATACTGAATTCTATTCCTATTTCAGTCCCACATCTTCACATATGAATGAATACAACATGACATCCTAGTTATAACTACATCACATAATTACATGACTAAACAAGTATTGACACGAGCCATCGCATTTCCTTCAAACATGGCTCTTCTGCACTCTAATAATAATTCATAAAACAAGACTTTCCTTTTGCATCTGAATAGCGGTATAGGTCACTATAAATACCGGTAATAAAAGAATAAATACCTGTATTCAATATACAGCTATCGAATTCTCTAGCCAGAATTCTTCCTCAGAGCCCTAGCGAAAACGACCGCTCGACTCGACTGGTATAGCATCTCTAACTGGCAATTATTCCCGATACTACACTGTCACTACCACACGTGACACGTGAACATCGCTCACCTACATTACCGCACGTGAACATGGCTTATCTGTACATTATTCGTATGTGTACATTCGGTCCAACTGCTAATGACGTCACACCATCGTCCGACCGAACCCTGCACTAAAGGCGTTCGTTACACTACCCCCCTCTCAACGAAAAAAAGAACCGACCGAGGGTCTTTTTTACAAGTTCGGAGAATAATGTTAAAATACAGTAACGACTATGAAACCTTGATCTATGGAACCGACTGATCACGATCAGCGCGTGACAACAGATCCGCGAACACATTCTGCGTACCTGGAAGTGGTTCGAGATTGAATCTAAACTCTTGTAAGGACAAGGACCAACGCATGATGCGAGAATTCTTAAAGCGACTTGTATGCAAGTACGTCAGCGGTCTGTGGTCAGTCTGGAGAATGAAATCGACCCCCCAAAGAAATTTGGAAAATTTCGAAATGGCCCAAACAATAGCTAAACACCATGAGAGGAATAGTGGTTAGACCAACATCAACATCTTGGACAACACCAATAGCCACTGATGGGACAGTATGACAATCTGAACCGTCCACATTAGGAACATCACACCGAGGCTCCACACCCTCGACATCTGGAAGCAAAAAAGAAAAGGCCCAACGATATCAATAGCGACCCTCTCGAACGGAGTCGAGATAAGAGGCACCGTCGCCAAAGGAACAGGGGAAACTCTCCCTTTCGAAATAGTTTTCTGGCAAATGTCGCAAGTGTGAACATAAGTACTCACATCAGCAGAAACACCAGGCCAAAAGAATTGGGATAGAATCCTAGTCAGAGTTCTACGAACTCCACAATGACCATCCAAAAGTTGATCATGCGCAGCAATCATTACTGAAGTACGAAGTTTCTCTGGAACAACAACCTGATGCAAAATATCCTTGGATTTCTGATACCTCCTGTACAAAATATCATCTTGAAAATAGAAAGAATACGTAGCAGAACCAACAACCTTTTCTTCACCTGAGGCAGCTAAACTGAAACAACCTTGCAGAGTAGCATCACCTTTCTGCAACTGAATGAGTTCAGCACGAGTGACCTTCAAATCAACGCACACAGTGACAAGAGGTTTGTGCGGGAGACCTTGTTTTCTAGCCTGAGCACGAGTAGTGACAGCAGCAACAGGGATCACATCAGCAGCAGCAGCAACTTTGGTATCTTGGGCCTGCTGGACAACCAAACCTGGAATATTACCCACAATCAAGTCAGCAACTGGATCCTCAAGAACACAACAAACCAACTCTCCAGCAAAATATGGACAAGAAACAACTTTAGCCTGCTGGTAAATGTTGACTTCTCCACCAAATGTTTTACAACGGACAGTACCTGGTACATACTGTTCATCAGAAACCAAACGTTTTCGAACACCACAAATGGTAGCACCTGTGTCTCGCAGAACTGAGCAAGCAGTAGAATTGACAGAACCAACTTCTAAATGCAAGTACCCAGCTGACTGATCAAAAATAGAGCAAACAACTTCAGAGTCTACAGGGACAACTGCACAACTTGAGCTGGAGTGATTCGTATCATCTGAAGCTATGGTTTTTTTCACAACAAAGGGACAAGTTTTTCGAGTATGACCACCAATGTTGCAAACAGAGCACGGGTTTGGACTGTTTCGAAGAGGACATTGCCTGGGACCATGACCTTTACCATCACAAAGAGGGCAATTATCAAAATTGGTGTAAAATGAACCACCTCCACGTCCACGTTTGAAAGGTCTCTGAGTTTGATCAAAACGACCTTCGACCTGTTGGTTCGAAACTGAGGGTGTTTGGTCATTCTTTTGAAAACCACCACGATTCCTCCAATAGCCGCGACCTCGATAGTTAGAGTAACCACCGCGCGAATCTGCAGAGCCAGGAACAGCTTGTGACTCTTCAGCTACACCAACTGATCCTACCGAACCGAAAACTGTAGCAGCCGATCTGCGTGCCAAGTTCTTTCCGGGACGAGCAAGACGATAACTTTCAGCGGTTTTAACCATATCATCTAATGTGACAAGTCCACGCTCGCGAATGAAAGTAGCAAGATCCTGTGACACACATTCTAGAAACTGCTCACCTAACACAAGATTCATAATTCCCTGCATGTCTCTAGGAACACCGGACAAAGCTACCCATCGATCAAACAATCTGTTTAGCTCAATACCAAAAGTTTGGAAAGGTTCGTTCGAGTCTGGTCGGATTTCACGGAACTTCTTGCGAAAACCTTCTGCAGTACACTGGAACTTCTTAAGCAAATTGTCCTTCAATGTCTGATAATCTACAGGACCATGAGCAGCAAGACTGTGGTACAAGTTCAATGCGTTACCTTCCAACAAAGCGGAAAGAAAGGTAACCCATTTGCTTTGATCCCAGCCAAGGGCTGTAGCATGAGTCTCAAAACGAAAAAGGTATGAATCAATATCATCTTGTCTTTCTTTGAAAAGAGGCAACTTCGGGTAAACAGGTCTAGCACCAAAAGAAGAACTATCCCTACTTCTGTTTCCATGACCAGTATCTTGTTCCTCAAGTCTACGTTCAGAACGTAACTCAAGTTCCATTTGTTTTGTTTTCTCTCTTTCCAATTCTAATGCTAATTGAACATCTGCTTGTTTATTCGCCAGCTCAACTTCTGCTTGTTTATTTGCTAGCTCAACATCTGCTTGTTTATTTTTCAGTCGTGTTTCTTCCTCTAATTTTTTCTCATCCCTCAATCTCTGTCTCTCAAGACGATCAAAACAATCCTGTACATATTTCGCACGATCCTTATCAGGCAGACCCAAAGTTGTAGCTTGAGCAATAAAAGATTGGAACAACTTATCATAATCGTCAGACATGGCTAAGTCCAATGTAGATCAACAAACAAAAGAAAACTTACTATAAAATATCAAAATGTCTAAACAGAAAATCAGTAAAGTACTAAAGTGTCAACAATGAAATGGCAAAACGCAATCAATCCCAACAACTATAAATTGGTCTAGAAACCTTATGAAACAATGAAGTTTCTTCAAAAGTAAATTTACAGGATAATGCACAGTCTGAATTACAATGAAAACAGTAAAGTCTTACAAGTATACAAAGCAAATTATGTTTTGCATTAACTCAATATGTCTATAAGTAATGCAGTGACCAATTTTATACCAAATAGAACACACGAACTTAATATATGCTGAAGAACGTCAACTTTAGTTGATAGAAGCACAAGAAATGTACAGCGAAAAAGTAAGTTACTAAGTTCAAAGTTTCAATCCAAATATATATTCAAGGAAAAATAAAATGAAATTGATATCAAACACCTCAAACACTATAATCGCTAATACTAAATACCAAATGTACGGCGAAAGGGAAATAAACCCAATCAAATTATCAAAGTCTCATCAAACCAAAATGAACCAAGGGAAACAATCTATTGACAACTAAACCAAATCAAAGAAACAATTTAACAAAAATAACCAATTATGACCACATAAAATAAAATAAAAAACTAGATCAAAATCAATACAAATCAAACAAAATAAATTAAATCAAATGAGGCTGAAATCCCAACACGATAATCTACTTAAAATAAGGGCAAAGAGAACACACACCCAACCACACGCATAAAAGGATAGGACCCTACAACAGCAAAGAACTAGTAAAACAAATACAATTCCCTAACAGAAGAATAGAGCCGAAGAAGAGAATAGGAACCCTCAAGACAGAAAAAGAGCTAAATCCTTAGTGCCCAGAAATTGTACATAGACACAGCCGTTAAACTGGAGACGGCAAATATCACACAAAACACCACATCCCAGTCATACACTATAACAAAATTTCAAAAGAATAAGCCCACTAGTCTACCGATATAAATCTATAACTAGTGGTGCCCTCACTAAATATGAATATGTATGACCTAATGTTAACACAGAGAAAGTCTAGGGTCACCAAATGTAACGAAGGTGTTTTTAGTGTACTACTAAATTAAATTGTTACATATATAAACATTTATGGAATGAGTGTGTGCGTGGGCTTTCTGCCAATCTGTATAAGGGTGGGTGTTCTATCTCTGTTTACTAGACTCTTTCATCCACCACACACGCGCTTACAAACGAAGGACAAAGGCCACACAATTATATCTCTTTGCCCTCTGTTTAACTATTAACATGCACTCATAACATACATTAAACCACACAATTCACATCATATAAACCAATCTACACAAATAACTAACAAGTGGCATATAGGTTATTCACAACTTCAGCGCTCACACATTCACTCGCTACCGTAGAGGTCGTTGTCTCTCGAGAGAGACGTCACTCGACAACTCTTTATACTAGTGTCGACACAGTCAATATCACATTGACGACTTGACGGAGATTCCCGAACTGAATATTACTATTCAATGACTACTCACAGATTTAGAACATTCCTAGGCGTGAAATTAACGGCGCTAGGCGATAATAGCTACACTGACGGAACACTGCATGTGGTCCTGTAGCACGAATCTGTGGCTTACTTCGCTACCGTTGCTGCTCGTAGCACCAGTGATGGTAGGACGAAGGAGAGATGAAGGCTTGATGTCCGCACCTGGTCACGTACGTGATGCCTTCAGGACAGCTTCATCGGCCCTACACCAGGGGTGTCCGCTCCGTACCGGCCCCGCTGTACACAACATTCATACACTCATAAATGTTCGCTCTTATACCCAAAAGTCTGAATGTGTCTTCGACACATTATTCTTCAGAGCGCTCTAGATCATTTCTCTGAAAAATGTCTTCTTTATGCCACCATACTACAGTCACTATTGTCATAATTCTTATGACAATTCCTATAGCCACTTTAACACAGTGCACACAATTCCTATAGCCACTTTACACTGTACACACATTTTACGTACCTACACCCAATGGATTATGAGCCAAATATTACAATCACAGCTCACCTCCAATTCGTAACATATTACTGCACATTTCATCATTAGGTATACCTAAATATATACTGAATTCTATTCCTATTTCAGTCCCACATCTTCACATATGAATGAATACAACATGACATCCTAGTTATAACTACATCACATAATTACATGACTAAACAAGTATTGACACGAGCCATCGCATTTCCTTCAAACATGGCTCTTCTGCACTCTAATAATAATTCATAAAACAAGACTTTCCTTTTGCATCTGAATAGCGGTATAGGTCACTATAAATACCGGTAATAAAAGAATAAATACCTGTATTCAATATACAGCTATCGAATTCTCTAGCCAGAATTCTTCCTCAGAGCCCTAGCGAAAACGACCGCTCGACTCGACTGGTATAGCATCTCTAACTGGCAATTATTCCCGATACTACACTGTCACTACCACACGTGACACGTGAACATCGCTCACCTACATTACCGCACGTGAACATGGCTTATCTGTACATTATTCGTATGTGTACATTCGGTCCAACTGCTAATGACGTCACACCATCGTCCGACCGAACCCTGCACTAAAGGCGTTCGTTACACTACCCCCCTCTCAACGAAAAAAAGAACCGACCGAGGGTCTTTTTTACAAGTTCGGAGAATAATGTTAAAATACAGTAACGACTATGAAACCTTGATCTATGGAACCGACTGATCACGATCAGCGCGTGACAACAGATCCGCGAACACATTCTGCGTACCTGGAAGTGGTTCGAGATTGAATCTAAACTCTTGTAAGGACAAGGACCAACGCATGATGCGAGAATTCTTAAAGCGACTTGTATGCAAGTACGTCAGCGGTCTGTGGTCAGTCTGGAGAATGAAATCGACCCCCCAAAGAAATTTGGAAAATTTCGAAATGGCCCAAACAATAGCTAAACACCATGAGAGGAATAGTGGTTAGACCAACATCAACATCTTGGACAACACCAATAGCCACTGATGGGACAGTATGACAATCTGAACCGTCCACATTAGGAACATCACACCGAGGCTCCACACCCTCGACATCTGGAAGCAAAAAAGAAAAGGCCCAACGATATCAATAGCGACCCTCTCGAACGGAGTCGAGATAAGAGGCACCGTCGCCAAAGGAACAGGGGAAACTCTCCCTTTCGAAATAGTTTTCTGGCAAATGTCGCAAGTGTGAACATAAGTACTCACATCAGCAGAAACACCAGGCCAAAAGAATTGGGATAGAATCCTAGTCAGAGTTCTACGAACTCCACAATGACCATCCAAAAGTTGATCATGCGCAGCAATCATTACTGAAGTACGAAGTTTCTCTGGAACAACAACCTGATGCAAAATATCCTTGGATTTCTGATACCTCCTGTACAAAATATCATCTTGAAAATAGAAAGAATACGTAGCAGAACCAACAACCTTTTCTTCACCTGAGGCAGCTAAACTGAAACAACCTTGCAGAGTAGCATCACCTTTCTGCAACTGAATGAGTTCAGCACGAGTGACCTTCAAATCAACGCACACAGTGACAAGAGGTTTGTGCGGGAGACCTTGTTTTCTAGCCTGAGCACGAGTAGTGACAGCAGCAACAGGGATCACATCAGCAGCAGCAGCAACTTTGGTATCTTGGGCCTGCTGGACAACCAAACCTGGAATATTACCCACAATCAAGTCAGCAACTGGATCCTCAAGAACACAACAAACCAACTCTCCAGCAAAATATGGACAAGAAACAACTTTAGCCTGCTGGTAAATGTTGACTTCTCCACCAAATGTTTTACAACGGACAGTACCTGGTACATACTGTTCATCAGAAACCAAACGTTTTCGAACACCACAAATGGTAGCACCTGTGTCTCGCAGAACTGAGCAAGCAGTAGAATTGACAGAACCAACTTCTAAATGCAAGTACCCAGCTGACTGATCAAAAATAGAGCAAACAACTTCAGAGTCTACAGGGACAACTGCACAACTTGAGCTGGAGTGATTCGTATCATCTGAAGCTATGGTTTTTTTCACAACAAAGGGACAAGTTTTTCGAGTATGACCACCAATGTTGCAAACAGAGCACGGGTTTGGACTGTTTCGAAGAGGACATTGCCTGGGACCATGACCTTTACCATCACAAAGAGGGCAATTATCAAAATTGGTGTAAAATGAACCACCTCCACGTCCACGTTTGAAAGGTCTCTGAGTTTGATCAAAACGACCTTCGACCTGTTGGTTCGAAACTGAGGGTGTTTGGTCATTCTTTTGAAAACCACCACGATTCCTCCAATAGCCGCGACCTCGATAGTTAGAGTAACCACCGCGCGAATCTGCAGAGCCAGGAACAGCTTGTGACTCTTCAGCTACACCAACTGATCCTACCGAACCGAAAACTGTAGCAGCCGATCTGCGTGCCAAGTTCTTTCCGGGACGAGCAAGACGATAACTTTCAGCGGTTTTAACCATATCATCTAATGTGACAAGTCCACGCTCGCGAATGAAAGTAGCAAGATCCTGTGACACACATTCTAGAAACTGCTCACCTAACACAAGATTCATAATTCCCTGCATGTCTCTAGGAACACCGGACAAAGCTACCCATCGATCAAACAATCTGTTTAGCTCAATACCAAAAGTTTGGAAAGGTTCGTTCGAGTCTGGTCGGATTTCACGGAACTTCTTGCGAAAACCTTCTGCAGTACACTGGAACTTCTTAAGCAAATTGTCCTTCAATGTCTGATAATCTACAGGACCATGAGCAGCAAGACTGTGGTACAAGTTCAATGCGTTACCTTCCAACAAAGCGGAAAGAAAGGTAACCCATTTGCTTTGATCCCAGCCAAGGGCTGTAGCATGAGTCTCAAAACGAAAAAGGTATGAATCAATATCATCTTGTCTTTCTTTGAAAAGAGGCAACTTCGGGTAAACAGGTCTAGCACCAAAAGAAGAACTATCCCTACTTCTGTTTCCATGACCAGTATCTTGTTCCTCAAGTCTACGTTCAGAACGTAACTCAAGTTCCATTTGTTTTGTTTTCTCTCTTTCCAATTCTAATGCTAATTGAACATCTGCTTGTTTATTCGCCAGCTCAACTTCTGCTTGTTTATTTGCTAGCTCAACATCTGCTTGTTTATTTTTCAGTCGTGTTTCTTCCTCTAATTTTTTCTCATCCCTCAATCTCTGTCTCTCAAGACGATCAAAACAATCCTGTACATATTTCGCACGATCCTTATCAGGCAGACCCAAAGTTGTAGCTTGAGCAATAAAAGATTGGAACAACTTATCATAATCGTCAGACATGGCTAAGTCCAATGTAGATCAACAAACAAAAGAAAACTTACTATAAAATATCAAAATGTCTAAACAGAAAATCAGTAAAGTACTAAAGTGTCAACAATGAAATGGCAAAACGCAATCAATCCCAACAACTATAAATTGGTCTAGAAACCTTATGAAACAATGAAGTTTCTTCAAAAGTAAATTTACAGGATAATGCACAGTCTGAATTACAATGAAAACAGTAAAGTCTTACAAGTATACAAAGCAAATTATGTTTTGCATTAACTCAATATGTCTATAAGTAATGCAGTGACCAATTTTATACCAAATAGAACACACGAACTTAATATATGCTGAAGAACGTCAACTTTAGTTGATAGAAGCACAAGAAATGTACAGCGAAAAAGTAAGTTACTAAGTTCAAAGTTTCAATCCAAATATATATTCAAGGAAAAATAAAATGAAATTGATATCAAACACCTCAAACACTATAATCGCTAATACTAAATACCAAATGTACGGCGAAAGGGAAATAAACCCAATCAAATTATCAAAGTCTCATCAAACCAAAATGAACCAAGGGAAACAATCTATTGACAACTAAACCAAATCAAAGAAACAATTTAACAAAAATAACCAATTATGACCACATAAAATAAAATAAAAAACTAGATCAAAATCAATACAAATCAAACAAAATAAATTAAATCAAATGAGGCTGAAATCCCAACACGATAATCTACTTAAAATAAGGGCAAAGAGAACACACACCCAACCACACGCATAAAAGGATAGGACCCTACAACAGCAAAGAACTAGTAAAACAAATACAATTCCCTAACAGAAGAATAGAGCCGAAGAAGAGAATAGGAACCCTCAAGACAGAAAAAGAGCTAAATCCTTAGTGCCCAGAAATTGTACATAGACACAGCCGTTAAACTGGAGACGGCAAATATCACACAAAACACCACATCCCAGTCATACACTATAACAAAATTTCAAAAGAATAAGCCCACTAGTCTACCGATATAAATCTATAACTAGTGGTGCCCTCACTAAATATGAATATGTATGACCTAATGTTAACACAGAGAAAGTCTAGGGTCACCAAATGTAACGAAGGTGTTTTTAGTGTACTACTAAATTAAATTGTTACATATATAAACATTTATGGAATGAGTGTGTGCGTGGGCTTTCTGCCAATCTGTATAAGGGTGGGTGTTCTATCTCTGTTTACTAGACTCTTTCATCCACCACACACGCGCTTACAAACGAAGGACAAAGGCCACACAATTATATCTCTTTGCCCTCTGTTTAACTATTAACATGCACTCATAACATACATTAAACCACACAATTCACATCATATAAACCAATCTACACAAATAACTAACAAGTGGCATATAGGTTATTCACAACTTCAGCGCTCACACATTCACTCGCTACCGTAGAGGTCGTTGTCTCTCGAGAGAGACGTCACTCGACAACTCTTTATACTAGTGTCGACACAGTCAATATCACATTGACGACTTGACGGAGATTCCCGAACTGAATATTACTATTCAATGACTACTCACAGATTTAGAACATTCCTAGGCGTGAAATTAACGGCGCTAGGCGATAATAGCTACACTGACGGAACACTGCATGTGGTCCTGTAGCACGAATCTGTGGCTTACTTCGCTACCGTTGCTGCTCGTAGCACCAGTGATGGTAGGACGAAGGAGAGATGAAGGCTTGATGTCCGCACCTGGTCACGTACGTGATGCCTTCAGGACAGCTTCATCGGCCCTACACCAGGGGTGTCCGCTCCGTACCGGCCCCGCTGTACACAACATTCATACACTCATAAATGTTCGCTCTTATACCCAAAAGTCTGAATGTGTCTTCGACACATTATTCTTCAGAGCGCTCTAGATCATTTCTCTGAAAAATGTCTTCTTTATGCCACCATACTACAGTCACTATTGTCATAATTCTTATGACAATTCCTATAGCCACTTTAACACAGTGCACACAATTCCTATAGCCACTTTACACTGTACACACATTTTACGTACCTACACCCAATGGATTATGAGCCAAATATTACAATCACAGCTCACCTCCAATTCGTAACATATTACTGCACATTTCATCATTAGGTATACCTAAATATATACTGAATTCTATTCCTATTTCAGTCCCACATCTTCACATATGAATGAATACAACATGACATCCTAGTTATAACTACATCACATAATTACATGACTAAACAAGTATTGACACGAGCCATCGCATTTCCTTCAAACATGGCTCTTCTGCACTCTAATAATAATTCATAAAACAAGACTTTCCTTTTGCATCTGAATAGCGGTATAGGTCACTATAAATACCGGTAATAAAAGAATAAATACCTGTATTCAATATACAGCTATCGAATTCTCTAGCCAGAATTCTTCCTCAGAGCCCTAGCGAAAACGACCGCTCGACTCGACTGGTATAGCATCTCTAACTGGCAATTATTCCCGATACTACACTGTCACTACCACACGTGACACGTGAACATCGCTCACCTACATTACCGCACGTGAACATGGCTTATCTGTACATTATTCGTATGTGTACATTCGGTCCAACTGCTAATGACGTCACACCATCGTCC
Source organism: Semisulcospira habei (assembly GCA_036245525.1). Classification (NCBI taxonomy): domain Eukaryota; kingdom Metazoa; phylum Mollusca; class Gastropoda; family Semisulcospiridae; genus Semisulcospira; species Semisulcospira habei. Next base: position 144,179,182 of record BTPG01000007.1, read on the forward strand.
GACCGAACCCTGCACTAAAGGCGTTCGTTACAGACTCCATCTTGCACACACACCTATGCCGGGATGTCGGTAGCGGTTTTAGTCGCGATGATTCCTGTAGGACGTCAGGGTGTTGTTATTCCTGTAGGAATCAACGCGACTAAAACTGCTACCGACACCCGAAGCGTTAAAAAGATTTTTTTTTTTTTTTTAGTGATTGTGCTCGTGCGCCAAAATGTTGCCCCGTGTTACGTACTTTGGCTTCATCTTTCATGTTGTCCAGTGTCGTCCCTGGGACGCAGTTTGAAGAATTTGTGTTTTCTCGACGAGACGACTCCCCAGTGCGTAAAGGCCATGGGGCCCATGTCGGCTGTGCGCGGACTAATGGCGGCGTATGACGGCCCGATGGCCTCTTTCCGCATTGGGTTCGACTGTTGAATTTACCTGATTGGCTTTGGCGCATTAAAAAATTTGACTGATCATAAAACTGCATGTAAAACGGTAGCTGATCCTTGAAATGGTGTGACTAGTTTATTTTCCAAACAAACGAGAGAGAGAGAGAGAGAGAGAGAGAGAGAGAGAGAGAGAGAGAGAGAGAGAGAGAGAGAGAGAGAGAGACAGAGAGACAGAGAGAGAGACAGAGAGAGACAGAGAGAGAGAGAGAGAGAGAGAGAGAGAGAGAGAGAGAGAGAGAGAGAGAGACAGAGAGACAGACAGAGAGAGAGAGAGAGAGAGAGAGAGAGAGAGAGAGAGAGAGAGAGAGAGAGAGAGAGAGAGAGAGCCAAGTTGGTGACCCATTGGATTTAAAAGCTTATCGCGCAGGTTTTCGTCGTTTTTGACAAGAGCGATGAGATGATATGCTGTCAAAAGTACCTTTAAGCCGCTCAGTGCCGCGAAAATTTGAACGCCACCCATCTCTCAGTGCTTTACACAATACGCAAAGGGCCATCGGGCGTCTGGGACATCTAGGGGTTATTTGGGTCTGGGACGTCTAGGGGTTATTTGGGTCTGGGACATCTAGGGGTTATTTGGGTCTGGGACGTCTAGGGGTTATTTGGGTCTGGGACATCTAGGGGTTATTTGGGTCTGGGACGTCTAGGGGTTATTTGAGTCTGGGACGTCTAGGGGTTATTTGGGTCTGAGACGTCTAGGGGTTATTTGGGTCTGGGACATCTAGGGGTTATTTGGGTCTGGGACGTCTAGGGGTTATTTGGGTCTGGGACATCTAGGGGTTCTTTGGGTCTGGAACATCTAGGGGTTATTTGGGTCTTGGACGTCTAGGGGTTATTTGGGTCTTGGACGTCTAGGGGTTATTTGGGTCTTGGACGTCTAGGGGTTATTTGGGTCTTGGACGTCTAGGGGTTATTTGGGTGTTGGACATCTAGGGGTTATTTGGGTCTGGGACATCTAGGGGTTATTTGGGTCTGGGACATCTAGGGGTTATTTGGGTGTTGGACATCTAGGGGTTATTTGGGTCTGGGACATCTAGGGGTTATTTGGGTCTGGGACATCTAGGGGTTATTTGGGTCTGGGACATCTAGGGGTTATTTGGGTCTTGGACGTCTAGGGGTTATTTGGGTGTTGGACATCTAGGGGTTATTTGGGTCTTGGACGTCTAGGGGTTATTTGGGTGTTGGACATCTAGGGGTTATTTGGGTCTGGGACATCTAGGGGTTATTTGGGTCTGGGACATCTAGGGGTTATTTGGGTCTGGGACATCTAGGGGTTATTTGGGTCTGGGACATCTAGGGGTTATTTGGGTCTGGGACATCTAGGGGTTATTTGGGTCTGGGACATCTAGGGGTTATTTGGGTCTTGGACTTCTAGGGGTTATTTGGGTCTGGGACATCTAGGGGTTATTTGGGTCTTGGACATCTAGTGGTTATTTGGGTCTGGGACATCTAGGGGTTATTTGGGTCTGGGACATCTAGGGGTTATTTGGGTCTGGGACATCTAGGGGTTATTTGGGTCTTGGACATCTAGGGGTTATTTGGGTCTGGGACATCTAGGGGTTATTTGGGTCTTGGACATCTAGGGGTTATTTGGGTCTTGGACATCTAGGGGTTATTTGGGTCTGGGACATCTAGGGGTTATTTGGGTCTTGGACATCTAGGGGTTATTTGGGTCTGGGACATCTAGGGGTCATTTGGGTGTTGGACATCTAGGGGTTATTTGGGTCTGGGACATCTAGGGGTTATTTGGGTCTGGGACATCTAGGGGTTATTTGGGTCTGGGACATCTAGGGGTTATTTGGGTCTGGGACATCTAGGGGTCATTTGGGTCTGGGACATCTAGGGGTTATTTGGGTCTGGGACATCTAGGGGTCATTTGGGTCTGGGACATCTAGGGGTTATTTGGGTCTGGGACATCTAGGGGTTATTTGGGTCTGGGACATCTAGGGGTTATTTGGGTGTTGGACATCTAGGGGTTATTTGGGTCTGGGACATCTAGGGGTTATTTGGGTCTGGGACATCTAGGGGTCATTTGGGTCTGGGACATCTAGGGGTTATTTGGGTCTGGGACATCTAGGGGTCATTTGGGTCTGGGACATCTAGGGGTTATTTGGGTCTGGGACATCTAGGGGTTATTTGTGTCTGGGACATCTAGGGGTCATTTGGGTCTGGGACATCTAGGGGTTATTTGGGTCTGGGACATCTAGGGGTTATTGGGTCTGGGACATCTAGGGGTTATTTGGGTCTGGGACATCTAGGGGTCATTTGGGTCTGGGACATCTAGGGGTCATTTGGGTCTGGGACATCTAGGGGTTATTTGGGTCTGGGACATCTAGGGGTCATTTGGGTCTGGGACATCTAGGGGTTATTTGGGTCTGGGACATCTAGGGGTTATTTGGGTCTGGGACATCTAGGGGTCATTTGGGTCTGGGACATCTAGGGGTTATTTGGGTCTGGGACATCTAGGGGTCATTTGGGTCTGGGACATCTAGGGGTTATTTGGGTGTTGGACATCTAGGGGTTATTTGGGTCTGGGACATCTAGGGGTTATTTGGGTCTTGGACATCTAGGGGTTATTTGGGTCTTGGACATCTAGGGGTTATTTGGGTCTGGGACATCTAGGGGTTATTTGGGTCTGGGACATCTAGGGGTTATTTGGGTGTTGGACATCTAGGGGTTATTTGGGTGTTGGACATCTAGGGGTTATTTGGGTCTGGGACATCTAGGGGTTATTTGGGTCTGGGACATCTAGGGGTTATTTGGGTGTTGGACATCTAGGGGTTATTTGGGTCTGGGACATCTAGGGGTTATTTGGGTCTGGGACATCTAGGGGTTATTTGGGTCTGGGACATCTAGGGGTTATTTGGGTCTGGGACATCTAGGGGTTATTTGGGTCTGGGACATCTAGGGGTTATTTGGGTCTGGGACATCTAGGGGTTATTTGGGTCTGGGACATCTAGGGGTTATTTGGGTGTTGGACATATAGGGGTTATTTGGGTCTGGGACATCTAGGGGTTATTTGGGTCTGGGACATCTAGGGGTTATTTGGGTCTGGGACATCTAGGGGTTATTTGGGTCTGGGACATCTAGGGGTTATTTGGGTCTGGGACATCTAGGGGTTATTTGGGTGTTGGACATCTAGGGGTTATTTGGGTGTTGGACATCTAGGGGTTATTTGGGTCTGGGACATCTAGGGGTTATTTGGGTCTGGGACATCTAGGGGTTATTTGGGTCTGGGACATCTAGGGGTTATTTGGGTCTGGGACATCTAGGGGTTATTTGGGTGTTGGACATCTAGGGGTTATTTGGGTGTTGGACATCTAGGGGTTATTTGGGTGTTGGACATTAGGGGTTATTTGGGTCTGGGACATCTAGGGGTTATTTGGGTCTGGGACATCTAGGGGTTATTTGGGTCTGGGACATCTAGGGGTTATTTGGGTCTGGGACATCTAGGGGTTATTTGGGTCTGGGACATCTAGGGGTTATTTGGGTGTTGGACATCTAGGGGTTATTTGGGTGTTGGACATCTAGGGGTTATTTGGGTCTGGGACATCTAGGGGTTATTTGGGTCTGGGACATCTAGGGGTTATTTGGGTCTGGGACATCTAGGGGTTATTTGGGTCTGGGACATCTAGGGGTTATTTGGGTCTGGGACATCTAGGGGTTATTTGGGTCTGGGACATCTAGGGGTTATTTGGGTGTTGGACATCTAGGGGTTATTTGGGTGTTGGACATCTAGGGGTTATTTGGGTCTGGGACATCTAGGGGTTATTTGGGTCTGGGACATCTAGGGGTTATTTGGGTGTTGGACATCTAGGGGTTATTTGGGTCTGGGACATCTAGGGGTTATTTGGGTCTGGGACATCTAGGGGTTATTTGGGTCTGGGACATCTAGGGGTTATTTGGGTCTGGGACATCTAGGGGTTATTTGGGTCTGGGACATCTAGGGGTTATTTGGGTCTGGGACATCTAGGGGTTATTTGGGTCTTGGACATCTAGGGGTTATTTGGGTCTGGGACATCTAGGGGTTATTTGGGTCTGGGACATCTAGGGATTATTTGGGTGTTGGACATCTAGGGGTTATTTGGGTCTTGGACATCTAGGGGTCATTTGGGTGTTGGACATCTAGGGGTTATTTGGGTCTGGGACATCTAGGGGTTATTTGGGTCTGGGACATCTAGGGGTCATTTGGGTGTTGGACATCTAGGGGTTATTTGGGTCTGGGACATCTAGGGGTTATTTGGGTGTTGGACATCTAGGGGTTTTTTGGGTCTGGGTCATCTAGGGGTTATTGGGTCTGGGACATCTAGGGGTTATTGTTTCTGGGACATCTAGGGGTTATTGGGTCTGGGACATCTAGGGGTTATTGGGTCTGGGACATCTATGCGTTATTGGGTCTTGAATCAACCAATATTGCAGAAACACAGGCTGCGGCAGCAGGCACTGAAAGGGTTAAATATCATTCATTGTTTTCATCCCTACGTCACACGACCAATCCCTTTAGCGCAAAATGTACCACATGACCGAGCTACAAAAACCCTTGTAGCGAAAAATGGCGGACTTCTTGTAGCCCTCTTTGTGGCGCATCTTGGATGCCAGTTTTGTTCTATAAAAGATCACCGAAACGTTTTAAAGTACAAAGTTACTTAGTATTGTTCGAAACAACAAGCACATTACTGGAGATGGCAACGTCATGAACTATTTTAAATTACGCCATAAGTCTATTATGTATAAATGTATATTTCTTTGACGTCAGTCATGTCTGGCGTGATCCAGGTCGGAAGATTTCTTCTTGATTTCTTTTACGAAATTTGTGGAGGAATGAAAACAAATACGTTATTGGTAGCAGGGGCTTGTAGGCCTGAGGGAGATCAAAGGAACCATTGTACCCGTCGTTCATTTGACCTTCCTCAGGCCTACAAGGGTCCGCGTAGCAAACCCCTGCTACCAATAACTTATAGTGTCGCATGTCACGGAAAGCGTGTTCGTTTAATGTTGCGTTTCGCACGCTCAATCAGCCTGCTTAGTCGTCTTCTTCTTCTCGAACGCCGTCACAATTGGAGTTTGGCTCTCAAAATGAAATCTGTGGTCTTCTGTAACGCCTCCACAGGCCCGTACAGTTTCTCTTGTAGGGTGGCGGGCTTCGGCCATATCTCCTCCCTCAGCAACTGGTGGTTCCCACAGTACTGGAGGATGTGCTCTGTGGTCTGCTCTGCTTCTCCACAAGGGCACAGGGGAGATGGCACGAGGTGGAAGCGTTTGTGCAGGTGGAAATTGAGTCGGTTGTGCCCGGTCCTCAGACGGAAGGTGGTCACCTGCTCTTGTCTGGACAGCTGATGGTAACTGTCTAGGGGCCGTTGTGGTGGTCTGTACACAGACTTAATGATGGTCTTCATCTCTGTGAAGCTGACTCCATTTTCGTCTTGTTCTTTCTCTGCGCCCACTTTTGCCATTCTGTCAGCTTCTTTATTGCCGTAGATGCGACAGTGTGAAGGGATCCACTGCAGCACCAGTCTGGTGCACTTGATGTTTTGCAGTGCCTCTTGTAGATATGGCAGTTTGCTTGCCGTTGCTGCCTCAAGAACAGACGTGGCATCAGTCAGGAAGACAATCTGGGCATCAGGGTCTGCAGTGTCACTAAGGGTGTTTGCAGCATGGACCAGGGCTTCCACCTCAGCTCTGTAGTTTGTGCAGTGAAGGCCTGTTGAAACTCCGAGGAAAAACCTGAGTAGATGGGACTCGTAAGCCTTGGTCGGCAACCCATCTAGGAGAAGGACACTCCAAAACCAAACCATCCTATGCTCCCAGAAAAGGCCTTTTGACTAGGAATTAAGGGTGAGGTAACCCCGACAGAAGCCCCGAGTGCTGAAGACGGAGATACTGGGCTGCACAGCGCACTGTAATGAACCACAGTACCACGCATATAAAGCCATATGACACTTGGAGATCAGCCTGCTTAATCACTTCAGTAGCTGCTCAGTCAGTCGCTGACTCACTCACTCGCTGAGTTAACCCCCTTGCGCCTGTGTGGTCAAACGTACGGCTTACAGTCCTGTACATGTCGTTTGACATCGGAGCGCACGTTTTTCGCAAAAAAATACACTTTTCTATACCAATCTTATAAGAAATATCATTCAGTGACAGCTGACCGAATACGCTTTACTGCAAGAAACTCGAGCAATGCGACAGTTCTGCTGTACTGTCGTAAAACAAAAATTGGAATTTGTTTCAATAAATGACTATTTTTACATCCCTAAATGTGCCCCAGATGTAATCAGCCCAGTATAAGAAAGATCCATTTTGACGTGAATTGGCCAAGTTTTCAAACCAAAAACAGCGCAGGCATACATGAAGCCTGCATGCTTGACCTCGATATTGAAATCTGCCGGGGCTCTATTTAGGGTATAATGGCTTTGTTATTGTCTTTTCACCCAAATTTGGCGACTGTAGAGCAAAATTGACAAATCATAGGGGTTTCGTAAAAAAAAAAATCCATATTAGGTCAAGTGACACTAAATGATATTTTGTTCTTTACCCATCCAGCCCTGACGCACTACAGCAGGAGATGCGTCGACCATGATAATTCAAGGGTAGTGCCAGATTAGCTTGGCGCCTGTCGGCGCCAAGCTAATCTGGCACTGCCCTTGAATTATCATGGTCGATCCATCTCCTGCTACAGGTGCATAGTCGTTAGATGAGGCCTCCAAAATTTGGAAAATACTTGCGTCGGGCTGAATGAGTGAAAGTGGTACAGAAAAGCGTTTCTGTGCGGAGTAATTTGGCAAACACGGTGTGCGCCACCATGTCAGACGGCCTACACACGCATTGCTCATGTACAACCAATCAAGTCATCAACTCGGTGAATGCCAGGTTAGCTGGGCACCTGCAAGGCTCCAAGCTAACCTGCCACTACCCTTGGCCTATTTTGGTTGATTTGCCGACGATGATGATGCAATGCAGCTGTTATTTATTCCAGTGCTTTTGTAAAATAAAAGAAACAAAAGCATCTTATGTTTTATAACGTTTCTTACTGTTATCAGTGGCACCTAAACTGTATTTTAATGGAGCACTCGGAGACAAATAGTCAACTTTCTCGTGCTTTTTTTTTTTCCAGCGCGCCATCCGCTGATTCATAAATTTTGTACCAGCAGCTAAATTTGGCTGGATATGATTATGACACGCACACCTAAAAAAGGTGGACAAGTGTGCTGTTCAAGACCAATCACAGCTGTGGTTCCCAGAATGTTTGTGGCTGTGATGGGCGGCTTTGCTGGGTGGTCTGCCCAGGAGGACGACGCCCTATCACATACCACAACACCTGGATTGTCCCCAGCTATGTCGCTCACACGAAGCAGCGCGGACCACCGGAAACTTAAGCATTAGAAATCTCATATAAACCCGTGCATCAGTTGCACCAGAACGTGTTGGGAGCAAGACCGCACATGTGCACCATTGCTGATTTAAACTTTCTTGCCGTCAGTATACGTGGCATATTTATTAATCACTGACATGTTCACCTACTTTTGGAGATTGTGTTGTTTTCAAAACGCGAGTCTAGATAGAAATGATCGGTTAAATTATATTTTCATGGCATATTTTAGTCTTCCCATAGCAAACAACCGCTCAGTTTTGTGTAATCAGTCAACTGAGCTATTGTGGTACTATGATAGGCAACAGCGCCTTGCGTAAACTGGGTTATATCGATAAGATAGATGTTTAGCGCTGGTTCTAACTCGTGTACAGTTACGGTCGCGTCGCAACCACTCAACACATGCCCCGCCGCAGAATAGCGCCAACTCAAAGCATTTCACAAACATGAGCACATGTGTACTTGCGTGACTTCCTGACACTGTGTGAACCTCGCAGCGCCGGTCTGCCTTGTAACCCGTTCACGGCCAGTGGACGCAAATTGTGCCTTTGAAAATCATTGCACATTCGTCGACAACCCCAAAAGCCGTCAAAGGAACATGGATACAAAATGGTTTCAGCAAGAGGTATAGATCCTCATGAGGCCCCAGACACAGGACACAAGAGACATAAACCCCCATGAGCGACTTATGTCCAGGGACGGATCAGTTACTTTGAGAGGGGGGCCGGGGGGGGGGTCAATTTTTTGTTTGGGACCTTCAGCCTAAAATAAATAAGTAATAAATAGATAAATAATAAATGCAATACAAAAATAAATAAATAAACTTAACAATGAATTAAAAAAAAAATGCTTAACAGATGAGTAAATAAATTATCTTGGCTTGACTTCGCGAACGAAGATTTTATAGGAGTTGCCCACGACGTCTGCAGGCTTGTTCGTGGCTGCGGAGGCCAATCCGAGACAGGCAGGTTCGACCGCAGTGGCTGCAGGGGAAGGTATGGCCAGGGTTCTGAGCTGCGGCATCTCTGTTTTTTCTCCTGAGCCGCTTGTCCTTAAGGCTAGCTCTGTGAGAGTCCTCAAAGGAGACAGCTGCCTTGTAAATGGTGGAGCGCCAGGTGTCACGGTCCGCAGCAAGCGAAGACCACTGGTGGTGGTCGATTTGGCAGGCACTAAGTGACTTCTTGAGACAGTCTTTGTATCTTTTCTTTGGTGCCCCTCTGTCACGGTGTCCAGTAGCAAGCTCGCCGAACAGGGTGATCTTTGGTAGGCGATGATCCTCCATCCTGGAGACATGCCCCGCCCAGCGGAGCTGTGTCCGCAGCAGCAAAGCCTCGATGCTCACAGTTTCAGCCTGTTCAAGGACCTCGACGTTGGTGACATAGTCACTCCAGTGAATGCCCAGGATGGTACGCAGGCAGCGCTGGTGGAAGCGTTCGAGGAGTCGTAGTTGGCTGCGGTAGAGGGCCCAAGACTCGGAACCATACAGCAGGGTGGTGAGGACCACAGCTCTGTACACGCTGATCTTGGTGCCTGTTTTCAGCTGTTGATTGTGCCACACCCGCTTGAAAAGTCGCCCGAAAGCGCTGTTCGCTTTTGCCAGCCTGCTGTCAAGCTCCTTGTCCAGCTTGGCGTCCGACGAGATAATGCAGCCAAGGTAAGTAAACTGGTGCACTGACTTTAGTTCAGACTCGCCAATGGTGATGTGAGGAGGGCGATACACTGTCTTGGGTGCCGGCTGATGGAGGACCTCTGTCTTTTTCAGACTGACCTCGAGTCCAAAGAGCTGGGCAGCATCTGCGAAGCAAGACGTGATGCGCTGCAGGGCTCTCTCTGTGTGTGCAACGAGGGCAGCATCATCAGCAAAAAGCAGCTCACGAATCAGTTGGTCTAGGGTTTTCGCGTGGGCCTGCAGTCGTCTAAGGTTGAACAGGCTGCCATCGAGACGATACCTGATGTACACTGCATCGTCATCATCGAGGTCCACTGTGGCCTGCTTCAACATCATGCTAAAAAAGATGGTGAAGAGGGTCGGTGCCAGCACGCAGCCCTGCTTTACGCCGTTGAGAATAGGGAATGGTTCTGAGAGATCATTGTTGAGTCTGACCTGGCCTTGCTGGTCCTCGTGTAGCTGGACAATCATGTTGAGGAACTTTGGGGGACAGCCAAGTCGCTCCAGGATCTGCCACATGCCTTGCCTGCTCACAGTGTTGAACGCTTTTGTTAGGTCGACAAATGTTACGTACAGCCCTTTGTTCTGCTCGCGGCACTTCTCCTGTAGCTGTCTCAGCACAAAGACCATATCGGTGGTGCTCCTGTTTGCTCTGAAGCCACACTGGCCCTCTGGGAGTTGGTCTTCAGCGATGGCAGGTACCAGCCGATTCAGGAGCAGCCTTGCAAGGATTTTCCCAGCAATGGACAGCAGGGTAATTCCCCGATAGTTGGAACAGTCAGACTTCTCGCCTTTGTTCTTGTACAGGGTGATAACGACTGCATCACGGAGATCTTTTGGTAGTGTTCCTTCCTCCCAGCAGCAGAGAAAGAGGTCATGGAGCTTGTTGTGCAGTGCTGTGCCTCCATGTTTCCAGATCTCTGGCGGTATTCCATCAATGCCTGCTGCTTTGCCACTCTTGAGCTGGTGGATGGCTGTGAGGGTCTCTTCAGCGGTGGGCGGTTCGTCCAATTCAACCTTTACTGGGAGGTGTGGGATTTGTAGGACGACTGCTTCTTGAACAGTGCGCACAGCGCTGAAGAGGCTCTGAAAGTATTCCGACCAGCGGTTCAAGATGGAAGTATTATCTGTGAGGAGTGCCTGGCCATTCGCGCTTCGCAGGGGACTTTGTACCAGGTGCCTGGGGCCATACACTGCTTTCAGTGCTTCGTAGAAGCCCCTGTAGTCACCATTGTCAGCACAAAGCTGGGTCCTCTGTGCAAGTCTGGTCCACCACTCATTCTGGAGATCTCTGAGCTTGCGCTGGAGACTGCTGCAGACGAGGCGGAAGGCATATTTCTTCACAGGGTAGGAAGGCTGGGCTAGGTGGGCCTGATGGGCGGCTCTTTTTTTTGCTAGGTGTTCCTGGATCTCTACATCGTTTTCGTCAAACCAGTCTTTGTTCTTCTTTCTGGCGAAACCCAAGACTTCTGCAGAGGATTTTGCAATAGCAGTTTTCAGTTGTTCCCAAAGTGTTTCAGGGGAGGAGTCTACTGGGTCCGCTGTGTCTTTGAGCCTGCGCTGTAAATCTGTCTGAAAGGCAGCTTTCACATCGTCACGCTGAAGGCTGGCAACGTCAAGCTTTTTCTTGGGGGGCCCCCATTTCTTGGGTTTTGGCTTGAAGTGGAGCCTGAGTTTGCAGCGGACAAGGCGGTGGTCAGTGTGGCACTCTGCGCTGGGCATCACTCTGGTGAGGAGGACGTCACTGCGGTCCCTCTGACGCACTAGGACATAGTCGATAAGGTGCCAGTGTTTGGAGCGAGGATGCATCCATGTGGTCTTTCGACTGTCCTTTTGCTGAAAAGTAGTGTTGGTGATGACCAGTTGCTGCTCCGCACAGAACTCCAACAGTAGGCGGCCATTGTCATTGCAGTTCCCCACGCCATGCTTGCCGAGGACTCCTTTCCAGGCTTCAGAGTCCTGGCCCACTCTGGCGTTGAAGTCGCCAAGGATGATGACTTTGTCGTCTGCAGGGGTACTCTGTAGGAGGCTGCGCAGGTCAGTGTAAAACTTGTCCTTTTCAGCAGGCTCTGCCAGGAGGGTTGGGGAGTACACACTGAGAAGGGTGACGTGCTGCTGGTGTCTCAGTGGGAGGCGCATGGACATGATGCGGTCTGAGTGGCCCGTTGGTAGGTTTTCCAGCTTAGTCGCAATGGATGTCTTGACCATGAAACCCACGCCTGAAAGCCGTCTTTCTGATGCAGGCCTGCCTGACCAGTAGAGGGTGTACCCAGCACCAAGTTCTTGGAGGCTGCCTTCGTCCGGAAGGCGTACTTCGCTGAGCGCGGCGATGTCGATGTTTAACCTCCGCAATTCATGGGCAATGAGGGCGGAGCGACGTTCAGGGCGTCCGCTGTCTGCTTTGTCGAGCATGGTTCGGACGTTCCAGCATGCTACGTTGAGTCCGGTCGTGGTCGTCATGAGAGTGGATCCGTTATTCTTTCTTGTTTTTTGACCGCAGGAGAAGATGCCCGTTGACCGCGGCTAGCCAACTGGGGTTGCGAGGGGACGAGCTTTGGTTAGGCCACCTTTTCTAGGCCCCTCTCCGTGTGGAGCAAGCAGTGCTGTCCCTAGAGAAGGCTGCTTGGTCGTTCAGGGTGTGCCGAGTGATGTTGTCATCCCCAGGTCAACATCAGGCGACCAGTATCCTGAACCGCCTGCATGCAGGTTTGAGACTGCGGCTTCCAGTGACATCTTTCACCTGCCGTTTCGCCCCTCGCCCGTCGCTACAGGACTTGGAATGGTCAGTGTCATGGTCCGTGGACGTTTCCTAAAGCCTGCGCGGTGGAGCTTTTTGGTGGAGTGCAGTGTGCGCAGTACTGGCCCCACCCTTTAAACCCTTGGTTCATCTGCCATGGCCTAGCAAGCTGGGACGATGGCATCGAGGTCCTCGGGTCGTAGGTTTTATATCAGACTGTCCTTGTCCTAGTCTCTGGCTCAAAAGCCTTCCCCGGAGACACGGGGGCTTTGATGTCAGGGGTTTCCTCCCTTAGCCTTTCCGCAGCCAAGCGGCCAGGCCTGCAAGGCAGCAGGCGACTCGTGGAGGGCGGGGTCGTCTATGTCCCGTGCAGATGTGAACATCTGCCCACTGCCCACAGTAAATAAATAAATACATACATAAATACATAAACTTAAACAATGAATAAATAAATAAAAGTAAACGAAATAAATAAATAATGAAATATAAGAAATAAATATAACAATAAATAATACATAAATAAATAAATGTAAAAAATGATAATGAATAAATAATCGATAGATCGACAGATCGGTAGATAGATAGATAGATAGATAGATAGATAGATAGATAGATAGATAGATAGATAGATAGATAGATGTACATAGTAAATAATAATAATAAATAATAATAAACAGTAACAATTAACCCATTCAGCCCTGACTCACTACAGCAGGTGCATAGTCGTTAGACGACGCCTCCAAAATTTGGGAAATATGGCCCTCGGAATGAATTGAGTTAAAAATGAATATGTAGATAAATGGTAAATAAATAAATAAATAAATAAATAAATAAAGAGTGTGAAAAGGTGGACGAGAGTGCTGTTCGCGCCACACAGAGGGCAGATGAGAGTGCAGACGACATTATTTACAGTACTATCACACACCAACTGTTTTCAGTACTATCACACACTGTTTACAGTATTATCACACACATACTGTTTACAGTACTATCACACACATACTGTTTACAGTACTATCACACACACTTTTTACAAATCAATCACACACACACTGTTTACAGTGCTATCACACACACATTTTACAGCCACACACACTGTTTACAATACTGTCACACATACTTTTTACAGTACTATCACACACACTGTTTACAGAACAATTCTACACACTGTTTACAGCGCGATCACACACCGTGTTCACAGTACAATTACACACAGACTGTTTACAGTACAGGCACACACACTGTTTACAGTATCGATGGCTGCATGCTCAAAGAGGTTGACACCCACCCACCCACCCACCCACCCCCCACCCACCCACCCCCACCCCTCCCCGTGTCCGCTGACGATGAGGAGTACCGGCAATAAACGTCCTCCAAACACACATGAACTAGACATAAAAATTCAGGCTCACTTGTGTCGCTCAAGTGTGTACGGCCGGCCGATAAACAGGCCATTTTGCATCATATTGCGTATGATGTCAGACACATCTTTACACACTCCCCTATCATTTTGCATCTCAACGGAAAGATGCACAAAATTAGCTTCGCAAAGCACAATTAACAAGAAAATTAACAGATTGTACAAATTCAGTTTTTGGTTGTATTTTGTGTGTAAACGTGCTTGAATATGTTCCGGTTATGCTCGAATGGCTTGGCGATGGATGTACGACATCACTGTGCTTTTCAGGTTTGTCCGCGTCTTTGGCATCTTGCGGTAAAACAATAGTCCCAGTAACCACGGCGCACACCCGTCTCCGCCGCAAAGATATGGCACCTAACACCAGCCGAAATGCTCGACAAAATGTGGGGAAAAATATATTTCTAGAGTTCCGATTTTTCCGGACTTTGTATTATTTACAGAGGAAACATTGAAGAGTAATATGCACCAACAAACACTTGTAAAGGAGTTAACCCATTCAGCCCTGACGCACTACAGCAGGAGATGGGTCGACCATGATAATTCAAGAATCAGGCAGTGCCTTGAATTATCATGGTCGATCCATCTTCTGAAACGGGTGCATAGTCATTAGATGACACTTCCAAAAGAAATGCGTGAATAAGTTAAAAGAGTTAATACGATTTGATTAGCTGTATGTACTAGAAAAAAAGTTTAAAGTACCATTAGGTGTAAATTTGAAGATACATTTCAGCACCATTTGTGTTTGTTATGCCTTGTCGACACGCCTAATGAACTTTTACAGCAGTTGGGACACTGACGCAGCAAAAGCACACACGTAATCGCACTTATTTATTGTGCGCTGCAGCCGTTAGCGTGTCAATCTGTTTTTTTTTTTTTTTTTGTTTCTCGTACTGAAAGCGTTGTATTTATAGAACGGAGTGGAGTCACTGTCAAATTACTTGATATCGAACGACGTGTGCTGAACTGGATTGTCCCGTGTCTAAATGAACCATACCCAGATCTGTGTGAAGCGTTTCGTAACCATATGTTACTGAAGTGTATCTTTGAACAGTTACGGCGGTAGTGGGCCTTTAAGACACAAAAAGGTGGACACGTGTGCTGGTGCTTGGTGATCTCGGTGCATGCCAGTATTATGTAATCACCGTTCAGGGTGTCTCTGGCCGTCAGACATCTAATGAACCAGTGTGTATTGCCTACCGGCCACAGGCAACCAGGGCTCTCCCGCGAAAACAGCCCTGACATTGCCAATCCCGCTGAGCCACCTCACATAAACCAGCGCTGACCACGCGACAGTAATGATGTACTAAGGTTTTTATAAACCCGTGCCACACTTCCATCGCAAGATTCTGAGAGCAAGATCACACACACGCAATATGACCGGTTTAAAGGCTCTTCGATATTAAACTATCACTACTCATGTGTTACGTTAACTCATATCATAATGATCTTCGGCCTGTGCGGCCTTGACCTCTATACTGTGTAAATGCATGGAGAGAGTCGTGTGCAGTCAGCTGACTGCTTCTGTGGCCGATCGCATGGATCCCTTTCAGTTTGCTTACAGGGCTAGAAGGGGGGTGGAGGATGCCTCTGTTCTTCTTCTTGATCTTGTCTTCAGTCATCTCGATAAAGCTGGAACATTCACTAGAGTACTTTTCATGGATTTTTCTTCAGCCTTTAATACGTTACAGCCGCACTTGCTTCTTTCTCGTCTTTCTGATCTTCAAGTTAACTCGGAACTCGTTTTTTGGATAAGGGCTTTTTTTGTGCGATCGGCCACAGAGGGTCAGCGTGGGCGGATGTATGTCTAGTGAGCGGGTTTTGAACACTGGGGCGCCTCAGGGGTGTGTCCTGTCCTGTACTCTTCTCGATTTACACCAATAAATTAACGTGTAATACTCATATTCTGACCCTTATCAAATTTGCAGACGACATGGCTTTGGTTGCACGCCTCAAAGACGAGCATTCACTCTCTCAGTACTTTGAATTCATAAAATTTCTTACCTTTTGGTTTGGCTCAAGTTTTCTGGAATTAAATGTTCAAAAAACAAAGGAAATCTGTTTTGAGGAGGGTCGGGCGCGGGACACATCCTTGGTGAGGCCAGTTATGATAAACCATGAAGCTGTGGAACAGGTTGATTCTTTTAAGTATCTTGGCACTGTTCTGGACAAAAAAAAAGTTAGTTTTAGTCCTCATGTTGACAGTGTTTGCAGAATGGCAAATCAGAGATTGTACCTCTTGAGGAAATTGAAGTCCTTTGATGTTGATTCAGTTATTTTTGAAACAGTGTATAGATCTTTAATTGAAAGCATTCTCACTTTTAATGTCATAGCATGGTTTGGAAATTTGACTGTAAGAGATAAGGCAAAGTTGACACGTGTCGTCAAACTGGCAGGCAAAATCGTTGGCCATGAGCAAAGATCTCTTTCTGGACTCTACGAGTTGTTTTGTAAGAGAAAAGCAGGCAAAATTATCCGTGACCCCACCCACCCCCTTCATGACGCATTCAAAATGTTGCCCTCCGGTAGACGACTGCATGTTCCTTTGGCAAAACGTAGCGTGTACAAGCGCTCCTTCATTCCTACCGCCATCAGTATCCTAAATTCAAAACAACATTCTCCTCTTCATCCTTTCATTCTGCACTTAGCCTAAGCCTAACCCACCATACCATTATTTTCCTCCCCTTGTTTTAACCCCCCCCCCTCCCCATTCTTTGGGCGTGTGTGTATGCTGAAAGGGTGTGTGTGTATGTTGATATCGTGATGCTTGGATATTGTTGTATATATGTTGTACATATTTTTATGTCACTTGATCCTTTGTTTTATTTAATAATCCTATACCAGTGCTGCAGAGAGAAAAATTTCCATATAAAATCTTTTTATCTGGACAATAAAGTTTTTGAATCTTGAATCATCCTGAGGCTAAAAGCTTCAAATGTGTACTCTGCCATATTCAAGCTAAATTTTAGTACTTACAGATAAGGATATAGACCATTGGCGTTAGTTCAAGGGTGGTGCCCGAATAGCTTGGCGCCTAGAGGCGCCAAGCTATTCTGGCACCACCCTTGAACTATTTTAGTCAAATTTATTTCACACACTGGTGTATTCCGAATGATAAGGGTTAACAAAGTGTTTGTGTACCGTTAGACATTGTGCTACTTTAACAATTGTTCTCAGAGAGATGAAACGGCTTGAATATTGTGTGTTGCTAAATGGTCTTAGCTTTATTTAGGCCCCATGTCGTAGGTTTCTTTAACGTATTGGACCGGCTGGCGACATACATTTAATATTCTGGGGTTTTTTTGTTTTGTTTTGTTTTGTTTTTTTCACAAGCAGTGCAGGCACGTCCTGAGAAAGTCTTGTTGCTGTCGGGACGTTAAGCAACGTACAATCAATCAATCAATTGATTTTTTTGTGAAACGCGAAGGTTTAAAAGCATACACTAGTACAAATGATCAACTTATTGTAAGTTCGGTTTGTGCTACGTTGATAAGGAAAGGCTATTAGAGCAGCTAATGATGTAATTAGTAGTTGATAACAGAGTGTCCATACGTTCCCGGTGGATTTTATGTCAAGCAGTTTGCGGAAGATAATAAGATAACTTAGTCATAAATAACTTCGTTAGGTGTCATGCAGATACAAATCTTGAATTGTGGACACACGCGTTATCTTCTTCTAACCCATTACATCCTGACATTAATTTTGTAAAAAAAAAAAAATAAAAAAAAAAATAAAAAAATAAAAAAATTGCTTATTGTCTTATGAAGGCTACGTTACAGATTAGGAGACAGATCACCTGTTTTAGTTCAAGGGTCGTGCCAGAATAGCTTGGTGCCTCCGGCTATATTGGGCGGTCCGTGGCGCAGCAGTAAAAGCGCCTGCCACCAAAGCTAGAGGCGCGAGGTTCGATACCCGGTTCCGGCGTCGGACCTTTCTCCTCTAATAAGTGTCGCCGTTAATTCGGGCGGACAGTCGGGGGGTTCTTTCTCCGGGTACTCCGGCTCTTCCTCCCCCACGACTTTGGTGTCAGTTTAAGCCCACTTAATCAAATTTCAAATATAAACGATTTGAATTTCCAAAAACTACAGTAGCTCGCTTGAGCGTGCCCTTAGCACCACGTGAATGGTCTGTGTTTACGTACAGTCTGTGAGTGAATTCGCGTGGTTCACGTGAGCGTGCTTGTTGGGTTCAGTTCGCGGCGGCGTTTTGAGCCGATATTCAATTGGGATAAAGCGCCTATTTAATGCGGAGATTTATTCTGGCGGCACCACCCTTGAACTATCAGTGAAATTCATTTCAAGCAATGAGTGTATCAGGATGATAAGGGTTACAGCAACCTGCTCCAGACAGTAAGGGGTTAGTAGATCGCAATACCCCCCTCCCCCCCATACCCCCCTCCCCACCTCCCCCCCCCCCATCCCCCCCCCCCCCAACCACGTATAACTGTTGTTAGTATGTCTTAAGGCCCCGCTACACGAGCCCGGTTTTGAGGCCGATTCCCGATCAGTTTTCGAATCGGTACGTGATCGGGCCGGACTAAAAAACGTGTGCACTGCCACACTGACATTTCCCGACTCGTTTAGCCGACCGGTTTGAACCGAAGATCAAAGTCGTACCTGTTTTGCAAAATGACTGCTAGTTTTGACAGTGATGATGATGTGCTTGCATTATCAGCAGTTTTGCATCATATTCGGGAAGAGGCGTGCGAAACATCAGCGGCAACGGCGGTGGTACTGATCACAACAGGCGTGTTCGGCCATTTAAAACTGTGAAACGACGTGCTTTGCGAGACGCGCTCTGATTGGTTGAAGCTTACAACCGGGGCCGAATCGGATCGGGAAAATAGAGCAGGTTTTAGACACCCGATTCCCAGCCGATTGGGACCGGATCGGATAATTGACGTCATCCGATCGCAATCGGATCGGAATCGGCTTCAAAATCGGGGCACAACCGGCACGTATGGCGGGGCCTTTACACTAATGCTGGACACAGGGGCTAACTTTAATTGTGCAGTTTGAACGTCGTAAAAAGAAAGACTTTTCTGTTTTTCTTCTCTGTTGTGCGCAGGGGATTTACGCGCAAAAGACAGTGAACAACCTGTGGTACGTGTATCTACTCACAAAGATTGTGACTGAAAAGAAGAGTACAACAGTCTTAGTTCAGGCGGCAATGCAATCCGTTGTACAGGTGAATTTTAGGAGAGTCCCCCCCCCTCCCCACCTCCCCCCTCCTCCTCCCAAGGAGCAGTCACACCTTATAGTTTACAAATCAAAAGCCGTTGCCGTCATCCAAATTACAGGTCGTGATCTTGTGTCATGAACATCTGTCTAGGATTAGGAAACATGTTATGTGAGACACCAGTGTCGCAGGTCAAACCTGAATTGTAAACACAACCTGTTTTGGGCGACCACGCTCACAAGAGATCACATGTCATTAACCCTTGTAGCCCCAAGGTCCCATTTTTTTCACATTTTGGAGGTGTCGCCTAACAACTATGTGCCAGTTGTAGGAGATGGATTGCTCATGATCATTCAAGGGTAGTGCCAGATGAGCTTGGCACCTTCAGGCGCCAAGCTAATCTGGCACTACCCTTGAATTATCATGTTCAATCCATCTCCTGCTGCAGGGTCCCGGGGCTAAGAGGGTTAAATGATGGTCTTTTTTGACAGGTGAAGCTCTGTGTCCTTCAAGACATCTATTGAAGAGCCACCCTCCTCCCCCTCCCTAGGAGCAGTTCGCTTTAACTCTCTGGGTGTCAGCAACGATTTGGGTAGAGGTGATTCCTGCACAACCCTTTGGATGTCGGTAGCGATTTCAGTCGAGGCGATTCCACAGGAATCGCCTCGACTGAAATCGCTACCGACACCCAAAGGGTTACAGGCATATTCCATGGGTGGCACATACATGCATCAGCGTTTATAAGAGGTGGTATATGATTCCGGACCTTACAGCCGGACTTTGTGATGTCCAGACTCACAGATCAGCATCCACGGTTGAAGGTGATCCCATAAAAACAAACGAGATTCTGATTTCATCCCAAAGTCTACCGTATTGTTTGGAGCTCACAGGCGTGTTTTTTTTTTTTTTTTTTTTTTTTTTTTTTTTTTTTTTTTTTTTTAGAGCTGTACCTGTTTTTTAAGCTTCATCCCGATTCATCTCTCTCCGCCTGAACTCACCTTACCCCCCCCACCCCCACCCCCACCCCCCCCCCCCCACCCCCGATCCGCACAATGGCACACCCCCCCTCCCACACACACACACACACACAGACACACACACACACACACTGACAGACACACGACGCTTCCTACCAGTTGTACGTTCTGTGGGCTGGCGTAGCCACCGCTATTCTTAAGAAGAACATGATGGGATGACCCATGCCCACAAAACCTCTTCAGTGTGAGCTTGGATGGGTTTTCCACCTTTTCCACAATACGTTCGCAGACATCATACATCATAACAAACATCAAATCAAATCAGAGAGGGAGAGAATTGCGTCAGCTCATACACACGTAAAACACTGACTACGTGCGGGTGCTTTGCGTCAGTTAGGAACATTGTTACTGGCGCGTTTGGTGCTTTTACGTCATCGTCACTGTCTGGTTCTTCTCCCGAAGTCGAGAATTCTTACTATTGTAATTTGTTTCTCAAATGAATTTTTATTTTCGAACAAAATTGAAGAGGTACAAAGCCGGCTAACAAACTCATCCAATTACTTTCTCCAAACTAGCTATATTCAAACTTTCAAGTGCATGTAATCAAATTACGGACTACAATTATGGGTCAACCGACTTTCTGTAAACGCTCATTTAACACTCTCAATGAGATGTCCAATCTCAGTATGTTCGGAGGCTGTCCTAGACACCCCCTGAATGAAGATTTCCTATATTTTCAAACTTGTACATACGCAAACTTCGGAGATTTTCAGACGTGTTTACATACATACGCACACACACACACACACACGGCGCTTCGCGCCAAACGTACGATGAACAGCAAGGTTAGAGTAGCTAGACGTGGCGTCATTTTTATCGTGTTACTTCTTTGCCAGAAATCGAGAGCCGCCCGCCCATGCCATCCTTTTCATGCTAGGGAAGGGGCTCCGAACAGCCCTGTCCCAAAGTCTACCGATTTTTAATACGGTAGACAAAACAGTGGACAAGGTACCTGGCTGGGGCAAGCCGCACACCACCGGGTCCAGGGCAAATATGGGCATCACCGGCCGTGTGTGCCATCAGGGTCTGCCGGCCCATCAGGGTCGCCCGGACAGACCTTGGCTCTGGAACCCGGCAGAGACGCCTTGTGAGCAAAGCATTGGAAGACCGGTCTGTCCAATGTTGCTTCTAACCCAATCAGAACGGACCACCGTACCTCTTAGAGAGTGTTTGGATCAATATTCCACGACAGCACTCTCTATGAAAGAAAATGGGATGGGGCCCATACATACGTGTTTATTGTCAATAAATTATTCTTTTTACCAAAATTTATGAAATCGTTTAGACGGACAAACTCAGTGATTATTGTGGAATATTGTGCTGCAATTGTTGGTCACGTTGGAAGCCTATGAAACCTGACAGACGAAACGGAATCTTAAACTGACATATATTCTGTTATGCGGGCGTAACTCAAAACATAAATTTGCGGCTATATTTATGTGCCCGGCGAACCGAATCATTCGGCATTTATTTAGTCCTGCGGGATTTTCCGAAGAACTCCGTAGACACTTCACTTGATGGTCTCAGCTTGCCGTGTTGGCCTATTTCACTTGATGGTCTCAGCTTGCCGTGTTGGCCTATTTTCAGACAGACGACATTACATGAATGTGTCACAGTATGCGGGCCACTGCTAAAAAAGATGACCACGACCCAGTCGCAAGAGACATAGATCCTCATGAGCCCCTGCAGTCGCGGGGGCTCATGAGGATCTATGTCTCTTGCACACACCACTTTGTATCCACCTTCCTTTGACAGTTGAGTCCCGTAGGTGGTGAAGTTACTAAGATTTCAGAAACACAGGGTGCAGCCACCGGCATTGAACTAGTTAAATCATTCAATGTGCCCCGCGTCAGTAGTTGCGGAGTGTCGACTGCAGCGCTTTACGACGCTTTCGCAGCTGTTGATGCGGGGCGCCTTATATGAGCTGAAACACGCATTACGAAACCCTGTTAATTATTAGGTTCCCAGATTGTGCAGAACATTAATTTTGCCGGCGAAGCAGGTTTTCATCCATGTACTGCTTACAAGACGGTATGTGAACGATCAGGTCAGTGTCACAGCAGGCAGAATAATTATGTCCGTGCGAACGAAGTTAACTCCACATCAAAAGTTTATCAAACATTGCACCAATTTCAAACATTCCGTGAATTCATCCAACCTGCTCCATATGCAAAGAGGCGTGTATTCTCATGCGCCCCATATGCAGCCGCGGGTACTGTAGTGGTGTAGCCACAACGGCTGGTGAGAATCTTCAGCCTCTGGCTGGCGTGGAGTTGCCTCATGGACGTCCACAGTTTGAGCTACGTATCCGGTACTAACCCCTTCATTGTCACTGCACGTGCACTGTTCGTCTGAAATCTGCGCCAATACCGAGGTGGCGAGTTCCCCCAAACTAGCCCACCACCCGGGTCTGCCCTGGGGGACTTGGGTGGGGTTAACTACTTTTTAGTTCCCAGGGTCACCCTGGTCACAGGGCGGGTTTTCTCCTCTATTCTGGAGCTTGTGTTTCTGTCTACCCTTGGTCTATTCACCTGTATTTTCCTCTTTTTTTTTTAAACTCTCCCTACTGTCTGCACTGCCTGTAGCTCTTGATATTGGATGTGTGTTGCTAAATGGTGTTAGGTTTATTTAGCGTATTAGACCGGCTGGCGACATACATTCAATATTCTGTTTAGTTTTTTTTTCGCAAGCAGTGCAGGCACGTCCTGAGAAAGTCTTGTTGCTGTCTGGACGTTAAGCAATGTAACAACTAACTAACCCAAACTAGCGTGCCCTTTGGCGCGAGAGGCGAGAAAGCGCAGTGGGCAGTGGGCAAGCACAGCGCCTCACTATGGACGATCGGCAGTGTGAGCAGGAAAACAGCCGGTACAGAAACACATCACTTCCGCGAAATCGCAAAAAAAATAGCAAAGTTTACACTAATAAGATGCATCTACTGTTATCTATCTATCTATATCTATCTATATCTATCTATATCCCGTAGTCTACTGTTATAACAAAGTTACAATACAATACAATACAATACAATACAATACAATACAATACAACTTTATTGTCTGTTCGAGTCAGAGCACGACAGAAATTTGCCTTTTGGCTCGTCATAAAACAACAATATAAGACATTAACAAACGTTACAAGAACATTCCATGAAAAATTATCATTGCAGCAATTTATCACAAGCAATCTGTCACAAATAATTAAATAATTAAATGTTAAATAATTATACATAAATTTGAAACGTCATGGCAGACCATTTTGCGAAGCCACCGTGACAGTTACGCTGCCGGAGTTGGTATACCCCCCCCCCTCCCACCCCCTGTGCCTAGGTGACATGCACCAGCGGCGCCATTGTTGCTATTTTCGCACATGACCGGTCGCTCGGATCTGTCCTGTGCAACAGATCGGTTTAGAGCGTGTGCTCTCTGCACTTGTAATGAGTAATCTCGGAGAAGGAATCACGTGACGTTTGATTGCTGCAAAATAAGACGAGTAAGGAATAAACCCTTTCCCATATGCCGATACGACAATAATGCATCCTTATGCTAGCACGTGACGACGAACCATTATACGATTTAGCAGATTTTTAAAATAGCTTATTTCCTCAAAGGTGGTGATTTTGCGACATCTGCGTCTCTTTGCGGCAAAAAGCGCCGTCGTTGCCGCACTGCGAGTGAAGAGTGAACTACAATGGACTTGAGTCAGGAATAAGCAAGTTATGACGAGAATAATGAACTACCCGGCCCGGAGACCTATCTTTTTCCAGAAGGGACGTACGCCCGGCGAACATTTTATGCTCATGGGGGTGGGGGGGGGGGAGGGAGGGGGGAAAGGCCGGGGGAGGGGGCGGGGTAACGCTAAAACCGGAAACGAACAGTTTTTTGACTGCGATCAGAATCTTCCGTGGGAACGTACGAGACTACAAGTGCAGAAACCTATCTGCGCGCGCAGTTCTGGTGCACAGGACCAGTCGGAGCGATCGGACAGATGCGAAAATCGCAGTATTGGCGCCACTGGTGCGTTTAATCTAGGTACAGGCACTCAGTGACAGTTATGCAGTTTTAATGTACGGTGAGAGATCGTTTATCCTCGGCATTATTTCCACAAAAATAAACAAAGGTTGTACTGTAACAACTGTATGGCCAGAAAGCAACCGTCCTCAGTACTTTGTCAACATTAACTTAAATTTTGCCGCATATTACTTGTGATTCTCAGTAAAACGGTATCGGCTAAGCGTCAGAGCTAGCCGAGTTGCCTACATGTCGTGGCTTGCCAATTCTAGCCTTGGCTCAGAGTCGCGTAATCTAGCGTGCGTTCTCGCGTTGCTAGGGAACTGGCAACCGGCCTATTCAACGCGAAAGAGCTCCAGCCATCCCGTGAACAATGGATGCAAATTTGTTTTCAGCAAGAGGCATAGATCCTCATGAGCCCCCGCGAATGCGGGGGCTCATGAGGATCTATGCCTCTTGCAGTTTAGTCTGTGTCCATTTTTTTTCTCGGCAGCGAAGTGGTTAATAGTAATTGGCTAAGAGGACGGCGTGCCGCAGTGATCGGGGTGCTCCAGCGAACTCGCCTCTGTAATCCTTCTTACACGAGGATCGCAACCTGCCGTCATTTCTTACTATGAACAGGCGCAACCTGCTTGTCTGTGTCTGCTGCGTCTGATAATAAGTCTGAGAGTTTGGGAGAAAAGTACCTTGCGTGGGCCACACGAACACTACAGATCGGTGTCTGCTGCGTCTGATAATAAGTCAGAGGAATAAGTCCAGTTTGGGAGAAAACTGAGTTGCGTGGGGCCACACGAACACTACAGATCATCAATAGCTAGCGGCAAGCGGTGTGTTGAACTCAGGCGTTGTACCACTGACAAGGCCGAAATTCATTTGCGGCACGGGACCAGTCGTACTGTTAAACCCGAGTAAATACCTCAAACTGTACACATGTCAACGAGGCAACTCTTTGCGAGCGGCATTAGGCGTACATTCTCCTGATCCNATTAGGCGTACATTCTCCTGATTCCCTGCGGCCGATCGAATAGGCTAGTTGAATCCACGGATTGCTTGAAGGCCGTGCATTGCCTAACCTACTTCTGATTTAGCCAGAAACCTCTCTCACCAACAAGTGGACTCAGTATTTTCTCGCTTTGGCGTTGTGTGCAGGCGGACGACCCGGACTACTTTGAGCGATTCGAACAAGCGGTCAGCCAGCCCTACCTGCTGAAATACACGCCCCAGAAACTCACCAACCTCGACAAGACCCCAGCCGGAAGTGACGAAAGCTATGACGAGGAGGTGGGCGACGCGTGTTTCGCGCGCGCCATGGGCACGTATAAGGAAGGCGGAAAGTAAGTGTAGATTAACCCTCTTAATCCCATGGCCGCATTTCCAAACTTTTGACGGCGTTGAAAAGAAAAGGGGAGACTGCCAGTTTGCAAGTTTACAAAGTAAAGTAGGTAAAAGCTTGTTAGTTAGTTATATGGGTTTAACGCCGAGCAGGCGACTAAGGCCATCTCACGGCGGACAGAAAAAGCACTGTCAGGGGAGAGAATTGTGCTGTATCGACCAATGATCATAGATCAAGTTTGATCTACAGTAAAATGTGGCTGTCTTTGCAAATAGGCAAAAGTTCCTGCCTTCCTGCAAAAGCTCCTGCCGAATGGTGTGCTGACGAGGTCGCCAAGACCAAAAAACTGTCCACATCGGCTAAATATCTGGACCCCCCCCCCCCCCCCCCCATGGGGGACCTAGATTTAAATTTCCATGCACCAAGGGGCTGGAACAGTGGGATATGTGATACGCCCCCCCCCCCCCTTTCGGAGGGCATTCCATATGCATTGCTTCCAGTCACTTATTTAGCGCATCTCCTCTTTCCTATCTTTGTTTTGGTGCTTCGATCAAACTTGATCTATGATCATTGGTCGATACAGCACAATTCTCTCCCCTGACAGTGCTTTTACCTACTTTACTTTGTAAACCTTTGACGGCGTTGTCTAACGACTGTGTGGAGAGTTGAAGGAGATAGATTGATCATGATAATTCAAGGGTAGTGCCAGATGAGCTTGGCGCCTTCGGACGCCAAGCTCATCAGGCACTACCCTTGAATTATCACGATCAACCCATCTCCCGCTGCATCTGTCACTAGCCTTGAATTATCACGATCAATCCATCTCCCGCTGCATCAGGCGCTACCCTTGAACTATCACGATCAATCCATCTCCCGCTGCATCTGGCACTATCCTTAAACTATCACGATCAATCCATCTCCCGCTGCATCTGGCACTACCCTTGAACTATCACGATCAATCCATCTCCCGCTGCATCTGGCACTACCCTTGAATATCATTATCAATCCATCTCCCGCTGCAGCTAGCACTACCCTTGAATTATCACGATCAATCCATCTCCCGCTGCATCTGGCACTACCCTTGAATTTTCATGATCAATCCATCTCCCGCTGCAGGGTCCCGGGCCTACATGGGTTAAAGTGAAAATTGTAGGGGACGGCTCGACTGCGACGTGTCAAGGGCGGTGCCTGGTTAGACTGACGCAGCCGTGATAAAATGATTATGATGTATGATTAAGTATACAGTTCAGTCGCTACTCGTTTTGAATGATAAGAGGCAAAGTTTCCGCCTCGCTTGACCTCACTCGCAAGATGAGTCGCGACTGAACTGTGCACTTGTTTGTTTGTCCATGTTGAAATATTAACCCCGAATCAGCGCCAACGACCTGCAGCAGGAAACGGATTGACCGTGATAATTCAAGGGTAGTGCCAGACGAGCTTGGCGCCTTGAGGCGCCAAAGCTCATCTGGCACTACCCTTGAATTAGCTTGGTCAGTCAATCTCCTGCAACTGGTCGTTACGTAACACCTCCAAAATTTGGGGAATTGGGCCGTGGGCTAGGTAGGTTAATAAATTGGGTTGTAACTGTCATTTCTAAGCGTGTTTCTTTCGCCGTTGGGTTCTTGTCTGCATTTTACGCGCTTGGCAGTCACCATTTTGGTCCATGCGATTAGAATGGCACAGCCGTGATGTGTCAAGTGCTGAAGTGCGACAAATATACTAATAGATTTTACCTGAGAAGGCTGAACTTTCAGCGAGCCCAGCCCTCCCAAATTGTGTTGCAGCTGTCTCTTCTAAGCGTGTTTCTTTCTTCGTTCGTATGTTCTCTGTATGTTACACGCTTGGCAGTCACCTTTTTGGACTTTCTAAGGAGACTGTGCGTTTGTGTGTGTGTGTGTGTGTGTGTGTGTGTGTGTGTGTGTGTGTGTGTGTGTGTGTGTGTGTGTGTGTGTGTGTGGTTGTGTGTGTGTATGTGTGTGTGTGTGGTTGTGTGTGTGTGTGTGTGTGTGGTTATGTGTGTGTGTGTGTGTGTGTGTGTGTGTGTGTGTGTGTGTGTGTGTGTGTGTGTGTGTGTGTGTGTGTGTGTTCAACAGGAAAGTGAACCGATGTAACGTCACCCACTCCTGTTGGAACTTGATGACGCAACCCGACAGGTCCCGCTACTCCATCACGCACCAGTTGCTGTTCCTGATCATCATAGAAAAGGCATGTAATGATCATGACTAAGCAGTTTGATGACCTCCAGTTGTAAAATTTTAACTGAAAGATTAGTGTGTGTGTGTGTGTGTGTGTGTGTGTGTGTGTGTGATGGTGGTGTGTGTGTGTGTGTGTGTGTGTGTGTGTGTGTGTGTGTGTGTGTGTGTGTGTGTGTGTGTGTGTGTGTGTGTGTGTGTGGTCAGTCAGATTACAGATTCATTCAGTATGCACCGATACTGCTTAGGAGTAGGAGATCACATTTCGCTTGTATGTTTTGTCTTTTGTATCCCACCTTAAATGAAAGAAATGGACCCGCAAACCATGTTACAATATTTCGTCATATTTTTGTTGTCACTGACAAAGACCGTAACGCTAGCCTTGTTGTGTTATTCACACTAACTACCCAATGCGCAAAAGGCTATCGGGCCGACGTCGTTCGACGTCGGTCCGATGGCCTTTTGTGCATTGGGTACGGTTTACATGCAAATACCAGGCTTGCGGCAATTGTCAACGACGATGTCAACACAACATTGAAGAAAGGAAGCCGCCAATAATTGCGGCGTCTGACCTTGAATGCTGTGTTGCCAGTGGAGACGGCCTTGATCATAACTCTCCCTGCGCATGCAGCCAACGGCACTGTGAACAGTACCGGCAGCTGTATGCCTAAGGTGGAAGAGAGGTCAAACGACGTGTCACCAGCGGAAGGGACCTTGACCTCTGACCCTGATCTTGACCTTGCTCGTGACAGACGGACTGTGTGGCGAGCGTGGAGGAGAATCTGGGGGTGCGGCTGCAGGAGATCCGAGACAGGGAGTGTGGCGCCATCTACAACGAGGCTCAGAAGGAGAGCAAGGACGGCGACGTGAACGAGATGACGCAGGACCTCTTCCTCGAACAGGGTGAGTAGCACAGTAAGCAGCTAGTCCTCGGGCCGTCCCAGGACCTGTTTTGTAACGGTTCAGTTTTCCCAGATAAAATTCATAGCATGTTCGGCGCCGAACATGCTATAAAATGTACCTGGGCAAAGTGACCTCTAAATGACCCCTAACCCACCAGTTTTCCAAGGGGACAAAATTTATCATTGCAAATTATTTGCCGGCCGAGGTGGGTCTTATTTATATTCGGGTGGGTGGGGTGGGGTAGGGTATGGGCTGGGGTGTGGGGGAAGGGTTGGTTTCAGTGAAAGTTTAGTTTTCACATGTAAAATCCAAAGTATGTTCAGCGCCACAAGCAAAGTACAGAAACGATCCTCGACTCGATCTGATGTACTCTGATATCTGATCTGATCTTATCTGATCTGATCTGTTCTTATCTTATCTAGATAAGATCTGAACTGATCTCTCATCTTTTCTCGTCTTTTATTATCTCTTATCTTATATCATCTCTTATCTTATCTTATTTAATCTCTCATCTCATCTCATCCGATCCAATCTGCTATCCTATGTAATGTAATGTAATGTAATCTCATCTCACCTCATCTCGTCTCGTCTCGTCTCGTCTCATCCCGTCTCATCGCATCTTATCCTCACCTTATCAATTGTATGTTGCACTCCAGCGCTGGTGTGCGGCTGCCTGGGTTACGAGGACTTCATGCGGCGTGACTGGATGCGGATGGTGCTGCGCTGGCAGATGCCCTCCGGCTGCTTCTCCCTGCACCACAAGACACTGCTGGCCATGGAGCAGCAGGTGTCGGTCTTCAGGGACCAGGAACGCAAGCTGCTGAAGGACCTCGAGTGGGAGGCCAAAATGATGTCAGTTCACCCTCCGTTAGTCGCCTGCTCGGCGTTAAACCCCAATAACTAACTAACTAAACTAACTAACTATCCGTTTCCGTTTTTAGCTTTGTCCCATCTGGTTAACCCTTTGCGTGTCGGCAGCGGTTTTTATCGCGATGATTCCTGAAGGAATCATCGCGACAAAAACCGCTGCCAACACGCGAAGGGTTAATTGAATGCCCCATATGCACTACCGCCGTAACTATTAAATATACACGTCTGTAACATATGGTTTGGAAACGCTGCATACGGGTCTAGTTATGGTTCATTCAGACACGGGACAACCCAGTTCAGCACACGTCGTCTTTATCAAGTAACCTGACAATGACTCCACTCCGTTCTATAAAATACAACGCTTTCAGTACAAGAAACAGCTTTTAAAAAAAAAAAAAAAAAAAGAAGAGAAGATTGACACGCTAAAGGCAGCGCCGAATAAATAAGTACGGTTGCACGTGTGCCTTGGCTGCGCGTTCCAACTGCTGTTAAAGTTCTTTAGGTGTGTCGACAAGGAAAAACAAACGGAAATGGTGTATTCCGTTTTATTCAGTAATGGTACTTTAACTCTTTGCATGTCGGTAGCGGTTTTTGTCGCGATGACTTCTTCAGGAATCATCGAAACAAAAACCGCTGCCGATACGCGAAGGGTTAATCAATGTACTCCGGTTGAGGAGGATTCTCTAGCACCTCACAAAAAGTCGCCTGCCAGTCCTCCTCGCATATTTTCTGTCACCTCTGATATTGCGAAATGTGGGACGCTCGTTGCTGCTCTTGGCTAGGGGATGTAACCCCTTCCTTGACACTGCTCTTTTTGAGGCTATTAAAAACAAAAGCAAAAATGAAAAGAGAAGAAAAAAACCCCAAAGAAAACCAAAACAAAACAAACAAACAAAAACAACAACTATGAACAGCAGTTGGATAAACGTACATATTCTGTATTTATGAACTTATTTTGGTTTATTTCAGAGAAGAACAAGAACAGCAACCAACACACCACTCGCGAACCTTGCTTCGGGAAAAAGTCATGAAAGGTAAACAGTCTGCACGTGCTTCAAACGTCTAACCCCACGGCTGAGTTTCGTAATCACCCGACGACTATGTGCCAGTGTGCAGGAGATGTATCGACCATGATAATGCAAGGGTAGTGCCAGATTAGCTTGGCGCCTGACGGCGCCAAGCTAATCTGGCACTACCCTTGAATTATCATGGTCGATCTATT
This sequence comes from Semisulcospira habei, assembly GCA_036245525.1. Classification (NCBI taxonomy): domain Eukaryota; kingdom Metazoa; phylum Mollusca; class Gastropoda; family Semisulcospiridae; genus Semisulcospira; species Semisulcospira habei. The sequence continues at coordinate 144,209,547 of BTPG01000007.1, forward strand.
TCCTGCTGTAGGTGTCGGGGGCTAAATGGGTTAATTATTTGCTGATAGTTATTCGTTATGTTTCATAGCTTTACGATAAAAAGGATGGTTTTGAGAAGAAAAAAATTAACCCTTTTAGTCCCGAGGTCCCATTTCTCAAATTTTGGAGCTGTAGCCTGACGACTATGTACCAGTTGCAGGAGAAGGCTCGACCATGATAATTCAAGGGTAGTGCCAGATTAGCTCGGCGCCTGAAGCAGTCTCCTCTTGTACTGATCCGGGGCTAAAAGGGTTGATCAGTTTTAAGCATAACAGTGTATTTTTTTCCCCGTTAACCTCTTACTAGATCATCTTTCTATTTGCGATCTATACCTCTTGGAGATGTTTGGAGCGCGCGCGCACGCACGCAGTAACACGCACACACACACACACATCGACGCGATTTCAGAAGAGCATGCAGGTGACCCGTGTACTTAGTATATCATGTAGCTAGGTAAAGTCAACCTGCTTTCACACAAATTATAGCAAGACTGAAATTGTACCGTGAAGTTCTAGTTTTGTCGCCATTTTCTCAAGCCTGTGAAGCGAAAGTGAAACTCATATCACGTAAAATATAAAACTTACGTCATGCCAAATGACGTTTGACAAATCAATGACGCGCATGTCCTGCGCCCCATATAGAACTCACTGACGCATTGGCAGATCTGCGAGACTTTTTCAATAGGAGATAATTTAAAATCAGAATCAGGTGAAAGACAAAAAGGTAGAGACCATTGACAGCGAGGACAGCTCTCATATAGAAGGGACTTTGTGGGTTATGGTTCATCCCATCTTGTTATGTCATTACATTTATTTATTTTATATTTGACTGTATTTCAGACGGTTGCCTTTCTCACAAGTCTGGCCTAGGGTTCGGAACCCTGTGTCTCTACCTCCGTTACCTCATCCACCACGTTTATCTGCCGCAATAACGTCACGGGATGACGTCATTCCGCCCTGGGTTGCTGGATCAGAATTTTTCCCGTCATTGGATGACGTAATTCTGGCCGAAGTTGCTGAATCAGTATTCTTGTGAAGTACTATACGACAGCTTTGGCGTGCATCTTCATGAGGCATAGATCCTCATGCGCCCCCGCAGGTGCTGGGGGCTAATGAGGATCTATACCTCCTGCGTGTTTGTGATTATGGTGTGATTGATGCTTTTTGTGTTTTGATGTCCAGAACTGCCTCCAAAGTTTGATTAGCCGGTAACCTGCGTGGGCAATGCGGGGAGGGGGGGGGAGGGGGTAGGTACGCACGCACCATGGCACACACACTGATCAACAGATGATCCCGTCATTAGAACTGCTATTGCATTGGAACTAGTATTAGAATCCCTTCATTCATACGCCGGTTTGTCACTGACGTGAGGTAAATAGATGTGTTGTGCAGCTCGTATTACTGGTGCCCTACTAGTCTAAACGCCTATTCTTTTATTCTATTCCGATTTGGGCCAGCACAACTGTAGGCATATATAATTGTAGTCTCAGTCTTACACTAATTAGAAACATACTGTAAGCTCTGTGTGTGTATGTGTGTGTGTGTGTTTACTGCCCCCCCCCCCTCCCCCCACTAAACACACACACACATACTCACCCACCTGCCTCCATTTTTTAAAAATTTATGCCCAGCATTGACGTAGCACTCACACTCTTAGCATAAACTGACACCACACCTCAAAGCCTGAAAAATTACAAAACTTAGGTGTACAAATTCATATTCCGGAAACGTAATGAAAATCAATCCAATTATTTTAAGCTCAATGTACTATTATAAGACGTCACCAGATTTTACAAACTGTGTAAATATGAAGTGCACATATATCACTGGAAGTATTTTAGCACATAAAAAGTCTTTTGTGTGCGTGTAATTCCATTAATCATGGAAGAAGTGCATCAGAACACCGCACCTAAAAAATGGTGCCATATTCATTGGGTCCAAATATGGAATGCTGTGACGTCATCATTTATAAAAAGAAGAATATAATAAAGTTTTTATTTTCTGAATGCCCGATAAAGGACGAACACATCGATACCAAATAATAAGTATTTTCTTGTAGTTATCATAGCTTTACTATCCATCTAGTACCCCTACCCCTCAAAACTTTATGACCCCTTTGGGGGGTAGGTTCGGTCAAACTCTGTGGTATCTTCGATACGGTGTTTATTTTTGGCAAACACCTAGGAACGTACGTGGTGTTGGATAGACTTTCAGAAAAAAACATAGTCTGTGGGGGTGGGAAGTGGGGGGGGGGGGGGAGGGGGGTCTATGGAGGGCCAAAGGTCTATATAATTGTCGGTTATAACACAAAATGGCATGTAACAACATTCTGTATGTCTTGACTACAAATCCTCCCCAGTGTAAATTAGTTCGTTTTGACTCCTTGTTCCCCAAGATCGAAATCCCCAAATTTTGCCGTTGTCCTCTGAAGACAGCAGTGCGGCGCAGGACACAGATCGACCATGATAGTTCAAGGGTGATGCCAGAATAGCTTGGCGCCCATAGGCGCCAAGCTATTCTGGCGTCACCCTTGAACTGTCATGGTCGATCCTTATCTTGCTGTGGTGTGTCTGGGGTAGAATGAGTTAAAGAAGCTCTCAGACATAACAATAAATTGTAGGTGGGCCCCACTCGAAATAATTATTAGGAAACTGTGTTGTAATTAATGTCCTTTGTAAGCGTGCTTGTTTTCCTCCTTGGGTCCTTCTCTGCATTTTACACGCTTGGCAATCAGCGCGCTTATCTGGATTTCGCGCTAAAGTAAGGGTCATAACCTTTTTGCCTTTTTAGTTTAAATAATCAGGCGCCAGACAGCCGTGGAAGATTGGATGCGGTAGAGAGCGTGTTGACCGACGCGTGACTCGCCACATCGGCATTGATCTGTGCAGTATCGCGTTGCTTTAACCCTTATCATTCGGAATACACCATTGTGTGAAATAAGTTTGACTAAAATAGTTCAAGGGTAGTGCCAGAGTAGCTAGGCGCCTCTAGGCGCCAAGCTATTCTGGCACCACCCTTGTACTAAAGCCATTGGTCTATAGCTTTATCTGTAAGTACTATAGCATATAGCAGTGTACAAATTTGAAGAAGCTTTTAGCCTCAGTATGATATGGGTTAAAATACCCCTGTAACCCCTTTTACTGCCGGGGCAAAGCGAACGCTACCGAGCCGCAAGAGACATAAACCCTCATGAGCCCCCGCAGTCGCCGGGGCTCATGAGGATTCATGTCTCTTGTTAGTCGTATGTTCTTTATGTCTCTTTTTCTCCCATTTACGTCTGTGTTCTGCGTGCGAATTTGGGACAGTGTGCAGTCGTTTCTCAGTGACGCGAAATTCCTGATCACTGGCAGTGAAGGAGGAAGGGGGGGGGGGGGGTTGGGGGGGGGGGGGGGGGCTATCAATGGATAAAGTCGTGTTTATTTGAAAGCACACTGCAGCCTCTACACATCTACAGCCCAGTGCTCAAAAGGCCATCGGCCGGACGACCGTTTGCGCACTGGGTAGTAGACTTACCACAATGTGTTGGATGACTGTATGCCAACACGCCTTTAATACGGTGGTCGAAAACGTGTGCAAGCAGACTGCACATTGGGTCCTGAATATTGGAAAGCAATGGCAGCCATAGTCTGCAGACGGCATAAGATGAAGAATTTATTTTGAGACAAAAGCAAGCTGTAAAAATTATCATAAATGAGGTCACGTGTGTTGAATGGAAAAAAAGTATCGGCGGTTTTCCGCAGAAGCATTTGATTTGTGTTGCGTGCATTTTGTTTGTTACGGTGAAAGGTGTTTGGAGATTGAGATGAGTTGTTTCCCCTGAACCAGTGACTAGGTGATTGGTGAGGTTACGTTTGTCACGCGCGACTCGTGCAACAAAGAAAAACGTGAAACGTTTGGGGCTTAACGTCTTTTGTCCAACACGAAGATGATTTTAAAGACGGGGCACCGAAAAAAAGGTCTGTGCAATTTTTTTTTACCCCGGCTGGGTTCGGACCCACGGCCTTTCGGACAAGAGTCGAAAACTCTACCACCGAGCCACCCAGCTCCCCGCAACAAAGAACGGGAGCAAGATCAAGTTAGTTAGTTAGTTATTGGGGTTTAACGCCGAGCAGGCGACTAAAGCCATCTCACGGCGGGCAGGGTAAAAGTCTGTTCAGCCGGATTAAGAGAAAGGTCTTAAAACATGTACATACAGTTTTAAAGTAATATTATTATTAGCTAAAATGTCACACAGGTCAATCGTAGATGTCTACAGACTTTGGAAGTTCATAAAAACAGTCAGATTTATAAAGACTACAAAGACTTAGATTTTGTTAAACAAATTGGCTCCCTTTAGAAAGCTGAAGATTTTGTCCAGGGGAACATCCCGAAACAAATCCTTCAAAGATTCTGCTGTATACTGTTTCCGCCTTCTGTCGATTAGGTCAGCACACGATGTCAAGAAGCGCTTCACCGAAAACAAGGCGGATAACCACCATACACAACATCTCCAAGAGGCATAGATCCTCATGAGCCCGGAGGGCTCATGAGGATCTATGCCTCTTGGAGATGTTTAGAGTGTTGTCTGTACTGGTTACCCGCAGTGAGTTCTCTCCAGTTTGTTGCTGGCAGTCGCACGTAACAAACAAAACCCCGCTATTGTCTCGCATCAGGGCTGCGTTTGTCTTCCGTGCGGCTTCGTGCACGAGAGGCGACGGGTGACTCGCGTGGTGGCCAAGAAATAAATTGTGTGTTTGCCGTCACGCGACCGATCCTGTTTCCGGGGACAACATCGACAAACAGACCTTACTTAACTCATGTCAGCCCGACGGCCGTATTTCACAAATTTGGGAGGCGTCATCTAATGACCATGCACCATTCGCAGGAGATGGATCGACCATGATAATTCAAGGGCAGTGCCAGATTAGCTTGGCGCCGACAGGCGCCAAGCTAATCTGGCACTACCCTTGAATTATCATGGTCGACCTATCTCCTGCTGTAGTGGGTCAGGGCTGAATGGGTTTAAACAGGACTAACGTCTGGGTGACCACACGACCGCCCGAGTTAGCTCGGACTAAAACCGAGTTATGCTGATTATCAGACAACCTCAGGGGCGGATCAGTTACAACGGTGTGTGTGTGTTTGTGTGTGTGTGTGTGTGCGTGTGTGTGTGTGCGTGTGTGTGTGTGTGTGCGTGCGTGTGTGCGTGCGTGTGTGTGTGTGTGTGTGTGTGTGTGTGTGTGTGTGTGTGTGCGTGTGTGTGTGTGGTTGTGTGTGTGTGTGTTTGTGTGGGAGGTCCAACGTTTTGTTTGGACCTCAACTTAACACTACCCTCCACCACCACCACCACCCCCCGCCACTCCCCCCACCCCCTCCCCCACCTCCGAGATCCGCCTCTGAACCTAATTTTGAAACTTACCGAAATCAGCGAACATGAGATTCGTTACACTTGAATATAATCACAATAACTCGTAAAATATAGCGAAATTTCTGAAGTTTTCAACTACAAATTGAAGTTTCGTCTTTCCCTGGTAGAGTTTGACAATAATTTACAAACAAAAGCTGGTAAGTAGGTGTGCTTTGAGGGGTTTCCAAACACAAGCCAAATCGGTAGCGAACACGAGGTTGGTCTCCGACAGTAATAATTCTCCATTACCTCCTGACCTACTCCATCCTTAACTCACTCTACCCCAAGACCGAAATCCCCAAATTTTGCCGTTGTCCTCTGAAGACTGCATTGCGGTGCAGGACACAGATCGACCATGATAGTTCAAGGGTGATGCCAGAATAGCTTGGCGCCCATAGGCGCCAAGCTATTCTGGCATCACCCTTGAACTATCATGGTCGACCCTTATCTTGCTGTGGTGGGTCTGGGGTAGAAGGAGTTAAAGCTGACGTTCACTGTTATTAACCCTCCTCATTCGGAATACACCAGTGCGTGAAAGAAGTTTGACTAAAATAGTTCAAGGGTAGTGCCAGAATAGCTTAGCGCCTCTAAGCGCCAAGCTATTCCGGGTCTATATCCTTATCCGTAAGTACTATAAACAAATAAATAAATAAATAAATAAATCAGCGCATTAAATAGACGCTTTACCCAATTGAATATGGGCTCAAAGCGCCGCCGCGAACTGAACCCAACAAGCACGCTCACGTGAATCACGCGCATTCACTCACACACTGTACGTAAACACAGAGCATTCACGTGGTGCTAAGGGCAAGCTCAAGCGAGCTACTGAAGTTTTTTGAAATTCAAATCGTTTTATATATTAGTATATATTTGAAATTCGATAAGTGGGCTGAAATTGATACGGAAGTCGTAGGGGAGGAAGAGCCGGAGTACCCGGATAAAGAACTCCCGACGGTCCGCCAGAATTAACGGTGACACTTGCTGGAGGACGGACTGAGACAAGGCGTCCGACGCGGAAACCAGGAATCAAACCAGTCGCACCTTTAGCATTGGCGGCAGGCGCCTTAACCACTGCGCCACGGACCGCCCCTATAATGTAGCTTGCGTATGGCAGCGTACAGATTTGAAGCTTTTAACCTCAGTATAAAATGGGTTAACAAAACCAAGCTTACAAAAAGCGTCATCTCTGCTTGAAAACGTGTATTCAATAATCTACAAAATACCTAAAGAATGAGCACACGCCTAAGAAAATCAACAACACAAAAGCTCACCGTAAACAGCATTTCACAATAATACAACACACGACACTATTTATTCATTTATTTGCGGGTTGAACGCCTAGGGCCATTACACGGCGAACACACAGCACTAGAAAACATGAGACAAAATGCAGGAAGCAAAAGGGAGGCAAGCGCTAATAGGTACAGTGCGCATACCAAGGGGAATCACTCAGCGCTCGACAAAATATTACATCCCTTGCCTCTTCCTCATGGCACCCAAGCCGGCCAGCCCGCGGAAAATACACGCGATAAAGTACAAAGACGGCCATTGACACTTTGCGTGTCGGTAGCGGTTTTTGTCGGGATGATTCCTGCAAGCTACCAATGTTCCTACAGCTTCAACAGCTAGAGTGTTTTGTGCCGAATTAACGAGGATTGCAAAATGACTCTTTCCGCACCCAACTCAGGCACTGCCGAACGAGTTAGTCAATTAACCCATTACATCATGAGGCTGATTGTGTCCTATGAAGGCTACATTACACATTAGGAGATAAGACCGTAATAATAATAATAATAATAATAATAATAATAATAATAATAATAATAATAATAATAATAATAATAATAATAATTATAAAGCGCAAAAAAAAATCAAAGTTAAAACATAAACACAAATCAATAGACAGCAACAACACAAAATACAAATATTACAATATAAATTCTAAAATTAACAGCACATAAACACACCCAAAGCACAAACAACCATCGCAACAAGGACTGGCATAGGATCATCATGATGTTATTGTGAAACAGAAAAGGAGACTGGAATTTGGTAAAACGGAGTAGTGAGACTGTGTCTTAAGCTGACTTTTGAAAGAAATTACTGTCGGGGCATCACGAATGTGCTTCGGAAGAGAATTCCAAATGACTGGGGCCTGGAAACAAAAGGACCTTTGACCAAAGGACTTTGTATTTATTTTCGGTAGCCTACTTTCAAAAGTTTTTCACTGCTAGAACGTAGGTGCGGGAGGCTTGATAAGTAGTTAACATACTGGAAAGGCAGGGAGGCAGTGTACCATCGAAAAGATCAACTGTTTTAGTTCAAGGGTGATGCCAGAATAGCTTGGCGCCTGAGGCGCCAAGCTATTCTGGCACCACCCTTAAACTATCAGTCAGATTTATTTTAAGTGGCAATGGGTGTATCAGAACGATAAGGGTTAAAAGCCCATTCGGGGAAACATCTGTCATGTGACCATATCAACAACCAAAGATTTGACATTTACATACATGTGACGGCACAACTCTATACAATAAATGTCCACACGGCGGAGACCCTCTGTACCGGCACAGATAGCACAGGCAGAACGCCCAATAGATGCAAGGGACATATAGATCCTCATGAGCTTCTAGTGCTGGGAGCAGGGCGGTCTCACGAGAATCTATGCGTTTTGCTCTCTCGAGTTTCCTTTATGATTTTAATACGTCGTGTTTTCCTGCATCCACCGTGGTCCTGCCATTCCAACTGAGAGAAAAACAAGATGAGGATTTCATCCCAAAGTCTACCGTATTGTTTGGAGCTCACGTGCGTTTTTTCCTTTTGGAACATTCAGAGTTGTTCATATTTTTAAGCTTATCCTTCTGATCCATTTCCCTCCTCTCTAAGCCAACCTCTGATCAACACACACGCCAGCGCACACAAATAAAGACGAACACACAGCGCTTCCCGCCATTAGTACGCTCTGTGGGCTGGAGTAGCGACAGGAATTCTGAAGAGGAAAATTAGCACGAGCAGCAAAATGACGTCACTATAAGCTTTACGTCATGGCATCGCTGGTCTCACGACGCCGTGTACACTGTGACGAATGTGATCGGCACGCTCTTCCAGAGCTGACTTTGTTGTTCCACACAGCCTCTTCCAGGGCTGACTGTTTGGTGGTTAATTATTACTGAAAATGTTGAAGAGGTACAACGCTTGATTACGAACTCATTCAGTATCTCCCTTAAATCACGCCCCCTCGCCTCCCCCCATTCCCCCTCCCCTCCCCCCATTCCCCCTCCCCTCCCCCCATCCCCCTTCCCCCCCCCCCCCCTCGGCCTGATCGGCACGGCAATGGCACACACAAACACAAACGGCAGAATGGCACACACAAACACAGACGGCAGACACACGGCGGATTCCTACCGGTTATACGTTCTCTGGGCTGGCGTAGCCACAGGCATTTTGAAGAATAAGGTGGAATGGCCCATTCTCACAAAGCCTCTTCTGTATGAGCTTGCATGCATGTTCCACCTTTTCCACAATACGTTCGCAAATATCATACAAAAGTAGAGAGACTGTCTTCCTAAATGTAAGACACTGGCGTGCTAGTGACCTGCGTCAATTAGGCCGAACATTGTATAAAACACTGACGCGTTTGGAGCTTTTACTTCACCGTCACTGTTTGATTCTTCTGATGAAATCAAGGAGTCTTACTTCTGACATTTTTTTCCGCATTGAACTTTTATTTTCGAAAAAGTTGAAGAGGTACGAAGCTGGCTAACGAACTCATCATATGTCTTTCTCCAAACTAGCCATATCCAAAATTTCAAGTGCATATAATCAAAATTGCGGAATTGCGACTTTCTATAAACGGTCTTTTATGTCTTCAATAAGACATCCAATTACAATATGCTCAGAGGCTCTCTTAGCCACCCACTTCATAAAGTATTTTGATAAGTTTCAAGTTTGTGCGTACAGTAATATCGGAGATTCTCGTGTTTAAATACGTACGGGGGATTACGCACATACACACAAACACACACACACACACACACACACACACACACACACACACACACACACACACACACACACACACACACACACACAGATACGGCGCTTTGCGCCAAAGCGACATTCAACAGCAAGGTTAGAGTGGCTAGACGCGACGTCATTTTTATAATGTTATTTCTTTGCGAGACCATGAGCCCCGCCCGCCTGTTTTGTCCTTTGCATTCTACGGAACGCGCTCCGACCAGCCCCGTTCAATACGGTAGACAACAAAAGACAGTAATATGGACTGGCGATTAATTTTTCAGGCTTTGAGGGAACGCGTGGCTGAGACTTACACCGCCGTCTGCTGTGATCCGGCGCCTCCACCTATACACGCAGCACGTGCCCAGAGGCGCTGCCCCTTCTCCTTGATGGTGTTCCTGAAGTTGTCCCTGAAGAAAGAGTAAATGACGACGTTTACGGACACACTAAACGCCACACAAGTGTCCCGCACAATGAGGAGGGTGGACGGCAGCCAGTCTTCCTCCTCAGACGCCTCAGTATTCTCCTCAAACCACGTGACGGTACAGTTTAGAAGCACGATGTCGTAAGCTTGTATCGAGCAGCAGGCGAGAAGGGTGGCCGTTGAGACGCATCACGCGGTTGTGTCTGATGTTGGTGCCTGTATCCTGAGAAAAAATATACGTGAACTTTCATTCAGCCCCGACATTCAGCCCCTTTGCCCTCCCGAAGGTCTACAAGGGTCTGTGCAATAAGCCCCTGCTACAAATAACGTATTTGTTTTCATTCCTCCACAATTTTCGTAAGAGAAATCAAGAAGAAAGCATCCGACCTGGATCACGCCAGACATGACTGACGACAAAGGAATATACATTTATACGTAATAGAATTATGACGTAATTTAAAATCTGTCATGACGTTGCCAGTAGTGTGCCTGTTGTTTCGAACAACACTAAGTAACTTTGTACCGTTTTGATGATCTTTTTTTGAACAAAACTGGCATCCAAGACGAGTCAGAAAGAGGGCTACAAAAAGTCGGCCATTTGTCGCTACAAGGGTTTTTGCATCCCGGTCGCATGGTACGGTTTGCGCTAAAGCAATTGGTCGTGTGACGTAGGGATGAAAACAAACACTTTTTTAGCATAGAAGTGGCGTGTTTGTTATCTATCATTTCTATGCAGACCTCACGGCTGACACTTCTGCAACTGTTTGATCCATAGTCATCGAGCGCGGAACCTATCGCAGAATAGCGATGTAGGTCGAAGCCATCTTCTGAACAGGAGCGACGCATTTATTTTCGTGTATAATACACAATAATTCCAACGCAACAGTTGAATCAAAAATTAAAATTCATAACAATTGGCCATTTTGCACCACCCCCTCCCCCACCCCCAATCCCCCCTTCCAACCCCCCACCCCACCCCCCCCACCCCCCGCCCCAATAAAAACCAAAAAACAACCAGGATGCAGTTTAACGTGCAACATATGAAACAATGAAGTTAATACGAAATTATTGTGAACTCAGTATCTATAAACTAAAATATAAAATTACAATGAAATTTGTGAAGTTGTTTCCCTCTGTACTAACATTCTTGCATTCTTGCGGTATTTATCGCATTGTGGTATTTCGTTATGTAGACTTTTCACGTACGATCCGCGATCTACACTTCTTATTTCGAGATAAATCATGTGGAAAATGAGTATATTTTCGGATTGTGCGTGGCCTATCTACGTATAAGAAATGAGCCTAAGCCATTCACCCTGACACAAAACGCCTTTGCACGTCACTTTCAAACGACAATCTTACACAACACATCACTAAACCCACCCACCATCTCGGCCACACCCCCGACTGGATCATCACCCGCACCTCCGATCAACTCTTTCTCGACTCTGACATCTCCTCTGTGCTCCCCTCTGAATACTTCGCTATTCTCTTCTACCTCAACCTACCTCGCCTATCAAATCCAAACTCCTTGACTCTCGTCGAAAACTAAAATCTGTCAACCGAGAGAGCTTCTTTGACGAAGCTGTCGACCTTCTCTTGGAACATCACCCCCTTTCCCCCCCCCCCTTTTCTGATCTTGCATCCCACTTCGATTCCTCCCTCCGAAAACTCCTAGACACCAATGCCCCTGCCACCACCTGCTCCATGCCTGACCGACTGCCCTTCCCTTGGCTCACAGATGAGATAACTAAGGCCAAGCGTGAGCGACGACAAGCGGCACGCCGCTGGCGCTCATCCGATCTCACCGTACACAGAAAGATCTTCCAAACCGCCAGATCCAAAGTCTGCAGAATGATCTCCGATGCCAAACGCAAACACCTTCGAAACAAAATCCTGGAATTCACTTCCTCCAAAACCCTCTAAGCTACTATGAATACACTCTTAGGCACATCTAAAGACTCTCCCCTCCCCAACACACACAGCAAAGAAGAACTCCCGTCCGCCTTTTCTACCTATTTTCTGACAAAATCCAAACTCTGCTTAACACACTCGATACTATAACCTTCTCCGCCTTGCCCTCCCGACCCCCCACCCCCTCCCCCTGTCACTGGCACTACCCTCTCGTTTTTCCGCCCTGTCTCTCAGGATGAAGTCCTCAAGACCATAAAGTCTATGCCTTTCAAAACCTGTAAACGAGACCCTCTCCCGGCTTCTCTCTACCGGGATGGCATTCCAGAACTTTTACCCTTTATTACCGACATCATCAACACATCTCTAGAAAATGGCTCCGTCCCCGATATCTTCAAGTCTGCCATCGTTCGTCCTCTCCTCAAAAAAAAAAAAAAACGCAACCTCGACCCAAACGAACTCAAGAACTATCGTCCAGTCTCCAATCTCTCTTTTCTGACCAAGTTACTTGAGAAGGTTGTTCTCAACCAGCTCAACCTCCACCTCGCCGTCAACAATCTCCTCAATCCCTTCCTGTCTGCCTATCGCAAACATCACAGCACTAAAACAGACCTTCTAAATATCATGAACGATCTTCTTCTCTCAACTGACTCGGGCAACATCTCCCTTCTTACTCTACTCGATTTCTCTGCCGCCTTGGACACTATTGATCACTCTATCATCCTCCACCGCCTTCACCACTCCTTTGGCATCTCCCGACTCTGCTCACTCCTGGTTTCTTTCCTACCTCTCCGACAGACAGCAGTCCGTCATCATCGACGGCGTCTCTTCTCACCTAGTCAGGCCCTCCTGCGGAGTTCCACAAGGGTCCGTCCTGGGTTGGGTCCTTATCACACTCTACACATCTCCTCTGTCCAACATCATCCAGTCTCATCACATACACCACCACCTCTACGCTGACGACTCACAACTACTAGACAAAGACAAACCCGACTACATTCAGAGTGTGCGCAAAGGCCATCGGGCCGACATCGGCCGCCGTGAGCCCTCACACGGCTGTACGCGGGTCAACGTCGGCCGACGTCGGCCCGATGGTCTTTTGCGCATTGGAGACGTACTGTAGTCTATATTGATGCACATCATTAAATGCTTCTACTAGAAACAAGTGCAGCATATGTAGAAACGTGTATGTCCAGCGCTGAGTTATTCCCCTTGGTAATACTGTTCTACCAGCGCTATTCTATAACTCGAGGCAAAATTTGTATCGTTACATTGTTGTGTTATGTCTTGTGCATCTGCCGTGGGCTTTCAGGGTATTTACCCGGCCACATTTGGTAGTGCACCTTCTTGTTTGTCTACTTCTTAACCCATTTTGCTCCAGGACCGAAATCCGCAAATTTTGAAGTTGCCCCCTGAAGACTGTATTCCACTTCTGGAAACAGATCGAGCGTCATAGTTCAAGGGTTGTGCCTGAATAGTTTGGCGCCTATGGGCGCCAAGCTATTCAGGCACAACCCTTGAACTATCACGCTCGATCCATGTCTTGCCGTGACGTGTCGGAGTTGAATGAGTTAAGTTTCAGAAAAAGGCATGGGTTAAAGGCTTGAGGGATGTGTATGGCCGTCTTGTTCTTTACCTGCATATTTTCATGTGGGCTGGGATTGGCTGCCTGATAGGATAGGGCAAGGGATCTAACTGTGTGTATGTCCAGCGCTGAGTAATTCCCCTTGGTATGTGTGCTGTACTACCAATCCGAAGCCTAGCCTCACCTTGGTTTGTGAGTAGAAACACGTGGTAGCGATGTGCATCAGTGTAAACTATAAGTACGGATGGATCTAGACATTCCAGACCCAAATTGTATCGACATATCGATGTATCTACACATCAGTGTACAGGTTTGGGTCTGGCGGAAGTTTTCCTTACCTTTTTTCGTGTTCAAAATGGAGCGAAGTAATGAGACGTTGAGGAAAAGCAGCATGGAAACGAAAGCAAAGCTCAGCAGGAGATACAGGTGCACAATCACTCTGTCCCAGTCCACGTCATTCCGCCAGTAGTCCCCCCTGTGGGGGCAGATGAAATAGATCCAGAAACCTGTGTAGATACAGTAAGGCGTGGCCTCCTGTGTAGATACAGTAAGGCGTGGCCTCCTGTGTAGATACAGTAAGGCGTGGCCTCCTGTGTAGATACAGTAAGGCGTGGCCTCCTGTGTAGATACAGTAAGGCGTGGCCTTCTGTGTAGATACAGTAATGCGTAGCCTCCTGTGTAGATACAGTAAGGCGTGGCCTCCTGTGTAGATACAGTAAGGCGTGGCCTCCTGTTTAGATACAGTAAGGCGTGGCCTCCTGTGTAGATACAGTAAGGCGTGGCCTCCTGTGTAGATACAGTAAGGCGTGGCCTCCTGGGTAGATACAGTAAGGCGTGGCCTCCTGTGTAGATACAGTAAGGCGTGGCCTCCTGTGTAGATACAGTAAGGCGTAGCCTCCTGGGTAGATACAGTAAGGCGTGGCCTCCTGTGTAGATACAGTAAGGCGTGGCCTCCTGTGTAGATACAGTAAGGCGTGGCCTCTGCCGCTGACAGTGTCACTACCGCTACCAGCAGCAGTCTTTGCCGCACGTCAAAACACAGGCGGGGGCAGAGAAAGGGTGGGAGATGGCGACGTATCTCTGTATAAGAAGTAGCTTGGCAGTCCCCTTTTTGGTCTGGATTGCTTGTATCTCTGTATAGCCACTGTGATGGTCATGTTGCAGGATAACAAGTAGAACAGTAAATAGCAGCAGTTAAGCTCATTCTTAGAGACGCAGCTGTTGAGCACGTGCAACGAACTAGAAAGCTGGACAATACTGAGAGAGGCGAGTGGTATCACGCACAGCAGATCCGATACACTGAGCGCCATCAAGGACCTGGCTATGCTCACCTTTTTCACCTGAGGGGACCACGCCATGCAGGAAATGACGTTTCCCACAAAACCGACTGCGTAAAACGCAAGGTAGATGTAGTCCAGTGTTCCGTTCCTGACGAATTCAATCGGCGACATTGTTGTGCAAGTTCTCGCTTCACAGGGCTGGTATGCACGAGAACATAGACAGCAGCTCTGTCCGGGGATAACTCAGTCCCGCCTCGGGATCTGCTGCAATTATCGCAGCTTGAAACGCCAGTCGCGCAAAGCGTCAAGAGTAATGTGCTAGGAATTTCAAAATGTAACTGGTATGAATCACTCACAAATCAGATAGATGGTATGAATCAGCTTTTTAACCCTTTGCGTGTCGGTAACGGTTTTTGTCCTGTCGGAATCAGCGCGACAAAAACCGCTACCGACACGCAAAGGGTTAAAAAGCGCGGGCTGGTAAATGTTTCCGGGAACAACGTTAACCCTCCTGATGTCAGTAGCGCTTCTGTCAAGGTGACAAATGCAGGAGTTTTGGGCAAGTCATCAGGGCTCGCAGGGGTAACGCAGGGATTTAACAGTCTGTCAGTCACAGTTCTGAGCAAATCATCAGGACTCACACGGGTAACGCAGGGATTTCACAGTCTGTCAGTCACAGCGCCACCAACTGATTTGACGTAGACGTGGATCACCACAGAGCTCGAGGTCACCGGAGTTTCAACCCTCAGCCTCTGGAACTGACGTGAATCCCGTGGGAATAATCAAATTACCTCCGTCGCGGTCACTCCCTGCCCAGTGCGCAAAATGGCCATCGGGCCGACATCGCCCGCCGTTGGCCCGGTCACGATGTCGGCATCAATCCTCTGCGCATTGGGATGCCTGAAACACAAAGACAAGACACGAGTGAGGCACAGATCCTCATGAGCCCCAGTGTCTGCGGTGGCTCAGGAACATCTATGTCAAATGCATACGGATCTTGTTTGCTGCGACCCCTCCCCCTCTCCCCCCTCTCCCCCCCCCCCCCAACGTCTCCCTCCCGTATATGACCGAAGAAATTGTTGTTTCATTGTCTGTAGGGCCAATGATCATCCATAATTTATATTCTGTGAATATTTAATGAGGACATTTATCACGAATTCAGTTTGCACCAGTTTGTCAGTAGAGATGATATTTGTCATTTAGTTTCGCGATCGATCGGGGACGGGGTGGGGGTGGGGGGTAGTGGTGGTGGAAACTCGCAAATTACGTAATCCAGGCCAAAAAGTTGTAAAATGCAGAGAAGAATCCAACGGAGAAAGAAACACGCTTAGGAAAGACAGTTACAACACAATTTATTCACTCATTCAGCCCTGACGCACTACAGCAGGAGACGGGTCGGCCATGATAATTCAAGGGTAGTGCCAGATTAGCTTGGCGCCTGCAACTGGTGCATAGTCATTAGATAATGCCTCCAAAATTTGGGAAATACGGCCGTTGGGCTGAATGAGCTAACATGCAACATTTTTCAGAATGGATAAACAAGTATTGCGCTCAGTCGCTATTTATCACATTGTGTAACGCACGCAGACTCTCCCCAGTCGCACGTACAGACTCACAGCACAACAGACGCATGCACCGCCACTGACAGACGGGCGCATTCACGCGGTACAACTCAAACACTATTTCTCTTTCTTCTAGGCCCTTTTACTCTTAACAAAACAAATAACATAAACTCAAAAGATTCTTTACACCATACACTTCTCACTACAAGCACATCAACACCGCATACACATATACAACGTAAAAGCCAGGCTAGGTAATTGTCCTCACAATCCAACCTGTTTCACTGGTGTTATCGTTCTGTAACGTTCTGTCCTTCCACGTCTAGGCGTGTAGTTTCTCGCGTCGCACGCTTCTGAGTAGTCCCCTGTTTCTCGTACCGTGGACGTCCTCCTGACTCGCTCCCGTAGTGCAGTCTCTGATGACCCGGGTGTCTAGGCACCGGTCGCTCACTCCTCGAGTGGTGAAATGACCTCACGATAGGTCCCTCTGGCGGTAACCTCCGTTGACTGACGTCTCGGCGTCACGTCGCTCCGCACAAGAACTCTGTACACAAAGTCCTGACATCATAACACTTGCAACACACACACAACTTGGATAATATGAGGTACCTTACGTAACCTGGCTGATACAAGTAATTCTCACACGTTCATTCACACACACGTGCTTCATAACACGAACTACTTTCACAACACACCTTAACTCTGTCACTACACTAAAACAGACTATAACCTGACACTCTCACCCCCGGGTCTGCTCTGGGGGACTTGAGTGGGTGTAACTACTTTTTAGTTCCCAGGGTCACCCTGGTCAGCCCCACAGAGTGGGGTTTCCCCTCTATTCTGGGGCATGTGTTCCTGTCTACCTTTGGTCCATTCACCTGTATTTTCCTTTTTTAAACTCTCCCTACTGTCTGCGCTGCCTGTAGCTCTTGATATTGGATGTGTGTTGCTAAATGGTCTTAGGTTTATTTAGCGTATTCGACCGGCTGGCGACATACAATCAATATTCTGGTGTGTGTGTGTGTGTGTGTGTGTTTTTTTTTTTTTTTTTTTTCCACAAGCAGTGCAGGCGCGTTCTGAGAAAGTCTTGTTGCTGTCGGGACGTTAAGAAATGTACAACCAACCAACCAACTGACAATCTCACCATACATTATTTCATACATTGTAAAAGACTATACTTAACCCAACTGCATACTACCTTCACCAATCATTTAGGTATACGCATCTCACTTTCTTTAACTATCCCTGTCGGTAAATAACTAACTAGCCAAATCACCAAATATCTCCACAAGTTCCAAACCTACCTAACTAAACCATATCCACGCTACACAACCAAACTACGCGACTCTAACGCATATTACCATTAACTCCGTAACTCTCATTAATGCATAAACATACTTGAAATCTAGGTTTCAAAGTCTTGGAATAGGGGCTAGGGTATCCCACATACAACCGTCCTTGCTAACTCCGTAACTCTCATTAATGCACAAACATACCTGAAATCTAGGTCTCAGAGTCTTGGAAAAAATGGCTAGGGTATCCCACATACAACCGTCCTTGCTAACTCCGTAACTCTCATTAATGCATAAACATACCTGCAATCTAGGCCTCAGAGTCTTGGAATAGGAGCTAGGGTATCCCACATACAATCGTCCTTGCTGACAGCACAGCCCGTACTAACTACTCTCTCCCGCCTAAAACTCCGTGCATCTCTAATAATAATAATAATTAAGGTATTTATAATGCGCTTATCTTATAATAATTACAACTCTAAGCGCGCACTCACAACTCGCGCACGCTTTAGACAACGACTCACGTACCACAAATAGTGAAATACATTACAACAGTCTGCTTAGGGTGGGGAGTGTGGTGATATAGTGCTAGACCTGTTGAAAGAGGTGAGTTTTTAGGGAGGACTGGAAGGAGGAGAGAGAGTGTTTCTGACGGAGAGAGAGTGGGAGAGTGTTCCAGGTGGATGGACCGTATACTGAGAAGGAGCGGGGGCCGAAAGTGATGAGTTCTATCTGTAGTGCGTCAGGGCTGACTGGGTTAATGTTGCAAGAGGTCAAGCCGACCGATGTTGTGAAACTCGTGAACTTTGGATGCGACGAAATGCCAGGGGCCACATGGTAGGTTTTTTTTTTTTTTTTTTTTTTTGGTCGTTTGTGGAGTTGGTTGTTAGACGGGCAATTCGATAATGAAACACTGTGGTCGACATCTCTAAAATCACGATGTGCCAATGCACTGGATTTGAATGTTGTCGTCATTTGCCTGAGTTAAGACGTTTTCACCCTTCTTTTGACAGTCCATGTGAGTAGGCTCGTGTAGCAGAGTGTTCTAGTGTCTCTGGTTCGAGTCTGCAGAACTCTCCTGTTTACAAAGAAGAAGATGAAGAGCAGAAAAGTTGTCAAACTTTATACGTTAGGTTGGCCCTTCTGTCGAGCATTACTGTAAGTCATCATATGTTACACATACATATCGCCACATGTTAACCCATTCAGGCCTGACGCACTACAGCAGGAGATGGGTCGACCATGATGATTCAAGGGTAGTGCCAGATTAGCTTGGCGCCTGTCGGCGCCAAGCTAATCTGGCACTACCCTTGAATTATCATGGTCGATCCATCTTCTGCAACTGGTGCATAGTCATCAGATGACGCCTCCAAAATTTGGGAAACACGTGCGTCGGGCTGAATGGGTTAAGAACATGTACAACTTGGATTTTGCAAAGTATTCACTCTGTGTTGCCTGAAACAGAAAGGTTTAAACACCGCAATATCTGTGACTGTCAAATCGATCGGCTGTTCAACCCCTCCACTTCACTGTCGACAAAAGGTGAACGCCACCTACCTGCAAGAGACATTAAATTAGTACATGGTATTTATATACTTTATTTGGTGTTTGCGCGCTTAGAGGTATAATTATTATAAGATCTCTTGGCTTGACTTCGCGAACGAATATTTTATAGGAGTTGTCCACGGCGTCTGCAGGCATGTTCGTGGCTGCGGAGGCCAATCCGAGACAGGCAGGTTCGACCGCAGTGGCTGCAGAGGGAGGTATGGCCAGGGTTCTGATTTTCGACATCTCTGTTTTTTTCTAGTAAGCCGCTTGTCCTTAAGGCTAGCTCTGCGAGAGTCCTCACAGGAGACGGCTGCCTTGTAAATGGTGGAGCGCCAGGTGTCACGGTCCGCAGCAAGCGAAGACCACTGGCGGTGGTCGATTTGGCAGGCACTAAGTGACTTCTTGAGACCGTCTTTGTATCTCTTCTTTCTTCTTATGAGATAAACGCATTATAAATACCGTAATTATTATATAGCGCATTTCGCATGTTTATATCATAACTCAATGCGCAGAATGTAGCCGCGAACTGAACCCATCAAGCACGCTCATGTGAATTACGCGCATTCACTCACAGACTGTACATAAACACAGAACATTCACGTGGTGCTAAGCGAGCTACTGAAGTTGTTTTGTTTTGTTTTTAAATTCAAATCGTTTTGTATTTGAAATTTGATTAAGTTGGCTTAAACTGATAACAAGTTGGAGGGGGAGGAAGAGCCGGAGTACCCGGAGAAAGAAACCCCGACAGTCGACCCGAAATAACGGTGACACTAGAGGAGAAAAGTCCGACGCCGGAACCCGGAATCGAACCTCGCACCTTTAGCATTGGTGACAGCCGCCTTAACCACTGCGCCACGGACCGCCCCAGCGACTGCGGGGGTTCATGCGGATCTGTGCCTCTTGCTGAGACCGAATTGTATCCACTTTGTTTTGGGGACGGTTCTGGCTTTTGGTCGTTGAAAGAACACACATTTCAGAAACATAAATATTATTGACGTACAATGGACTGACAATATACAAGAACGCCTGCAGCGCGGTTCTACTTAACAATCAGTCAGGCGAGTTCTTCAGGACGACGATCGGTGTCCGTCAAGGATGCCTGCTCTCTCCTGTCCTTTTCAACATATTCCTGGAGAAGATCATGCAGGAAACCCTCCATGACCACCATACTTCAATCTCTATTGGTGGCAGATCCCTGTGCAATCTTCGATTCGCAGACGACATTGACCTCATGGCAGGCAGCAATAGTGAGCTCCAAAACCTGACAGACAAACTTTCAAGTAGCGCAGGGTCTTATGGCATGGAGATCAGTACGGATAAAAGCAAAGTGATGATCAACACCACAAGCGACAGCAGCAGCAACATTCACATGAACGGCCAGAAGCTAGAAGAGGTCAATAGCTTCAAGTACTTGGGAGCCACCCTGTCCAAAGACGGTAGTTGCATAGCAGAGATCCGTATCAGGATAGGTACAGCAACATCCGCAATGGCCAGGCTGGACAGGATATGGCGAAGTAACTCCATCAGCTTCACCATCAAGTACAGGCTTTACAAGTCCCTCGTAGTGTCTATTCTACTCTACGGCTGTGAGACTTGGACACTGCTTGCAGACTCAGAAAAGAAAACCCAGGCCTTTGAGAACAAGTGCCTGAGGAAGTTGCTCCGCATCTCGTACCGCGAGCACAAGACCAACGAATATGTACGGAGCATCGTCACTTCCCTGGTGGGCCCACATGAACCCCTTCTGGCAACCGTGAAACGGCGCAAGCTTGCTTGGTTTGGCCACGTGACCCGACACAACACCTTGTCCAAGACTATCCTCCAAGGCACTCTCGAAGGAAGTCGTCGGCGAGGTCGTCAGAGAAAGAGTTGGGTCGCAAACATAAAAGAATGGACCGAACTCGAGATGCCAGACTTGCTTGCCACCGCCCAAAATAGAACTCAGTGGAGAGCACTGTCTGTTGCTGCTGCCTTTCAGTCCCCCCAACGCCCAGTTCGGGCAAGGGACTGATGATGATGATGATGACAATGGACTGGCAGGGTCGGGGTTAATGCAGAAGAAACCTTGCAGACACTGCCACTGAAGCCAACAGCACACGAACCATTTAATTCATTGTAAACGTACGTTATCCGTACGCCGCACGCCTCCGAATGAAGTAATAAATAAAAGTAATGAGAACAAGAGGCGCTTTCAGCGTTTTCAGTTTGCCTTTGAAACGCGCGGCTGACCGGCATCAGTGTCAGTTGAAAATAGTTAACCCCTTGAATGCCCAGGAAAAAAATGATTACCACCCAACTGCAAGAGGTATAGATCCTCATGAGCCCCCGCAGTTGCGGGGGCTCATGAGGATCTATACCTCTTGCCGAAACCACTTTGTTGTCATGTTCCTTTAACGCCTGGGGATCTTTGGCGTTGAATTACTGACAACGATCACACAAACACATAGCGGTTATCCAGAAATATAAAAAAAACAACGTCAGTCATGAATATGAAAACGACATTTTATTTTCACGTTAAACCACGTACATCACTGCGCAAAACAACTGTTCGCAATTAGTCACACGTTCAATGTCTCGCGGCCATACTGAGCAACAAAAACCGAGCGTCAAGCGTCAAGCCTGTCTACAACCGATCTCCGTCGTTTTGCTGACTTGCCATTATCAGCAAGGTGATAGGACTATATATATGTCCTCGGTGAAGGCAAGAGTCGGCAAGTCTATTTGTGTAAAAAGCGAGCTTTTCGTTGTAATACAATGAAAATTTCGCTTTTCACGAAAATAAACTTACTGTCTTTGGGTCTGGTCAGTCTAAGGACACTTCGTAAGCGGGAAGCTTTGAAAGGAAACCGGCTGAAACAACAAACAAACAAACAAGGACTGAAACAATAAAACAAACGAACAAACAAAAAGCATTGAAGAAAACGAACGAACCAACGAACGAAGAAGGGAAATAAAATCAAAGCAATGAAGTATAGGAACACAGCGCCACCTTATTTGTTGTTATAGTATTCTTCTATATACCCACTTCATATGTGTAGAGTTTTCCCTTCTTTGACGCATGTACTGATAATTATATACTGTGTAACAAGCAAATTAATATTCATGAATTTGCTTGATATACTTTCCTTCCCATAATCCCTTGCAGATACAATCTGGATAACTGACTTTGTCACAACGAAAACGCAAAATATGCTCATGCATTAGCACGCTCCCTTAACACTTTCAGCGCCAACACCCTACAGCAGGAGATTGACAGACCATGATAATTCAAGGGTAGTGCCAGATTAGCTTGGCGCCTTCAGGCGCCAAGCTAATCTGGCACTACCCTTGAATTATCATGGTCTATCCACCTCCTCGCAAGCGGCACATAACCGATAAGTAACACTTCCCAAAATTCGGGAAATGCGCCCGCATGGTGCTGAAAGGGTTAGTCCCGCTTGTGTGCAATTTAAAAAAAAAAAGTCTTTCCGCACAAACGAACGGAGAACAGACAGCTGCAAAAATGCGAAGAGAATCGCTTGCACTAGGGAAACTAACGAGAGGTCTTGCGCCGATGCTGGACAAGAGGCTAGCGTTTCTCACGAAAGAGATAACCTGAGAGATAAAGACTATACAGACAAACCCTGCTCGCATTTTCCATCCTTATCCTTGCTATAACGACAGGGCAAAATTTACTCACTAACGCACGATTAGCTCATTCAGCCCGCGACACACCACAGCAAGATATGGCTCGACCATGATAGTTCAAGGGTGGTGCCAGAATAGCTTGACGCCTGCAGGCGCCAAGCTATTCTGGCACCTCCCTTGAACTATCATGGTGGACCTGTCTCCTGCATTGTAACGCAGTCCTCCGCGGATTACTCCAAAATTTGAGTGTTTCGTATTTGGGGCGCAGTGAGTTAATGGGTGACAGGGAAAAATTGAATTGATCCACGGCCAGCAAGAGATATCAATTGTCATGAGCCACTGCGGACGCAGGATGTACTGGTGACTGCGGACGCAGCATGTACTTGTGACTGCAGACGCAGGATGTACTGGTGACTGCGGACGCAGGATGTACTTCTGACCGCAGACGCAGGATGTACTTGTGACTGCGGACGCAGGATGTACTGGTGATTGCGGACGCAGCATGTACTTGTGACTGCAGACGCAGGATGTACTGGTGACTGCGGACGCAGGATGTACTGGTGACTGCGGACGCAGGATGTACTTCTGACCGCAGACGCAGGATGTACTTGTGACTGCGTACGCAGGATGTACTTGTGACTGCGGACGCAGGATGTACTTGTGACTGCGGACGCAGGATGTACTTGTGACTGCAGACACAGGATGTACTTGTGACTGCGGACGCAGGATGTACTGGTGACTGCGGACGCAGGATGTACTTGTGACTGCGGACGCAGGATGTACTTGTGACTGCGGACGCAGGGGCTCATACGAATTTATGTCTCTTGCAGATGGAACAGGATGGCTGAAAGCCTGTTCTGTCTGGACCAAAATGCTGAAATTCAGCTTTCCGTGATTTTGGAAAAGCTGAATCAGTGTCGAAAACTGGACACTTTCACCCATGTACTTTTTTTTTTTTTTTTAAAGTGCCGATCACGAAACGAAAGCACTTTATGCAGTTAGTTGTCTATACAAGTCGTCTGCCAATACTAAGTCCTGAAACCTGAAACTGAATGACTAGAGGGAAAAGTAAAGTTTGTTTTGGACTGGCTATATAAATTATATTGAGACAGTTTAGCTATAGTACCGATAACAGGCAGATGTGATTTCTCGACCAGATCCAAAGTGTCATCGACTAACGCGTCGAACACTCTGATCAGAGTCCTGTAAGGTCATCTTCCGACTATCGGCACTATAGCAAATATACTTTGGATCAATTGTTATATCATTCATGCGACCTTGTCACAAGCGAAGTTTGTTGTGGATAAAACAATCTGAAACTGATAGAAAAAGTGGAATGGACCTCCCCCCCACCTCCCCCTATCTCCCCGGCGGTAGGTTAAACATCTAACGTAACATGACGGGTAAATAAATCAAGTGAATAAAAAAATAAAGATGTACACTCTTCGAAGCAAGACAGGCGTATTAGTGGCTGTAGAGGGAGACAACCGTCTTCACGAATACTGCTGTGTGATCCACGTGGCTCAGTGGTACCACGCGCCGCTATAAGCTCAGCGTGTCCATTCTCGTTGGGCCGACCCCTTATGACACATCTGCCACGCGCCGCACCGGATAGGCGGCCTTGTGCCGCGTATCCAAACGTGGCAAGTGTCGAAAGGGTTAATGGAGTTTTAACCCCTTCACTGCCGAAAAAAAATGAAAACGATCCAACTGCAAGAGCCATAGATCATGAGCCCCCGCAGTTGCGGGGGCTCATGAGGATCTATGCCTCTTGCAGAATCCACTTTGCATCTGTGTTCCTTGGACGGCTGTGGATCAGTGACGTCAAATTAACACCGGTTTTACAAACACAATCTGCGTCAACTGACAATGAAGGGGTTAACGACAAATGATTCAGTTTTTGTCTTCATTACACAGAAAGGTGTTGTATTCGGGTTTTTTTTTTATTAATGTTGCTTTAACTGAAGGAATCACGTCGACCAAAATCGCTATCGACACCCAAAGGGTTAAAAAAGAGAAAAGGTCACGCGCCCAGCTCAGCTTGGCAGTCACTGTTTTGCCAGGAGTGGATTGTTTCCCACACTCATTTACATACCACACTGGGTGACCTCCCTTGCCCTGTGCGGGCCGAGTTTTTAAACCCACATTGACGGCAGTTTCGAGCGCACTTGAACAGGAAAAGTTGAGAGAGAGGTGCACACGCCTTGTCTGACGATCACACAATTCCACGTCAGTAAAATAAAAAGTCTCTTTCACCAGTGGCTTATCCCCCTTGCGCGAGCTGCCACCGAAAGTTAAAGCGACCTGCCCCAGGAGCGGGCTTTGATCGCTAACATTTGCCGATGCAACGGAGTCTCAATGCTGCCTTCTTTTTTTTTTTTTTTTTTTTTCACAAACAGTGCAGGCACGTCCTGAGAAAGTCTTGTTGCTGACGGGACGTTGAAGCAATGCACAAACAAACAATCAATGCTGCCTCCAAGTAAGACTTTTCTACCCCGCTTCTTCTCACAGTCAATGTGAGTAGACACACGTACCACAGGTTTTTCAGCTGGCCCTGGTGCGTGTCACACGTACCGCAGGTCTTTCAACTGGCCCTGGTGCGTGTCACACGTACCGCAGGTCTTTCAACTGGCCCTGGTGCGTGTCACACGTACCGCAGGTTTTTCAGCTGGCCCTGGTGCGTGTCACACGTACCGCAGGTCTTTCAACTGGCCCTGGTGCGTGTCACACGTACCGCAGGTTTTTCAGCTGGCCCTGGTGCGTGTCACACGTACCACAGGTCTTTCAACTGGCCCTGGTGCGTGTCACACGTACCACAGGTTTTTCAGCTGGCCCTGGTGCGTGTCACACGTACCGCAGGTCTTTCAACTGGCCCTGGTGCGTGTCACACGTACCACAGGTCTTTCAACTGGCCCTGGTGCGTGTCACACGTACCACAGGTCTTTCAACTGGCCCTGGTGCGTGTCACACGTACCGCAGGTCTTTCAACTGGCCCTGGTGCGTGTCACACGTACCGCAGGTCTTTCAACTGGCCCTGGTGTGTGTCACACGTACCACAGGTCTTTCAACTGGCCCTGTTGCGTGTCACACGTACGCAGGTCTTTCAACTGGCCCTGGTGCGTGTCAAAGGAGGCAAACAGCGGAAAGTTGGACATTTTACGACAATCAGACTTTATAACTTAGGTGAGCCCTTTCCTTCAGCGTTATTTTAACTCTTTCTACCCCAGACACACCACAGCAAGATAAGGATCGACCGCGATAGTTCAAGGGTGATGCCAGAATAGCTTGGCGCCTATGGGCGCCAAGCTATTCTGTCATCACCCTTGAACTATCATGGTCGATCTGTGTCCTGCACTAGAGTGCAGTCTTCAGAGGACAACGGCAACATTTGGGGATTTCGGTGTTGGGGTAGAATGAGTTAAGACAAAGTATGAACATTTATACAGGACATATTGTCCAATTAACCCTTTACAGCCTGGGGTAGGTAGCTTTAAATCAGTGGCTGCATACACAGAGTCATTTTACAATGGACGCGTTGATCGTCTATTTATGATACAGCAGAACCTGTTCTGAGCGACCACCGTTACGAGAGTCCACCTGTCATTAAAGGTCATCATTTAGGTGGCTGTAGCTGTGACTGTGGCTGAAGCTCTGGATGTGACTGTAGCTGTGGCTGTGTATGTGAATGTAGCTGTGACTGTGGCTGTGACTGCAGCTCTGGATGTGACCGTGGTTGTGCCTGTGGCTGTAGCTGTGACTGTAGCTGTGACTGTGGCTGTAGCTGTGGATGTGACTGTGGCTGTAGCTGTAGCTGTGGATGTGACTGTGGCTGTAGCTGTAGCTGTGGATGTGACTGTGGCTGTAGCTGTGACTGTAGCTGTGACTGTAGCTGTGGATGTGACTGTAGCTGTGAATGTAGCTGTGGATGTGACTGTAGCTGTGACTCTGGCTGTGGCTGTAGCTGTGGATGTGACTGTAGCTGTGACTCTGGCTGTGGCTGTGACTGTAGCTGTGAATGTGACTGTATCTGTGACTGTGGCTGTGACTGTAGCTGTGGATGTGACTGTAGCTGTGACTGTGGCTGTAGATGTGACTGTAGCTGTGGATGTGACTGTAGCTGTGACTGTGGCTGTAGCTGTGACTGTAGCTGTGGATGTGACTGTAGCTGTGACTGTGGTTGTAGCTGTGACTGTAGCTGTGGATGTGGCTGTAGCTGTGACTGTAGTTGTGGATGTGACTGTGGCTCTAGCTGTGGCTGTAGCTGTGACTGTAGCTGTCGATGTGACTGTAGCTTTGACTGTAGCTGTAGATGTGGCTGTAGCTGTGACTGTGGCGCTACTAAATGACGGTTTTTAATGGCAGGCGACACTTTTTGATCGACCTTCAAGATTTCTCTTGAGAAAACGCTTGTCTTTTAACCCCTAAACCGCCAGGGCAAGGCGAACTCCTCCCATCTGCAAGAGACATAAACCCTCATGAGCCCCCGCAGTTTATGTCTCTTGTCAATCCTGTACTCTTTGTGCCTATTTGGTCCCATTTGCATCTTCTTTTTTTTTTTTCTTTTTTTTCTACACGAATATCGGTCAGCGTGTAGATGCTTTTAGACGCGCAATTTATAACCACTGACAACGGTGGGGATTAGGCTTTTTTTGGTTTGTTGTCAACCTCAAAAATGAAGGCGCCAAGCTCATCTGGCACTACCCTTGAATTATCATGACCAGTCCATCTCCTGGAGCAGGGTCCCGCGGCGAAAAGGGTTAAAAAGACATACCTCTAGCAGTAAAGGGTTAATAGAGCACAGCATCTCATTTATAAATATTCTTAGTGTCTCACCTTTGATGCTGAACAAAATAGGGAAACCGGAAATTACGAAGTCTGAAGGTCGTAAAATGAAATACTTTTCTGCTGTTGTTCCTCTTTGTAAGCAGGAGAACTCCTTCCGTTAAACTTAAAAGGGAGTATCATAACATCTCATTTATAAATATTCTTAGTGTGTCTTAATTTTGATGCTGAACAAAAGGGAAACCTAAAATTACGAAGTCAGAAGGTCGTACATAAAAGACGTTTCTGCTGTTCTTCCCCTTTGTAAGCAGGAGAGCTCCTTCCTTAAACTACTGACATGGACTGTGAAAAAGAAAGGTAGAGAAGTTTTAGTTGAGACCAGACAACATTGATACCCCGTTGTATCGGATAATTTGAGCGAAGCCCGCTATGGCGCAGATCGTTTTAAGCCTCAACGTCAGAAGCTTTGTCTGCTGTGCTTATCACTTTTTTTTCACGTGCACAATGTACACAGTGTACGAGTCTGTGATTTTGGACCTAACCGCCTAAACCGTAAGGCCCAAATCACAGACCAGCACAGGCATTGTCTAAACTTTCCCAGCGAGTTTCTGTTGGAGACAAACGACTCCTAATGACGAACGAAAGCTTGTACCAAAAGCATTGACAACACTCCAACACGCCAACATCTCCAAGAGGCATAGATCCTCATGAGCCCTACGGGCCCATGAGGATCTATGCCTCTTGGAGATGTTTCAAGAGTTATCTATGCTTGTGGTACAAACTGGTTATTGTTCGTTGTTGAGAGTCGTTCGTCTCAAACGAAACCTCACTAACCTGATTGGAGTCAGGAGATATGACATCACACGCTCATTGCGTCAAGTATACATGTTTTTCACACCATTGAATACCTCACAGACGTAAATGGAGTCAGCAGATATGACATCACACGCTCATCGCGTCAAGTATACATGTTTTTTTTTTTTTTCACACTATGGAATACTGTTCCTGTGCATTTATTGCTGTGGAAATGAAAGTCCGTGCGTCATTAGCCGAGGAAGTGACGTCAATAGACACACCACCTACGTGACGTCATCGGCGAAACGCGCTTTGGTAGCTCTGCCGTCTGCGAAACGAACGCCGGACGGTGGCCCTGCAAAACACGAATAATATGACAGAGTAAGGAAAGAAGCCGTTTTTAGGCTACAAAATAATAAATAAATAAATAAATAAATAAATAAATAATAAACAGACAAAATGAATAAACGAACGAACCAACGAACGAACGAATGAATGAATGTAGGGATTAGGTACAGCTGTGCCTCTCTTTTGTACGCAAGTGAACACAATCCGTAAAACTAAAACGGCAGCGGAAACCTCGGGTACGTGTACCTAATCACATGGATTGTGACAAGAAAAGTCTTACCTGAGGCGAGGCAACACTGATAACCAGATATATCGGCGAACTTTAGCCATCAAAACCTGAGGTGGAGCAGATCCATTTAGCCGCCTTGTGTAATAATAATAATAATAATAATAATAATAATAATAATAATAATAATAATAATAATAATAATAATACGTATTTATATAGCGCTTAATCTTAATCAAAAGCTCTAAGCGCTGTACAATCTGTACACAAAAATAAAAATACAATGACATATGCACATAACAAACAAAACACAATACCTGAACACACCACTTTTACAATAAACTAAACAACAATGCATACATAATGATTTATATTCTAATTAACATTCAATCTAAACAAGGAGGATTACAGAACTAAAACTAAGGCATAAAACACTGGCAGTTATTCAAAGTAAAGCTCGAAGAGGTGAGTTTTCAACGGACCTCTTGAAGTCAGAGACAGACTCACTGTCTCTGACCTCAAGAGGAAGTGTATTCCATAACACCGGGGCTTGATAAACAAAAGTGTACACAGGTGCGTGGCTACCTGTGTACTGTGAACAGTATACCAGTGCTCGTGCCAAGAGCACAAGTCTGTCGGGCTGAAGCTGGCCGCCGTTGACACGCGCACATTCGTACGCGTGTCAACGGCGACCAACTCCAGCCCGACAGACTTTGACGCGTTGGGTGCATGCACAAGGGAGATAATTCAGGCTGCAAGCTTACCCTTGGCTGGCGCGGCCTTGCGGTTATTCCTCCTGAGGATGCCCGAGGGGCTAGGCGGCGCTCTGGAAAGGATCAGCTTGGGCTGACGCATGCTGACGTAGGTGTCCACGTCATCGCAGTTGCGGTACCCGCTGACGGCACGCTCCGCCACGCGCGCTAGGGACGGCGTGTATTCCTCCACGGGACCTCGCGGGCACGGGTCATCCATCTCGTCCTTCCCCTTACTCTCGTCCTCGTACACGTGGTTGTGCTGGCCAGCGACTGGGTGAGCGCCCAAGGTGTAGTCAGCAATTCGCACTCGTCCGTTGGTAAACTTGTGATGGTTGTCGTGTGCGACTGGGAGAGTCCGTGGGCGCGGAGGTTTAGACGTTATGTTGTGGTGAAGCTCTGTGAAGGGCGACTGATAGA
This sequence comes from Semisulcospira habei, assembly GCA_036245525.1. Taxonomy (NCBI): domain Eukaryota; kingdom Metazoa; phylum Mollusca; class Gastropoda; family Semisulcospiridae; genus Semisulcospira; species Semisulcospira habei. The sequence continues at coordinate 144,239,517 of BTPG01000007.1, forward strand.
TGTCTCGCAAGGTTTGTTCTATGTCCTCCTCGCGTTCCTCCAGAGACACGGTGTCCTCGTTCTCCGTGTCCTGTGCAGGCCCGTCCCACGTCTCCTGAAACACCTGCACGCTGTCCTCGCCCCCGAACAACCAGGAACTAGCCGCCACGCCATCAGCACCAGCAACCCCCGTCCCCCCGTCCTCCCAAAGGGGAGGCAAACTCTCAAAATCTTTCAGCGACATCACGTGATCACCGGAATTCCCCGTGTCGCTGGGCGAAGGATCGCCAACGCTGCCAGTGTCAAGCGAAGAGGAGGGTGATTCCACGGCAGACACAGACGATGACGGCGCAGACGATGAGGACGTGGCGTGATGAGAGTCTGGCACTGGGTGAGATAATATGCTGGATGAAGCAGGTACGTCCTCACCAAAAGCGTATGAGGGCGTCAAGGAAGGAGACAACTCCTCACGAACTTCTGACATGTTAGATAACTCGTCAGCAGCACCAGACGGGGGAGGGAACTCGTTGTCGAGTTCCTCACAGTGCTCCAAGTCACTGCTGGAAAGAGAGTCGATCTGGGCGTCCGAGTCCGAGTCATCAGCTGTCGACCTGCCTGCCGGCTTGCCTGCCGCTCGCCTAGCGTGCCCTGCGGCCTGGGTGGTGACGGTGGTGGTAGAGGGGGTGGCAGTGGTGTAACGGGAGTCCTTGCTGACGCTGTTGGCGCAGGACGTGGTCGGCCAAGGAGAGGCGGCGACTGTGACTGACAGATCCCCTTGTTGTTGTTTGCGAGACGTCTGTAGCGCTCCAGGTGGTGTGCCTGCGGTGCCGTTGTGAGAGGTGGTGGCGGGGATGGCGTCTGACCATGTCACGCGCACTTTACTGTTCTGCTGTGACGTCACACGGGTGGTGGAGGTCATGGCTGGCGCTCACATCGTGCAGGGGCAGTGCTGGTGACACACAAAGCTAAGTTCGTTACAAATATTCTCCAACCAAGCGCTGATAGAAACATTCCCCAAGGTACGTGTGCGCTACAAACACTGTTTAACCCTTTCAGCCCCGACGCACTACAGCAGGAGATAAATCGACCATGATCATTCAAGGTTAGTGCCAAGTTAGCTTGGCGCCTGACGGCGCCAAGCTAATCTGGCACTGCCCTTCATGATCGATCCATACAGTGCTGTAGTCTGTCATCGATAAACACGTTAATGGTAAACATGATACTGGCGTTACCAGGGCATACATTACACTCTGGAAAAGACAAAAATACGATCACTAAAAAGTGAGGTCCTAAGTGGTACAGTTTCCATATTGACATCCTGCCATGTTTTGTATTCACCAACACTCAATAACCACCGGTGAAAACTTGCCAACGAGACAACACAGACAATGTGCCTCTCACGTCACTACGACGCTTACTGCGCATGACAAGACATTGCTGGCGGCGTGAAATGTCCAACGAAGTGCCTTTAACCATCTTACGCAAACAGCCACCGGTACTGTTTATTGAACCGGTGCCTGCGAGTACAATAGGGTTAACGGCCCACTACCGTCGCAACTGTTCAAAGATACACTTCTGTAACAGATGGTTACGAATACAGGTCTAGATATTGTTCATTATTGTAGACACAGGACAATCCAGTTCAGCACACGTCGTCTTTGCGTCAAGTAACCTGACAATGACTCCACTGCGTTCTAGAAATACAACGCTTTCAGTACGAAAAATAGCTAACAATAGATTGACACACTACTAGCGGCTGCGCAGAATAAATATGTGCGATTACGCGTGTGCTATTGCTGCGTTTCCAAACTGCTGTTAAAGTTCATTAAGTGTGTCGACAAGGCATAAGAAACACAAATGTTGCTGAAATGTGTCTTCAGATTTAAAGCGTAATGATACTTTAACGTTGTGAGCAGGTCGTCTGAAGACGCTGTGTGTATTTAGACGTATAATTACAGTCTCGGTGTTTGTGTAATTATAGAGACTCGGAAGGTCTTGAAGATCCGATAGTTATAATAACAGGTAGTTGGGACGAACTTCTGATGAAAGGCAGATGAGTAGCGGAATAATATCTCGAAAACATAATCTACTCAGCCGGCTACAGCAAAACCTTTTTTGAGCAAGCGCCCTTACGAGAGATCGCCTGTCATGATATGATAAGATAAGATTAGATAGTTTATTGCCATATGTTTCCATGTACAAAGCAATATAAACATTGGAAACATGGAAACATGGAAACATGCTAAATACTGCGTGCTAGATCATCATTTAGTTTGGCTACAGCCACAGTCACAGCTACATGGTCTTTCGTGACGGGTGACATGTTTCACCCTTCAAGAGTTCAAGATCTCTTGAGACAGCAATGTCGTATAAGACCATTTTATTTAGCAAAAAGAAGTGCTTGTTAAAAACAGTCTCAACATTGTTCTAAAACTGCGGTCTACGTCAGTAACACTGTTGATAATGGGGGCGACGAGAGCAGTCTTTGAATCGTCTGCTTGTAGGAGATGGATCGACAAAGAAAAGCCGACGACGCAAAGCTAGTCGAGTCAGGTACTATTTTTTAAGAAACTGCGATCGATTCACTTTGCCCTGGTAAAGAAAGCATTGACAGTACTAAACATCATAAACCAACACACTCCAACTTGAGGGTGTCCATAAACTTCCTGCTTATATAATTATATACTACTGCAGAAAAAAAAACCGACAAAAAACAAACAACCGTACATTATTTGTAAATAAATTATTCATCAAAAGTTGTCATTTGTTTTAGCAAAATATGTTTACCACATTTAACGTAAATATGTTTTATGATTATCACATTTAGCAGACTGTATACTTTAAAATAAAAAATATCTTTTCCTTTTTTAACACCACACTACTGCAAGAAGGATAGATCCTCATGAGTCCCCGCAGTTGCGGGGACTAATGAGGCTCTATGCCTCTTGCTGACACCACTTTGAATCCATGTTCCTCAGACAGTTAGGTTTTCCCCTCTGTAACGTTGCCAATTTTTGGCAAACGAACGTGCTTCGGCTGCATACAAACGCACGTTTGTCAAAAATGACGTAGTTATTTATTTTTGGTTCTTGTACTCTGTTCTCTGAAAGCTCTGTACAGGCAGGTACACTAATACCGGATTGTATCTGGCTGAGATAAGACAAAAGAGAATATTCATCCAGTACTTGGCCTCATACCACGTCACACATACACACACACGTTCACAATCAAACGCTGGCCTCTACCATCGAAGAAGAAATATCTGTACAGTAGAACCTGTGTTGAGCTATTTTTTTTCTTGCAAGAAATACGTTGTCTCATAGGACAGATGCTCTCTTCAGGGGCAAACAGTGTTACCTGTCATTAAAGACCATCATTTAGTTGGCGACAGCCACAGTCAAAACTACAGCCACAGTCACAGCTACACCCACAGCTACAGAGACAGTCACAGCTACAGACACAGTCACAGCTATAGCCACAGTCACAGCTACAGCCACAGCCACAGTCACAGCTACAGTCACAGCTACAGCCACAGTCACAGCTACAGCTACAGCCACAGCTACAGACACAGTCACAGTCACAGCCAGTCACAGTCACAGGCAGTCACAGTCACAGACACAGACACAGCCACAGTCACAGTCACAGTCACAGCTACAGCCACAGTCACAGCCACAGTCACAGCTACAGCCACCCAAATGATGGTCTTCAATGACAGGTATTTTTAGTGTGCTCGCTCAAGACGTGCTCTCTACACAGAAGTCTTGAGAAGCAAAAGGTGTCACCTGTCATTAAAGATCATCATTTAGGTGGCTACCGCCACAGTCACAGCTACTGCCACAGTCACAGCTACTGCCACCTAAATGATAGTCTTTAATGACAGGTGACCTCTCGTATGAGTGGTCGCTCACACAGGTTCTTCTGTACCTGCCTTCTAGCGCTGAATACACTACCTTCTTTTCTCGAGCCTCCCGGAGAGCAGGTTTTGTGTAAAGTAATGGGTCTAGGAACGTATTGCTTGACAGCAATTAATTATTGATTGATCGAATGTAGACTGTTAGTTGGTTGAATACCTGGTTAGTTGAATAAATGACTGATTGCTTACTCGACCGACCGACTGCTTGCCTGATTGATTGCCTGCCTGCCTGCCTGGTTGCCTGGCTGACTGACTGATTGACTGACTGACTGACCGTCAGACAGACCGACCGACTCATGCATTCATTCATTTTTTCATTCATTCATTGACTCATGGTCTGATTGGTTGATTGGTTGATTGATTGATTGATTGACTGACTGACTGATTGATTGATTGATTGATTGATTGATTGACTGGCCGACTGACTGATAGACCGATCGATCGGCTATTGCGTTTGATATTATCACGATACAGCGAAACACAATCAGGAAGGAAAACGACTGTCTTATCAATGTATACAGTGCAGCTGGTATATCCCTGGAGATTACTTAATGCCCAGACTCAAGTAGCTATTATTCAAATTCGATTTAATTTAATATCAAATTCAATTCAATTCAGTTCAATTAATTTTCAGTTCGTCAGTTCAACTGACATTCAGAATACTCAATACAAATACAACCAAAACATTCTGAAAGTAACACTGTGCAAAATTAGTCGTCGAGGACAGATCGCCCATGTAAGCTTCAGGGTAGTGCTCGATTAGCTTGGCGCCTTCAGGCGCCAAGCTAATCGAACACTACCCTGAAGCTTTCATGGTAGACCCACCCTCACAGATAGCGCTAGAGGTTAAAAAGAATACTCGTTCACAATGAGCTGAGGAAAAACTAAACCTGGCTGAAAGCACCGGAAAAGGTGCGCACGGTTGCACAGTCATCGTCCGGTGCGGTACTGCGCTGAGGCTCAAGAATTTCGATGTGCAGTCTAATCTCCAACGTCTTTGTCAAAAATAGAACGGTTTGTACTGACCTAGCTTTAGACTTTCGGGGCACGAAACTTAATGTGGTCTGGAATTCGGTTTTAGACTTTTTTTCCGGCTGTAAGCATGTTCAAGTCATTCGAGACTTGCCGCGTCCGGCGTAAATCCGCGAATGTGGAAGCAGCCCGTTTTGAATGCGTTAACATAAAGTGGCGAAGAATTTCTGTCAACCATACCGAAAATCTGCCACAGACTAATGGAATGTAGCGGGTTTAAACGAACTGAAATTAGTCAGCAAGCATGATGAAGGTAACAGGTAGTCGCACTAGCCAATAGTTGTGTCCAGATATTAACCCATTTAGCCGCGACGCACTGCGGCAGGACATGGCTCGACCATGATAATTCAAGGATAGTGCCAGATTAGCTTGGCGCCTGATGGCGCCAAGCTAATCTGGCACTATCATTGAATTATCATGGACGATCCATCTTCTGCAACTGGTACACGGTCGTTAAGCGACACCGCCAAAACTTGGAAAATGTGTCCGCGGGGCTAATACTCACTCCAATTTCCTGGCTCGAGAAAACCGAAAGGCCTGTCGGCATTTTGGTCAGGATAATAATCTGGGGCTTGTTAACGTCATTTCCTGTTGAGCTACACGTTCCAGATTCCGTCAGAAGATGCGAAGAAACTCAAATGACGCAATTCATCAGAACATGATTTCGCGCCAAAACGTCATTTGCGAGCCTTTCCATGTGGACACTACGGACATGTTTCGTTTTCAGTATTATTAGGTCACACTAGCTTTTTTCTTCTTCTTAGGATGCCCGTACATAATACAAAGTACATCGTCTTTTTCATACGAACAATATATATATGTAAGTTTATTATTGTGGGGTCACGATGACTAATAATATTTTCCTAAACGCGTCACTGCGGCATGCAAGGTAACAATTTTTATTTAACCTCTGAACTGCCGGGTCAAGGTTAGCTCTTGCCCAGCTGTGGAGAGACATAAACCCTCATGTCGTGGGGGCTCATGATGGTTTATGTCTCTTGTTAGTCCTGAGGTATTTATGCCAAATTTTGTACAACTTCCATCTGTGTTCATCGCACGAACGTCTGTCTGTGTGCTGTCGCGGATTAGCTTCAAAAATCATTTTTAAACGATACCGAGAACAGTAACAACCCGTGATACACCGCAACATGCAGCATAATACACTCCTCTATAATTATTACAGTGTGTTTTCACGATTGTTCCTAAAGGAAATTATATGATGCAAACGAACTTTGACCGCTTACCGTGTTCCAAAGAATCTCCCGGTGTTTTTCGACATCACGAAACTGCGTCTACCTCGGCAATTCATTTTGAACAGTGTGGCAGCTGCCTCCTACCTCCTACCTCTTCTGCACACTGCACACGCAGGTATGCCAGACACATTTGCACTCATACCCTTCTTATACATTCGCATGTCAAGTTAATAAAACAATTCCTTCAAACAAACAACAAAAATTTAGAGTAGACGGAGAGATAAGGACACTTCGACAAACTTCAAAAGAATGCGAGTGACATAGATCCTCATGAGCCCCCGCAGTTGCGGGGGCTCATGAGGATCTACGTCCCATCAAGACTCCATTTACATCTGCGTTTCCATGTGAAAAGAGATTCACACGATAATGAACGAGTTTGGGAGTTTGTGGCTGACGTTTCAACATGCACGTATGCAGTGCGGGGCGAGGGTCTATACCACTTGCTGGCACGGTTTAAATCTGTGTTTCCTTGGCGTAGGAGCTTATGAGATGTTCAAACTATTCTAGATGGGCTGTTTTAGGGATTTGGGGGCTAGGGTTTCAACATGCTCGCCCTGCCGGTAGCGAGGTCCGAATCTGCGTGACAGAGGTATTTCTAATCATAGAGGTGCAGGTTTGCCATAACCCAAGGGTGGATCTTTTCACGTCCACGGACAACTGCGGGAGATGGGTCGACCGAAACAGCGCAAAGAGACTGCTGAGTCATCTTGGTACTTGTACCAGCCATGTCAGTTGAATTATCAATACGGTCTCAACCTTTCTACCCTAAGCCCAACTTCCCCCAAAGTTGACTTGTCCTCTGAAGACCAGGCTGTAATTCAATCCAGGAGACAGATTGACCATGATAGTTCAAGGGTGGTGCCAAACCAGTTTGGCGCCCATAGGCGCCAAGCTGCTCTGGCACCACCCTTGAACTATCATGGTTGATCGACTTATGGTGTGCCAGGGTTAAATGAGGACCACTACGCTGTCACGGTGCAAAAATGCTAGCAGGTTTGTGATGGACTGATTCGGTCGGCTCCACGTCAAGAGCTAAGAGATTCAGGAATAACCGCACAGCTGTCACGATTAACGCCCCCACCAAGCCAACCCACGGTGTTAATGCACAAAGCCCTGACATGCTACGACAAGATGTGGATCCACCATGATAGTTCAAGGATGGTGTCGGAATAGCTTGGCGCCAGTAGGCGCCAAGCTATTCCGACACCATCCTTGAACTATCATGGTCCATCTGTCTCCTGAACTGTGATATAGACCTCAATGGATGTCATCAGGATGTAATGAGTTAAACAATACTGACGACCGCTGTAGAGTCCCGCTGCCACGATGAATGTCGCGCATGCGCAGAGCTCTACTCTGAAAATTTCGAGTAAACAAACAACAACACGATGTGCGCGACCTAGCTAGGTTGTCCATCTTCAACTTACACCTGTGAAACCTAGAACAAACACTACTGAGAAACCATACCACGCCGTGCTAACGACCTCGACCTTTTCTTCGAAAATATTGCTCGGCCAGGCCAATGGTATTCAAGAACGCGATCACGCACGTGTTTTTTGTTTTTTGTTGGGGGGGGGGGGGGGGGGGGGTTTGTAAGGGTCTAGTTTTAGACTTTCTGGAATGTGGTTTTTAGACTGTACGGCTGCAAGCATGTTCGAATCTTTCGAAATTTGGAGGTGAAGCGCCTAACTCTACACCGGTGTCCCAGGCAAAAAGGACGGGGCTTGCTGCATCCCAATGCGCAAAAAGGCCATCGGGCCGACGTCGGCCGCCGTTGGCTAGCGCACGATCGTGCACGGGCCGACGGCGGCCAACGACGACCCGATGGCCTTTTGCGCATTGGGATACAGCTCTTATCCTTTGAAAATATGTCTTTGAATGTTCGCACAGCGGTAGTGCGGCTGAACTGATTGGTGTTCAGGTCTTACTCAGGCAATAGCTGTCCCCTCCCCACCTCCCCCCCCCCCCCCCCCCCCCCACCCTAACTCAGCCGTCAGTGCCGTACATCATCACACCGGTGCCGCCGTGGACGTTAAACCCGAACTAATATCAACCTACAGCGGTCTCTTCGGTTGGCTGTGGCGGTGCGAGAGCACCATGATGGCCGCAGTGATGCTAAAAACGTTCGTGTTTGGTTTTGAGCCGGATCTGGGTCACTATACCGTATTTGTGTGGTTCAACTCACATATGAGATTACCCCCCTTCCCACACACTCGGCTTCTCTTTTAGCCTCTTGGAACACAAAGCTATGAACGAAGAACCTGTCTACCCACACAAAATATGCACGTGGAGCATATCATAGGAGAAACATGTCCAGCCATTCTTAAACACATTGTCCGTTAGCGTTTTCCACAACACGATAATGCACTAAGTACCCCATGACAAAACTGTCGTCTGCAAGCCTGCATACAACAGTGCACATGCCCCCATATAAGGTTCCCATGAACACACAAGATCGACTAAAATTACCTAAAATTCACACCACCTGTCATGTCTTGTGTTGCTCAAAACGCCCCAAAAGGTCAAAAATTGAAGTTTTACACCACAAAACAATCGAAAAAATGGAGGAATTTTTTTAAAACTATTTCTTGCGGAATAGTTACTACATGCACCGGAAGTAACACGCATGTAAGGCCTGTAGGATATAACTCAAACGCCCCGGATGATCGTTGAGTCGTTGGTCTTTGTATAGTTTAAGACGTAGTCAATGACGCACGATCATCCCGCGCCTGTGTCTGTGATTCTGGGCCTTGCGGCTAGAAGCTGAGTAAAGCAAAGTATAATCTCAAAGTTCTGTTCTTATTTAATCCATTAAGTTCCGAGCCATTGCTGCAGAATGTGGATCGACCATGTGTGTGTGTGTGTGGGGGGGGGGGGGGGGAGGGGGGGGGGGAGGAGATCAGTCAATGTGGGCAACAAATGCCCTAGTTAGAAGGTGTCCTTCTTCATTTTGTTCGCTATTTTTTTTTTTTTTTTCCTGTTTCCTTCAGACATATTTCCCTTATTTTTATTTTATTTCACAGATAAATTTTATTTACTCAACCATATTACAGTAGAGCAACTATGAAAACATTGAGAGGTCATTAACACAAGAGATAAGACAGCAGTTTGCATTATACTCTAACTCATTCTACCCCAACACCGAAATCCCCAGATCTTGCCGTTGTCCTCTGAAGACTGCATTGCAGTGCAGGACACAGATCGAGCATGATAGTTCAAGGGTGATGCCAGAATAGCTTGGCGCCCATAGGCGCCAAGCTATTCTGGCATCACCCTTGAACTATCATGCTCGATCCTTATCTTCCTGTGGTGTGTCTGGGGTAGAATGAGCTAAATAAGGTGATTTGATGGACAGTTTGTTTTAGCTCGTTATAACGAAACACATGCCATTCCTCACACCGGTATAGTACAAAGTTCAGCCACACGTCATTAACACAGATCAGGTATGTGGCTGTGAGTAAGCATGCACCAAAGCACATAATTATACACGCACAAAAGCGCAGGTTGAGAGGGCGCTCCTGTATGCGTGTGAGTTCGTGTGCCCGTGTATGTGTGTGTATCTATGTGTGTGTGTATGTGTGTGTGTGTGTGTGAGTGTGTGTGTGTGTGCGTGTGTGTGTGTGTGTGTGTGTGTTTGTGTGTGTGTACGTGTGTGCGTGTGTGTGTGTGTGTGTGTGTGTGTGTGTGTGTGTGTGTGTGTGTGTGTGTGTGTGTGAGAGAGAGAGAGAGAGAGAGAGAGAGAGAGAGAGAGAGAGAGAGAGATACAATGACAATGACAATGACAATGACAATGATTCTTTATTTCACAACGGTGAAAGTTTTGGCTGGCACAACCATTTTTCGAACTTGCCGTTGCTAATCTAATAGTGGTTTGGCATCCTGTCTCGGAAGACAATGGGTATATGCGCTTGCTGGGTCAGTCACTGGAGTGACCTCTCCAGGGCGCAAGCCTGGGCGAAGTGTATGGAGATCCTGGGGTGCCCAGTCGTCAAGATCCCCCTCTCGGCCTCACTGATGTATCCAAAGGAATGCAAAGCAGTACGTTTGGCACCAGTTTGGCTGCAGGAGCTGCCAGAACAGTGCGTGAATACAGGCAGCTGTCTGCCTTCGGGGCTCCACTCCTGATTTGAAAGGTTTACTCCCCCACATTTGGCCGTTGGATCCAACCTGATCTCCTCCATCCTCTAGCCGTTGGCTGTCAGAAACAGCTCATCCGCCTAGTGGTGCAATGTGAACACCACCCCCTCACGTGGTTTAGCCCACCAGCTGAGGTGGTTTGCCAGGTTGTGGCGCTTGGAGCCAGCACGTGAGAGATTAAGGAGATGGATGAGGACCAGTGATGCCCGTCCGTCCTATGTAGGACGCAGCTGCCGAACAGCAAAGGTGCTACCTCTATCCAGAGCCCCCTACACCCCGCTAATCTAATAATCTAAACTACAAATAATGCACAAAGTGTAAAAATATTATATTGAAAAAAAAGAGTTGATAAATGATGTAAAAACAAAACAAAACAACAACAACAACAAAAACATGCACACACACACACACACACACACACGCATACACACACATATAACACGCGCATGCACGCACACACTGAGTAATATAGGGTCGCAGTGAAAGTATTAAGATAATGACGTGAGGTAATTGAAAATACTGGCTCTAAAATACGAAAGGGTTGTTGATGTTGTAACTTTCCTAGGCAGATTGTTCCACAGGCTTTGGCCTGAGAACGCTAAACTTGTCTTGTAGAAATCGATTCTAGGTCGTGGTACAATAATGAATTGCCTTGAACTTGAGTACGTTGGTGATAGAAAGGAAAATAGTTTCTTAATATAATCAGGCATTTTGCTATTCAATGTTTTGAACATAATTATTCCCTTATTGCACATTAAATGATTTTTCAGGGGAAGAATCTCCAAGGTTTTCAATTTATTATCGGTAGTAGAGTTAGGGTCAGGTAGGATAAGTTTTGCGGCTCTTCGATAAAGAGAGTTCAGTCTCTTCAACTGGACCTCGCTTGCTCCATCCCATACTGTAGAAGCATAGTCGATATGTGACCTGATGTGAGCGTTAAAGAACAGTTTTCGTGTTTCTACATCAGTGATATATTTTAATTTGGCTAAAATGTAAAGTTTCTTTGATATTATGTTGCATATGTTAGTAATATGACACTGCCATTTAAACTGGTTATCTACAGTAGCACCGAGAAGACGATGTTCTGTTACTTGACTGATGGGTTTTCCTTGAAGAGACAAGCTGAGTGAGAGAGAGCCGAGCTGATGCTTTTGACGGGTACTTAATACCATACATTCAGTCTTCGCTGGGTTTAGGATCATGAAATTGTTACTACACCAGTTGTCAATGTCTTGTAGTGCGTTTTGTAGGCGTGTATCAATAACAGATAAATCCTCGTCGGGCGTGTGTATTGCCGCATCATCCGCGAACATATCGCATGAAACATTATGATCGCTAATTGTGAGCGGAAGGTCGTTAATGAACAAACAAAATAGAAGAGGGCCTAAAATAGAGCCCTGGGGCACGCCATGCTTGACTAAGCGGTGATTAGAATATGTACCATTAAGAAGGACTTTTTGTCTTCTGTCATCCAAGTAGGATTTGAAGAACGTGGCAGCGCTGTTGGTGTATAATGAGATTTTCTTTATCAGTATATCATAGTTTACTAAATCAAAAGCTTTACGGAAGTCTAAAAAGACTACACCTGTTAGTTTGGATTAATTGATAGATGCTAACCAGGTGTCTGTCATCCTAATCAGCGCGGTATGGCAGGAATGGTTTGGTCTGAAACCTGACTGCAATGAATGGATAAGATTTCGGTTTTCTAAATATTTAGATAGATGTTTATGAATATGCCTCTCTAAAGGCTTTGACAAAACTGGCAGTAATGAAATGGGACGAAAATTATTAATTTCACTTAGATCTTTTGATTTTGGTAGTGGGATTACTTTTGCATCTTTAAATGCATCCGGAAAACAGTTTTGTTTTATACAGAGATTGTAGATGTATGTGAGACTCTCAACGATATATGGAAGAGATGTCTTGAGTATTTTTGAGCTGATCTCATCAGGCCCGGATGACTTTTTATTTTCCATCGAGGTAATTAATCTGCCCACTTCATGAACCGCTATAGGCGGTGTGATGAAAGGTTCGTTGTTTTTATTTTCTGGTTACAGTAGTCTAGTAATTTGTCTGGACAAATATACTCATGTGAGTTATTTCCCAGTGGCATTAGTGATTCCGCCACAGCAACAAAATGGTCGTTAAGACTGTTTGCAGTTAGGTGGGGTTGTAAAGACGCACTACTTTTATTTGTACCTTTGGTTACTAAATTTATGGCACGCCATACAGTGGAGGAGTCTTTACTTTGCTTAACTACCTTACTGAAGAGAGATTTTTTTTGCTTCTAAAACCATTGATTTTACGCAATTACGCTGTGTTTTGTATTCAGCAAAACGCTTCGGTTTTTTTTAGCTCGTCCCTGTGTTCCATAGCCTATATCAGATCCGCAGTTAGCCAGGGTGGTAAGGCGACGTACTTAACTCTCTTTTGCCTCAGGGGCGCGTGTTTATTCAGCACACCGAGAAAGACGCGGTACCAGGTGTCTAATGCTTTGTTCGGGTCACTATCGTTATACACGTCCGTGAACTGTGCTCCAGCTAAATCAGTCCGAAAAAAGCAATTTCATTAAAGTTTTTAAATGATCTATAAGTGATGCACGAGTGTCCTTGCTTTTTCAGTTTTGGAAGTTTTGACAGCCATATGCAGCTAACCGGATAGTGGTCGCTGACACTCAGACTATCAACTTGTGTGTTGCTAATTGCAAGAGGTTTGTTGGTATAGATATGGTCTATAATAGTGGCTGATGTTGGCGTAATTCTGGTGGGGGATGTCACCATTTGTTGGAGACCGACTAAGGTAGTAGTACACTCCCATGATGGATGAGGTTTAAGAAAGTCAATATTAAAATCTCCAAGAAGCAGAACATCTACACTAACGATTGTAGTGGCACTGACTCTACCCTTCTTATAAAATACTCGGATGACACTGCCTTAGAAGATCTCTCCAATAATGATGAAACTTACTTTGCAGAAGTAGAACGTTTTAGTGTTTGGTGTAAAGATAATTTTCTAGACCTAAATGTGAGTAAGACCAAGGAACTACTGATAGACTTTCGAAGAAACCCTGCCCCTGTCCCTGTTCTGATGATCGATGATGTGTCTGTTGAGCGTGTGACTGAGTATAAGTATCTTGGAACAGTCATAGATGATAAGTTGTCCTTTAACGCAAACACCTCCCTCATACACAAGAAATGTCAGTCACGCATCTACTGCCTCCAGAAACTCAGGAAGCTGAATGTGAACCCCTCTGTCCTTCAAACTTTTTACTGCTCTTTTATTGAGTCTGTCATCACTTTCGGTTCTGTGTGCTGGTATGGAGGTCTGAGTGTGAAGAACAAGAACACCCTGGCACGAATGGTAAACATCTGCAGCAAAGTGACTGGCAGTAAGCAAAACAGTGTGGAGTCCCTGTATGAACAGCGTGTGGTGAGAAAGGGTAGGCGGATAGCTTCAGACAGATCCCATGTCCTTGCCCACCTCTATGAACTCCTCCCCTCTGGCCGCAGACTCCGCACGCACAAAGCTAGAACACTTAGACTACAGCACAGTTTCATCCCCAAATCCATCACTCTAAGCAATCTGTAGGTACATCCACGCATACCCAAACCTAACTCCTCCCCCTATCCCCCTTTACCTGTGCAATCAGTAGGAATGGAGCTTGTTGATTTTAGAGAAGTGATTATACTGTGTTTCATTTGGTGGTGAACATGGACATACTGGGATTGTTGTTACTGAGTGTTTACCCACTAATTATTTTACTATGGTAGACTTTAATTATGCAGCTTGTGTAATAATGTGTAATAATGTACTGAGATGTTTGTATAATAAGTAATGAGGGTTAGGACTAGGTTAAAACACGCGTATTATGTATGCATATGTAGAGGTGGGTGTGAATGTATAAGTGCCGCTCAGGTCAGTCCATAAAAGATGTTTGTGTGAGATGTGTAAGAGTTATGTGTAAAGATTTTGTAGTGTTTACTTTATCCATTTGGAATTTGTAGCTGTGCAAGTGCAGGGAGAAAATGTTCATAATTATGCTATAATGTTTTTATGTCTTGTTTGTACTATTTGTTATAAATGTACCACAACTGAATTTCTCTTTTCGAGATAATAAAGTACTCTTATTCTTATTCTTATTCTTATTCTTATTCTTATCTTTGGTCTGAATGTCTGTTTTATCGATCATGTGTAAAAAGCTATCGTACCACTCAAAGGTGGCTGCAGGGTTTCGATACAGAAACCCGACAAGTAAAGGAGGGGATTTAGGGTGTCTGATTTCTACCCAAGAGAGAGAGAGAGTGAGAGAGAGAGAGAGAGAGAGAGAGAGAGAGAGAGAGAGAGAGAGAGAGAGAGAGAGAGAGAGAGAGAGATGATGATGATGATGATGATGATGATGATGATGATGATGATGATGGTGATGATAAAACTTTATTTATCAACCATAAAAAGTAGAGAGAGAGAGAGAGAGAGAGAGAGAGAGAGAGAGAGAGAGAGAGAGAGAGAGAGAGAGAGAGAGAGAGGTTACAATCAGTTTCACAGTTACTGTGACGCATGATGCGAGTCACGTGCCACTATTACGTGAATCTGCGGGAAACGTTATTGTCTCTACCACAGAAGCTTTCTAATTCCAAGTTCAGATTCAAACAAAAATATGATACCTATTGGTGTATCATACTTGTACTTGTTAATACACAGCTTAGCTACTAAAGAGACTTGGTTAATAAAGGCAATGTATGCTGCTCTTGACACGTGATCACGATATCCCAATCGGCTTAGGCAGGGGTTATGTGTATCTGTACATTGTATTTTCCTGAACAAATATGTTCAACTCTTTTTCAGATTCGAGATATTGAATCACAAGAGTAGAAGAAATGCTCAATAAAGTCAACTTCATAAGGACAAAAACTGCAGCATCTATTATTAACGATTCCCATTTTAGATTTAAAAAAATATTGGTTGGGTAAATAATTTTTATTGTGTAGACTTTTTCCACTGCAGTTATCGCAACCTCACTGTCTTTGTTGCTCTATTCACAATACCCCATTGCCACTCACTTAACTGGACATCAAACCTTATCGCCCAAAAATTAAGGGCACATGGGGGACTGTATTTCTGCTGCACAATTGTTATCCTAAGCTCCTTTGCTGAAGTTGGTGTTATACTCTCTGACATAGAGTCAGCGTTGTTATTGAGGCATCGCATGTACGAGGTATGGACACTTCTCACAACGCATTCTAGCAGCCTCCCAGGGAAATCTCCAACAATGCGACAGACATGTTCAAACGACATAATCTCGCCATCTTCCTTCACGTCCTGCACTCGATAGACGCCTGCGCGGACCCAGTCTTTAAAAAGCCGAACGTTAGACGTGTACATGAATAACTTGTTATTCCACAGGACCGTACTGGCGGGTTTGTTTTTAACAGTATCCAAATCCAACCATGCCATTACGACGTCTCTCCAGAAGGACGACTTAATATTTTTAAGCCCTTTACATTTTGGGGGAATTGATATTGAATTCAAAGCATATCAAGTCATGACCAAATACACCTAGCGCATATCTCGTGGGTTTTATGGCTGTACGCAGCCTCGCTGCCCACTTACAGAGAAAGGAGGATTGCATGTCCCTCATGTTAATCATTTGGATCCCCCCCCCCCCCTCACGATAATCACCGCACAGAGCTGAACGTTCTACCTTCTCAAAAGGCCTTCGTGTTCAAAATTTTGTTCTTCCATAAATATCTGAAAAGCAAAGTATTTATTTCGTCGAGTAGGTCTGAAGGGATACTGAGCGCTTGCATTGCATATACCATCTGTGAGATAATAAATGTTTTAACAACGCAAGCTTTCCCCCGAATGCTTAATTTCCGCTTTTTCCATTTCGATATTATACTTCTTATGTTTTGAATTCTACCGGTCCAGTTTTCCTCAACCTGTGACGCTAACGGGTCATTTTTAAAGTAGATTCCAAGAATTTTAACCTTTTTACTCAAACGGAGGACTTCATATTGTTCATCACAGCTCTTTGTCGAGCCTAGCCACATGGCTCTGATTTATGCCTAGTTGTAGGCCCAAAAACTTTGTGAAACAAGAAACTATGGCAAGAGTGTTTCTTAGGTCATGTTCGTCTTTCAAAAACATGGTTACATAATAATAATAATAATAATAATAATAATAATAATAATAATAATAATAATAATAATAATAATAATAATAATAATACTACTACTAATAATAATAATAATAATAATAATAATAATAAGGAAGATTTATAAGGCGCCTATACATGGTAAGATGCTCTAGGCGCCGTAGAGAAATCATCAGCGTAGAGAAATAATAATAATATAATAACAACAACAACAATAATAATAATAATAATAATAATAATAATAATAATAATAATAATAATAATAATAATAATAACAATAATAATAATAATAATAAAGAGCATTATATCGCGCTGAATCTCCAAGAGCAGTGGGCTCTAAGCGCGTTACAAAAAAAATGTATGTATGCAGAATCTCACTACCTCTAAAAATTTAATCTACGCACACACATACAACTGAAACACACATAACAAAAGCATTCCCAAGTTAAACGCATTTTGATGATGCTGGTGCGCCACCACGATGGTCAGTGCTACACGGTCAACGGTCAACGGCCAAGTATCTTTAATAACTTCAGTTCGTCGGATACCTCATACAGCATTGCAAGTCCTTTATTTTCTTTACATTGTCGAATCTTATTTGCAAAGAGTTCCATCGCAACGACCAAGGTCAATGGTGAGAACGGACAACCTTGACGGATTCCGCGTGCTGCTGGGAAGAACTCTGACAACAGCCACAATAATTAACTCATTGTACCCCAAGACCGAAAACCCCAAATTTTGCCGTTGTCCACTGAAGACTGCATTGCAGTGCAGGACACAGATCGACCATGATAGTTCAAGGGTGATGCCAGAATAGCTTGGCGCCCATAGGCGCCAAGCTATTCTGGCATCACCCTTGAACTATCATGGTCGATCCATATCTTCCTGTGGTGTGTCTGAGGTAGAATGAGTTAACACAACTCTTAGCGTCTGACATAATAACAGACACCCACCGAACAAATTCACGAACAAACACCATTTTTTTTCTGATGAGACGGCGCCAAGCTAATCTGGCACTACCCTTGAATTATCATGGTCGATCCATCTCCTGCAACTGGTACATAGTCATCAGGTGACACCTCCACAAACAGGGAAATGCGGCCGTGGGGTTAAATGGGTTAAAGCAACTCAGGAAGATTGTATAAGAGAGAGACACAGTCTCTGTATCAATCACTGTTTCTGCACGTCAATCAACCAAAAATTAAAAAAAAAAATACAAAAAATAAATCCTCAGCCAATGTTTGATGTCGCATCATCGAGCACAAGGGGGAGAAATCCAAAGTTACGGCAGTTGTGACAAAAGTGTAGTGCCCCTGACTCAAGGCGTCAAAAGGACATTAAGAATACGGGCACACGACCCTTGCCATAGCTGCCCTAACGTCTTCCCCTGTGCTCCAAAGGTGAATTTGCTAACCAGAAATGGGGGGTGGGGGGGGGGGGGGGGGCGAGGAGGCCGATGGCCGATTTAAATTTCGACGATTTAATCAGTGTTTCGTTGCGTTGGCTCGGACCATTACTATCAGTGAGGAGGAGGAGTTTAGAACACTCTCAGATACTCCCTTCACCCCCCCCCCACCCCCCACACACACACACCTCCCCCTGTCTATATGTAAATGGCGCGATGACTTTGGTATGATCTCAGATATATCAGCGATATCGTAAGCCCCCCGACTCCTTTAATACATACACTCGTGCCGATGGACAGAATCAGACAGGGAGATGGCGGGTCTATTAACTTACTGGTGTCAGTGTAAATATGAACACTGATAGGTATATTAACCCTTATCATTCGGAATACACCAGTGTGTGAAATAAGTTTGACTAAAATAGTTCAAGGGTAGTGCCAGAATAGCTTGGCGTCTCTAGGCTCCTAGCTATTCTGGCACCACCCTTGAACTAAAGCCATTGGTCTATATCCTTACCTGTAAGTACTATAATGTAGCTTGCATAAGGGCAGTGTACAAATTTGAAGCTTTTAGCCTCAGTATGATATGGGTTAAGTAACTATACAGTAAACCCGTCAACCTGTTCAGCCTCGGGGCTGAATTCGTCACATACCGGGAAAAGTCCTCGAACGACCACGTCCCAGGAAGTGAGTCGACCATGATAGTTCAAGGGTTGTGAATGACGTGCTTGGCGCCTGGAGGCGCCAAGCACGTCATTCACAACCCTTGAACTATCATGGTCGCTCTGACTTTTGCCGCCGCGCCATGGCGGGACTGGTACAACAAAAAACGGCCGTGAATTTAACTTTCAAACACCACCGATTCAGATCACACGGCGTTAAGACTTTGAAAAAAAAAAATGACGAGAAAGTGTCTCGCTCCTTTAAAAAAAAAAATACTGGAAGGCGAGATAACGCGTGCGCCGCAACGAGTTCAACGCAAATAACGCGTCCGCCATACCCGTGTCGCCCCCCCCCCCACCCCCTCCCCCATATTAGAGAGAAAGCAAAACAGAGGCAATCGGAATCGCCGAATGTGCTGTTCTTCCCCCCCGCTGTTATGCAGCCCAAGGACGCGGGGACAAACGAACAGCGGACGAAGTGCACGCTCACTTCATAATATAGATTTGTCAGTTGGAGAAAAAGAAAGAGAGAGGCGACGAGGGGGGGGGGGGGGGGGGGGGGGGGGGGGGAGGCTAATAGGGAGATATGGGGTGCGTGGGTGAGGAAGGGTGGGGGGTAGTGGGGAGAGGGTTGAGTGGCGGGTTGGGGTTGTTGGGATGCTGTGGTCAAGAAGGTACAAACGGGAAAGAACACACGGGTGACATTTATAGAGTGTGGGCGGGCGTGGGGAGATGACAGATGAAAATACGGCTTCAGCGCTTCACAGTTACACGCATACACGCAGGTAGATAACGTTTGAAGCGGAGGCGATGCGTGCATGCGTATGTGCACCCACCCACACGCACGCACGCACGCACATAAGCGCGTACGTGCGTGCGGGCACACACACAACACACACACACACGCACACACACACACATAAACAAACACACACACGCACGCACTGACACACACATACTCACAATCACCCATAAGCACAAGCGCACGCACACACACAAACACACACACACACACACACACACACACACACACACACACACAAGCGGCTTTCTACGTTGTACAAATTAGCGGATTAAAGAGACCCCCAGCCCCCACCCCCGACCCTCATCGTATCCCACGCACACACACACACACACACAAGCACTCACGCACATACTCACAGACACACACACACAAACACACACACTCTCACACACACACACACACACACACCACACACACACACACACACACACACACACACACACACACACACAAACACACGCAATATTTTACCGGTCAGGTAGAGAATATCACCAAATATCAATACACAGCTACTCCAGTTTACAAAGACACTACTCAAATCAATAGTCATTCTTCCAGTCACCGTGTGTGTCCCACATTATCTCCCAAATGCAAGCGGCATAAATCCTCATGCGCCTCCGCGATGAAGATCCATGCCTCTTGCTACTAATGTTCAGTCCACATTTGCGTCCGCGTTCAGGAATATGAAGATCTCAAAATAGAGAAGACTTGCTGCCCGAGGCAGCGCTGGTCACATGACAAGCCAACAGGATAGAGAAGCTAACACAGCGGGATGGACAAAAAACCTACAGGTCGGCTAAACAGACATATTGTCTCTGCCTATAGTCTTGAGAGAGAGAGAGAGAGAGAGAGAGAGAGAGAGAGAGAGAGAGAGAGAGAGAGAGAGAGAGAGAGAGAGAGAGAGAGAGAGAGAGAGAGAGAGAGAGAGACTTTTAAAATGCTATTTGATTTTTCGGCTAGCTATTTGTCAGGCCGCCCCCCCCCCCCCCCCCAAATGCGTGCGTGTCTCTCTCTCTCTCTCTCTCTCTCTCTCTCTCTCTCTCTCTCTCCCCCCCCTTCCCCCCCCACACACACCTTCTCCCTAATTTTTGTCCGAACCAGTTATTTATCCCATGCTAAACCCCTGCTTTGGAAATCAGCATAAATAGCGACGCATTCGTCCGAACTAATAAGTTGTTGAAAATATAGAAACTGCAGCCACTGGCGACAAATCTTTTATGACACAATAAGACTCCATTAAGAGGAAACTTCTACTGCTTTATGGCGGGCTTTTTGTGTGGGAATTGCAGCATGTGTTAATCCGCAGGTGTGTTGTGAGAATCGTATGGCGGACCACGCGTGTTATCAATCCACTTAACTTGACCCTAAGGCCACATTTGCCAAATCTTGGAGGTGTCACCTAACGACCTTATACCATTTGCAGGAGACGGTGCGACCATGATAATTCAAGGGTAGAGCCAGATTAGCTTGGCGCCTGAAGGCGCCAAGCTAATCTGGCACTACCCTTGAATATTTATGGTCGATCCATCTCCTGCTGTATCGCGTCGGGGCTAAGAGGATTACAGCGACCGGCACATGCTTTGCTTGCTTTAAAAAAAAATATGCCCCATTACAACGGGCGTTGACAAAGTTGCCCTGCCTCAACTAAGACTTTCTACTGTTCTTTTCACAATGCATGTGACCAGGGACACTTACCAGAAGGTTTCCACTGCAATATAAACGTAACATAAGGAACTCTCAGGGGGACATCGAAGGGGGACGAGGTACCCAAGTTGGCACTCCGACACCGCGTGACTCCCCGCTCGCCTGCGTACGGTCACCACCCATCAAAATAAATAGGGCTCCCAGGGAGGTATAGCATCCTTTGTCCATGCACTCCCTGGGCAATGGAGGGTACCCCGCCCCCCCCCCCTCTCTCTCTCAACAGAGATAGAAAACATTTATAGGGGGGTTAGTAAAATCAACCCCCTCAAACAGTAGAGGGAAAAAAGAAAAAAGATAGCAGGCCAAGCCGGGGCCTTGGACTGTGACTTATAAAGGGATGATGATGATGATGAAACGTTTTATTGACAGGATGAAGTTTTAGGCGAAACGCCTCTCTTACAAAATGTCATGTTAGAAATGAAATAAAAACAAGAACCGAGCACCAGCGGACAAGAGCGAAGGAGACCTAACTCGCCCCCCACGACTTGACCCCCCCCCCTCCCACCTCCCCTCCCCCATCCCCTCCTCCCCCCCCCCCCCAGGGCGCGGGCGGCCATGATGCTAGGTTGGAAAATTAGCGATGCGCGGGCATTAGCGACAGACAGTCAAAACGAACCCACCCCCACCCCCCACCCCCAACCCCCTGAACCCCCCCCCCCCCCCGGACGAAATCAGCGCCAGCTGGAAGTCCTTGTCCCTTCAATAATAGCATCTAGCATCTCTCCTGTGTGCGAAAGAAAAGAGAAAAGAAGTCTTTCATTTTGCGACTTTCAGTTTTCATCAATTAAATCAGCCTTTTCGTCCACTATTATTGAAAGACAAATTAAACAGACATTTATAAAGGGGGACCGTGATTGCGAGCTATCAAACCCGTCACTGCCGCGTGGAGTAAGTCGCTTTAATACACTGACGAGCACAAGAAATGCGCCGCCATCTGATTTATCGGGAACACTTCAGTGTTTCCGATGAACCAGATGCCGTCGCATTTCTTGTGCTCGTCAGTGTATTAAAAAGGATTTCCTCCGTGTAGTAACTGGTTGATGATACAGATGATGCTGCATTACGTTTGCTCGAACTTGAAGTATATTGGCCACACGGTATGCGCGCTACACAAGATGCCCAATGTTGCACACAAAGCCATCTATCACTCTGTTATCCTTGACGGCAGTGGAGGTCTCTGGCTGAGGGATTGCGTGCCGCCTGCAGCACGAGGGGGCTTAACTCGTTCAACCCAGACACGCCACAGTAAGACATGGCTCGAGCGTGACAGTTCAAGGGTTGTGCCGGAATAGCTTGACGCCTATAGGCGCCAAGCTATTCCGGCACAACCCTTGAACTATCACGCTCGATCTGTTTCCAGAAGTGCAATACAGTCTTTAGGGGGCAACTTCAACATTTGCGGATTTCGGTCCTGGAGCAGAATGTGTTAAAGTATGTACTCCCAGCAAAGCATGAACATCACACTGAACCGTCATTTTGAAAGGCAACAATGTCAAACAAAAGAAACATGTCCTATTTGCTCATCCACTGACCGGACCCAAGAGGTGACGGCCAAAGAGAGCACAGAAAATTCCAGCAAAGAAAACACACACACACACACACACACACACACACACACACACACACACACACACACACTCACACACATACACACACTACACACTCACACTCGCACACACGCACTCACACTCACACACACACACTCACACTCACACACTCACACACACACACACACACACACACACACACACACACACACACACACACATGCGCTCACATACACACCCACGCATGTATACACACACATACACACACATGCACATACAAACACACATACACACACACACATACATACACACACATACATACACACACATACATACACACAGATGCAAACACGCACATACACATGCAAACACACACAAGCACACACACACACACATACACACACATGCCCATTCGCACACATACATGCCAGCACACACCAGCACTTTCACATACGCACGCACACACTTACGCACACGCACACACACAGACGCATACGCACACACACATACGCACGCCTGCGCGCGCGCACACACACACTTGTATGGACAATTACAACACAGTTTATTGAATTATTGCGTTAAACCTTTTTTTTTTCAACAAAAAGGACATACAGATAAGATTACAACGCACAACTTATCCTTCTTTCGCAAGATGTATCTGTTCGGCCTCCGAAACAGTATAGACTATCTGTTCGGCCTCCGAAACAGTATAGACAACAGGAGACAGGTCGACCATGATAGTTCAAGGGTGGTGCCAGAATAGCTTGGCGCCTGCAGGCGCCAAGCTATTCTGGCACCACTCTTGAACTATATGGATCGACCCATTTCGAATTTCACTCCGGTCACATTGGTTTCTACGTATCAGCATTTGCTTACAGATTATGTATACCAGTATAAACAGATATGTATAAACTTTAGAATTTAGAATGTCTCAGTATAAGTTTTTGTCATTATAGTTTCTCCGTCCATGAAACTGTAACTGCCCTTTAACCCTTTCAGCCCCAACACCCTACAGCAGGAGACTGATTGATCATGATAATTCAAGACGCCACTCCAAGCAAATCTGCAACTACCCTTGAATTGTCATGGTCAATCCACCTTCTGCAACTGGTACATAGTCGAAGAAACACTTCCAAAATTTGGGAAATGCACAAGTGGGGTTAGGAGGGTTAAATTAACTATGCGTCCGCGGTGACCGTACCAGTCTGTCATAGTGATTTTTCAGGCATAACTGCATGTTTCACTCACGGACAGATTAACCAAGACAATCATAGAGTTTTGAGCGGTGCATACGCTTCAGAGCTAAAACGGAAACAAAGTCATATAATCACGCAGTTATGAACGAAACAAACGACCGAAGCTACTCACTAGGAGGTATTATAACACAATATATATATATATATATATATATATATATATATATATATATATATATATATATATATATATATATATATATATATATATATATATATATATATATATATATATATATATATATATATATATAAACTATGCGTCCATATATAAAATGTGAAGAAAGGATCCTCACAAACCAGATAGGTGAGGCTAGCGCTGGCAGAATTGTACAACAAACCAAGGGGAATTACTCAGCGCTGGACAACATTTAGATCCCCTGCCCCCGCCTATCAGGCACCCAATCGCCAGCCCACAGAGAAATACGCAGGTATAGAATAAGACGATCATTTGCATCTAATAAGATGCATCAGGTCTCTTATATAACCCATGTCTTTCTCCGGAACTTAGGAAGTAGGCAGGGGAAACATACATACACAAACACGAAGGTGCATTACTATAAGAAAGGATCCACATGCACCACGGAGGTTAGGAGGAGTTACACTTTTATTCTTTGTTCTTCTTTGTTTTATTCTTTGCACAAATTTTCGCCCTCACAGCGAGGGCTTCTTCAGGGGAATGCCCAGGTAACAGGTAACTAGGTAACAAAACGTAATTTACGTGTGAGAATGTAGTGCGTCAAAATAGACACAGAATGTACACAATGTACACACATGCACTTTCAAATTTTAAATTATCGTAATACTTTTACATATATAGACTAAGGTACAAAAGCACGTGCATAAGTTCGTGATATTTAGTGCGTCACTACTGATGACATCAAAACTTTTATGAAACACGAGTATTGACACGCAGTGTGTGGAGGAAAACATGTCGCAATTAAATATTTATAAGAATAACGTCATCATCAACATTAACACCATCATCATTAGTAGAATTTTCAATTATATATATTTATATATCAGGTGTTGATATTCGTCAATCAGTTGTAAGCAATGTTGAGAATGCTCGGGCGAAGCTTAGGGCCTTTAAGAGAACAATACAGTTTATTAAATTGAACGGCACTGAACTGAATCACACAAAGTGGCGCTAGCGCGTAAAAGTCAACTTTCCGGGTCAAATTGACCGGCCGATAATGTGACTTTGTCCACGGTCGATCTGTCTCCCAAACCGGTACCTAGCCTGCTGAGGACAACCTGCAAATTGAGTTGAGGTCAGAGCTCAATGAGGAAAATGGCGTGCTTACCGTAGCGTGGTGACAGGACTTGACGCAAGGACACGCTGCACTCTGACTAGCATGTAGGCCCACGGTACATTCGGACTGCCCCGTAACTGGGACTCGCGGCTAGAAGGGCGTTACCTTTGTAACCCCTCCACCGTCGGGAAACTGCAGACACCAGACAACAAACTGCAAGAGGTAAAGAACCTCATGAGCCCCCACGGATGTGGGGGCTCATGAGGTTCTTTTGCCTCTTGCTGGGTCATTGATATCCTTGCTCCCCACATTGAGTGGGTTATTTGGATCCGAAATTTGACGAGGTACGAATGGCGCGGTAAGTGCGCACCGACAGTAAAATAGTTAACCCTGACGGCGATCGACAGCCGGGAGGGAGGGGGTGAGGGGAGAGGCACGTCACGCACGGCCACTAGCATTCAGGGGTCAATGAATAATTGTCGACATGATTATTTGGGTAACGGAGCACATTATTAAGGTGTATTCTGCTTTCTATACGAAACAACATAGAGGCAAAGTCGCGCCAGGTAAAAACACAGATTGTCGTGAGCTCTCCCCCCCCCCCCCTCACCCCCTTGCTAGGACTCACGGCTATGCCTCTGGCAGATGTTGGGGGTTTCGCTTGAGCTTGCGACATAAGGCTTCTCCACCATGTTAATAGTGAGGTTATGTGACGTTTACGCCGAACGAGTCCAACAACGAACCAGAGCGAAGGCACGGCGGATAGTCAGTGTGTTCCAGCAGCAAAACATAGACAACACTCCAAACATCTCCAAGAGGCATAAATCCTCATGAGCCCTCCGGGCTCATGAGGATCTATGCCTCTTGGTGATGTTTGGAGTGTTGTCTATGCTCACCGCAGAAGCTGTGTTATTCGCCGTGACCTCCCTCTCGTTTGTTGTTGGTGGACAATGGAAACCAAGAAGAGTTGTTGAAAACCATTTCTGGTACAGGAAAACTGAAAAACAAACACGTTTCGGATCTGAGATCCCCCCTCTAGCGATAAGGAAGCAACGTACAACACAAAAGGACACAAAGAGAGAAAGAAACGACGTCATCCCATATGAGGGGTCGTTCGGCGCAAACGTGACCTCGCTAATTTTGAGAGGATTGCTTGCGATGACTGTCGCTACCCGCCAATCATCGCCACACAAGCAGCGTGGGAGAGTAGCGGAGGTGTGCAATTTGATGAACACAAACCGCCACGTCAGAATGTTATTAGCCCGGAAAGCAAATGCCGGGTCCTCGGGCCCAATGCGGCCGTCGCGGGTCCGAATACGTTTTGCTAATGGCGAGACTCATTAAGCACACACACACACGCACGCACACACACACACACGGCACACACACACACACACACACACACACACACACACACACACACACACACACACACACACACACACACACACACACACACACACACACGGGACAGTCCCACTTATCGATTAAGTGATGTCAGACCAAAACTAGAAGTGAGAGGTAATTATCAAGAAGCAGTGAGTCAGAAATCTGTCAAAATAACCAACAAGGAAAGACCGAATCAGGTTTTGAATGGACTACTGAGGACAAAAGATATTTTGCTTGTTTGTTTTTGTTGTTGTTGCTGTTGTTTGTTTGGTTTTTTATCAATTGTGTCTGTTTGTTTCTTTGACTGTTTTTTATTTCATACAACCCACGCTCTATTCTGGCTCATGTGACACAATCCTATCACAATTTTCAGGTGGGATAAAGATTATGCTGTCTCCGCCATGGTCACTGACGCTGAGTTGGTATATCTCGCCCTGTGCCTAGGTTAAACGCACCAGCGGCGCCATTAGTGTTGCACCGTCGTAGTTGAAGTACGAGAGATGATCACACTACAAGTACAATGGACTTGATTCAGGGGCGTGGGGCGTGACACAAGCCTCCGCCGGCATCTCCGAGTCTACACAAAACTGGCGCGCAGTTCTGGTGCACATAGTGACCGGTCCGAGCGACCGGTCTGGTGCGAAAATAGCAACAATGGCGCCGCTGGTGCGTTTAACCTAGGTACAGGGCAAGGTCACTGACCGTATTCTGCATCCAGCATGTGACAGTACCTAGAGGCGGAGAAAGACGCTATCATACATATTGACTGCAATAGGTGACGCCATTTTGAGTTTCCCCTCACTGCAGGTGACACATCCAAGAGACTTGTTTGCATTTTGGAACAACGAAAGAAAAAAAATTGCAATGAATGACGTCATAAAAGAATGACGTCTTAGAAATCAAAGACAAACATGTCAGACCCCTTTCTGTGAGCAACTCTGGATTTTAATTAGGCTAGGACAAGTATTGTAAAACTGTAATCAGAGGTATGCTTGCTGAATGAGTAAATTAACCCTTAGTACCCTAAGACCGACTTCGGCCGAAAGTTTGGAGTTGTCCTCTGAAGTCTGCATGACAATCCAGGTGACAGATTGACCATGATAGTTCAGGGCCTATTAGGCCCAGAATAGCTTGGCGCCCGTAGGCGCCAAGCTATTCTGGCATCTCTCTTGAACTGTCATGTTCGATCAACATCAAGCCATGGTGCTACATGGTAAAAGACTTATGAAAGTTGGGTCCCAACCTCGTAGTCGACCCAAACTCGGTCAAAGTGACATATACTGCTCACAAATAGTAAGGTATATTTTACTTCTCAGCTTGAATGACTAAAATGAGTTAAATCTTGACTGACCGTCCAATCAGGCAAAATAAATCACGAGTGCTGAAGATGGTTAATAAAGTGCAAGTTGTAAGAATCATCTTAACTAACGACCTGAGCAGAGTAATTTATTTGACGTACTTGGTAGGCAGTCCTAACTGAATATCTGTTGACACATTAACTCCTTGTACCCCAACACCGAAAACCCCAAATGTTGCCATTGTCCTCTGAAGACTGCATTGCCTTGCAGGACAAAGATCGACCATGAAAGTTCAAGGGTGATGCCAGAATAGCTTGGCGCCCATAGGCGCCAAGCTATTCTGGCATCAGCCTTGAACTATCATGGTCGATCCTTATCTTACTGTTGTGTGTCTGGGGTAGAATGAGTTAAGCAGTTTTCCCAGTGCGCAAAGGCCATGGGACCAACATCGGCCGCCGTTGTGTGTGTTATTGGGAGATGCA
>BTPG01000007.1:144272784-144348657 GCA_036245525.1 Semisulcospira habei
TCATAATATAACGTCACACCTAGTGAAAGACGCAGGCAGCCTGCATACGTCATGATTCATTCTCACAGGTAATGAAAAGATGCAGGCGGCTGCAAACGCCATCATTTAACGTGACACTGGTTATATGTTGCTGTGAAATTATGACGTATCGCTGCATTTGACATCAAAATTATGACAGCAGTTTATGGACACAGTCTCCAATGCACGCAGATTCAATAGTTAAAATATGATGTATCGTCCGTTAGAGTGGAATTATGACGTTACTGTGCATGAGAAGATGGGCAGAAAAGTCTTTCATTTTCGACATTCAAGTTTCAAATTTCGAAACCAGAGCTTCAAATTTATAACCAACAGCTAAGCCCTTCTTTTTCGATTAGTACTATCATAAGACATTCCAAGAACACATAAAGGCGATATGTTCACCCATTAACCCTTCACTGCCGAGGAACAAATGAACACTATCAAACTGCAAGAGACATAGATCCTCATGTGCCCCCGCTGAAGCGGGGGCACATGAGGATCTATGTCTCTTGCTGAGTCCAATGTTTATCCATGTTTCTTTGACGGTAGATGGTATTTGGTAGCTGAATGAACAAAATTTCAGAAACAACAAGATGGGATGAACCATAACCCACAAAGTCCCTTCTATATGAGAGCTGTCCTCGTTATCAATGGTCTCTACCTTTTGTCTTTGACCTGATTCTGATGTTGAATTATCACCTATTGAAAAGGTCTCGCAGATCTGCCAATGCGTCAGTGAGTTCTATAAGGGGCGCAGGACATACGCGTCATTGATTTGTCAAACGTCATTTGTCATGACGTAAGTTTTAGTTTTTACGTAATTTTATATTTTACGTGATATGAGTTTCACTTTCGCTTCATAGGCTTGAGAAAATGGTGATTTAACTAGTATTTCACGGTACAATTTCAGTCTTGCTATATTTTGTGTGAAAGCAGGTTGACTTTACCTAGCTACGTCTATACTAAGTACACGGGTCACCTGCATGCTCTTCTGAAAGCGCGTCGATGTGTGTGTGCGTGTTAGTGCGTGCGTGCGCGCGCGCTCCACACATCTCCAAGAGACATAGATCCTCATGCGCCTGAAGGGAGCATGAGAATCTATTCCTCCTGGAGATGCGCGCATGTTTGTGTGTGTGTGTGTTTGTGTGTGTGTGTGTGTGAGAGAGAGAGAGAGAGAGAGAGAGAGAGAGAGAGAGAGAGAGAGAGAGAGAGAGAGAGAAAGAGAGAATGACGTCATATTTAGAGTATTATGCGTGGTGACGGAGTTGTCTCTTTTACGTCACCGCCACTGTCTGACTTTCTCTAGAAGTAAAGGTTTTATAGTGTTTTAATTCTTTTCTGAAAAGAATTATTTCTTACTAAAGAAGTTGAAAGGATACAAAGCTGGCTAACGAATTCATCCAAAGTCTTTATTCAAGCTAGCTATATGCAAAAAGTTCTAGTCTCTTGGCTTGACTTCGCGAACGAAGATTTTTATAGGAGTTGCCCACGACGTCTGCAGGCTTGTTCGTGGCTGCGGAGGCCAATCCGAGACAGGCAGGTTCGACCGCAGTGGCTGCAGGGGAAGGTATGGCCGGGGTTCTGAGCTGCGGCATCTCTGTTTTTTCTCCTGAGCCGCTTGTCCTTAAGGCTAGCTCTGCGAGAGTCCTCAAAGGAGACAGCTGCCTTGTAAATGGTGGAGCGCCAGGTGTCACGGTCCACAGCAAGCGAAGACCACTGGTGGTGGTCGATTTGGCAGGCACTAAGTGACTTCTTGAGACAGTCTTTGTATCTCTTCTTTGGTGCCCCTCTGTCACGGTGTCCAGTAGCAAGCTCGCCGAACAGGGTGATCTTTGGTAGGCGATGATCCTCCATCCTGGAGACATGCCCCGCCCAGCGGAGCTGTGTCCGCAGCAGCAAAGCCTCGATGCTCACAGTTTCAGCCTGTTCAAGGACCTCGACGTTGGTGAATAGTCACTCCAGTGAGTGCCCAGGATGGTGCGCAGGCAGCGCTGGTGGAAGCATTCGAGGAGTCGTAGTTGGCTGCGGTAGAGGGCCCAGGACTCG
The DNA here is from genome assembly GCA_036245525.1 of Semisulcospira habei. Classification (NCBI taxonomy): domain Eukaryota; kingdom Metazoa; phylum Mollusca; class Gastropoda; family Semisulcospiridae; genus Semisulcospira; species Semisulcospira habei. The sequence continues at coordinate 144,274,852 of BTPG01000007.1, forward strand.
GAACCATACAGCAGGGTGGTACGGACCACAGCTCTGTACACGCTGATCTTGGTGCCTGTTTTCAGCTGTTGATTGTGCCACACCCGCTTGAAAAGTCGCCCGAAAGCGCTGTTCGCTTTTGCCAGCCTGCTGTCAAGCTCCTTGTCCAGCTTGGCGTCCGACGTGATAATGCAGCCAAGGTAAGTAAACTGGTGCACTGACTTTAGTTCAGACTCGCCAATGGTGATGTGAGGAGGACGATACACTGTCTTGGGTGCCGGCTGATGGAGGACCTCTGTCTTTTTCAGACTGACCTCGAGTCCAAAGAGCTGGGCAGCGTCTGCGAAGCAGGACGTGATGCGCTGCAGGGCTCTCTCTGTGTGTGCAACGAGGGCAGCGTCATCAGCAAAAAGCAGCTCACGAATCAGTTGGTCTAGGGTTTTCGTGCGGGCCTGCAGTCGTCTGAGGTTGAACAGGCTGCCATCGAGACGATACCTGATGTACACTGCATCGTCATCATCGAGGTCCACTGTGGCCTGCTTCAACATCATGCTAAAAAAGATGGTGAAGAGGGTCGGTGCCAGCACGCAGCCCTGCTTTACGCCGTTGAGAATTTTGAATGGTTCTGAGAGGTCATTGTTGAGTCTGACCTGGCCTTGCTGGTCCTCGTGTAGCTGGACAATCATGCTGAGGAACTTTGGGGGACAGCCAAGTCGCTCCAGGATCTGCCACATGCCTTGCCTGCTCACAGTGTCGAACGCTTTTGTTAGGTCGACAAACGTTACGTACAGCCCTTTGTTCTGCTCGCGGCACTTCTTGTCACACCAGGGAGGAAGAATATATACCACTCGGAATATTTGGATATTTGTTCGATTTTAATGATTTGATCTTCTCATTCGCACGACAAACAATAGACAAGACGTATACAAACCTACGCAATATTCACTCAATTCATACATGCACCTGTAAAATACGCACACCCTCAACCATTCGCACAATGTTCACAGCACTAACCACACATCCTACACTTATTGTTCCACTACGATGTCACATCTCCGCAATGTCTGTCGAAAATAACTGACACTAATTAATGCTTAGATCCTCGAACGATCAAACAGTTTGATTACTCCGACCGTGGATAAAGATGGATGTAGCGTCGCTGCTGTTGATTCGGCCACACCACTGGTCGAATAATCGCACTGTCTCTCGCGATGACACGTCGAAGCTCCACACGCACACCGTCAGGATCAACTTGTTATCTCGCACACCACGTTGATTAACCACATTCCCACACGAAGCATACACAAATCCAACTTCTCAGCTGGTGATAGGGGATGGAAGCATCTATAACACATACAAAACGTATCTCTCCATAAGAAATCTGCCATTGCTAAAAAGTTACTTCCGCCGGAATGACGACACTGTAACGATGACGACCGCTAACGGCTTCCGGACGTTGTCGCCGATTCCCGATCGTTTCCGACATCGAATAAATATTGTAATAACAGTCAATTCGAAATATCATGCACACACACAAATACGACATATTTCCGCACAACACATAACCTCTCACCACGATACGAATTATTCATTTCAAAATCAACAGGCTCCACAAAACGTTTTGATCATTCCATTCAATCCCGCGCGCCGATCGCCAGACGACACCGCAAACTCGCCGATGCGCGCCGAATATCATACAATCTCAGATCTAGAGCCGAACAACTAATACATTTTCCGAATCTACTACTTAACAAACGCGAATCAGCTATATAATAAACAAATACATACCCAAAGATGCGTGAAGTAAACCTTCGACTGTTTCAGGCCTGTCTGCCCATCTTGGCCGTTGGACAAGGTCCGGTACTCGTTACTCTAATCAGTCGATCTGGTTACTAGTCGTAGTTCTTAAACTACAAAATTTTACGTACCACTGTACTGAGCATTCTGCTCTCAATCGTCTATTCTACCATAGACCATAACACGGCATTTCTCTGCCCACTACACCTCACAAAAAAAAACAACTTTTACTGAGAGCAAAAATCTCTCCTGACTGACTGTCTTCCAAACGATTCACAGTGACGTAACTCTTCAAACCAACATCCTACGTCACATGTTCCAAACACACATCTTACGTCATATGTTCTTGACGTCACTAAAAAGTACATGCCATAACCGCAACACACAACAAAGAACGAAAGTTCTCCACGAAAGAAAATACTGCATAATGATTAAAATAAATTGTGACACAAGGCCCTTTCCCAGCTAAAACTCTAGTTTTAGACTATACTTGACACAATTTCATATTATCATTTGCGAATAAATCACATCTACGACAATAACTATTTCTTTCCCTATAATCTCACTGTTCAATACATAAATACACGTTCGTCATACGTGAACACCGCGTCTGTTTTATTTTTCTTCACTGTCGATACGGCTAAGGTAATCTACCTATAACCTCACTGTTCAATACATGCATACACATTCATTATACGTCAACACTGCATCTGTTTATTTTTCTTCACTGTCGATACGGCTACGGTAATCTGCACCAACATTATCTTTTCCTTTGATCACCTTCACCTGGAAATCATGTTACTGCAACTGCAATCTCATCATCACGCACTACTACTAGTGCTGCCACTCATCATACACTACTGCTAGTGTTGCTACCTATCATACACTACTACTAGTGTTGCCATTCATCATGCATTACTATTAATGCTGCCACTCACCATACACTACTACTAATGCTACCACTCACAATACACTACTACTAGTGTTGCTACTCATCATACACTACTATTAGTGCTTTCACTCATCATGCACTACTACTAGTGCTTTCATTCATCATGCACTACTACTAGTGCTTTCCACCTTCAACATTGAGTTCAGTCATAACCCCTGCGACCTCTTCTGTTTCTTCTCTCTCAATGTAGCTTTTCAATAAATTCGCATGGTACACTTTTTCTTTGCCCTGCACATTCACTTTGTAATCGAAATCGTTTATTTTCTTAGTCACCGTAAATGGCCCTTTCCATGTAAGCTGTAGTTTGTTCTTTTTCTCTGGCAACAACAACAGTACTTTCGAACCTTCTGTGATAGTTCTAGGTTTTGCTCTTCTGTTGAAGTTTCTCGCGTGTCTCTGGCTAGCCTTTCGCAAGTTTTCCTGAGCTATGATACAGGTTTGTTCAATCCTGTTTCTCAAATCGATCACGTATTGTGCTGTCGTCTTCTCTTCCTCTTCCACTTCGCTCTTCATCCAAAGTTGCTTCAAAATCTGCATTGGCCCTTTAACTGATCTGCCGTACAAAAGCTCGAATGGTGAGAACAACATAGATTCTTGTGGCACTTCTCTGTATGCAAATAGCAAAGCTGGTATCATCCGGTCCCACTCTTTTGGTTGTTCAAGACACATTTTCTTCATCATCTGTTTCAATGTACCATTGAATTTTTCCACCAACCCATTTGATTGTGCATGGTATGGTGTCGTTTTTATGCCTTTCACGTCCAGTAGTTTCTGTAACTGTTGCATCAAATCTCCCACAAATTGGGTTCCTTGGTCTGATACAATCTCTTTTGGTACACCTAGTCTTGTCCAAATTGTCCAAAGTGCCTCTGCAATCTCGGTAGTCTGACATGTTTTCAGAGGTACTGCCTCAGGGTATCTGGTTGCATAATCGACTACAGTCAAAACATATCTATACCCTCTATCTGATGCTGGGTTGATCGGTCCGATCAAATCCACGGCGATTTTTTCAAAAGGTGTGTCCACTATGGGTACTTTACCTAATGGTACACGCGTCTGTCTGCCCTTGTGTGATGACCTTTGACATGCGTCGCATGATGCGCAGTATCGTTGTATGTCACCACAAATTCCTGGCCAATAGAAATCAGCCCAAATTCTGTTTCTGGTTTTCTTAGCACCTAAATGCCCGCTCATCGGAGTATCATGTGCTAATTTCATAACACCCTGTCTATACTTCTTGGGTACAACGATCTGCGTTCTTTTCTGTTCCTTTTCAGCGAATTCTCGTACCAAAATTCCATTCTTCCATTTAAATTTTGATTTGGTTTGTTTGCTGTTTTGATTTCCCTCTTTTTTCCCATCAGCTGCATCTCTGCATTTTTTCAAAGTTTCATCTTCTTTTTGAGCTAGTTTCAATTGCTCTGGTGTAACATCAACAATCTTTGTTTCTGGGATCTTGAGCTCTTTTTTATTTCCTTTCGTTGCCGTGCTTCTTGTTTCTACTTCTGCACACTGCTCATCTGTTTTCGTATCGTTTGGTTCGCTTCGTTTCTTTGTGATCGTCTCGGTGCTTTCCATTACAACTGGAATGTTTTCCATCTTTGTGGTCGTCTCAGTCTTTTCCATTGCGGCTGGAATGTTTTCTACATGGTCTTCAGTTTGTTCGCTTGCATCTCTTTTTGAGCAAGGTTTCATCACTGGATAAACTGGAATAGTGTTTGTTTTCTCTTTGTTCAAGAATCGTGCATTCCCTATCAAAACTGGCAATGCTGGTCTGGATATTACTAGTACATCCGCATCTCCTTCAAAAAATGGTGTTCGCATGAACAGTCTAGCAACAGGTACTTGCTTGACGTCGCATGACGCAAATGTCACGGATCGCATCTCGCCTGTATACTTGTTTTCTGGCACCAATTTTGTATCAACGACGCTAATTGTGGCTCCTGTGTCTCTCAATGCTGGTACTTCCTTGCCTTCTATCTCTACTTGACACGATGGCTGATAATTTATCTTGCTGCATGTGTCGCATAGCGTCATTTTGTGATTTCTTTCTAACTTTTCTTCAAGGTAAGGCATTCCCACTCTCAGTGCGTGGTGGTCTATGCTTTCATGGTGCTGGTGGTGCGTGGCTGCACAACTGCAACTCGCTGTATGCATCGATCCACATGTAGGTTGTACGTACAACGCATTCTGTTTTCTGTTTGGACAAACTGATACTTTGTGGGGTCCTCCACAATTGAAACATTCGATCTTAAATGATACTCTGTTCTTGACCGATTGATTTTCGTGTTTGTTTGGTGATCTGTTGTCACGCAATCCTTGCTTACTGTGATCCCTTCTAGGTGACGGACTATCCCTGTGTCTAAATCTGTCCCTGTTGTTATCTCTGAACATACTTCTATTCTCATGTCCCCTGTTTCCTCTTGACACCTCGTAGGTTTCTGCTGCTTCAGTAGCCTCATCTACGTTAGCTGGTCTTCTGTCTCGTACGAACGTAGCTTGCTCTTTTGGTAGTGCGTCTAAAAAGGTATCCACTGCCAATAATTCTACGATACTGTCAAAGTTCTTTTCTTTCCCTGAAAGTTCGATCCATCGGGTTATCCATTGCGTAATCCGATTCATGAGTTCTCTGGCTGTTTCGTCATTTTTCTTCCTGGCATTCTTCAGTTTTTCTCTGTACTCTTCTGATGTCAAACGGAACTTCTTCAGCAATTCTTTGCGAATCTGTTCGAAATCTTCTAAATCAACATGCTGCATGTGCGTGATAGCTTCTGCTGCTTTTCCCTTTAGCAATGCGATCAGGTGTAATCCCCATTCGTCATCTGGAATACGCTCTGCTCTCATGACCTTTTCAAATTTCCATAGAAAGACTTCTAAATCATCTCCATCTTCAAAAAATGGTAACTTGATTTTAATCCTGCGTCGATCTTGCGCGTTGTTGTTTCTGTTCTGTTCTCCTTCTATACGCCGACCTTCTGCCTGAATTTCTAATTCTCTCAATCGAGTCTGACGCTCAGCTTCTCGTTCTCGTCGTTCCGCTTCTCGTTCTTGCCGCGCTAACTCCGCTTCTCGTTCTTGTCGCGCTAACTCCGCTTCTCGTTCTTGCCGCTCTGACCAACGTTTTTTCTCATCCAGAACATAAGCAGTTAAGTCGTTCCCCGCTAAACTCAATAATTCCCCTTCTTCTTTCCAAGCCTGCATCCTGGTTTTCATATCTGGTTCTTGTTCCATTTCTGATCTGCTAGGATTCTCAGATCTTGTTCTACTACTTCTTGTATCGGGCATGACGGCTAAGTTTGTTTGTACTGCCCAAAATCCGTGCAACAACAAAATGACTTCAACTATTGCTTGTTTATAAGCTATCGATAACCATTTATCAACGTGAACTTTTGTTGATCTGTCAACAAGTTTTGGCGTAACCCATTTTACAAAAGGATAAAACAAATGCGAAATTTAAAAAAAATCGATTACGCTGCGGAAGTTACAGCTCTACAGATTATCAAGGGAAGTATTATCACAACCTGCACTCTGTACTTGTATGACAATCCGCGCAATCGGTTAGTCTCCACTAACTCTTTTTACGAAAGGACAAAACAAATGCGAAATAGGAAAATCTAATATGCTGCGGAAGTTCAGTATACCTCTACAGATTATCAAGGAAAGTAATATCATAATCTGTACTCTGTACTTGTATGACACTCCGCGCAATCGGTTAGTCTCCACTAACGCTGACAATCGAACACAACTCGGTACCTGAATAAACGGAAGGGATGAATATAATGATGGCGAAGCTTCGGAGCTGAATGCCGCCCGATGTAACAACGCCCTCCAACCGCCCACAGGTTATCCAGCAATTCCGAGTGTCCTTTGGTAATGACAGAAAATTACACTGGTGCGTAAATTTAGACTACTCTAAAAAATTACACAGTAAGTAACCTGAACCGATAACGCTATCGTTATACTATTGGTCAAGCCAAAGCTTACGTGCCAGTGTAAATAGATACAAATATCCGTGGCTCGAATCGCCAAGCTTAATTCCCAATCGTTATCACTAAATTGTGATCCCGAATCTGGAAATAACCGTGGTTCGAATCTACGGACGAGCCCCCAAATTATTGTCACACCAGGGAGGAAGAATATATACCACTCGGAATATTTGGATATTTGTTCGATTTTAATGATTTGATCTTCTCATTCGCACGACAAACAATAGACAAGACGTATACAAACCTACGCAATATTCACTCAATTCATACATGCACCTGTAAAATACGCACACCCTCAACCATTCGCACAATGTTCACAGCACTAACCACACATCCTACACTTATTGTTCCACTACGATGTCACATCTCCGCAATGTCTGTCGAAAATAACTGACACTAATTAATGCTTAGATCCTCGAACGATCAAACAGTTTGATTACTCCGACCGTGGATAAAGATGGATGTAGCGTCGCTGCTGTTGATTCGGCCACACCACTGGTCGAATAATCGCACTGTCTCTCGCGATGACACGTCGAAGCTCCACACGCACACCGTCAGGATCAACTTGTTATCTCGCACACCACGTTGATTAACCACATTCCCACACGAAGCATACACAAATCCAACTTCTCAGCTGGTGATAGGGGATGGAAGCATCTATAACACATACAAAACGTATCTCTCCATAAGAAATCTGCCATTGCTAAAAAGTTACTTCCGCCGGAATGACGACACTGTAACGATGACGACCGCTAACGGCTTCCGGACGTTGTCGCCGATTCCCGATCGTTTCCGACATCGAATAAATATTGTAATAACAGTCAATTCGAAATATCATGCACACACACGAATACGACATATTTCCGCACAACACATAACCTCTCACCACGATACGAATTATTCATTTCAAAATCAACAGGCTCCACAAAACGTTTTGATCATTCCATTCAATCCCGCGCGCCGATCGCCAGACGACACCGCAAACTCGCCGATGCGCGCCGAATATCATACAATCTCAGATCTAGAGCCGAACAACTAATACATTTTCCGAATCTACTACTTAACAAACGCGAATCAGCTATATAATAAACAAATACATACCCAAAGATGCGTGAAGTAAACCTTCGACTGTTTCAGGCCTGTCTGCCCATCTTGGCCGTTGGACAAGGTCCGGTACTCGTTACTCTAATTAGTCGATCTGGTTACTAGTCGTAGTTCTTAAACTACAAAATTTTACGTACCACTGTACTGAGCATTCTGCTCTCAATCGTCTATTCTACCATAGACCATAACACGGCATTTCTCTGCCCACTACACCTCACAAAAAAAACAACTTTTACTGAGAGCAAAAATCTCTCCTGACTGACTGTCTTCCAAACGATTCACAGTGACGTAACTCTTCAAACCAACATCCTACGTCACATGTTCCAAACACACATCTTACGTCATATGTTCTTGACGTCACTAAAAAGTACATGCCATAACCGCAACACACAACAAAGAACGAAAGTTCTCCACGAAAGAAAATACTGCATAATGATTAAAATAAATTGTGACACTTCTCCTAAAGCTGTCTCAGCACAAAGACCATATCGGTGGTGCTCCTGTTTGCTCTGAAGCCACACTGGCCCTCTGGGAGGTGGTCTTCAGCGATGGCAGGTACCACTGAGCCGATTCAGGAGCAGCCTTGCAAGAATTTTCCCAGCAATGCAAAACGTTCTAGTAAATATGACAAAAATTACGGACTCTAATGTGGGTCAACCGACTTCATATAAACGGTTGTTTATGTCTTCGATGAGACATTCAATTACAATATGCTAGGAGGCTGTCTTAGCCACCCACTTAAGAAAGAAATTCGCCAAGTTTCAAGCTTGTGCGTACAGCAATATTGGCGATTCTCTTGTTTACATACATACGCACACACATACATACGCACATACGGCGCTTCGCGCCAAATGTCCGTTCAGCAGCGAGGTTAGCGTAACTAGACATGACATTTTTTAATCTTGTTACTTCAATTGTTAGAGGTTTAGCCTGCCCGCCTTTGACATCAGGGACATGCTATTTAATTCGCCTCACCGCGACCCGTCTTAAAAAGTCCCTTCTATAAATAGAAGGGACTTAAAAATGTACGAGTATGTAGAGCAGGGAAAGGGTTACCGATCTACATTGCCTGATTATGTTCGCTTCACGCCCGCTTAGGATAAGGGGGTTAAACTATAGAGAACGACACAACGAAGAAATGAAACACGCTTTACAAAAGACAGTTACAGCACAACTGTGTTGTAAATGTCTTTTCTAAGCCTGTTTCTTTTTTCGTTGGGATGTTCTCTGCATGTTACACCTTTTCGGTGTGGGTTATGGATAGGATTACAAAAATTGAACACTGAAGCACACATTTGGATCGCTCTAGGAATATGATGACAGGCGAGAAAAAGAATAAATTATGATGATGATGACGATGACGATGACGATGATGATTATGATGACGACGATGATGAGGAGGAGGAGGATGTTGGGTTCCATCCTCGACGTCAACCCAACCTAGGTCAAAGTGACAAACGCTGCTCAAAAATAGTAAGGTACATTAACTTTTCAGCTTGAATTACTACAAGTTCTCAGAATGGGTATAAAACCGGTTATATCGGTGATTAGCCATCCCATTGGCCTACAATTTCACATCATTGGTATGACATATAGTGCTCACAAAAAGTAAAGGACGTAGTTAATGTTAAGTTAATGTACCTTACTATGCAGTACACGTCACTTTGGCTGACGCTGGGTCGACCCCGAGGTTGGGACCCAACATCCGACCTAACGGAGGATCTCGTCCATAATCGAGGTTGGTTGGTTAGTTCTGGCTTAACGTCCACAGCACCGAGGTGATCATGGAAATAGCCTGAGCTATTTCGGACTCTATCCATAATCGAGATAATGTGCCCTACATTTTATTCCCGCGGCGCAAGTATTTTTTGCATTTCCACAAGACCACGCGGCTACAGATTATGTCCCACGGTGTTTCTGTCCACACTTGCCTCAGTTCGTCTCCACTCTGATGATCTCGTCACCTCGTTAATATAAAAAAAATAACGCCGTCTCTTGTCGTTGTTCGCTCGGTAAGGCTCGAACACTGTCCCCCATCACTAGTACGAGAACAATGAGCGAGACACTACAAATTCATTCAAGGCACCCAGCCGCATCAATAGCTGCGAAAGTGTCGTATAGCGTTGCCGCAGAAAAGACGCTATACGTCACTTCCGCAGCTCTTGATTCCCTGCGCCTTGAATGAGTTAAGAGGGGCAAAAGTTTTGGTTGAAAGAAATTTGTTTGGAGAAAGAAAATTTGTGCTGGCCCGTGTTTGTGTACCTTATGGCCTATGGTCGCTAATCCACAATAGAGAGGTTACGTTTGCGCCGAAGGACTCCCAACAACGAACGAGAGCAAAATGACGTGGGGTGTTACCAGGTTGTACCATAAGCAATAGTCAAAACACTCCAAACATCTCCAAGCACCATAGATCCTCATGAGCCTAATGGGGCTCATCAGTCGCCAAGCTAATCTGGCACTAACCTTGAATTATCATGGTCGATCCATTTTAGAGTCGGGGCTTTTCGTCTTTATTTATATACTAGCATTGAACTTCCGAAGTCTGTAGAGATGTCCGATTGGCCTGTGTGACTTTTTCAGCTGAGCTTACTAAAAACTGTATTGACATGTTTTAAGACCTTTCTCTTGGTGATCCGGCTGACCAGACTTTCACCCTTCCCGCCGTCAGATGGTTTTAGTCGTCTGCTCGGCGTTAAACCCCAATAACTAACTAACCACTCTCGACAATGTTCACGAATACGCTCGCTGGTTGAATATTTAACAGAGGCTCCAAAAGTGTACATTGTCCTAACGGATTCCGAGTCCAGGCAACGACAAAACAAAGGGACCCGCATCAACAAAATCGTTACCAGTGCTTTGAGAGAATTCCTTGCACTAAAGCAGTGGAAGAAAATCCCCATGTTAAGCTCCGCAAGGGAATCGCGAAGCTGGGTCTGCATCGTCAAGGTTTAACGTTTATTGCAGCATCATGATACATCTTGGCTTCTGTGACGGAGGATGCTATTGAGGTGTAGGTCTGCATCCTGCCACTGTAACAGCGTACGTGTTTTTCGATCCCGCGGAAAATGTTCTTTCTAAAGAACAATCCTTGCTATTGAAAGTCAAAAATTGAAAGACGCACAGATCCTCATGAGCGCCCGCATAAGCGGGGGCTCATGAGGGTCTATGCTTCTTTGCAGATGGTTGCGTGTGGCATGATAAACTTTCACTGTGAAACTGATGTGCTCAGTAAGAGGAATAGATCCTCATGAGCCGCTGCAGATGACTGTGATGCATGGGTCAGGAATGTTTCAAGCAGTCAGGTTGGAAGCGAAGACACACGGCCGAGGTTGGCCAAAACTGGCTAATCGGCCGATGTTGGCTGACGCTGGCCACGCGCACAGCTGAGTGTGCGCGTGGCCAGCGTCGGCCAACATCGGTCCGGTCTCTTTTTGCGCACTGGCGAGACATTTCTCAGTTCAGCGAGCGTCCAGGCTGCGTGAGGTGGCCATCGTTGGAACGGGAAGAGCCACGGGATTTGGACGAGAAAATTATAGGGCCGGTTTACATTGATGGATTGTTTTTTGTGTACACGGGTCGGTAGCAGCTTGGTACATGAGGGGCCAACATGATGTGTGTGTGTGTGTGTGTGTGTGTGTGTGTGTGTGTGTGTGTGTGTGTGTGTGTGTGTGTGTGTGTGTGAGCGTGTTGTGTGTGTGTGTGTGAGTGTGCGTGCTTGTTTGTGTGTGTTCAGTAGCTTGCTTGCGCGTGTACGTGCGTGTCTGTCTGTCTGTTAGTGATGTGTGTGTCTGTCTGTCTGTTAGTGATGTGTGTGCGAGTGCGTGCGTGTACCAAGAGGTTTGCGATGTATCGGCAGGGGCAGGATCCGAAACAGACACTACCTGATTTCAAGTTTTGCCAACTGCCATACGTCACTGCCAAGCGTCACTGCCAAACGTCACTGCCAAGCGTCACTGCCAAGCGTCACTGCCAAACGTCATTGCCAAGCGTCACTGCCAAGCGTCACTGCCAAGTGTCACTGCCAAGCGTCATTGCCAAGCGTCACTGCCAAGCGTGTATGACCAGGAATTAAACGACAAAGAGAGAAAAGCGCTCCGTCACAACACAAAGTCAGAACGGGTTTGATTCTTTCTTTCTGTTTTCGATGTCTGGAAAATAGTCCTGTGGAACGGGGCAGTAGGAAAGGGTGGTGGGTTTCGTACATAATTGATTGAATTAACTCATTTAGCCCGGCGCACGTATTTCCCAAATTTTGGAGGCGACAGGCGCCAAGCTGATCTGGCACTACCCTTGAATGATCATGGTCGACCCATCTCCTGCTGTAGTGCGTCAGTGCTGAATGGGTTAACCCAGTTGACGCATATTGTGTTTCTGAAATCTGTGTTAACTCGACGCATGCCGAAAGCGTTCAAACCGAGCATGAATACAAAGCGTCGGCATCCCCATCCCCCTCGCCCACCCACCCCGGCCCTCGTCGCGCGCCCGCCCCCCCCCCCTCCTCCCACACACAAACACCCCCCCCCCTCTCCCCCCCCCCCTTTAACCTCGCGTCTTTTCCGCTGAACCTGAACGGTATCGTCAAAGCAGTCAGGGGTGTATCGGGTGTGTAGGTATCGGGGAGGGGGGGGGGGGTAAAACTTCCGCGCTGATCTGTGATTTTGTTCTTTTTGGGGGGTGAAGGGGTGGGGGGCCTGAATGTCGGCTCTAGAACGGTCTGTGAATGCGGAAGGGAAACCAAACGAGATAACGATGTATGCAACCTATAAGAAATTTTTTTTTTTTCACTCGGAATTTGAAATGCATTAGAAAATTGCGGCACCATAAAACCCCTTGTCGTGCACTATCAACTCAGTTTAACAGCAGTGTGGGTAGTGAGTGACATTAACCCTTTATCTGCAGAGAAAAACTGACGACGATCCGCCTGCAAGAGGCAAAGATCCTCATGAGCCCCCGCGGGGGCTCATGAGGATCTTTGCCTCTTGCTTAGACCAATCCATGTTTTTCGGACGGTCATGGCTTTTGGTCGTCGCATAGTGAACGAAGACTTCAGAAGCAAAATATGTTCGCATACCGGCAGGAAGCCATTGGTCTATATCCTTATCTGTAAGTACTATAATGTAGCTTGCATGTGCCCTTGTACAAAATTGAAGCTTTTAGCCTCAGTATGGTATGGGTTAATGAAGCTTAAAGACTTAGCATTTAAGACGTACAATGACTCGACTGATTTGTCTCCCTTGCCGCTGACTCGGTCGCTTCAATTCGATGTGGATGTTCAGTTGAAATGGACGGAGCGCATTCAGGATGAGAGTTTTTAGTGCTAGCGTGTGACTGGCTTTTCGTGAGGGTGACGCAAAGGCCCTAGATGTATTTGACTCGTTTATTTTGATGGATGGGCGTTTTTTGCGTGTGCTTAATCCCTGTTTTATCGGCCGGCAACGATCAGGCTGAGGACTGATCAAGATCTTCCTGTTCAAGTTCTGTTTTATAGAAGCCAATACTGACTCATGGATTTTATTTTCTTTGATTTTATTACAGCTTTCAAACTTGATAAAGGTTTACAAGGCGTGACGCTCAGTGATGTGTATATATGTAGGTATCGGAAACTTGACGTTCTGCCCCGATACCTACATAATATGCACATCAGCATCATCTAATGTAAACTTCTTTTTTTTTTTCAGTTTGTGCAGATATTGAGTGTGTGAGTTTCCGTCCTTTAATGACACCTCTGAGGTGTGTAAATAAAACACTTCAAAAACTGCTGACAACAAGCGCCCACAATATTAAACTGCACATCGGGTTCAGTGCGAACACACACACATCCCACGTACACCTCGTGTTAGTGTAATCAACAGTCGTGGCAGTGTAATCACAGTAGTGTTAGTGTAATCAACAGTCGTGGCAGTGTCATCAACAGTCGTGGCAGTGCAATCAACAGTCGTGGCAGTGTAATCAACAGTCGTGGCAGTGTAATCAACAGTCGTGGCAGTGTAATCACAGTAGTAGTGTTAGTGTAATCAACAGTCGTGGCAGTGTCATCAAAAGTTGTGGCAGTGTAATCAACAGTCGTGGCAGTGTCATCAACAGTCGTGGCAGTGTAATCAACAGTCGTGGCAGTGTAATCAACAGTCGTGGCAGTGTAATCAACAGTAGTGTTAGTGTAATCAACAGTCGTGGCAATGTAATCAACAGTCGTGGCAGTGTAATCAACAGTCGTGGCAGTGTCATCAACAGTCGTGGCAGTGTACTCAACAGTCGTGGCAGTGTCATCAACAGTCGTGGCAGTGTAATCACAGTAGTGTTAGTGTAACCAACAGTCGTGGCAGTGTAACCACAGTAGTGTTAGTGTAATCACAGTAGTATTAGTGTAACCAACAGTCGTGGCAGTGTAACCAACAGTCGTGGCAGTGTAATCACAGTAGTGTTAGTGTAACCAACAGTCGTGGCAGTGTAATCACAGTAGTGTTAGTGTAACCACAGTAGTGTTAGTGTAACCACAGTAGTGTTAGTGTAACCAACAGTCGTGGCAGTGTAATCACAGTAGTGTTAGTGTAACCACAGTAGTGTTAGTGTAACCACAGTAGTGTTAGTGGTGTTAGTATAACCACAGTAGTGTTAGTGTAACCACAGTAGTGTTAGTGTAACCACAGTAGTGTTAGTGTAACCCACAGTCGTGGCAGTGTAATCACAGTAGTGTTAGTGTAACCACAGTAGTGTTAGTGTAACCCACAGTCGTGGCAGTGTAATCACAGTAGTGTTAGTGTAACCCACAGTCGTGGCAGTGTAATCACAGTAGTGTTAGTGTAATCAACAGTCGTGGCAGTGTAATCACAGTAGTGTTAGTGTAACCCACAGTCGTGCGCGGGCCCATTGCGGCTGACCTTGGCCAGAAGGTTTTTTCATACTGCCGGAAAGCCGGCGTGTTTCTTTTGGTGCTTTTTTTTTTTTTCTCCTTTCTTTCTTTTTCTTTTATCTTTTCGATCAAGATAGTCTCTTTAAGACAAGCACTCAAACCACTGTTTATCGCAATCTGTTATCTTAAGTTTCAACTTTTAAATACAAACTGTAACTTCTGGAGTTATTGACGTGCTGTACTAAGGCCCTTGTCATACTGGAGTGTTTGATTGCGTGTTCCTGTACCTGGCCGTACACTGATAGACTTGATACGATAACTAACGGGCAGACAACTGGCTGGGTTATGAGGCATTCTCTCTCTAACCTTTCTGTCATGTGGGCGTAGTTGAAAGTGGGAAGGGGAGGCCGGGGCGAGGGGTCCCTTCCCCCTCCCCCTTCCTAAGAAAGTGTAGGAAGTGTGTGTGTGTGGGGGGGGGGGGGGGCAGAGTATCCTTTGCCCACTCCGTCCACCCATAACCCCCCCCCCCCCCCATCCCCTTTTTTATAAAAAAAAGAAAAAAATCCGCAGAAAAAAAATGATCATGAGATATATTTTTTAAACTTTCTTTGGGAGGAAAAAGTCATACAGTTTTGATTTATATGTTTGATTTTTATTTTAAGTTGCAATATCGTTTGCCTTTACCCCCCGCCCCACCCCTCCCTTCTTTCCTCCTCCACATCCCCATCCTCGCTGACTGCCCCCCCCCCCCCCCACCACCAATACTGTTGTAAATGGGACCAAAACAATAAAGTAAAAAATAACCAACACAGGACTAACAAGAGACATAAATCCTCATGAGCCCCCGCGACAGCGGTAAGTTAGTGCGACTGCGGTAAGTTAGTGCGACTGCGGTAAGTTAGTGCGACAGCGGGGGCTCATGAGGGTTTATGTCTCTTGCAGCTGGGTGGCATTCGCCTTGCCCCGGCAGTTAAGTGTTCAAAGCAGCCACACACGCTATCTACAATTCTCTGAAGTCGGGGTGTGGCTACCAACATGATGGAGTAATTAAATGTATGTCACAAATACAATCTCCTCTCCCTGCTAGTGGTCCTGGGAACGTGAGGGAACAATGACAACTGTGATCCCTTGAGCGGGAGAATCAAGGGAAGTAAGGACCACTGTTTACCTTTGTGTTTCGCGAATGTTAAGGAAGGGTTGTCTCCCTCAAACAGACATAAACGCTGTTTGTTCGACACGAGCTCAACGGATGTAAAGTAAATGTACTGATGTACAAGCGAATGAGAGTGCGTGCGTGTGTGTTCAAGTTGCTGCTACTCTCGACAGACCATATTACTAAGATCAATAGTTGACAGGGGCGGGTCAGTTACCTCGAGTGGTGGTGTGTGTGGGGGGGGGGGGGGGAGTGGCGGCGGGAGGGGGTGGGGGGGGGGGGGTCCAACTTTTGGTTTGGGACCTTCAACTTGACACAAAAGGCCTCCCTGACTCTAGACCTTGCTTCCAGGGGCCGTAAAATCAAAAAGCGAGGGTGAGGGGGGGGGAGGGGAGTAGGTAGGGAGAACGCGCATGCATGTTCACACTCACGCCATTCACCAAAATATCTACCGGGGGGGGGGGGGGGGGGGAGGGCGGGGGGGGGGGGGAGGGGTCCAAACACTTCAAACAGGGAGTTTATTAGAGCACTTTTGTTATTGTTGTTTTTGGGAGGGGGGGGGCGGAACCCTTGTCACCCTCACAACCCCCCCCCCGTCCCCCAGGATCCGCCCCTGGTTTAGGTTCGATGTCGTTCGTGCCGATCAGTGGCCTGACTTAACTCTTTCAGCCCGATTCACGTATTTCCAAAATTTTGGAGGCGTCATCTAACGACTATGCACCTAGCTGTTGCAGGAAATGGATCGACCATGATACTTCAAGGGCAGTGCCAGAATAGCTTGGCGCCTGTCGGCGCCAAGCTAATCTGGCACTACCCTTGAATTATCATGGTGGACCCATCTCCTGCTGTAGGGCGTCGGGGCTGAATGGGTTAAGAGACTTGAATGGCCGGACACAATTACATGGCCACACACCACAGTCTCGTCGGCATTCGACTCACAGCAGCCGAGGAGAACGGACCTCCGCTCCTCGCCTAGCCAGAGAGAAAGCAGAGATCCAACGGAGAACGGACACCGCACCGCTCCGCTGGGTAGCCAACCGACACACAAACCTCCCCTCACAAGCAAAACCAAGTAACAGCACAGATGGCCTCCAAGAAAAGCAAGCCGCCCGCCCTTGTTAGAGCGAACAGACGCCGAACCAACAAGGACCAGGTGGAAGACTATACCGCCAGTCTCCCCTAGGCGCCACAACAACAAACAAAGGCTACAAAGGTGACAAGAAGCCAACGGCCTCCATAGTCCCCACCTTTTCAGCGAAGAGATCAGCCAGCGCAGTCGTACTGGGAACAGGTGGGGGATTCACCCCCTCCCCCCCCCCCCCCAGGCGCCGCAACCAACTCGGCCAAGGGAACAGCCAAAGTGGGGGCTTTTGCCCCCGCAACAAAGAGCCTACTCACCACGACAGATGACACACCTTGAACACCTGGCACTTCAAGGAATGCCGATACCATCGAAGGGGCTGTTTCCCAAGTTCGACGAGCTTATGCGGAGAAACTCGAGCCAGTTGAACCACGCCGCAGTCCCCGAAGAAGAAACAACGGCACCCGCCAGCCCTCAACCACCCCCACCCCCCACCCCCAACAAGAAGAGCCCGAGGACTGGTCAGAGCCGTCGTCTGGGCCGGACCACCCACCCTCCCCACCGCCGGTCGATTTCCCCGAATCAATCACTCGGGAACGGCCGGCATCGACGGAGAAAGGGGAGGTCCGGCTGAGAAGCATAGACTTTGACGACCTTGTGCTGCTGCTACAGGACGTAGTACCCGCCATCACTTCGATCGGTGGCGACCGATACTACCGAACACTGGTCACCGCCCGGTGGCTGGTGCACACAGGGGCTATTAGAGACCTCTACCTCCAACCAACCAAGAGCACGGCCAGCCAAGCCACAACCCAATCAACAGATGGCGAATGCCAAGCAAGCCCGGATAGAAAATCGACGGGGACAACAGCCGCCCCACCGACTGCAGCCAAAAAGATTGGCACCACACCCATCATCACTCAAGACAGTAGCTGCGGAAACACCGCCACACCCACGGAAGAGACTGGCACAGACGCACCCCCGGTCCCAGTCTACGAAGAGCAAATACTCACAAACCAGATAGGTGAGGCTAGCGCTGGCAGAATTGTCAGTACTCAAACCAAGGGGAATCACAGCGCTGGACAGACAACAGTTAGATCCCCTGCCCCCGCCTATCAGGCACCCAATCGCCAGCCCACAGAGAAATACGCAGGTATAGAATAAGACAATCATTTCCATCCTCAAAAAAGGATGGATCAGGTCTCTTATATAACCCATGTCTTTCTCCGGAACTTAGGAAGTAGGCAGGAGAAACATACATACACAAACATGAAGGTGCGCTACTATATGTGGTCGGGTAAATACCCTGATTTCCCACAGTAGATGCACAGAACATTACACAACAATGTAACGATACAAATTTTGCCTCGAGTTATACGTGATACTCACAAACCAGATAGGTGAGGCTAGCGCTGGCAGAATTGTCAGTACTCAAACCAAGGGGAATCACAGCGCTGGACAGACAACAGTTAGATCCCCTGCCCCCGCCTATCAGGCACCCAATCGCCAGCCCACAGAGAAATACGCAGGTATAGAATAAGACAATCATTTCCATCCTCAAAAAAGGATGGATCAGGTCTCTTATATAACCCATGTCTTTCTCCGGAACTTAGGAAGTAGGCAGGAGAAACATACATACACAAACATGAAGGTGCGCTACTATATGTGGTCGGGTAAATACCCTGATTTCCCACAGTAGATGCACAGAACATTACACAACAATGTAACGATACAAATTTTGCCTCGAGTTATACGTGATACTCACAAACCAGATAGGTGAGGCTAGCGCTGGCAGAATTGTCAGTACTCAAACCAAGGGGAATCACAGCGCTGGACAGACAACAGTTAGATCCCCTGCCCCCGCCTATCAGGCACCCAATCGCCAGCCCACAGAGAAATACGCAGGTATAGAATAAGACAATCATTTCCATCCTCAAAAAAGGATGGATCAGGTCTCTTATATAACCCATGTCTTTCTCCGGAACTTAGGAAGTAGGCAGGAGAAACATACATACACAAACATGAAGGTGCGCTACTATATGTGGTCGGGTAAATACCCTGATTTCCCACAGTAGATGCACAGAACATTACACAACAATGTAACGATACAAATTTTGCCTCGAGTTATACGTGATACTCACAAACCAGATAGGTGAGGCTAGCGCTGGCAGAATTGTCAGTACTCAAACCAAGGGGAATCACAGCGCTGGACAGACAACAGTTAGATCCCCTGCCCCCGCCTATCAGGCACCCAATCGCCAGCCCACAGAGAAATACGCAGGTATAGAATAAGACAATCATTTCCATCCTCAAAAAAGGATGGATCAGGTCTCTTATATAACCCATGTCTTTCTCCGGAACTTAGGAAGTAGGCAGGAGAAACATACATACACAAACATGAAGGTGCGCTACTATATGTGGTCGGGTAAATACCCTGATTTCCCACAGTAGATGCACAGAACATTACACAACAATGTAACGATACAAATTTTGCCTCGAGTTATACGTGATACTCACAAACCAGATAGGTGAGGCTAGCGCTGGCAGAATTGTCAGTACTCAAACCAAGGGGAATCACAGCGCTGGACAGACAACAGTTAGATCCCCTGCCCCCGCCTATCAGGCACCCAATCGCCAGCCCACATGGAAATGATTGTCTTATTCTATACCTGCGTATTTCTCTGTGGGCTGGCGATTGGGTGCCTGATAGGCGGGGGCAGGGGATCTAACTGTTGTCTGTCCAGCGCTGTGATTCCCCTTGGTTTGAGTACTGACAATTCTGCCAGCGCTAGCCTCACCTATCTGGTTTGTGAGTATCACGTATAACTCGAGGCAAAATTTGTATCGTTACATTGTTGTGTAATGTTCTGTGCATCTACTGTGGGAAATCAGGGTATTTACCCGACCACATATAGTAGCGCACCTTCATGTTTGTGTATGTATGTTTCTCCTGCCTACTTCCTAAGTTCCGGAGAAAGACATGGGTTATATAAGAGACCTGATCCATCCTTTTTTGAGGATGGAAATGATTGTCTTATTCTATACCTGCGTATTTCTCTGTGGGCTGGCGATTGGGTGCCTGATAGGCGGGGGCAGAGGATCTAACTGTTGTC
The DNA here is from genome assembly GCA_036245525.1 of Semisulcospira habei. Classification (NCBI taxonomy): domain Eukaryota; kingdom Metazoa; phylum Mollusca; class Gastropoda; family Semisulcospiridae; genus Semisulcospira; species Semisulcospira habei. The sequence goes on from BTPG01000007.1 coordinate 144,294,870, forward strand.
TGTCCAGCGCTGTGATTCCCCTTGGTTTGAGTACTGACAATTCTGCCAGCGCTAGCCTCACCTATCTGGTTTGTGAGTATCACGTATAACTCGAGGCAAAATTTGTATCGTTACATTGTTGTGTAATGTTCTGTGCATCTACTGTGGGAAATCAGGGTATTTACCCGACCACATATAGTAGCGCACCTTCATGTTTGTGTATGTATGTTTCTCCTGCCTACTTCCTAAGTTCCGGAGAAAGACATGGGTTATATAAGAGACCTGATCCATCCTTTTTTGAGGATGGAAATGATTGTCTTATTCTATACCTGCGTATTTCTCTGTGGGCTGGCGATTGGGTGCCTGATAGGCGGGGGCAGGGGATCTAACTGTTGTCTGTCCAGCGCTGTGATTCCCCTTGGTTTGAGTACGAAGAGCAAAGCACAGCGACCGACCCACCAGTACAAGAAGGCGACACCACCCCACGCCCACCAACCAACTAACCTGCCACCAGTCAGCGGAAGCGCAACAGGCCACCCAAGCGCTTTGGAGAAGCGACACGCCGGACCTGACTACTCCCCACGCCACCACCACACCTCCGACTGCCACCGCAACACCGCCACCCACCTCGCTGCACCCAACGCCCGACACCCAGACCCAGACTCCACTGGCCACCACCACCGCCACCCCAACTCCCTAGACCCCTCCATACCCAGCCACGGTTTCGCCGGCCACCATCACCACCGCCACCACTCGTGCTACAACTTCTAGAGTGGCTGGCCTACCAACACCCCCCAGCCTGGCACTGAAACAGCAACGGTTCCCCGGCCACACCACCCGCCTCCTCCACCACCAACCACCCGGCCCTGGCAACACCATCAGCCACTGCGCGACGGAGCGACGGACAGTCAGCAAGGCAGGCCCCTGCCCCCCCCCCCCCCCCCCCCCCCTCAGACGAAATCAGCGATAGCTGGAAGTCTTAGTCCCTGTAAAAATTGCACTTGCACAGTCTCGTCCCCGCACTGTCCAGACTATAGCCCCAGTCAGTGCGGTTATCCCCTCATTCAGGCTGTTATATTCAGCATAGCCACACACTACAAGCTTTAAAACTATTGGTTGCTACCCTTCAGCAGCTGTTTATTGGGTTTCAAGTGACAGACACTCACCACAACGTCAGTGATTCTCAAGCATCGTTTGTGCTTAGACTGCGTGCCCTGAGAGGATTTCATGTTATTAGCTCTTGTCAGGTACGCCCTGAACTCGCCACTGCTTGGTGCGCTTTAAAAAAAAAAAAATGTCGTCCGCTGAGAGACGGTGTTACGCATGACAAAGACACTGTGTGCTGCAGTCGTTAAAGTGCTGCAGTTAGTACTCTATTCTTACCACATACCTATAGACTGTGTTGTGTTATCCTTACACTGTTCTTTCTCAGTTATACATTTCAACTCTAACTATGACTAGTTTTGCGTTTCCGAAGTGACGATGTATCATTCCAAGGAAAGGTACACAAATCTGCGCATCGGGAACTTCAACATCTATCTGACTTAATTAATAAGGTATCCGGCCTGAGCGTGTATTTAAACAAGCCTGATCCATTCCACCTGTTTGGTCTTTGTGAGACTCGTTTAAATCTAAGTTCCAACAAGAACGATGAAGTAATTAATATTCCATTTTTTTCTCTATTTCGTCGCAGTGACACTAATGGGCCTGGTCAAACAGACATTGCTGTTTATGTTCACACTTCAATCCAACATCTTGTCCGTAGACGTGTCTAGAAACGGACCCCGAAGTCGAGTGTGTCTGGATGGAGACTGATACGATGCCCCAAAGCCCGACACTGAAAGTGGGTCTTTACAGGTGAAATTGTGAGAGAAAAAAAATGCTTTTATTATTCAGATCTTGGGGGGCGGAAGTATAGTCTCAGCGTAGGGGTGCTTCTGTCACCCTGTCCGCGCCACTGAATCTGAATGCTGACAGTACATGTGACGAGCTGTTAGCGCGGTTTTGGCCTAAGCTGGAAACCATACTACTAATTGACGCTTCCGGTTTCAGTGGCTGCTAAGGGGTGGCTGATCTCTTCAGGGCCCAACTGATCGGAGGGACGGCTAAACTTCCGTGAAAAATTGCACCTGCTAAGGCCTTTAAGTTGTCTTTTATGTTTCTAGTGATAATAGAACAATAAATAGGGCATAACTATTATTGAGTACAATACGAGGTAGGTCTTCTGTGCGAGTTAAAGTCTTATTTGCTTTTCCACATCGACTTTTCTATAAAAAAAAAAAAAAAAAGATTTTTACGACGGCTGCAGCTTTTCTACGCGCGTGACCTGGGCACGAAATTACGTTGAAATATTCTACCGTGGCCGTCTTATTTCCTCTTTCCTATACAAGATGTCTGCTAGCAAATTTCAATGTTCTTATAGTCGGGATACAATGTTCATCTTCAACAAACCAAGGGGAATTACTTAGCGCTGGACAACAGATGTTCATCTTCAGTTCTCCAGTCCTTTTGGACCGCCTTTATCTTTTGAAACAGTGTAGATACAATATAAAGGAGCCAGTGACAAAACGTCATGCGTGTAACAACAGACATAGTTTTACTTTTAGTCAAGAAAACCACACTAAAACATGACATTTATGCTTTTTGTGATACCCCTATGAAGACATTGTTTGAATATTTACATAGCTCTCATAGGGGTTTTTTTCCACCAAAATGGACTTATGTAGGATAATTTTCATGTGTATCGTGTATGTCTAGTAATATAATTATATACATGTCTAGTAGAACACACCCTTGACAAGGTAAGCTCCACAAACAACCTGGACCTAAGCATACAGAAGGACACCAGCTGGGATACCCACATCACCGATATGCAATGAGGCAAACTAGACATGAGGACGTAGCTTAGTGGATAAGACACTGCGCTGGCACTCGTAAGATCTTGGGTTCGAATCCCCTAGTGGGCAGGAATGGGATATGGATTTTTCCTCATTCCCTTTGAGTCAAATTTACCTACAGACTCGGCTTACGGTTGCCTGTCTCGCCTAGCGCTATACTGGTTGGGGTTTAAACCCTGGAGACTGCTATCGTAGCCAGGCAGGCCTAGCCGGAGGCACCGAAACAGAAGCTGGCTCCCAACACCTCCCTCTCCCCCCTCCCCCCCTGCCCGCACCCAACCCATTCACCCTTCCCCAGTTTGCCAACTTAGTAACCAGATAAAAAGTAAGCTAATCCATTGGTTAGTTGGGTGGGGTTTTTTTGCGCACCACCAGCAACCAACAATAATGGTCAATTGGTTGGCCGTGGCAAGAAAACTAGAAGTATGTCCAGTGTGACAACAAACATTTTTTCCTCAAACAAAAAAAAAGGCACAGAAATATATTTGTATTTTTGTTATCTAAGGATAATGACTGAAGAATTTTTATTTTTTGACGATAGTGAAAGTAAACTTACTTTTAAAAGGAATAAAAAATGTTTTATGCTTATAATATCTCAGAGAACAGTTTATAACATCAATTTTGTATTAAAGAGAATAATCCCAAAAGAAAAACTGACTTATTATAATTATATTTTTCACCATATCCCCACCATAACAATCAACATTTTCAGAAAGGGCTAGATTTAAGTGTATTTTAGTATTCTCTGCTAGAAATCATCTATTTCTGCATTCACAAGACTTTAATTTCACATGCCCACATGAGAGATACTTCAAAACTAACCAGTGCATAAAATAAGCCTATTTTTTAGACATCTAAGTTGGTTGATTTGGACATTTCTGTTAGTTGTTACTCTTGGCACAAACGACCTTTTGTCACAGGCTCAAATATATACTGCGAACATTTTGCAAGCTGTGCTTACAGACACCATAATTTGATTGTGTACGACAGTTAGGATGAGGAAAAAGCTCTACCCATTTTGTCCAACCAGATAATCAATCCATGAGCCATGAGGTTTGTGTTATACTATAGGGCTGTTCTCTCTTTTTGTCTAGGCAATCATTAAGACACTGAAGCGGGGGTTGCTGCTCACCACTGAATACCTTGGACACAAAATGGAGCTAGTGCAGACTATGGACATCAAAATAGAAATTGATGTTGCTGGTGACCCATGGGTGACTCAGGAATATGGTAAATTTCTTGTTGTGTTGTTCCTAATGAGTTAAGTAGTTAGAGACTAAGGCCATCTCAAGGCAGTTGTTCCTGATGAATATGGACATTTAATGCATGTCTGTAAGAACCAGCCATCCTCCGTTGTAAAACTTTAATGTTAGTATTTTCTAAGACTGTTCCAGTCAGTCTTCTAAATTGGCCCAAGGATACTCTGTGGCAGGACCTGTCAAAACTTGCCAGTTTCAGTTACCTCTCACAAAGGTCAAGGGACATGGGAGGTTTGACAGGCCAAAGAACACAGTGCTGTTTCCGTACTGTCCAGTCTCTTAGCCATAGTCAGTCTGACTCATCTCTTAATTTTTCATGGCGACATACATTCAATGTTTTTTGTTTTTTCACAAGCAGTGCAGGCACGTCCTGAGAAAGTTTTGTTGCTGTTGGGACATTAAGCAATGTACAACCAACCTAATTTTTCAATCCCCTAAAATACACTACTGCCCACCAGCTGTACATTTACCATGCACAAAATACCCACAAAGAAACAGCACATTGACAGTCACATTTCTTGGCTATGAACCTGATATCTTTCCAACCCCACACCCAAGCACAGCTGAAATCGGCGTGCCCCTCAAATCACTACGGCAACTCAACATAGGCCCACAATTGTCCACTGGATAAACTCAGGGTGGTATGATTCAAAGTACCAAACATGTCTCCTCTCATCTAACCAGAAATTTCCAGCAAATTCCAACATTCAGCCCTACTACAAATTTTCAAGATTCAAGATAACTTTATTGCTGCTATATAGTAAAATTTGTCTTGCCACCTCAGGTGCTGCTCACATTCACTCACTCGCTCATTCCACAAATTACAAGAACAGAGCTACAAAATGGATAATGACTCGGGACGGGTGAAGCCTGTTGCCAAGGCATCTAATAGCTAGCGCCAGTAGCTTTATCCCGACCCGAACCTCCCTGACAAAAACAGAATGCTAAGACAGCCCTATGTCTCTTGAACACACTATTTTATGTTCTTTTGTTAAGTTCCTACTTGACTAATGCTAGTACATGAAAATACAAGTTAACAACAGAGACAAAATAACGTCAATTGGAAAATGATCTCCGATCTAGGCAACATAAAAACAACGGTGAAAACTGCACCTGGGGGCCCGTCGCCATAGTACAGCGACGGTGTTTAGAGGGCACCGCTCCGACGAAGTCCGTCAACACTATTATAACACATAAATGTCATTATGGCAACAGCCGTGAGTCATTATGATGAAATAAAACCAGCACACCACCCCCCTCCCCTCGCCCCACACACACACACACACACAGTCGTGTTCACTGGCACGCCGCTTGTTGGGAAACATCTCTGTGTCAGCAGCTAAGAGGTCGGCCGGCCAGGCAGTTCCATGCAACATAAAAAACGGCCGGCACGGTAAAACGCAGTAAGATTACTAAGAATGTAGTAAAGCTCGCTGGTGAATGCTTCTCTGTATGCTTCCAAGCTTTTCTGTGGAGCCATCCAGAATAAGGAAACATCTGGCAATGCGTTGGTCTGTGAGTGTGATTTATGTAGGCAAAATTATTTTTAAAAACACCGGTCCTCTTACTGCCTGAACTGCCCAATTTGAATATGTAATATGACCTGAAAAATGTGTGAAAAATGCATAATTTTCACCTTGAACGCTTGCTCATTTTAGTGACCATTTGGAAAGGTCGTGTCACATGGGTCAGATTATCTAATCTGGATCGTGTAGCTTTGCGTGCTTGTTATCTGATTGATTTTTCAAACTTTTCTGTAAAATTTGGCATGATGTAGCTGATGATAAGGTCTGAGAATTCTAATTTGATCAACCTTTCACAATATTAGTCAAGGGTGATGTGAGGTTGGCAGAAGTATGTAAAAAGCATAAAGTTTTAGAAAACATGGATTTCACAGGTAAACAAAGCCAGCTACAGTAGATCCTCCAATGAATTTGATCTCTGTTGCCAAAGAAAAAGTGGCTGTAAACAGCAGGTGACTGTTCATGGCAGGTTTGATAAAAACAGACCTAGGCGTGCTTGTGACACTCGGAATCGAATAGGAGCATATAGATGTTCCATCACTGAAATGGGATGTCCGTTGGCCTCTTCATGCTTCAGTGAAATGTGATACATGTACTAGTGATGCCGATGTTTCTTTACCTTCAGTGATGAAAGAAAATAAACTTTTGCTTGTGTGTACTAGTACTGGAGGGAGAAAGAGCGACGCATATCGGTGTATGTCGCTGTCATGTTCTTGTCTATATATAGTATAGGAGTGGGTGGGTGGTGGAGAATAGAGGGCGTGGCACTGACATGAGCCGGGTCAATATCCCGTCACCTTATTCCTCCGATAATTACCGAGCGGAGACAAAATGTGTTTACTTTTCCCCGCCTATGTGTAACCATTTTCTTTTTCTCACCATTTTTTTCCCATGGCTAAGCACACACCTTTGTAGCATGGAATCATTAGAACTGACCCCACGGTTTGTGACCAGTCATCCATTTCAGTACTAAATGGCAGCCACTGCAGTGATTCGTTTTGATGCCATGATTTCTTGACTGACTGTGGAATTCATAGCTCTCCTGAAGAAGCGAATGTTCTCTATACACACCAGTCTTTGGAAATAACAAACACAAAAACATGCACTTTGACGCATGTATGCTCTAGATTCTCATAAAATCCTGCAGTCGGCTGCAGGGGCACACGAGTCGGAATGTCTGACCACAGGCCTACCATACTCAACCTATAAAGTCAATCTCAGCACTGTTATGTAACACACCATATAGTGTACGAGTGCTGAGATGGCTTTGGAGGCCTGTGGTACTGACACGCACCTTTGTGCATGTACGCACTTAGTTATAATCATAAATCCCTTCCATCTGCAGGGGTGTGTGAGAGTTTCTGCCAACCTGGCAGCTGCTGTGAAAGAGCAGTCAAATTTTGGTCACATCGGAAGATAACATAAACACACAGTAAACCGACCTGAAAAAAATATGATATGGACACGGTCGAGTAGATAACGTGACCTTTGTTACGGACCACATACACAGGTTGCGAGCCGATGGCACGTCCGTTATTGCATAATGACATGACATCTGGGCTTTGAGTGTGGCTGTTGGCTAGGTGTCGAGCGAGCAGTCACTGACCATCGTGCATGGCGGCTTTACTGCTTGAGTCTGGCCGTGGTTGTAAATTTAAGGTATTTTTTGCCGTTTTTGGCTCCCATAAGCTGGCCATTGGGTACGTTAGGCAGGTGGCCGTAGAATCAAGGTTCTTGATATAGTAAACATCATCTGTACATCGCGAAAGTGACCATGAACAGCAGGTGACTGTAAAAATTGGTTACTGTTCAAAGGAGGTTTTACTGCATTTACATAAGGTGCGCGTCACATGGGTTGGATTATCTATCTGGATCGCGTAGGCATATGGGCCATAAGGGCTTTATGGTCTCCTTATCAGATTGTTTTTCCAAACTTTTCTGTAAATTGGCAACAAGGTATCTAATTTGATTGACCTTTCGCAAAGGGTAAGGGTGATGTGAGGTTGGCAGAGGTGTAAAAAATTCATAAAGTTTTAGAAAACCGATTTCTCAGACCCTGTACAAAAGCTGCAGCTATTTACATTTGTTGGGCCACTTGAACACTTCATTTCAGTGACCTGTCTGAAAGGTCAGATTATGTGACTAGGTCATGCACATGGTCCTTAAGAGCGCTTTTTTTTTTTTTTTCTTAAAATAAATTTTTATAGTTGTGTCACCCCTGCCACAAGTCAAACACTTTCGTGACTCAGTATCCAATCTGGAACATGGGTGACTGGTTTCTTACATCAGCAGATTTAATTATAAACACGTGGATGACAGTCTTCAGTCCTGGAGACTGATTCAAAGCCTAAGGGCTGGCTTAACTGGGCGAGACAAACCCGAACCATGTCTCGGCGAGACACCTGAGACAGTCAATGCGAGATACCCGTTCCACCCATTTATTAGGTTCGGCATGTCTGATCTTGTCTCGGAGAGTTCGCCGAACCTATTAAAGGGTGGGTCGGGTATCTCGCATTGACTGTCTCGGGTGTCTCGCCGAGATGAGGTTCGGGTTTGTCTCGCCCAGTTAAGCCAGCCCTTAATGTTCAGCATTTTGGTTCAGACAACATTTCTTGAGACAGCCAGTTCCATCTGCAAGACTCATAGATACTGATGACCCAGTATGACTGTGTGAGGGCCCACTGTGACCAACTTTGGTCCGATAGCTTTTTGTGTACCGGAGAGAGTTGATGACTCTTGCTGGCCATGACCATGGGGCATAGTCAGTCCGTGACTGTTTTCAGGCCTTCACTTTTTGACACTGTCACCTATGCAATCACTGTTTGATGTATGTGTGATGTTAGGAGAGTTCTGCTTAGATTTGTTGAGAGGTGATTACAGTTTTACCCTCCCACCTATTTAGGATCATCATTTTTAAGCCCCGTCTATTTATAGAAGGGATTTTTAGGACAGGTCGCGGTTGGGTGATTAGTATTTAGCATGTCCATGATGTCAAAGGCGGGCAGACGAAACCTCTAACAATTGATGTAACAAGATAATAACAAGATGGGATGAACCATAACACACAAAAGTTCATTCTATATGAGAGCTGTCTTCACTTAAGGGGTCGCTTCCTTTTGTCTTTGACTTCATTCTCAATCTGATGTTGTAATATCTCCTTTTGAGAAAGCCTCACAGATGTGCCAATGCGCCATAGTGAACTCTATAAGGGGTGCATGCAGTGCATACCTGTCATTGGTTTGTCAAACATCATTTGTCATGACGTATTTTTTCGTTTATATGTAATTTTATATTTAACGTGATATGAGTTTCGCTTTTGCTTCAAGACTTTGGAAAATGGTGACAAAACTAGAATTTGACAGTACAATTTCAGTCCTGCTATAAATCAGGTTGACTTTACCTAGGTACTAAATGCTATATAAGTTCACCTGCATGCTCTTCTGAACGGTATTATTATGGTATTCTTACTCATTTCCTGTATCCCGTCACTAAGTGCACTTGAGAAACGCGCGCTGCCTATCCCCTCAGTTCGCGCCTAGCCGCCGACCAGGTCGGACGTACCCTCATTACATGCCGCCCGTGCCTAGTGACCGACTTTCACTCTTGTCCCGCAGTTGTTGATTGTCGTGTGTACGGTGTGTGCAGTACCTAGTGTAACGTAGGAGTATTTTTCCTGTGTGGATTATTACTGTGTAATTGTGGTTGTGATGTCGGATTTAGAAGAGTGGACATGATTTCGGACGACAACGTCTTAGACGTGGATGAGGAGATTTCGTTGATGAAGGTGAGTGTTTTAGTTAACACTGGCCCCGCCTGACCAAGTGTCACGGACACGAGACTCAGAGCAAAACAAACAGTTTTGCAGCTTTCTGTAAAGCGGTGCAACTTCTCACGGAGAAGGCCGCTGACCAAGTGTCACCGACACAAGACTCAAGGCAAAACAAACAGTTTTGCAGCCCTCTGCAAAACGGTGCAACTTCTCACGGAGAAGGCCGTTAACACTCTGGGAAAAAAGCAAAAGACCGCAGGACACCGTCCACACTGGTCCTTCAGCTAAATGCCGCAGACGTGTTTTCCGCCTCAAATGCCAGCACGGCTGGTCACAGGGAAGGCAGAACGGCGAAATGCAGAGGCAAAAAATACAGAAAGGGAACCGCTTGACGCAGGGGGGGCATGGGACTGCGGAGATTATAGGAGATGATAATTTGGCCGATACGGAGGCAGCCTTTCGTGTCTCGGAAGAGGCGGGGCCACCGGTCAAAGAAAGATAGGCAAACTGACCTACTTAATTCCCGTTTGGCTTGAAGCGGCTGTGGCATAAAAATCTCCAAGAAAAGCTGTTACAAAATTCCCGAAAACTGCAAAAATATGAGTGTACCCTGCACAAATGCAGTGGTGTTTCTTGTGCTAAAAGTCCACCGGACAGACAGACGTACGAATGTACAATACTGAAACTACCCTTTCTAAGGCAGCTGTCGCGGTGCCCATGTGCACCAATAAGCCTCTGACCTAGAAACTTGGAGCGAGCGCTTTCGCCGCGAAAAATTTGCCAGCATCTGTGCTCTGCACGTGGCAATGACCTCTGCTGGTGGCTCTAACCTACATAGAGCGTATATATTTAACCTCTTGGCACAGATTTTGGGAAACTCCCCCACACAAGCCCGCGAAACAGAGAAAAGCGGTCAAGATATGCCAGCCACAAACTGGCAGGACCAATGGTGAGGACTCCTTTTTAGACCGACACAGAAAGGTTGGCTGAAAGCGGGTTACTATATGGGGCGGAAAAGCCTACCCCCGCTTGGAGAGTTTTTCCCTGCGGGAAGTTTTTAGACGCACACCTATCACTCCCCTCTACCGGAGGTCAATATGTTTTAACTGTGCATACCTTGGGTGCATGAGTACCTGAGCGGGAAACATTTGTAGTTTTTTCAAAACCGGCCAGATTGATACAAAAGTGAACATTTGGAAAACCTTTTTTTTTCTAACAAGGAAGTACTAGAAACGATCATAGGTGTGAAACTTAGTTTTGCGCAGACACCTGACACTAAGCTGTGTAAAGCACATGTATACCCAATGAAGCAGAAAACAAAATAATGAAAGCAGGAGTCAAAGACCTGCTACGAAAAGGGGTCATAAATTAAAGAGTCTTGCAATGAAGCAGAGCAATTTGTCTCACATTTTTTCTCAGAAAAAAACATGACCGAACCATACCCACCGGGTTATATTTTTCGGTTTCTGAACAAGGACATTGAGTACCACTCAGAAATTCAAAATGAAAACCATTCATACTGCACTTAATATTGTCACTAAGGACTGCTATTTCGCATCGCTTGATCTTCGAGATGCGTACTACTCCGTCTCTGTACATACCGAACTGAATACCAGTAAAATTTCGCTGGAAAGACAAATTGTATTGTTCCCAAGCATCGCCAGTGGGCCTTGGCCCGATACCCAGGAAGTTTACGAAACTCACAAAACCAATCCTGGCAAGGCTACATGATTTGAATCATTCAATCATATCCTTCATTGACGACAACCTCTTAGTGGGCACCACAAAAGAGGACACAGTTCAAAATGGTATTGATACGGTTCAACTGCTTGATGCAGGGGGTTTCGACGGTCCACGGGGACAAATCTCAATTCCTACCCACGCAAGAGATTACATACTTGGGATTTGTGATTGATTCTATCGACATGTCGATGATACTGACGAACGAACGTAAGCAAAAACTGAGCGAAGCGTGCTCCTAAATAATGAGAAAACCAGTAGCCAACATTAGAGCAGTAGCTTCTGTCATTGGGCTGATGGTAGTAAGTTTTTTCAAGTACTCCTAGGCCCTATCTCTATTATAGGGTCTTTAACCAAAAGAAAACCCAATTTCTCAAAGAAAACAAAGGAAACTGAAAGAGAATCATGCCTATAACACAAGATGCGGTTCTTGAGCAGCAATGGTGGGGTGAAAACATCGAATACCAAAGAGCTCCCCTACAGAGGGAAGACCCTACCTTTACGCTGAAAACAAACAACTCATTTTCCAGACAGGCCGGTAGCTGTTGTAAGGGGTTTTTGGAACGAAAATGACAAAAACAAAAACTGCTGAAAACTATTCCTTTTGGATTAAAATTGCCCTCCCGTAGAATCGAACTCAAACCACTCCACGTGCGTGACTGCCAAGACAACACCAGGACGTAGCTACAGAACAAGCACCACGGAAGTCAGCTTCTGCTAAACAAGCACCAATGCGAACGTGTAGCAAAGAACCAGTAGCCCACTGTACGCAGGTACCAAGACTGTAAAAGCAGACCGCACTGTCTGACAAGAGACAGGTACCAGACACAAGACTCTGAAAATTCGACCTAACCATTCATGTTATCCATAGAAAACATGCTGCTATTTCAAGTATGACCATCCCAGACCCTGACTTCACTCCTTTTCTTCATCGTTCGACTGATTGCATCCTTTAACATTCAGCTAGTCGTCCTGCACCAAGATAAACACAGCTACACAGCCCGGGGACTGTATGGCTACCGTCTGCAACCATAGTGTCATAACCAGTCTAGTCGCAATATTCCCCCATTCGGCTCAGTGGTCACTGCACATAAACCATAATGCAAATGTCACCAAGCCAGGACTGACTCTATCGCACCAGTCCTCCATAGTGCATAACCAGCGAGCTGCACAACAGACTACCTCATGCCAAGCAACGAATACTACGCTACTCAGTCCACGTCGTCGCGACACCTTGCCACAGACCGGCCGACTCTCTGCTTCAGTATGCAAGCGATTTCATCCCAATCGTCTCATGGATCGTGGCGACTGGCCACCTGTCGCTTGTATGAAGGATACATCACTCCTAGATGGTACGCGAGTGAGAGATCGGTGGATCATGTCTCACCGCCGCTAGCCGAGGCAGTCAAATTTCTTGCATTATTGGCACTCGATGACCTGTGCTATAAAGTATAATGCTATGGCTACAGAAGGGTCAGCGCTCAGCTGTTATTTGTGTTGATGGAGTGCCGCTAGGGTCTACAGAAGTGATTAAGAGATTCATGAAGGGTGTTGTTGAGAGAAAACTGTTTCCCAAATACCATAGCACATGGAAGGTGAATGTAGTGCTGCACATGCTAAAGACGTGGGTGCCTCTAAACAAACTTACGTTCGGCAATAAACTCACGCTAAACTGGTAATGCTTATTGCTTTGCTCTCTGGATAGAGGTGCCAAACGCTACGAGCGCTAAATGTTACTATCATGCAAGTGTATATGTTATGTAACTAAGCTGTTAAAACATTCCATATGAGGAAAACATCATTCATCAGGAACCCATTGAATTTCATGCTTTTCCAACAGTCAATTCTTTGTATGTGATTCATACATTAAAAATATTTGAAACAAAACTGAAGACAGACTGGAGCTGACGGACAAAACAGATTTGTTTGTTGCAATCCTCGCTCTGCACACTGAGCAGGCCAAGCTCGAATACTGTGGCCAGGTGGTTAAAATGGACTCAAAAGAGAGCACAGGTGGAGTACTTTGCATTATTCTGCTCAGTCCACCAAACTGGCCAGAGCCTCAGCAGCATAAGATATGGGTGCTTCCATTGATGTCATCATGAAAGCTGCGAGATGAACGTTATTATTGCCGGGTGCCGCGTGTGAAACTCACCTTATGTCGGTTGGTGATGGACAGGTATCTGGCAAAGAAGTGGAGATAAGGCTGCTTGTCATTTCAGTATGACTCGGCCTTTACGCTCATTACCACTGTTGCTCTCAAATCTCAAGTGCACTTAGTGACGGGATACAGGAAATGAGTAAGAATTGTTAGCAATACAGCGAGACTTACCTGTAAGGTGAAGCTGATTGCAAATTCTTACGAATTTGTTGTAGACCGGAACTAGTGCACTTGCCCACCCCACACTGTGTTGAAGAGCACTGCGCTCTACCCTGCCCTTTCACTTCGTTGTAAGGTGCGCTTGTTCCGGGGTTCCTTCAGTGGTAATGAGCTGTCTTTCAATACTGAGGGGATAGGCAGCGCGCATTTCTCAAGTGCACTAGTTCCGGTCTACAACAAATTCGTAAGAATTTGCAATCAGCTTCACCTTACAGGTAAGTCTCGCTGTATTGCTAACAATTATTACAAAGCCGGTCGATATGTGTGTGCGTGCGTGTCCCGCGCTCCAAACACCCTCAAGAGGCATTGACGTTCTCTGGGCACATGAGAATCTATGCCTTTTGGAGATGCACACATGTGAGAGAAAGAACGAGCAAGCTAGTGAGAGAGAATTACGTCATATTTAGAATACCTCTGGGTGGTGATGAAGTTGCCTCTTTTTACGTCACCGCCACTGTCTGACTTTCTCCAGATGTCACGATATTTTACTGTTTATTTTTTTTCGGAAAATTCATTTTTACTGAAGAAGTTGAAAAGGTACAAATCCGTGCTAACGAACACATCCAGTGTCTTTCTCCAAATTAGCTATATCAGATCACCTGTAAGCTTTTCTGAAAGCATGACGATGTGTGCGCGTTAGTGTGTGCATGCGCGTGCTCTCCAAACATCTCCAAGAGACATAGTGTGCATGCGCGTGCTCTCCATTGCATGCGCATGCACACTAGCTCGTGAGCTCATGAGGATCTATGCCTCTTGAAGATGCGTGCATGTCTGAGTAAGAGAGAGCGCGGCATTGCTAGAGAGAATTGCGTCATATTTACAGTATTATGTCTATCTGCATGGTGACGGAGTTGTTGTATCTTTTACGTCATCACCACTGTCTGACTATAGAAGTCAAGGTTTTTTACTGTTTTAATTCTGTTCTGAAAAGAATAAATTTTTAATAAAGAAGTTGAAAGGATACAAAGCTGGCTAACGAACGCATCCAATGTCTTTCTCCAACAAGAGTACGACTGAGTGTCCAAAGAGTGTGACATGGGTCTCTGATTTTGAACTGAAACATAAGCATCATTTTGCATGATTGTGATGTATTTAGTCATAAATAACATGTGTCCCCCCCCAAAAAAAAAAAAAGAAAAAAAAAAAAGAATTTCCCAGTCATTTGGGTATAATTGGAGAAAAACCGTTATGGTTTGTATTTGTAATTGTACATAACATTTACACCGTCACATATTTATAAAATACATTTTCTGTCTTTCACAAAGTAGATTGATGCTGTATAAATTATCACATTGTTCTTTCCTTACTAGGCTATGCTTAAACTTTAAGAAAAGTTTAATGGGGTGAATAGATACACTATTGTGCAACACTGAAATTGTTTGAACATAACTTTACACATTTATACATTTATGGAAAAAATGCATAAATTTTATTTTAAAAATATTGTGTGTGGTATTAAACACACAATTTCAATTGCACAGTGACTGATTCCAAACTATCCTAATGGAGATAAGTAGTAGCTATAAACTAAAAAAAATAAAATTGGACAACTTGCTTTTTGAACACAAATTTTGAAATCCTTGACAACACAGCAAAGAAATTCAATTAAGATAGTGTGTTTTCCCTTTATTGTGTATTAAACTCTTGTAGAATACAGAATAATTTAGAACAAAACACCATTTGCAACTTAGAATGAAATGAAGGCTAAAAACAAGAGACACAATGCACGAACATAACTTTACACTGTGATGAACAAACTAGAGGTTCTTTAACTAACATACATAAATCCAAAAATAACAAAACACTACTCAAGTGATGTGTTTTTAACAAATACACTTTTATTTATCCCAAATTGTGTCTAAAAGAGTAATGAAAGCAGCAAATACATATTGTAATTGTTTGTACATAACTTTACACCACGGCTTCAAATTTCAGCAAAAAAGTGCTCCACAAATGAACAAGAACCAGAAAATAAAAATCACAATCACCTGTAGCTTTCTACTACACTACAGAACAGCAGTGATGTAATTATCAGGTTTGAAATTGATAGTACAAGGGAATAATGTGTGAAAATGGCAAGTTTGAACATAACTTTACAACCGAACATCTTGGTATTATCTACACTGAAGTCAAAATAAAAGATAAAAATGGGAAATTACATCAAGTTATGTGGTCAGTAAACCAAAGCATTTACCAGCTATACAGCCCTGAAAGTCTAAAATTTTGCCCACCAGCCTTTGGCTTGTGACTTCCAAGTTTTATTAGCCAAACTGAAAATGTTACTAGCCAAATTGAAAATTTTACTACTGAAAATAGCCCAACGCAACAATATAATGTACCACAAGTGTTTGACGTCCAATGATAGAGAACTTTCGGATTGAGGACTGAAAAAGTATGAATCAGAAAACACATGTATCGATAGCCAGACCTGCCAACCACTACGATTTCGCCGTATTTTCCAACGCCACCATTCCCAATACAACGCTACTATGATCATTAATGAAATTCTACGCTGAAAAAAGAAATATACCAAAATCTTTTTTGGTGTTTTTTTCGGTTTGTAGTCGGTAAGAGCATGTGGTTTGTAGTCGGTAAGAGCATGTGGTTTGTAGTTGGTAAGAGCATGTGGTTTGTAGTTGGTAAGAGCATGTGGTTTGTAGTTGGTAAGAGCATGTGGTTTAGAGCATGTGGTTTGTAGTTGGTAAGAGCATGTGGTTTGTAGTTGGTAAGAGCATGTGGTTTGTAGTTGGTAAGAGCATGTGGTTTGTAGTTGGTAAGAGCATGTGGTTTGTAGTTGGTAAGAGCATGTGGTTTGTAGTTGGTAAGAGCATGTGGTTTGTAGTTGGTAAGAGCATGTGGTTTGTAGTTGGTAAGAGCATGTGGTTTGTAGTTGGTAAGAGCATGTGGTTTGTAGTTGGTAAGAGCATGTGGTTTGTAGTTGGTAAGAGCATGTGGTTTGTAGTTGGTAAGAGCATGTGGTTTGTAGTTGGTAAGAGCATGTGGTTTGTAGTTGGTAAGAACATGTGGTTTGGGGCCAATGATAACAAGTGGTGCCAATTTCCGGTTTTCCCAGTGTGCATCATTTCATTCACAAAGTGCGTCGGATAAACAACAGTCTGAACCATGCCGAAGAGAAAGAAACCCCCGAGTCGAAAAGTGCACCGCCTGAAAAGAAGAAAGTTTGTACCAGCCAGCCAAAGCTCCGATCACTATATATAAGGCAAATTTCTGTCGTGCTTTGACTCTAACAGACAATTAAGTTGTGTTGTATTGCGAAATTTTCGTGCATCAAGCGTTAGTCAGCATTGAGCGAACAGTAACTTACGTGCTAAACTATGCTTGACATCTCAAAAACAACTACCGCTTGTCCAAAATTCTACTACCATAGCTAGGGCTGGCAGGTCTGAATTGTCAAATGTAAAAAAATGTTTTAACGCACTCACCAAAAATGTTGTTGTAGAACTTGTCTTTATTGCTTGCTTAGTATTATGAGAAGTGAAGGTTGAGCGTTTGGGCACTTTCGGATTTAGGACTGAAAAAGTACGGATAGGAAAACGCACGAGCGCACTCACATTTGGCGAGTGGGTTTTTTTTTTTTTAACTCGCCCCCCCCCCCCCCCCCCCCCCCAAAAAAAAAAAAAAAAATCACTCGTTATGGCGAGTAAATTACATGCTATTTTCAGGGCCGCTATAATTTTTCAGTTTTAATAATTGTGTCTACAATGTTTAAAGCAAGTAGCAAAACAAATCTGTTCATGTTTGTACATAACTTTACAACATGGGGTTCAAATCTCTGCACAATGTGGTTCCACAATGTGAAAAAGCACCAAGTGAAAAAGTTTAAATTTTCAATACATTTTAGAACACCAACAATACATGTAACACTCTTGAAAACTGACGTTAGTTAGCCATTGCTCATGCTTGCTATGGGCCGTGTGAAAACTGACGTTAGTTAGCCATTGCTCATGCTTGCTATGGGCCGTGTGAAAACTGACGTTAGTTAGCCATAGCTCATGCTTGCTATGGGCCGTGTGAAAACTGACGTTAGTTAGCCATAGCTCATGCTTGCTATGGGCCGTGTGAAAACTGACGTTAGTTAGCCATTGCTCATACTTGCTATGGGCCGTGTGAAAACTGACGTTAGTTAGCCATTGCTCATGCTTGCTATGGGCCGTGTGAAAACTGACGTTAGTTAGCCATTGCTCATGCTTGCTATGGGCCGTGTGAAAACTGACGTTAGTTAGCCATTGCTCATGCTTGCTATGGGCCGTGTGAAAACTGACGTTAGTTAGCCATTGCTCATGCTTGCTATGGGCCGTGTGAAAACTGACGTTAGTTAGCCATTGCTCATGCTTGCTATGGGCCGTGTGAAAACTGACGTTAGTTAGCCATTGCTCATGCTTGCTATGGGCCGTGTGAAAACTGACGTTAGTTAGCCATTGCTCATGCTTGCTATGGGCCGTGTGAAAACTGACGTTAGTTAGCCATAGCTCATGCTTGCTATGGGCCGTGTGAAAACTGACGTTAGTTAGCCATAGCTCATGCTTGCTATGGGCCGTGTGAAAACTGACGTTAGTTAGCCATTGCTCATGCTTGCTATGGGCCGTGTGAAAACTGACGTTAGTTAGCCATAGCTCATGCTTGCTATGGGCCGTGTGAAAACTGACGTTAGTTAGCCATAGCTCATGCTTGCTATGGGCCGTGTGAAAACTGACGTTAGTTAGCCATTGCTCATGCTTGCTATGGGCCGTGTGAAAACTGACGTTAGTTAGCCATAGCTCATGCTTGCTATGGGCCGTGTGAAAACTGACGTTAGTTAGCCATTGCTCATGCTTGCTATGGGCCGTGTGAAAACTGACGTTAGTTAGCCATAGCTCATGCTTGCTATGGGCCGTGTGAAAACTGACGTTAGTTAGCCATAGCTCATGCTTGCTATGGGCCGTGTGAAAACTGACGTTAGTTAGCCATTGCTCATGCTTGCTATGGGCCGTGTGAAAACTGACGTTAGTTAGCCATAGCTCATGCTTGCTATGGGCCGTGTGAAAACTGACGTTAGTTAGCCATAGCTCATGCTTGCTATGGGCCGTGTGAAAACTGACGTTAGTTAGCCATTGCTCATGCTTGCTATGGGCCGTGTGAAAACTGACGTTAGTTAGCCATAGCTCATGCTTGCTATGGGCCGTGTGAAAACTGACGTTAGTTAGCCATTGCTCATGCTTGCTATGGGCCGTGTGAAAACTGACGTTAGTTAGCCATAGCTCATGCTTGCTATGGGCCGTGTGAAAACTGACGTTAGTTAGCCATAGCTCATGCTTGCTATGGGCCGTGTGAAAACTGACGTTAGTTAGCCATAGCTCATGCTTGCTATGGGCCGTGTGAAAACTGACGTTAGTTAGCCATAGCTCATGCTTGCTATGGGCTGTTTGACATCGGAGCCTACCTTTTGCCCAAATACCTCTGTAAAGAAACACTTTTCTGTACCACTTTCAAAACATATAATTTAGCACCAATTAACCTAAGTTTACCACAAGCGATGGTTTTCAGCAGACAACCACTGGCACACAAAGTACTTACTTTAGCTTCACACACGGGCTAAACATGGCAGAAACAATTTAAAATTTATCAAACCCAACCAAGTTCCACTCGCGTGCACTGTTGGAGAGTGGTAGAAAATCTACAGCTGACACTACAATCATATCATTCCCTACTTCTTGGATGTCATCTATTTCAGGGTAAACAAATACTCCTTGTTTTGTCCATTTTCTGGGCCCCCACCTGGGTCTACCCTGGAGGACTTGGGTCGGGTTAACTACTTTTTAGTTCCCAGGGTCACCTTGGTCAGCCCCACAGGGTGGGTTTTTCCCTCTATTCTGGGGCATGTGTTTCCATCTACCCTTGGTCCGTTCACCTGTATTTTCCTTTTTAAAACTCTCCCTACTGTCTGCGCTGCCTGTAGCTCTTTTTTGGGATGTGTGTTGCTAAATCGTCTTAGCTTTATTTAGGCCCCATGTCGTAGGTTTATTTAACATATTGGACCGGCTGGCGACATACATTCAATATTCTGTTTAGTTTTTTTTCACAAGCAGTGCAGGCACGTCCTGAGAAAGTCTTGTTGCTGTCGGGACGTTAAGCAATGTACAATAAATCAATCAACCATTTTCTGGGTGCCTTCGGGGCTGGGAAAGACCCCTCAGCCTCGGAAACTTTCGATTCAGGAACAAATCCCAAAGAACTGAAACAGAGAGTGTAGGATAATTTCAATTTGCGTCCATGTTTGTTATTTGTTTTTAGCTAGCATCAGCCTAATAATGTAATATGTCTGGTTATTTTTCAACAGCTTTGTAGCTAAAATGGCCGGTTATTATTAAATTATCATGGCAGCTATCAAGCTTGGCCAGCACAACAATGGGTAAAAGACATGATCAGACTGTAACTTGGAAGACAATCTGTGAACCAAACACAACTGTGGTTGAACATAACTTGACAACACATGATGTTGTTGTGTTATGTACAAACTACTTAAGTTAAAACAGAAAAATATATATTCTGGGTTTAACAATTTATATTTTAGTACCCAAGCTGTATTTTGATAAATAACGACTAGCATAGTGAGCATCCCAAAGACAGTATACTAGGAATTGTGCTACATTAATGAATATAACTTTACATGTCAGTCTAGTTTGTCAGGTTATGCTCATACAGTCATCTAGTCATCTAGCAGTCATCCAGCTAGAATAATAGTTTTATATTAGTTACAATAGACAAAATAATCAAACCAGTCTTCCACTTTAAAAGAGACTGTTACTATGAAGGAAAATTAATGTTAGCTGAGCACCGTTTTAACGGACGCTGTTCAAATTAAGGATTTTCATGATTTTGACAATGAATATATCAGAAATGTCTTGACAGTAATCCCATGAAAAAGTTAAGCATATTCTAAGTATCCAAGATTATCATTTCTGCGTTTCTGTGGGTTTCTGTCTACCCTTTGTCCATTCACCTGTATTTGCCTTTTTAAAACTCTCCCTACTGTCTGCACTGCCTGTAGCTCTTGATATTGGATGTGTGTTGCTAAATGGTCTTAGCTTTATTTCGGCCCCATGCTGTAGGTTTATTTAACGTATTTGACCGGCTGGCGACATACATTCAATTTTCTGTTTAGTTTTTTTCACAAGCAGTGCAGGCACGTCCTGAGAAAGCCTTGTTGCTGTCGGGACGTTAAGCAATGTACAATCACAATCATATCATTTCTGCAAGTTTCAGGTAGCTACTTTAAATAGTATTAATTTTGTGGTGGCCTAAAGTTGTCTGTTCGTGCAATTTTGGTTCGGTTTGATGTGTTTTTTGCAAATTTTACATGGTCGTTGGTGAAACAATTACAACAATTAATTTCTGCAATTAGTTTTATTTTCTATTCCTAGGTACTGAGGTCTTATTTTCAAAAGCTAAATAAAATAAACTCCTAAATAGAAGAATTATGCTGTCAAAGTAACCCTATTTTTCAGTTTCAAATGTCGTCACAACATTTTATATTTTTTAGTGCAGTTATCTCGGGAATTAATAAAGGTATTCACTCACTTTTTTGTGTCTTTTGCTTGTTTTTGTGTGTGTTCTATGGAAACATAACAAAACATAAGCTGTCATTTTATAACAAAATTGTGACTGCCGCTACCTACTATAAACGGTTGTTTATGTCTTCAATGAGACATTCAATTACACTATCATGATAAGAGGCTCTCTTAGCCACCCACTTAAGAAAGTGTTTTGCCAAGTTTTCAGCTAGTGTGTATAGAAATATGGGAGATTCTCTTCTTTACACACATACGCACATACATACATGCATACGCACATACGGCGCTTCGTGCCAAATGTACATTCATGAGCGAGGTTAGCGGAACTAGACAATTGTTAGAGGTTTTTGCCTCCCCACCTTTGACACCCCACCTGGGTCTGCCCTGGGGGACTTGGGTGGGGTTAGGTATTTTTTAGTTCCCAGGGTCACCCTGGTCAGCCCCACAGGGTGGGGTTTTCTCTCTATTCTGGGGCATGTGTTTCTGTCTACCCGAGGTCCATTCACCTGTATTTGCCTTTTTTAAACTCTCCCTACTGTCTGCACTGCCTGTAGCTCTTGATATTGGATGTGTGTTGCTAAATGGTCTTAGCTTTATTTAGGCCCCATGTGTTAGGTTTATTTAATGTGTTTGACCGGCTGGCGACATACATTCAATGTTCTGTTTAGTTGGTTGTTTTTTTTTCACAAGCAGTGCAGGCACGTCCTGAGAAAGCCTTGTTGCTGTCGGGACGTTAAGCAATGTACAATCAATCAATCAATCCCCACCTTTGACATCATGGACATGCTATTAAATTCGCCCCACCGCGACCCATCCTAAAAAGTCCCTTCTATATTAATTATGTCATGTCTAGTTACGCTAACCTCACTGCTGTACGTAATTTGGTGCAAATGACCCTATGTACGTATGTGTGTGCGTATACATATGTAAACAGGAGAATCTCCCATAATTTCTGGACACGCAAGCTTGAAACTTGGTGAAATACTTTCTTAAGTGGGTGGCTAAGAGAGCCTCCGAGCATATTGTAATTAAATGTCCATAACAACCATTTATAGGAAGTCGGTTGACCCAGATTACAGTCTGTAATTTTTGTCATATTTACTAGAACTTTTGCATATAGCTAGTTTGGAGAAAGACATTGGATGAGTTCGTTAGCCAGCTTTGTATCCTTTCAACTTCTTTAGTAAAAATTATTCTTTTCAGAAAAGTATTAAAACCGTAAAAAAAACACCTTGACTTCTATAGATAGTCAGACAGTGGCTGTGACGTAAAAGAGACAACTCTGTCACCACGCAGACACTTACATAATACTCTAAATATGATGTCATCTCTCTCGCGTGCGGCTCTCTCTCTCACAAACGAGCGATTCTTCAGGAGTGCATGCTTTTTTAACATGCACACACACATCAACGCGCTTTCAGAAGAGCATTCAGGTGACCCGTGTAATAATAATAATAAATAGTTATAGTATTTATATGGCGCATTTCTCATTTAATTTATAATATAACTCGATGTGCATGACATAGCCGCGAACTGAACCCAACAGCACGCTTACGTGAATCGTGCGCATTCCCTCACACACTGTACATAAAGAACATTCATGTGGTGCTAAGGGCAAGCTCAAGCGAGCTACTGAAATTTTGGAAATTTAAATATTTTTTTATATTTTTGAAATTTGATTAAATGGACTGAAATTAATATTGAATTCGTGGGGGAGCAAAGAACCAGAGTACCCGGAGAAAGAACCCCCGAAAGTCCACCCGAATTAATGGTGATACTTACTAGAGGAGAAAAGTCAGACACCGGAAGTGGGTATCAAACCTCGCACATCTTGCTTTGGTGGCACAGGCAGGTGCTTTTAACGCTGAGCCACGGACCGCCCCAAGGTTATTCTTGGTATATCATGTAGCTTGGTAAAGTCAACCTGCTTTCACACAAATTATAGCAAGACTGAAATGTACCGTGAAGTTCTAGTTTTGTTACCATTTTCTCAAGCCTATGAAGCGAAAGTGAAACTCATATCTCGTAAAATATAAAATTACATAAAAACTAAAACTTTCGTCATGACAAATGACGTTTGACAAGTCAATGACGCGTGTGTCCTGCGCCCCTTATAGAAATCACTGACTCATTGGCAGATCTGCGAGAATTTTTCAATAGGAGATAATCAACATCAGAATCAGGTCAAAGACAAAAGATAGAGACCATTGACAGTGAGAACAGCCCTCATATAGAAGGGACTTTGGGGCTATGGCTCATCCCATCTTGTTTTTATTTTGATCAATCTTGGCATTTGCATTTGAGGACTTACCAATTCACTTGTTGCATACAGCTACCAATACGGTGAACAGTACCTACGGATGCATGTACACAAGGGGATTAGGCTAGCACTAATCTTGGTGTTACATTTCTGGATGATGAAGTTGTTCACTTGCTCATGATTTTTTTTTCCAGGAAGTACACCAACTGATTCAGCAGACTTACTCAGCCAGGCAAATGGAGGCCACAGTAACTGTGTGGTTACTGACAAAGTTACAGGACGGGCTACTGTACAGGAATGGGAAGATCCTGTCCAACCCTCACAGGTCAAACTGGAGCCTAACACTCTTGTGACTGCATCCACCAGTATTGTTGACAGTAGCAGTGGCTACGTGCACAAGGGGACCAAAGCCACAGGGGAACCTGGTGTCCAGCGACAGCCTTTGGCCAGCCCAGAGTGTGGGGTTTTCCATCAAATGGAACCTTATGTCAAGACAGAGTCCAGCGAGGGGCGTGAACCTCGTGTATACCATATGGACTGTGATGGTAAATACCAACATAGTGTATCTGGAGACATCTCACTAGGCGAACCGAAACCCTACACAGAAAAATGTGTGGATGTTGAAGAGGGTGGCATGCCAATTGTGTGTGAGATGTGTGAGGCATGTTTCCAGTCACGAAGACAGTTGCACAAACACATATCTGCTCACTCGCAGCCTGTCCAAAGTCCACAAGTCAAACTGGAGACAGGTTGCGAGGTCAAACCTGGTGTCCAGTTTCTACCTGGGACCATCTCAGAGCCAGAAGTGAAGCCCTTTGTGCCTGCAGTCACCAATACTATAGCCAGTGTCGGTGGCTGCATGAAGAAGGGGGTTACACTGGAACTCTGTACTCACTCATGGCTGTTTCAACACCCACCAGACAAGCTGGAGCCAGAAGACAAGGTGGAACTTGGCGTCCAGTTAGGACATGGGAGCAGCTCAGATTCCACTACTGTCGACAGTACCGTTGGCTGCATGTACTGTGGGGTGAAATTAGAACCAAACATCAAAGACAAACATTGTGTCAAGTTAGAGCCTGGGGCCAGCTTAGATTCTGGGGTTAAACTAGAACCTGACTTCAGTCTGAAGGCAACGTCCGGGATCAAGACAGAGCAGCAGCACTCGGAGAATGGTTTGGGTTCTGTGGATTGTGTGCACAACAGTGATGTGAAGGTGTACCAGTGCCAGTCAGAAGTGAAGCCTGACGCAGTCATATTGTGTGACAGTAACGTGGAAAACCTTGATGCTGCCAACTGTAAAGCACATAGCTCTGTAGCAGGGTTTGTATCGGTACCTCTGTGTGAGTGTGATAAACCTGCTGCAGATTTGTCCTGGGCTCCACATAGTGATTTGATGACAGCTGCACACGGTGATTTGATGACAGCTGCACACAGTGATTTGATGATGGATGCTCACAGTGATTTGATGACACACAATGATTTGATGACAGCTGCTCACAGTGATTTGATGACAGCTGCTCACAGTGATTTGATGACAGCTGCTCACAGTGATTTGATGAATGCTGCACACAGTGATTTGATGACAGCTGCACACAGTGATTTGATGGCAGCTGCTCATAGTGATTTAATGACACATAGTGATTTGATGACGACTGCTCACAGTGATTTGATGACAGCTGCTCCCAGTGATTTGATGATGACTGCTCACAGTGATGTGATGACAAAAGTGGCTGATTGCAGTGGCAGAGGGTCCTCTATGTGTCTGGGGGGTGAGGCTTCATCACAGGAACCAAGATCCAATACTGTAGAATATCACAGAGAGCAGGAGAGTAAGATACAGTGTGCATGTAAATTGTGCAAGACAAGTTTCCGGTCACCCAGGCTGTGGAAGCAACACATGTCTGCTCACACAGAGCAGAAGCCTGACATTGTTGCCACAGAGCAGTACACGCCTGTTGACAATACATACATGGATGTACAGACACCAACAGATACTCCATCAAGTGGGAGAACATGTGTGTGTAAGCACTGCAAAGCATCTTTTGCAGATCCTCATCATTTGAACAAACACTTCTGCATCCACAAACATGAATGTACAGATTGTAGCACTTGTTTACAACATCCCTTGGCTAGGAACTTGAAAGCACACATGCTGACCCAGACAGGCCAAAAGCCACATCTATGCACAGAATGTGGTGTTGGCTTCACCCGGGCTGGTATTTTGAAATCCCACATGCTGATCCACACAGGCCTGAAGCCACAACATTGCACAAAAAGTGCTGCTGACTTGAAAAAACTCAAGCTTGTTCACAGAGGCCAGAAGTCGCACCTGTGCACACAATGTGATGCTAGTTTCTTCAAGGCTGGCAGTTTGAAAACGCACATGTTTACTCACACAGACCAAAAACCTAATAAGTGTAAAGCGTGTGATGCTAGTTTCACCAGTGCTACCAAAATGAAAATACACATGCTTACACACACAGGCCAGAAACCACATAAGTGTACAGTGTGTGGTGCTAGTTTCTCCCGGGGTGACAGTTTAAAAAGGCACATGCTAACCCACACAGGCCAGAAACCACATAAGTGTACATTGTGTGGTGCTAGTTTCCCCTGGGCTAACAGTTTGAAAATACACATGTTAACCCATACTGGCCAGAAACCACATAAGTGTACATTGTGTGGTGCTAGTTTCCCCTTGGCTAACAGTTTGAAAAAGCACATGTTAACCCACACAGGCCAGAAACCACATAAGTGTACAGTGTGTGGTGCTAGTTTCTCCCGGACTGGCAGTTTGAAAATGCACATGTTAACCCACACAGGCCAGAAACCACATACGTGTACAGTGTGTCGTGATAGTTTTTCCCGGGCTGGCAATTTGAAAAGGCACATGGTAACCCACACAGGTCAGAAGCCATTTATGTGTAAAGAATGTAATGCTAGGTTCACCCATGCTTACCCTTTAAAAGTACACATGCTTATACACACAGGCCAGAAACCACATAAGTGTACAGTGTGTGGTGCTAGTTTCTCCCGAGCTGGCAATTTGAAAACACACATGTTTACCCACACATCCCAGAAACCACATAAGTGTACAGTGTGTAGTTCTGGTTTCTCCTGGGCTAGCAGTTTGAAAATGCACATGTTAACCCACACAGGCCAGAAACCACATACATGTACAGTGTGTAGTGCTAGTTTCTCCCAGGCTGGAAATTTGAAAATACACATGTTAACCCACACAGGCCAGAAACCACATAGGTGTGCAGTGTGTGGTGCTAGTTTCTCCCAGACTGGAAGTTTGAAAAGGCACATGTTAACACACACAGGCCAGAAACCACATAAATGTACAGTGTGTGGTGCTAGTTTCTCCTGGGCTGGCAAATTGAAAAAATACTTGTTTACCCACACGTGCCAGAAACCTAATACAGATGTAAGTGTACAGGATGTGATGCTAGTTTCACCAGGTCCATCAAACTGAAAAGACACATGCTTTGACACAAAGGCCAGAAACACATGTGTACAGAATGTTGTGCTATTTTTGCACAGGCTGGCGCAATTTGAGTAGACACATGATTATCCCTTCAGACCAGAAGCCACATGAGTGTCATACATGTGGTGCTAGATTCACTTGGGAAAACACTTTAGCAGTCCAAAGGCCAGAAGCCATATAAGTGTATTGGGTGAGGTGCTACTTTCACCCATGCTACTAGCTTTCGTAAACACATGCATATCCTTGTGGGGCAGAAGCCAGATAAGTGTACAGGATGCTATGCTAGTTTCATCCAGGATTGAAAGTACACATCCTTATCCATACAGGGCAGAAGCCACATAAATGTAGTTAATGTGGTGCTATTCACCCAGGCTGACACTTTAAAAGTACGCGTTGAATCACACAGGTCAGAAGTCACATGAGTGTGCATCCGTGTCCAGGATATAATGCTAGTTGTCTAATTCAGGGCAGAAGCCACGTAAATGTAGTTGATGTGGTGCTAGATTCACCCAGGCTCTCACTTTAACTCTTCCGTGCACGGCGCACAACCTTTAAGCTCACTGAGTCAAATTTTGTAGCCCTCTAATTAGGGCACAAAGGCAAATAAGTTTGCCTAGTACCACACAGCCCCTTTCTCATAGTATTTCTTGTATTTTTCCTAGGAAACCAGTGTCAAGATGTTATCAACCTTGTAAGGAGTCATATCCTGGGGGTAATTGGTTAGAGAGACATGCTTCCTGTGGCCATGAGTGATACTTGGGGAATGCAAAACTAAATGTTTCTTGTATTTAGTATGCTAAATGTCCCCTATGTAGCTCTGTGCCTTTCATTTATTTTTGGAGGAAGGTGAATGGCACCAGTTCAGCTTTAGTAGAAGAAGTACATTATAGCTGGAAGGGTCCAGAAAGCAGTATTGGGAAATGGAATTTTTAGTGTTTTAGCTCACGCCTGCTCCACAGATTTGGCCGTGCGTTTAGGGGGTGCGCTGCTGTGCGTTTCATAGAGGCAAGTTTCTTCAGACTGCGTGCGTCGAAGAGTTAAAAGTACACGTTTAATCACACGGGTCAGAAGCCACATAAGTGTCCAGGAAGAGTACACACGCAGACCAGAAGCTCCATGAGTGTACAGGATGCAGAGCTAGTTTCACCCTGGCTAGCCATTGGATGTGTCCATAGAGGTCAGATGGTTGGTTGTACATTGCTTAAGCGTCCTGACAACAAGACTTTCTCAAGACATGCCTGCACAGCTTGTGAAAATAACAACTAAACAGAATATTGAATGTATGTCGCCAGCCGGTCTAATACGCTAAATAAAGCTAAGACCATTTAGCAACACACATCCAATATCAAGAGCTACAGGCAGCGCAGACAGTAGGGAGAGTTTAAAAAAGGAAAATGCAGATGAATGGACCCAGGG
Organism: Semisulcospira habei; assembly: GCA_036245525.1. Taxonomy (NCBI): domain Eukaryota; kingdom Metazoa; phylum Mollusca; class Gastropoda; family Semisulcospiridae; genus Semisulcospira; species Semisulcospira habei. Next base: position 144,323,151 of record BTPG01000007.1, read on the forward strand.
TAGACAGAAACGCATGCCCCAGAATAGAGAGGAAAACCGACCCTGTGGGGCTGACCAGTGTGTCCCAGGGATCTTCCTCCATTTTCAAACTGAACTGGGAACTAAAAAGTAGCTAACCCCACCCAAGTCCCCCAGGGCAGACCCAGGTGGGGATAGAGATCAGAAGCCCCATAAGTGTACCGAAGGTGGTGCATGATTACCAATGCCGGAAACTTGAAAGAAACCTGCTGGTCCATTTAAGGCAGAAGTGTATATGTAGTGTAGCAGGGGAGATGGTTTGGCTCAGTGTTTTGGTACAGTGGTATAGATTTTCCCCATCACGCCCGCAGGCTCAGTAGTTAGCGACACTGCTCTGTGTCGGAGCGAGTATATCGGCCAATCAGCGTGAGGCACGCCGAACACACCCTTAAGGCCCTGCCACACATGCCGATTTTGAGACAGATTCTTGAGCAGTTTCCAGAACCGTTTATGATCGGGCCGGACTACAAAATCGTGTATACTGCCACATGTTCCCGACTTACTGACTGGTTTGAACCGAAGATCAAGGTCGTAAACAGCTTTCTGTTCTGCAAAATGGCTGCTAGTTTTGACAGTGATGATGTGCTTGCATTATTTTGCATCATATTCAGGAAGAGGCGGGCGAAACATCGGCAACGAAGGTGGTACTGAACTTCCGCCATTTTCACACTGAAACGAGGTGCTTCGCGAGACGTGCTCTGATTGGTTGAAGCTTACAATTGGGGCCAATTCGTTTTGGAAAAATAGAGCAGGCTCTAAACACACGATTCCCAGCCAATTCGGATCGGATATCACAAGCAGTGCATGCACATCCTGAGAAAGTCTTGTTGCTGTCAGGAAATTAAGCAATGTACAATTAATCAATCATGCCCGGAATGTTTCAGCAAATGTATCCTGACTCTTAAGATTGCGAGGTAAAAGATTAAATTGGCGTTTATGAATATGACTGGGTTGTTGTACGGAATGGTCTAGTTTATCAGTATAAATTGATGTTCTATTGTACATTTTGATAGAAGTCTGCTACAATATTATGAAAATACAATTTTTTACCCAAGAATACTATTTTTGGGTGATTATGAATACTATTTTAAAAAATGCTGATAGGTAGGTCTGGGTAAGGCCTATCTATGCATATGCATCTCTGCATACTAATTTAGATTACTTACTTACGCCAGTCACTCCTCCCAGGGTATAGGCCATCGACGAGAGACCTCCAGCGACTCTTGTCCTGTGCTTCTCCTTCGATTTTACTCCAGGTGGTTCCCAGTCTCTTGATGACTGCTTGGAGGTCTTGACGCCAGGTGTTTCTCGGCCTGCCTCTTTTCCTCTTTCCCTGGGGGTTCCATAACAATGCCTGCCTATTGATACTGGAAACTGGCTTTCTCAGACTGTGACCAATCCATTCCCATCTTCTTCGCCCAATTTCATTCTCTGCTGTTATCTGCTCTGTTCTCTCCCAGAGTCTGACGTTGCTGATCTTCTCTGGCCAGTGGATTTTCAAAATTCTTCTAAGGCAACTGTTACTGAGGCTTTACCGATTCGTGCTCTGATATCTGCATCAGTGCCGCCTTTTTTGTCGATGATGCTCCCGAGATAGGTGAAGGACTCCACCTCATCCAGTGAGGTGCCAGCAAGCAAGACTGGTTCTTCCCTGGTTGTGTTCAGCCTCATTGTCTTTGTTTTCTGTTTGTGGATGGTGAGGCCCACCTGGGACGAGATGTCAACAAGCCTCGTGGTCTTGTCCTGCATTTGTTGATGAGTGTGGGACAGTAACGCCAAGTCGTCTGCAAAATCGAGGTCGTCAAGCTGTGTCCACAGTGTCCACTGTATTCCACCCCACCCGGGTCTGCCCTGGGGGACTTGGGTGGGGTTAGGTATTTTTTAGTTCCCAGGGTCACCCTGGTCAGCCCCACAGGGTGGGTTTTTCTCTCTATTCTGGGGCATGTGTTTCTGTCTACCCTTTGTCCATTCACCTGTATTTGCCGTTTTAAAACTCTCCCTACTGTCTGCACTGCCTGTAGCTCTTGATATTGGATGTGTGTTGCTAAATGGTCTTAGCTTTATTTAGGCCCCATGTGTTAGGTTTATTTAATGTATTTGACCGGCTGGCGACATACATTCAATTTTTTGTTTTTTTTTCCACAAGCAGTGCAGGCACGTCCTGAGAAAGCCTTGTTGCTGTTGGGACGTTAAGCAATGTACAATCAATCAATCAATCCACTGTATTCCGCTTCTTCTCTGCTCTGTGGTCCTCTTCATGAACCAGTCTATGGCCAGTAGGAAGAAGAACGGAGACGGTAAACACCCCTGCCTGACGCCGGTTCTGACCTGGAGCTCCCTGGTGAATTGCCCTTCGTGGATCACGCGACATGTCATGCCATCGTAGCTGCTCTTGATCAGGCAGACGAGCTTTGTGGGTACACTGTAATGTCGTAAGAGTTTCCACAAAGTCTCTTGGTCCACGCTGTCAAATGCTTTCTTGTAATCCACAAAGTTTACATAGAGCTCCACTCCAGAGACTGCTCCACGATGATGCGGAGAGTGGCAATCTGGTCTGTACATGATCGGTTGGCTTCCGAGTATTCCTCATGTGCTCTTGCTTTGGCCGCTCTCATGCGACTGTTGTTGACAACTGTTTTCTTCTGCTTCCTCACTTCTATCTTCAAGGTCTGTGCCTACAGCCAGTCCTTGTGATGGTGTTTCTTGAACCCCACAGTGTTTTTGCAGGTTGAGTTCAGTGCCTCTCTAACTGCCTTCCACTGCTGCTCTGTGGTGACCGCCTCCTCTTCATTTACTAGCTCCTGTAGCGCTTGGATCTATGCATACTAATTTGGATGACCCCTCGGAAAGGTCAAGGGTCACAAGAGCTCAGGAAATAGGTAACAAATAGCCATATTTTGACAAGAAACGTTTTTTTTTTTTTTTAACATGTGTGGATCGGTCGATACATGTGAGCCATATGGGCTTTGCCCTTCTTGTTTTTCTTTGTGTTGGTTGCTATGTCTAATGTGTAGGCTAGCATAGCTTTGGTTCATTGGGACTAATGAGTAGGTAGACATAGTTATGAAAAGAATTTAGGTGTTTTATGAGCGGTGGACTGTTGTGTTTTACTTTGTGCTATAGTGAATGGTTTTGACATGTCTGACATCATGACTGATGATGAAATGTATATACTGTAAATAAAACTGTAGCACTCCCAGAAATCTCATCACTGAGTGTGAGACTGATGAATGCGATGATGCGAGTCGGTAAATGTTGTTTGTACACGTTGTGGGAAACAGTGCAAGAGTGCGTGTGTGAGAGACTGACTGAAAACCTGCTGAAAGTTTGTTCACCTGCTTGGTTTACTAGTTTAGTGTTGCACTCATGTCGATGCACACTCGGTCACTACGATTGTATCAACTAGGGTTTCGCTGGATACTGTGGTAGGTCCATTGCGCTATTAGTATTTGAACACAGGCCACACAGGGCAATTGCTTCCGGTGCATGTAGTAACTTTTCCGCAAGAAATAGTTTTTAAAAAATTCCTCCCTTTTTGCAATTGTTTTAGGGTGTAAAACTTCATTTATTTGGCGTTTTGAGCAACAAAAGGCATGACAGGTGGTGTGAAAAAGAGCAAAATCTGGGTAATTTTAGTCGACCTAGTGTGTTCATGAGAGCCTTATTGGGGCATGTGCATGCTTGCAGATGACAGTTTTGTCGTGGGGTACTAAATGCATTTGAGTGTTGTGGAAAGCACCAACAGAAAATTTCTTTAAGAATTGCTGAAAATGTTTCTCCTGTGATATGCTCTGCGTGGATTTTTGGATGGCAGAAAGGTTCTTCGTTCATAGCTTTGTGTTGCAAGAGGCTAACGGAGAAAAGGGGGCGTAACCTAATTGTCCTGCGTGGCCTGTAAAGGCAGAGTGAACTTTTCCACTATTGGTGTTTGGAAGGAGATTGTGCCCCAAAATCAACATTTTTTTTATTCTGATATCAGGTGTTTTTATGCTGTGTCGGCACTTTTGATGCCATACAGATAGCTTCATTTAGCTGTATAAGGATTATAGTGGCAAAATGGTGCATATTTGTGTGAAGGTGAAAGAAGAGGCTAGAAAACGCACAGAAACAATCCCAGGTCACATTTTCTGTCATAGTAGACATTCAAAAACCCTTAGAATAGCAACAAATTGCCAAAAACGCCACTGTTGAAAATTGTAGTTGCTGGTTGTTGTGGACGTGCAGCATATGTGTCTGCTTGTCTGCAAAATATGGTGTTGCTAGCTTGTACACAAGTGTTTCTTTGCTGATCTTTACATGTGTGGTGCTGATGGTCAGCCGCAGGCGCCAATGGTACTCCAGGTCCCAACCTCGACGTCAACCCAACCTAGGCCAGAGTGACATATGCTGCTCAAAAATAGTAAGGTACACTAACTTTTCAGCTTGAATTACTACAAGCTCTCAGAATGGGTATAAAACCGGTTATATCAGTGATTAGCCATCCCATTGGCCTACAAAGTGCTCACAAATAGTAAAGGACGTAGTTAATGTTAAGTTAATGTACCTTTATGTCCTTACTATGCAGTATATGAAACTTTGGCCGAGGCTGGGTCGACGCTGGTTGGGACCCAACATCCGACCCAACGGAGGATCTGATCCATAATCGAGACAATGCGCCCTACATTTTATTCCCGCGGTGCAAGTATTTTTGTCTCGTTTGCACCAGACCACGCGGCTACAGATTATGTCCCACGGTGTTTCTGTCCACGCTTGCCTCAGTTCGTCTCCACTCTGATGATCTCGTCACCTCGTTAATAAAAATAAAAAATATCGCCGTCTCTTGTCGTTGTTCGCTCGGTAAGGCTCGAACACTGTCCCCCATCACTAGTACGAGAACAATGAGCGAGACACTACAAATTCATTCAAGGCACGCTGCATCAATAGCTGCGAACGTGTCGCCCGGTATAGGCGGCGTTGCCTGCGGCAACGCTATACGTCACTTCCGCAGCTATTGATGCCCTGCGCCTTGAATGAGTTAAGAGGGGAAAAGTTTTGGTTGAAAGAAAATTGTTTCGAGAAAGAAAATTTGTGCTGGCCCGTGTGTGTGTACCTTGTGACCTATGGCCGCTAATCCACAATAGAGAGGTTACGTTTGCGCCGAAGGACTCCCAACAACGCACGAGAGCAAAATCACGGGGGGCGTTACCAGGTTGTACCATAAGCAATAGGCAACACTCCAAGCATCTCCAAGCACCATAGATCCTCATGAGCCTAATGGGGCTCATCAGTCGCCAGGCTAATCTGGCACAAACCTTGAATTATCATGGTCGATCCATTTTAGAGTCGGGGCTTTTCGTCTTTATTTATATACTAGCATTGAACTTCCGAAGTCTGTAGAGATGTCCGATTCAGTGACCTGTGTGACTTTCAGCTAAGCTTACTTCTAAACTGTATTTAGATCACGTTTTAAGACCTTCCTCTTGGTGATCCGGCTGACCAGACTTGTACCCTTCCCGCCGTCAGATGGCTTTAGTCGCCTGCTCGGCGTTAAACCCCAATAGCTAACTAACCATTCTCGATAATGTTCACGAATACGCTCGAGCGCTGGTTGAATATTTAACAGAGGCTCCAAAAGTGCACATTGCACTAACGGATTCCGAGTCCAGGCAACGACAAAACAAAGGGGCCCGGATCACCAAAATCGTTACCAGTGCTTTGAGAGAATTCCTTGCACGAAAGCAGTGGAAGAAAATCCCCACGTTAAGCTCCGCAAGGGAATCGCGAGGCTGGGTCTGCGTCGTCAAGGCCGCATCTTGATACATCTTGGCTTCTGTGACGGAGGATGGTATTGAGGCATCAGTCTGCATCCTGCCACTGTAACGGCGTAAGTGTGTTTCGATCCCGCGGAAAATGTTCTACAATCCTTGCTATTGAAGTCAGAAATGGAAAGAAGCATACATCCTCACGAGCGCCCGCAAAAGCGCGGGGGCTCATGAGGGTCTGTGCTTCTTTGCAGATGGTTGCGTGTGGCATGATGAACTTTCACTGTGAAACAGATGTGCTCAGCAAGAGGAATAGATCCTCATGAGCCCCTGCAGATGACTGTCATGCATGGGTCTGGAATGTTTCAAGCAGTCAGGTTGGAAGCCAAGACACAAAGTGTAAACGACGTTGGCCAAAACTGGCTAATCGGCCGATGTTGGCCGACGCTGGCCACGCGCACAGCTGAGTGTGCGCGTGGCCAGCGTCGGCCAACATCGGTCCGGTCTCTTTTTGCGCACTGGCGAGACATTTCTCAGTTCAGCGAGCGGCCAGGCTGCGTGAGGTGGCCATCGTTGGAACGGGAAGAGCCACGGGATTTGGACGAGAAAATTATAGGGCCGGTTTACATTGATGGATTGTTTTTTTGTACACGGGTCGGTAGCAGCTTGGTACATGAGGGACCAACGTGATGAGTGTGTGTGTGTGTGTGTGTGTGTGTGTGTGTGTGTGTGTGTGTGTGTGTGTGTGACTCTGTGTGTGTGTGTGTGTGTGTGTGAGCGTGTTGTGTGTGTGTGTGTATGAGTGTGCGTGCTTGTTTGTGTGTGTGCAGTAGCTTGCTTGCGCGTGTACGTGCGTGTCTGTCTGTCTGTTAGTGATGTGTGTGTCTGTCTGTCTGTTAGTGATGTGTGTGCGAGTGCATGCGTGTACCAAGAGGTTTGCGATGTATCGGCAGGGGCAGGATCCGAAACAGACACTACCTGATTTCAAGTTTTGCCAACTGCCAAACGTCACTGCCAAACGTCACTGCCAAGCGTCATTGCCAAACGTCACTGCCAAACGTCACTGCCAAGCGTCACTGCCAAACGTCACTGCCAAGCGTCATTGCCAAGCCTCACTGCCAAGCGTCACTGCCAAGCGTCACTGCCAAACGTCACTGCCAAGCGTCATTGCCAAGCGTCACTGCCAAGCGTCACTGCCAAACGTCACTGCCAAGCGTCATTGCCAAGCGTCACTGCCAAGCGTCATTGCCAAGCGTCACTGCCAAGCGTCATTGCCAAGCGTCACTGCCAAGCGTCACTGCCAAGCGTGTATGACCAGGAATTAAACGACAAAGAGAGAAAGTCGCTCCGTCACAACACAAAGTCAGAACGGGTTTGATTCTTTCTGTTTTCGATGTCTGGAAAATAGTCCTGTGGAACGGGGCAGTAGGGAAGGGTGGTGGGTTTCGTACATAATTGATTGAATTAACTCATTCAGCCCGGCGCACGTATTTCCCAAATTTTGGAGGCGACAGGCGCCAAGCTGATCTGGCACTACCCTTGAATGATCATGGTCGACCCATCTCCTGCTGTAGTGCGTCAGTGCTGAATGGGTTAACCCAGCTGATGCATGTTGTGTTTCTGAAATCTGTGTTAACTCGACGCATGCCGAAAGCGTTCAAACCGAGCATGAATACAAAGCGTCGGCATCCCCACCCCCCTCGCCCACCCACCCCGGCCCTCGTCGCGCGCCCGTCCCCCCTCCTCCAACACACAAACACCCCCCCCCCCTCCGCCCCCCCCCCCTTTAACCTCGCGTCTTTTCCGCTGAACCTGAACGGTATCGTCAAAGCAGTCAGGGGTGTATCGGGTGTGTAGGTATCGGGGGGGGGGGGGGGGGGGGGTGGGGGGGGGGTTAAAACTTCCGCGCTGATCTGTGATTTTGTTCTTTTTTGGGGGTGAAGGGGTGGGGGGCCTGAATGTCGGCTGTAGAACGGTCTGTGAATGCGGAAGGGAAACCAAACGAGATAACGATGTATGCAACCTATAAGAAATGTTGTTTTTTTTTTCACTCGGAATTTGAAATGCATTAGAAAATTGCGGCACCATAAAACCCCTTGTCGTGCACTATCAACTCAGTTTAACAGCAGTGTGGGTAGTAAGTGACATTAACCATTTCTCTGCAGATAAAAACTGACGACGATCCGCCTGCAAGAGGCAAAGATCCTCATGAGCCCCCGCGGCAGCGGGGGCTCATGAGGATCTTTGCCTCTTGCTTAGACCAATCCATGTTTTTCGGACGGTCGTGGCTTTTGGTCGTCGCATGAACGAAGACTTCAGAAGCAAAATATGTTCGCTTAGCGGCAGGAAGCCATTGGTCTATATCCTTATCTGTAAGTACTATAATGTAGCTTGCATGTGCCCTTGTACAAAATTGAAGCTTTTAGCCTCAGTATGATATGGGTTAATGAAGCTTAAAGACTCAGTTCCTAGCATTTAAGACGTACAATGACTCGACTGATTTGTCTCCCTTGCCGCTGACTCGGTCGCTCCAATTCGATGTGGCTATTCAGTTGAAATGGACGGAGCGCATTCAGGATGAGAGTTTTTAGTGCTAGCGTGTGACTGGCTTTTCATGAGGGTGACGCAAAGGCCCTAGATGTATTTGACTCGTTTATTTTGATGGATGGGCGTTTTTTGCGTGTGCTTAATCCCTGTTTTATCGGCCGGCAACGATCAGGCTGAGGACTGATCAAGATCTTCCTGTTCAAGTTCTGTTTTATAGAAGCCAATACTGACTCATGGATTTTATTTTCTTTGATTTTATTACAGCTTTCAAACTTTATAAAAGTTTACAAGGCGTGACGCTCAGTGATGTGTATATATGTAGGTATCGGAAACTTGACGTTCTGCCCCGATACCTACATAATATGCACATCAGCATCATCTAATGTAAACTTCTTTTTTTTCAGTTTGTGCAGATATTGAATGTGTGAGTTTCCGTCCTTTAATGACACCTCTGAGGTGTGTAAATAAAACACTTCAAGAACTGCTGAGAACAAGCGCCCGCAATATTAAACTGCACATCGGGTTCAGTGCGAACACACACACATCCCACGTACACCTCGTGTTAGTATAATCAACAGTCGTGGCAGTGTAATCACAGTAGTGTTAGTGTAATCAACAGTCGTGGCAGTGTAATCAACAGTCGTGGCAGTGTAATCAACAGTCGTGGCAGTGTAATCAACAGTCGTGGCAGTGTAATCACAGTAGTAGTGTTAGTGTAATCAACAGTCGTGGCAGTGTCATCAAAAGTTGTGGCAGTGTAATCAACAGTCGTGGCAGTATCATCAACAGTCATGGCAGTGTCATCAACAGTCGTGGCAGTGTAATCAACAGTCGTGGCAGTGTAATCAACAGTAGTGTTAGTGTAATCAACAGTCGTGGCAGTGTAATCAACAGTCGTGGCAGTGTAATCAACAGTCGTGGCAGTGTAATCAACAGTCGTGGCAGTGTCATCAACAGTCGTGGCAGTGTACTCAACAGTCGTGGCAGTGTCATCAACAGTCGTGGCAGTGTAATCACAGTAGTGTTAGTGTAACCAACAGTCGTGGCAGTGTAACCACAGTAGTGTTAGTGTAATCACATTAGTGTTAGTGTAACCAACAGTCGTGGCAGTGTAATCACAGTAGTGTTAGTGTAACCACAGTAGTGTTAGTGTAACCACAGTAGTGTTAGTGTAACCAACAGTCGTGGCAGTGTAATCACAGTAGTGTTAGTGTAACCACAGTAGTGTTAGTGTAACCACAGTAGTGTTAGTGTAACCCACAGTCGTGGCAGTGTAATCACAGTAGTGTTAGTCTAACCACAGTAGTGTTAGTGTAACCCACAGTCGTGGCAGTGTAATCTCAGTAGTGTTAGTGTAACCCACAGTCGTGGCAGTGTAATCACAGTAGTGTTAGTGTAATCAACAGTCGTGGCAGTGTAATCAAAGTAGTGTTAGTGTAACCCACAGTCGTGCGCGGGCCCTTTGCTTCTGACCTCGGCCCAAAGGCCTTTGGGTCTGAAAGCCGGCGTGTTTCTTTTGGTGCTTTTTTTCCTTTCTTTCTTTTTCTTTTATCTTTTCTTTCAAGATAGTCTCTTTAAGACAAGCACTCAAACCACTGTTTATCGCAATCTGTTATCTTAAGTTTCAACTTTTAAATACAAACTGTAACTTCTGGAGTTATTGACGTGCTTAACTAAGGCCCTTGTCATACTGGAGTGTTTGATTGCGTGTTCGTGTACCTGGCCGTACACTGATAGACTTGATACGATAACGAACGTGCAGAAAACAGGCTGGGTTATGAGGCATTCTCTCTCTAACCTTTCTGTCATGTGTGCGTAGTTGAAAGTGGGAAGGGGGGGGCCGGGGCGAGGGGTCCCTTCCCCCTCCCCCTTCCTAAGAAAGTGTAGGAAGTGTGTGTGAGGGGGGGGGGGGGGCAGAGTATCCTTTGCCCACTCCGTCCACCCATAACCCCCCCCCCCCCCCCATCCCCTTTTTTATAAAAAAAGAAAAAAATCCGCAGAAAAAAAATGATCATGAGATATATTTTTTAAACTTTCTTTGGGAGGAAAAAGTCATACAGTTTTGATTTATATGTTTGATTTTTATTTTAAGTTGCAATATCGTTTGCCTTTACCCCCCGCCCCACCCCTCCCTTCTTTCCTCCTCCACATCCCCATCCTCGCTGACTGCCCCCCCCCCCCCCCCACCACCAATACTGTTGTAAATGGGACCAAAACAATAAAGTAAAAAATAACCAACACAGGACTAACAAGAGACATAAAACCTCATGAGCCCCCGCGACAGCGGTAAGTTAGTGCGACAGCGGCAAGTTAGTGCGACTGCGGTAAGTTAGTGCGACTGCGGTAAGTTAGTGCGACAGCGGCAAGTTAGTGCGACTGCGGTAAGTTAGTGCGACTGCGGTAAGTTAGTGCGACTGCGGTAAGTTAGTGCGACAGCGGCAAGTTAGTGCGACTGCGGTAAGTTAGTGCGACAGCGGTAAGTTAGTGCGACAGCGGTAAGTTAGTGTGACTGCGGTAAGTTAGTGGGCGGGGGCTCATGAGGGTTTATGTCTCTTGCAGCTGGGTGGCGTTCGCCTTGCCCCGGCAGTTAAGTGTTCAAAGCAGCCACACACGCTATCTACAATTCTCTGAAGTCGGGGTGTGGCTACCAACATGATGGAGTAATTAAATGTATGTCACAAATACAATCTCCTCTCCCTGCTAGTGGTCCTGGGAACGTGAGGGAACAATGACAACTGTGATCCCTTGAGCCAGCGGGAGAATCAAGGGAAGTAAGGACCACTGTTTACCTTTGTGTTTCGCGAATGTTAAGGGAGGGTTGTCTCCCTCAGACATCAACGCTGTTTGTTCGACACGAGCTCAACGGATGTAAAGTAAATGTACTGATGTACAAGCGAATGAGAGTGCGTGCGTGTGTGTTCAAGTTGCTGCTACTCTCGACAGACCATATTACTAAGATCAATAGTTGACAGGGGCGGGTCAGTTACCTCGAGTGGTGGTGTGTGTGTGTGGGGGGGGGGGGGAGTGGCGGCGGGAGGGGGGGGGGGTCCAACTTTTGGTTTGAAACCTTCAACTTGACACAAAAGGCCTCCCTGACTCTAGACCTTGCTTCCAGGGGCCGTAAAATCAAAAAGCGAGGGTGAGGGGGGGGGGGGGGAGTAGGTAGGGAGAACGCGCATGCATGTTCACACTAACGCCATTCACCAAAATATCTACCGGGGGGGGGGGGGGGGGGGAGGGCGGGGGGGGGGGGGGGGAGGAGGGGTCCAAACACTTCAGACAGGGAGTTTGTCAGAGCACTTTTGTTATTGTTGTTTTTGGGAGGGGGGGGGCGGAACCCTTGTCACCCTCACAACCCCCCCCCCCCCCCGTCCCCCAGGATCCGCCCCTGGTTTAGGTTCGATGTCGTTCGTGCCGATCAGTCGCCTGACTTAACTCTTTCAGCCCGACTCACGTATTTCCAAAATTTTGGAGGCGTCATCTAACGACTATGCACCTAGCTGTTGCAGAAAATGGATCGACCATGATACTTCAAGGGCAGTGCCAGAATAGCTTGGCGCCTGTCGGCGCCAAGCTAATCTGGCACTACCCTTGAATTATCATGGTGGACCCATCTCCTGCTGTAGGGCGTCGGGGTTGAATGGCCGGACACAATTACATGGCCACACACCACAGTCTCGTCGGCATTCGACTCACAGCAGCCGAGGAGAACGGACCTCCGCTCCTCGCCTAGCCAGAGAGAAAGCAGAGATCCAACGGAGAACGGACACCGCACCGCTCCGCTGGGTAGCCAACCGACACACAAACCTCCCCTCACAAGCAAAACCAAGTAACAGCACAGATGGCCTCCAAGAAAAGCAAGCCGCCCGCCCTTGTTAGAGCGAACAGACGCCGAACCAACAAGGACCAGGTGGAAGACTATACCGCCATTCTCCCCCAGGCGCCACAACAACAAACAAAGGCTACAAAGGTGACAAGAAGCCAACGGCCTCCATAGTCCCCACCTTTTCAGCGAAGAGATCAGCCAGCGCAGTCGTACTGGGAACAGGTGGGGGATTCACCCCCTCCCCCCCCCCCCCCCCCAGGCGCCGCAACCAACTCGGCCAAGGGAACAGCCAAAGTGGGGGCTTTTGCCCCCGCAACAAAGAGCCTACTCACCACGACAGATGACACACCTTGAACACCTGGCACTTCAAGGAATGCCGATACCACCGAAGGGGCTGTTTCCCAAGTTCGACGAGCTTATGCGGAGAAACTCGAGCCAGTTGAACCACGCCGCAGTCCCCGAAGAAGAAACAACGGCACCCGCCAGCCCTCAACCACCCCCACCCCCCCACCCCCCACCCCCCCCCCCCCCCAACAAGAAGAGCCCGAGGACTGGTCAGAGCCGTCGTCTGGGCCGGACCACCCACCCTCCCCACCGCCGGTCGATTTCCCCGAATCAATCACTCGGGAACGGCCGGCATCGACGGAGAAAGGGGAGGTCCGGCTGAGAAGCATAGACTTTGACGACCTTGTGCTGCTGCTACAGGACGTAGTACCCGCCATCACTTCGATCGGTGGCGACCGATACTACCGAGCACTGGTCACCGCCCGGTGGCTGGTGCACGCAGGGGCTATTAGAGACCTCTACCTCCAACCAACCAAGAGCACGGCCAGCCAAGCCACAACCCAATCAACAGATGGCGAATGCCAAGCAAGCCCGGATAGAAAATCGACGGGGACAACAGCCGCCCCACCGACTGCAGCCAAAAAGATTGGCACCACACCCATCATCACTCAAGACAGTAGCTGCGGAAACACCGCCACACCCACGGAAGAGACTGGCACAGACGCACCCCCGGTCCCAGTCTACGAAGAGCAAAGCACAGCGACCGACCCACCAGTACAAGAAGGCGACACCACCCCACGCCCACCAACCAACTAACCTGCCACCAGTCAGCGGAAGCGCAACAGGCCACCCAAGCGCTTTGGAGAAGCGACACGCCGGACCTGACTACTCCCCACGCCACCACCACACCTCCGACTGCCACCGCAACACCGCCACCCACCTCGCTGCACCCAACGCCCGACACCCAGACCCAGACTCCACTGGCCACCACCACCGCCACCCCAACTCCCTAGACCCCTCCATACCCAGCCACGGTTTCGCCGGCCACCATCACCACCGCCACCACTCGTGCTACAACTTCTAGAGTGGCTGGCCTACCAACACCCCCCAGCCTGGCACTGAAACAGCAACGGTTCCCCGGCCACACCACCCGCCTCCTCCACCACCAACCACCCGGCCCTGGCAACACCATCAGCCACTGCGCGACGGAGCGACGGGACAGTCAGCAAGCAGGCCCCTGCCCCCCCCCCCCCCCCCCTCAGACGAAATCAGCGATAGCTGGAAGTCTTAGTCCCTGTAAAAATTGCACTTGCACAGTCTCGTCCCCGCACTGTCCAGACTATAGCCCCAGTCAGTGCGGTTATCCCCTCATTCAGGCTGTTATATTCAGCATAGCCGCACACTACAAGCTTTAAAACTATTGGTTGCTACCCTTCAGCAGCTGTTTATTGGGTTTCAAGTGACAGACACTCACCACAACGTCAGTGATTCTCAAGCATCGTTTGTGCTTAGACTGCGTGCCCTGAGAGGATTTCATGTTATTAGCTCTTGTCAGGTACGCCCTGAACTCGCCACTGCTTGGTGCGCTTTAAAAAAAAAAAAATGTCGTCCGCTGAGAGACGGTGTTACGCATGACAAAGACACTGTGTGCTGCAGTCGTTAAAGTGCTGCAGTTAGTACTCTATTCTTACCACATACCTATAGACTGTGTTGTGTTATCCTTACACTGTTCTTTCTCAGTTATACATTTCAACTCTAACTATGACTAGTTTTGCGTTTCCGAAGTGACGATGTATCATTCCAAGGAAAGGTACACAAATCTGCGCATCGGGAACTTCAACATCTATCTGACTTATTTAATAAGGTATCCGGCCTGAGCGTGTATTTAAACAAGCCTGATCCATTCCACCTGTTTGGTCTTTGTGAGACTCGTTTAAATCTAAGTTCCAACAAGAACGATGAAGTAATTAATATTCCATTTTTTTCTCTATTTCGTCGCAGTGACACTAATGGGCCTGGTCAAACAGACATTGCTGTTTATGTTCACACTTCAATCCAACATCTTGTCCGTAGACGTGTCTAGAAACGGCCCCCGAAGTCGAGTGTGTCTGGATGGAGATACGATGCCCCAAAGCCCGACACTGAAAGTGGGTCTTTACAGGTGAAATTGTGAGAGAAAAAAAATGCTTTTATTATTCAGATCTTGGGGGGCGGAAGTATAGTCTCAGCGTAGGGGTGCTTCTGTCACCCTGTCCGCGCCACTGAATCTGAATGCTGACAGTACATGTGACGAGCTGTTAGCGCGGTTTTGGCCTAAGCTGGAAACCATACTACTAATTGACGCTTCCGGTTTCAGTGGCTGCTAAGGGGTGGCTGATCTCTTCAGGGCCCAACTGATCGGAGGGACGGCTAAACTTCCGTGAAAAATTGCACCTGCTAAGGCCTTTAAGTTGTCTTTTATGTTTCTAGTGATAATAGAACAATAAATAGGGCATAACTATTATTGAGTACAATACGAGGTAGGTCTTCTGTGCGAGTTAAAGTCTTATTTGCTTTTCCACATCGACTTTTCTATAAAAAAAAAAAAAAAAAAAGATTTTTACGACGGCTGCAGCTTTTCTACGCGCGTGACCTGGGCACGAAATTACGTTGAAATATTCTACCGTGGCCGTCTTATTTCCTCTTTCCTATACAAGATGTCTGCTAGCAAATTTCAATGTTCTTATCTCTCTTGGCTTGACTTCGCGAACGAAGATTTTATAGGAGTTGCCCACGACGTCTGCAGGCTTGTTCGTGGCTGCGGAGGCCAATCCGAGACAGGCAGGTTCGACCGCAGTGGCTGCAGGGGAAGGTATGGCCAGGGTTCTGAGCTGCGGCATCTCTGTTTTTTTCTCCTGAGCCGCTTGTCCTTAAGGCTAGCTCTGCGAGAGTCCTCAAAGGAGACAGCTGCCTTGTAAATGGTGGAGCGCCAGGTGTCACGGTCCGCAGCAAGCGAAGACCACTGGTGGTGGTCGATTTGGCAGGCACTAAGTGACTTCTTGAGACAGTCTTTGTATCTCTTCTTTGGTGCCCCTCTGTCACGGTGTCCAGTAGCAAGCTCGCTGAACAGGGTGATCTTTGGTAGGCGATGATCCTCCATCCTGGAGACATGCCCCGCCCAGCGGAGCTGTGTCCGCAGCAGCAAAGCCTCGATGCTCACAGTTTCAGCCTGTTCAAGGACCTCGACGTTGGTGACATAGTCACTCCAGTGAATGCCCAGGATGGTTCGCAGGCAGCGCTGGTGGAAGCGTTCGAGGAGTCGTAGTTGGCTGCGGTAGAGGGCCCAGGACTCGGAACCATACAGCAGGGTGGTGAGGACCACAGCTCTGTACACGCTGATCTTGGTGCCTGTTTTCAGCTGTTGATTGTGCCACACCCGCTTGAAAAGTCGCCCGAAAGCGCTGTTCGCTTTTGCCAGCCTGCTGTCAAGCTCCTTGTCCAGCTTGGCGTCCGACGTGATAATGCAGCCAAGGTAAGTAAACTGGTGCACTGACTTTAGTTCAGACTCGCCGATGGTGATGTGAGGAGGGCGGTACACTGTCTTGGGTGCCGGCTGATGGAGGACCTCTGTCTTTTTAAGACTGACCTCGAGTCCAAAGAGCTGGGCAGCATCTGCGAAGCAAGACGTGATGCGCTGCAGGGCTCTCTCTGTGTGTGCAACGAGGGCAGCATCATCAGCAAAAAGCAGCTCACGAATCAGTTGGTCTAGGGTTTTCGTGTGGGCTTGCAGTCGTCTGAGGTTGAACAGGCTGCCATCGAGACGATACCTGATGTACACTGCATCGTCATCATCGAGGTCCACTGTGGCCTGCTTCAACATCATGCTAAAAAAGATGGTGAAGAGGGTCGGTGCCAGCACGCAGCCCTGCTTTACACCGTTGAGAATAGGGAATGGTTCTGATAAATGTTCTTATAGTCGGGATACAATGTTCATCTTCAACAAACCAAGGGGAATTACTTAGCGCTGGACAACAGTTAGATGTTCATCTTCAGTTCTCCAGTCCTTTTGGACCGCCTTTATCTTTTGAAACAGTGTAGATACAATATAAAGGAGCCAGTGACAAAACGTCATGCGTGTAACAACAGACATAGTTTTACTTTTAGTCAAGAAAACCACACTAAAACATGACATTTATGCTTTTTGTGATACCCCTATGAAGACATTGTTTGAATATTTACATAGCTCTCATAGGGTTTTTTTTCCACCAAAATGGACTTATGTAGGATAATTTTCATGTGTATCGTGTATGTCTAGTAATATAATTATATACATGTCTAGTAGAACACACCCTTGACAAGGTAAGCTCCACAAAGAACCTGGACCTAAGCATACAGAAGGACGCCAGCTGGGATACCCACATCACCGATATGCAATGAGGCAAACTAGACATGAGGACGTAGCTTAGTGGATAAGACACTGCGCTGGCACTCGTAAGATCTTGGGTTCGAATCCCCTAGTGGGCAGGAATGGGATATGGATTTTTCCTCATTCCCTTTGAGTCAAATTTACCTACAGACTCGGCTTACGGTTGCCTGTCTCGCCTAGCGCTATACTGGTTGGGGTTTAAACCCTGGAGACTGCTATCGTAGCCAGGCAGGCCTAGCCGGAGGCACCGAAACAGAAGCTGGCTCCCAACACCTCCCTCTCCCCCCTCCCCCCCTGCCCGCACCCAACCCATTCACCCTTCCCCAGTTTGCCAACTTAGTAACCAGATAAAAAGTAAGCTAATCCATTGGTTAGTTGGGTGGGTTTTTTTTGCGCACCACCAGCAACCAACAATAATGGTCAATTGGTTGGCCGTGGCAAGAAAACTAGAAGTATGTCCAGTGTGACAACAAACATTTTTTCCTCAAACAAAAAAAAAGGCACAGAAATATATTTGTATTTTTGTTATCTCATCTAAGGATAATGACTGAAGAATTTTTATTTTTTGACGATAGTGAAAGTAAACTTACTTTTAAAAGGAATAAAAAATGTTTTATGCTTATAATATCTCAGAGAACAGTTTATAACATCAATTTTGTATTAAAGAGAATAATCCCAAAAGAAAAACTGACTTATTATAATTATATTTTTCACCATATCCCCACCATAACAATCAACATTTTCAGAAAGGGCTAGATTTAAGTGTATTTTAGTATTCTCTGCTAGAAATCATCTATTTCTGCATTCACAAGACTTTAATTTCACATGCCCACATGAGAGATACTTCAAAACTAACCAGTGCATAAAATAAGCCTATTTTTTAGACATCTAAGTTGGTTGATTTGGACATTTCTGTTAGTTGTTACTCTTGGCACAAACGACCTTTTGTCACAGGCTCAAATATATACTGCGAACATTTTGCAAGCTGTGCTTACAGACACCATAATTTGATTGTGTACGACAGTTAGGATGAGGAAAAAGCTCTACCCATTTTGTCCAACCAGATAATCAATCCATGAGCCATGAGGTTTGTGTTATACTATAGGGCTGTTCTCTCTTTTTGTCTAGGCAATCATTAAGACACTGAAGCGGGGGTTGCTGCTCACCACTGAATACCTTGGACACAAAATGGAGCTAGTGCAGACTATGGACATCAAAATAGAAATTGATGTTGCTGGTGACCCATGGGTGACTCAGGAATATGGTAAATTTCTTGTTGTGTTGTTCCTAATGAGTTAAGTAGTTAGAGACTAAGGCCATCTCAAGGCAGTTGTTCCTGATGAATATGGACATTTAATGCATGTCTGTAAGAACCAGCCATCCTCCGTTGTAAAACTTTAATGTTAGTATTTTCTAAGACTGTTCCAGTCAGTCTTCTAAATTGGCCCAAGGATACTCTGTGGCAGGACCTGTCAAAACTTGCCAGTTTCAGTTACCTCTCACAAAGGTCAAGGGACATGGGAGGTTTGACAGGCCAAAGAACACAGTGCTGTTTCCGTACTGTCCAGTCTCTTAGCCATAGTCAGTCTGACTCATCTCTTAATTTTTCATGGCGACATACATTCAATGTTTTTTGTTTTTTCACAAGCAGTGCAGGCACGTCCTGAGAAAGTTTTGTTGCTGTTGGGACATTAAGCAATGTACAACCAACCTAATTTTTCAATCCCCTAAAATACACTACTGCCCACCAGCTGTACATTTACCATGCACAAAATACCCACAAAGAAACAGCACATTGACAGTCACATTTCTTGGCTATGAACCTGATATCTTTCCAACCCCACACCCAAGCACAGCTGAAATCGGCGTGCCCCTCAAATCACTACGGCAACTCAACATAGGCCCACAATTGTCCACTGGATAAACTCAGGGTGGTATGATTCAAAGTACCAAACATGTCTCCTCTCATCTAACCAGAAATTTCCAGCAAATTCCAACATTCAGCCCTACTATAAATTTTCAAGATTCAAGATAACTTTATTGCTGCTATATAGTAAAATTTGTCTTGCCACCTCAGGTGCTGCTCACATTCACTCACTCGCTCATTCCACAAATTACAAGAACAGAGCTACAAAATGGATAATGACTCGGGACGGGTGAAGCCTGTTGCCAAGGCATCTAATAGCTAGCGCCAGTAGCTTTATCCCGACCCGAACCTCCCTGACAAAAACAGAATGCTAAGACAGCCCTATGTCTCTTGAACACACTATTTTATGTTCTTTTGTTAAGTTCCTACTTGACTAATGCTAGTACATGAAAATACAAGTTAACAACAGAGACAAAATAACGTCAATTGGAAAATGATCTCCGATCTAGGCAACATAAAAACAACGGTGAAAACTGCACCTGGGGGCCCGTCGCCATAGTACAGCGACGGTGTTTAGAGGGCACCGCTCCGACGAAGTCCGTCAACACTATTATAACACATAAATGTCATTATGGCAACAGCCGTGAGTCATTATGATGAAATAAAACCAGCACACCACCCCCCTCCCCTCGCCCCACACACACACACACACAGTCGTGTTCACTGGCACGCCGCTTGTTGGGAAACATCTCTGTGTCAGCAGCTAAGAGGTCGGCCGGCCAGGCAGTTCCATGCAACATAAAAAACGGCCGGCACGGTAAAACGCAGTAAGATTACTAAGAATGTAGTAAAGCTCGCTGGTGAATGCTTCTCTGTATGCTTCCAAGCTTTTCTGTGGAGCCATCCAGAATAAGGAAACATCTGGCAATGCGTTGGTCTGTGAGTGTGATTTATGTAGGCAAAATTATTTTTAAAAACACCGGTCCTCTTACTGCCTGAACTGCCCAATTTGAATATGTAATATGACCTGAAAAATGTGTGAAAAATGCATAATTTTCACCTTGAACGCTTGCTCATTTTAGTGACCATTTGGAAAGGTCGTGTCACATGGGTCAGATTATCTAATCTGGATCGTGTAGCTTTGCGTGCTTGTTATCTGATTGATTTTTCAAACTTTTCTGTAAAATTTGGCATGATGTAGCTGATGATAAGGTCTGAGAATTCTAATTTGATCAACCTTTCACAATATTAGTCAAGGGTGATGTGAGGTTGGCAGAAGTATGTAAAAAGCATAAAGTTTTAGAAAACATGGATTTCACAGGTAAACAAAGCCAGCTACAGTAGATCCTCCAATGAATTTGATCTCTGTTGCCAAAGAAAAAGTGGCTGTAAACAGCAGGTGACTGTTCATGGCAGGTTTGATAAAAACAGACCTAGGCGTGCTTGTGACACTCGGAATCGAATAGGAGCATATAGATGTTCCATCACTGAAATGGGATGTCCGTTGGCCTCTTCATGCTTCAGTGAAATGTGATACATGTACTAGTGATGCCGATGTTTCTTTACCTTCAGTGATGAAAGAAAATAAACTTTTGCTTGTGTGTACTAGTACTGGAGGGAGAAAGAGCGACGCATATCGGTGTATGTCGCTGTCATGTTCTTGTCTATATATAGTATAGGAGTGGGTGGGTGGTGGAGAATAGAGGGCGTGGCACTGACATGAGCCGGGTCAATATCCCGTCACCTTATTCCTCCGATAATTACCGAGCGGAGACAAAATGTGTTTACTTTTCCCCGCCTATGTGTAACCATTTTCTTTTTCTCACCATTTTTTTCCCATGGCTAAGCACCCACCTTTGTAGCATGGAATCATTAGAACTGACTCCAAGGTTTGTGACCAGTCATCCATTTCAGTACTAAATGGCAGCCACTGCAGTTATTTGTTTTGATGCTATGATTTCTTGACTGACTGTGGAATTCATAGCTCTCCTGAAGAAGCGAATGTTCTCTATACACACCAGTCTTTGGAAATAACAAACACAAAAACATGCACTTTGACGCATGTATGCTCTAGATTCTCATAAAATCCTGCAGTCGGCTGCAGGGGCACACGAGTCGGAATGTCTGACCACAGGCCTACCATACTCAACCTATAAAGTCAATCTCAGCACTGTTATGTAACACACCGTATAATGTACGAGTGCTGAGATGGCTTTGGAGGCCTGTGGTACTGACACGCACCTTTGTGCATGTACGCACTCAGTTAAAATCATAAATCCCTTCCATCTGCAGGGGTGTGTGAGAGTTTCTGCCAACCTGGCAGCTGCTGTGAAAGAGCAGTCAAATTTTGGTCACATCGGAAGATAACATAAACACACAGTAAACCGACCTGAAAAAAATATGATATGGACACGGTCGAGTAGATAACGTGACCTTTGTTACGGACCACATACACAGGTTGCGAGCCGATGGCACGTCCGTTATTGCATAATGACATGACATCTGGGCTTTGAGTGTGGCTGTTGGCTAGGTGTCGAGCGAGCAGTCACTGGGTGCATGGCGGCTTTACTGCTTGAGTCTGGCCGTGGTTGTAAATTTAAGGTATTTTTTGCCGTTTTTGGCTCCCATAAGCTGGCCATTGGGTACGTTAGGCAGGTGGCCGTAGAATCAAGGTTCTTGATATAGTAAACATCATCTGTACATCGCGAAAGTGACCATGAACAGCAGGTGACTGTAAAAATTGGTTACTGTTCAAAGGAGGTTTTACTGCATTTACATAAGGTGCACGTCACATGGGTTGGATTATCTATCTGGATCGCGTAGGCATATGGGCCATAAGGGCTTTATGGTCTCCTTATCAGATTGTTTTTCCAAACTTTTCTGTAAATTGGCAACAAGGTATCTAATTTGATTGACCTTTCGCAAAGGGTAAGGGTGATGTGAGGTTGGCAGAGGTGTAAAAAATTCATAAAGTTTTAGAAAACCGATTTCTCAGACCCTGTACAAAAGCTGCAGCTATTTACATTTGTTGGGCCACTTGAACACTTCATTTCAGTGACCTGTCTGAAAGGTCAGATTATGTGACTAGGTCATGCACATGGTCCTTAAGAGCGCTGTATTTTTTTTTTCTTAAAATAAATATTTATAGTTGTGTCACCCCTGCCACAAGTCAAACATTCCATGACACAGTATCCAATCTGGAACATGGGTGACTGGTTTCTTACATCAGCAGATTTAATTATAAACACGTGGATGACAGTCTTCAGTCCTGGAGACTGATTCAAAGCCTAAGGGCTGGCTTAACTGGGCGAGACAAACCCGAACCATGTCTCGGCGAGACACCTGAGACAGTCAATGCGAGATACCCGTTCCACCCATTTATTAGGTTCGGCATGTCTGATCTTGTCTCGGAGAGTTCGCCGAACCTATTAAAGGGTGGGTCGGGTATCTCGCATTGACTGTCTCGGGTGTCTCGCCGAGATGAGGTTCGGGTTTGTCTCGCCCAGTTAAGCCAGCCCTTAATGTTCAGCATTTTGGTTCAGACAACATTTCTTGAGACAGCCAGTTCCATCTGCAAGACTCATAGATACTGATGACCCAGTATGACTGTGTGAGGGCCCACTGTGACCAACTTTGGTCCGATAGCTTTTTGTGTACCGGAGAGAGTTGATGACTCTTTGCTGGCCATGACCATGGGGCAATGGGACATAGTCAGTCCGTGACTGTTTTCAGGCCTTCACTTTTTGACACTGTCACCTACGCAATCACTGTTTGATGTATGTGTGATGTTAGGAGAGTTCTGCTTAGATTTGTTGAGAGGTGATTACAGTTTTACCCTCCCACCTATTTAGGATCATCATTTTTAAGCCCCGTCTATTTATAGAAGGGACTTTTTAGGACAGGTCGCGGTTGGGCGATTAGTATTTAGCATGTCCATGATGTCAAAGGTGGGCAGACGAAACCTCTAACAATTGATGTAACAAGATAATAACAAGATGGGATGAACCATAACACACAAAAGTTCATTCTATATGAGAGCTGTCTTCACCTTAAGGGGTCGCTTCCTTTTGTCTTTGACTTCATTCTCAATCTGATGTTGTAATATCTCCTTTTGAGAAAGCCTCACAGATGTGCCAATGCGCCATAGTGAACTCTATAAAGGGGTGCATGCAGTGCATACCTGTCATTGGTTTGTCAAACATCATTTGTCATGACGTATTTTTTCGTTTATATGTAATTTTATATTTAACGTGATATGAGTTTCGCTTTTGCTTCAAGACTTTGGAAAATGGTGACAAAACTAGAATTTGACAGTACAATTTCAGTCCTGCTATAAATCAGGTTGACTTTACCTAGGTACTAAATGCTATATAAGTTCACCTGCATGCTCTTCTGAACGGTATTATTATGGTATTCTTACTCATTTCCTGTATCCCGTCACTAAGTGCACTTGAGAAACGCGCGCTGCCTATCCCCTCAGTTCGCGCCTAGCCGCCGACCAGGTCGGACGTACCCTCATTACATGCCACCCGTGCCTAGTGACCGACTTTCACTCTTGTCCCGCAGTTGTTGATTGTCGTGTGTACGGTGTGTGCAGTACCTAGTGTAACGTAGGAGTATTTTTCCTGTGTGGATTATTACTGTGTAATTGTGGTTGTGATGTCGGATTTAGAAGAGTGGACATGATTTCGGACGACAACGTCTTAGACGTGGATGAGGAGATTTCGTTGATGAAGGTGAGTGTTTTAGTTAACACTGGCCCCGCCTGACCAAGTGTCACGGACACGAGACTCAGAGCAAAACAAACAGTTTTGCAGCTTTCTGTAAAGCGGTGCAACTTCTCACGGAGAAGGCCGCTGACCAAGTGTCACCGACACAAGACTCAAGGCAAAACAAACAGTTTTGCAGCCCTCTGCAAAACGGTGCAACTTCTCACGGAGAAGGCCGTTAACACTCTGGGAAAAAAGCAAAAGACCGCAGGACACCGTCCACACTGGTCCTTCAGCTAAATGCCGCAGACGTGTTTTCCGCCTCAAATGCCAGCACGGCTGGTCACAGGGAAGGCAGAACGGCGAAATGCAGAGGCAAAAAATACAGAAAGGGAACCGCTTGACGCAGGGGGGGCATGGGACTGCGGAGATTATAGGAGATGATAATTTGGCCGATACGGAGGCAGCCTTTCGTGTCTCGGAAGAGGCGGGGCCACCGGTCAAAGAAAGATAGGCAAACTGACCTACTTAATTCCCGTTTGGCTTGAAGCGGCTGTGGCATAAAAATCTCCAAGAAAAGCTGTTACAAAATTCCCGAAAACTGCAAAAATATGAGTGTACCCTGCACAAATGCAGTGGTGTTTCTTGTGCTAAAAGTCCACCGGACAGACAGACGTACGAATGTACAATACTGAAACTACCCTTTCTAAGGCAGCTGTCGCGGTGCCCATGTGCACCAATAAGCCTCTGACCTAGAAACTTGCAGCGAGCGCTTTCGCCGCGAAAAATTTGCCAGCATCTGTGCTCTGCACGTGGCAATGACCTCTGCTGGTGGCTCTAACCTACATAGAGCGTATATATTTAACCTCTTGGCACAGATTTTGGGAAACTCCCCCACACAAGCCCGCGAAACAGAGAAAAGCGGTCAAGATATGCCAGCCACAAACTGGCAGGACCAATGGTGAGGACTCCTTTTTAGACCGACACAGAAAGGTCGGCTGAAAGCGGGTTACTATATGGGGCGGAAAAGCCTACCCCCGCTTGGAGAGTTTTTCCCTGCGGGAAGTTTTTAGACGCACACCTATCACTCCCCTCTACCGGAGGTCAATATGTTTTAACTGTGCATACCTTGGGTGCATGAGTACCTGAGCGGGAAACATTTGTAGTTTTTTCAAAACCGGCCAGATTGATACAAAAGTGAACATTTGGCAAACCTTTTTTTTTCTAACAAGGAAGTACTAGAAACGATCATAGGTGTGAAACTTAGTTTTGCGCAGACACCTGACACTAAGCTGTGTAAAGCACATGTATACCCAATGAAGCAGAAAACAAAATAATGAAAGCAGGAGTCAAAGACCTGCTACGAAAAGGGGTCATAAATTAAAGAGTCTTGCAATGAAGCAGAGCAATTTGTCGCACATTTTTTCTCAGAAAAAAACATGACCGAACCATACCCACCGGGTTATATTTTTCGGTTTCTGAACAAGGACATTGAGTACCACTCAGAAATTCAAAATGAAAACCATTCATACTGCACTTAATATTGTCACTAAGGACTGCTATTTCGCATCGCTTGATCTTCGAGATGCGTACTACTCCGTCTCTGTACATACCGAACTGAATACCAGTAAAATTTCACTGGAGAGACAAATTGTATTGTTCCCAAGCATCGCCAGTGGGCCTTGGCCCGATACCCAGGAAGTTTACGAAACTCACAAAACCAATCCTGGCAAGGCTACATGATTTGAATCATTCAATCATATCCTTCATTGACGACAACCTCTTAGTGGGCACCACAAAAGAGGACACAGTTCAAAATGGTATTGATACGGTTCAACTGCTTGATGCAGGGGGTTTCGACGGTCCACGGGGACAAATCTCAATTCCTACCCACGCAAGAGATTACATACTTGGGATTTGTGATTGATTCTATCGACATGTCGATGATACTGACGAACGAACGTAAGCAAAAACTGAGCGAAGCGTGCTCCTAAATAATGAGAAAACCAGTAGCCAACATTAGAGCAGTAGCTTCTGTCATTGGGCTGATGGTAGTAAGTTTTTTCAAGTACTCCTAGGCCCTATCTCTATTATAGGGTCTTTAACCAA
>BTPG01000007.1:144349157-144531657 GCA_036245525.1 Semisulcospira habei
CCCTGTAAATCTGATTACGTTTGCTCCCAGTTATAAACTCTGTGTGTGCGTGTGTGATGATGTGTTTGTGTGTGTGTGTGTGTGTGTGTGTGTGTGTGTGTGTGTGTGTGTGTGTGTGTGTGTTTAGGAGTGTGAGATCATCATAAGACTTTCTTTCCCTAAACTAGCAATATTTTTGTTTCATGTTCATGTAACTATATACTTAGTTTTGTATGTATTGTCTCATAGTTTTGTAGCAACGGCAGGTTTGAAAAATGTCTCTGTGTGAGTGTGCGTGCGTGCGTACGCGTGTGCGTGCGTGCGTGCGTGCGTGCGCGCGTGCGCGAGCGCTTACATGCGTCAGTGTGTGGTATGTGTATGTTTACATTGTTTGAGCGTGTACTTGTCTGTCATTTATGTAGTAGATGTAACAACGGCAAGTTTGAACACTGGTCCTGTAACCAATAACTTGTTCCTTTGGAAAATAAAGGTTCATTATCATTATCATTGTCTCTCTCTCTCTCTCTCTCTCTCTCTCTCTCTCTCTCTCTCTCTCTCTCTCTCTCTCTCTCTCTCTCTCTCTCTCTCTCTCAACCTTCAATACGTACATAGCGTAGACCTGTTGAAGCTATTTTTGTAAGCGAATACTTGCCCCCACAGTTATGTCAGTGTATTCTCTTTTTACCATTTTTTTTTTTTTTTTTTACCATGTCATTTCTTGCAAATGCCCGATGCACATATGTATACATGCAAACATTAATTTCAGTTTACACTTTTTTATCTTGTAAATGTATTATTATTTTGTACGTTTCCCCACCCGAGTCTGCCCTGGAGACTTGGATGGGGTTAACTACTTTTCTTCTTCTTCTTCTCCCCCCCCCCTTTATTTCCCATGCAGTGTGTGTGTGTGTGTGTGTGTGTGTGTGTGTGTGTGCGTGCGTGCGTGTGTGTGTGTGTGTGTGTGTGTGTGTGTGTGTGTGTAGTGTGTGTAATGTGTGTAGTGTGTGTGTGGTGTGTGTAGTGTGTGCGTGTGTGCAAGGACATGATTGAAAACAGGTATGACTATAAGTACATCATTTATCCTCGAGAAATATTCATTCATTCACTCACTCACTCACTCACTCACTCACTCACTCACTCACTCACTCACTCACTCACTCACTCACTCACTCACTCACTCACTCACTCACTCACTCACTCACTCACTCACTCACTCACTCACTCACTCACTCACTCACTCACTCACACTCCCTCCCCTCCTCTCTCTCTCTCTCTCTCTCTCTCTCTCTCTCTCTGTGCACAACAACAGGAAGACGTCCTTACAGGAGCCTAACTTGCTTCCGACCACACTGTCCACTCGACCCACGCAAACCCGGACTTCAAGTTAGTGCGTTATTAACCCTTTTAGCCGTTAGGTCTCATTTCTCAAATTTTGGAGGTGTTGCCTAAGGACTATGTACAAGTTGTAAGAGATGGATTGATCATGATCATTCAAGGGGTAGTGCCAGATGAGCTTGGCGCCTTCAGGCGCCAAGCTCATCTGGCACTACCCTTGAATGATCATGGTCAATCCATCTCCTGCTGCAGGGTCCCGGGGCTAAAAGGGTTAAGAGACTGATGGGATGAATGGGAAGCTGGCGGGGCGAACTGGGTCATTATGTTAGTCTACGTCAGTCGAGTCATCAGTGCCAAGATGTCCTGCTCGCCTGACCCCTCCCCTCCCCCCTCCCCTCTCCCCTCATCACCATCCCACTCTCAAATCAACGAAAGATTTCGTCATCAAAGTCCGTGAGTCTCTTTCAAAGTATATATATATTTTATATATAATTTTATATATGGAATTCCATGGCATTAGCACAGCATTCTCAGAATTGAATGAAAAATTATATATGCCTTCGCCTAGTTAAATTGATACCCAAGCTAATACTGGAAACACGGTCACTACGCTCCAGTCATCGGCCAAGCGCGTGGCGATCAAAGTCCTGAACTCCGCGGAATCTGATCCCTGCCATCCTAGTGACTGAGATACAGCGGTAGTGAACTCGACCCGAGGCGTTTCGACCTGAAATTGTTTAGCCTTAGTTGAAGAAAAACCTCCACATCAGCTCGCAGGATGAAAACCGTGCACATGTTGATGGTATCCGCGCTGGTTGTGGCGCTGTTGGTGTCCACCGCGTTGTCTCCTGTCAGGTGTGAGGAGTCAGAACTGGTTCAGCCACCTTCACGGACCAAGCGAGCTAATTGCTGCCGTGTACCTCCCAAATGGGCCCGAACCCCTACTCGTAGGAGGAGCAGGTAAGCGTTATAATGTTTGGATACTTGTCGTTGTGGTCGGTTGGGCTTTCCTAACGCGTACAGTGCCGAGAAAATTTCCACACCACCCAACTGCAAGAGGCATAGATCCTCATGAGCCCCCGCAGTCGCGGGGGCTCATGAGGATCTATGCCTCTTGCTGACTCCACTATGAATCCGTGTTCCCTGGGCCATCTAGGGTGTTTTGGTCTTGAATTAACTCACGCGTTTGCGTGCCGGCATGCGTGTGTGTGTGTGTGTGTGTGTGTGTGTGTGTGTGTGTGTGTGTGTGTGTGTGTGTGTGTGTGTGTGTATGTGTGTGTGTTCGTGCGCGTGCGTGTGCGTTTTCATGTAGTTTGTAGCAAGGACAAGAATGAAGAAAAGGTCTGCGCACCTATTCTTTCATCCTTGGAAAATAGAGTTTCATTTCATTTCCATTTCATTTCATTCTACCCCAGACACACCACAGCAAGATAAGGATCGACCATGCTAGTTCAAGGGTGATGCCAGAATAGCTTGGCGCCTATGTTATTCTGGCATCACCCTTGAACTATCACGGTCGATCTGTGTGTCCTGCACTGCAATGCAGTCTTCTGAGGACAACGGCAACATTTGGGGGAATCCGGTGTTGGGGTAGAATGAGTCAGTTAACGAAGGTTTGCAGAAACACGGCCCGCGGCAGCTGGGGCTGAACCGGTTCATGCTTTGACTGCGGGTAGCGCTTTTTTGTCGCGATGATTCCTGCAGGAATCATCGCCACAAGAAGCGCTACCCACAGCCGAAGGGTTAAACCTCAATGTGCCAAGACGCTGGTTAAAAAACGTGCCGGTGTGACAAAGCGACGGAGCGTCGATATGATTCGTGACCGATGTGACAATCTGGTGCGGGCTGTATAATATTAGAAGACCTCCCTGAGCCTTGGGACAATAGTGTCACACATGAAAAAAGCCACGAGCTTTCCCAGTGAGCATAAAGATCGTCGGGCCGACGCCTGCCGCTGTGAGCCCGGACAGGGCTGTGCACAGACACGTGCACACGGGCCGTTCGCCCGCCCACTCCGGGAGCAGTCGGCCCATTTGCTTCCTGGGTCTAACAATTGCCACAGACCTCACGGAGACCCCATCCGCTTGTTTACAACCAGCAATTTTAGCCCCTTGAGTGGCCGAGAGAAAACCACGACCTAAGCACAAGAGACATAAATCCTCATGAGCCCCCGCCAGTTGCGGGTGCTGATGAGGATCTATGCATCTTGCTGACACGACGTTGAATCCATGTTGTTGCGGTGGTTCGGGCTGTTTGGCGTTGAACTGGCGAGGGTTGAAGAAACGCAGTCTACGTCACGTGGCAGTGAAGGGGTTACGTTGTCACAAAGCACGCGGCGACCCCAGGAAGTGGTCCACGCGTTTGTGACAATCGTTACATTGTTACAAAGCGCGTTACGATAAAACACCAACTGGTCTCGTTCATGTATAGATCCGCTACAAACTGCAATCAGTTCCGGTCACAGGCCTGCATCGTAAACGGTATCGTCCGTACCAGTCAAGGGGTTAACGCGCCCTTTCTACCGAGCAGTATCGTCCGTACCAGTCCAGGGGTTACATTTTCAGCTGATTGTTTATTTGTTTGTGTGTAATAGAAAACGAAGGGAGGCAGGTCTGTACGACGTGCTCAGCGGACAAGATTGGCGCGTCATCGGATAGAAGTAAGTTGTCTTTTTACTCTCTCCGCCGCACACATTTTTTTGAGTGTGTTAACCCATTACATCCTGAGGCTGACTCTTGTAAAATTCGCTTATTGGCCTATGATAGCTACATTACAGATTAGGAGATAAATAAACCATGTTAGTTCAAGGGTGGTGCCTGTTACGTGGTAGTCACACCATACGCACTCACGTAGGGTTCTTGTAAAGAAACTTCACTCAGTTGCAACTCGTCACACGTGGTACAAGGTTGTACACCACACTGGAGTAACAGTTTCAACAATATTTTATTCTCACGATGCACTCGCAGCACAATGCATCCACGGTGAAATCCATCCACACTTTGGTACACTGTCTCTCGATAATGCATCCACAATTCTGATACACTGCGACTTTCATACACACCAACACTGATACACTGCCTCCTCAACAATGTATCCGCAGTTCTGACGCACTGTGTCTCTCATACAATGCACACACATAATTCGCTAACACCCCTTTTTATACTATTACAGATTTCCTGAACAATCCCGCAAACTATACAACTCAATCAATCAGAAAAGAAAACGTAACCAAAACTCATTAATATTCATCGAAATTGAAGAACACCCTAGATCTATCTACAATCTTCCACTAGTTAACGTGTAGGTGCATTCCGTAAAATTCCGTGCATTGCGTAAATGTTGCAAAAGTGTAGCCAACTTGTTCACCTACAAACCTTTGACGTCATATCTGAGGTCACTAGAACGGTCGCGACCAGATCCCCTGCCCCCGCCTATCAGGCACCCAATCGCCAGCCCACATAGAAATACGCAGGTATAGAACAAGACCATCATTTGCATCCTCAAAAAGAATGCATCAGGTCTCTTATATAACCCATGTCTTTCTCCGGAACTTAGGAAGTAGGCAGGAGAAACATACATACACAAAGCGCTGGGCAGACAAACAGTTAGATCCCCTGCCCCCGCCTATCAGCGCTGGGTGATTCCTCTTGGTTTGTGTACAATCTGCCAGCGCTAACCTCACCTATCTGGTTTGTGAGTATCTATAACTCGAGGCAAATTTGTATCGTTACATTGTTGTGTAATGTTCTGTGCATCTACTGTGGGAAATTAGGGTATTTACCCGACCACATATAGTAGTGCACCTTCGTGTTTGTGTATGTATGTTTCTCCTGCCTACTCCCTAAGTTCCGGAGAAAGACATGGGTTATATAAGAGACCTGATGCATTCTTTTTGAGGATGCAAATGATCATCTTGTTCTATACTTGCGTATTTCTCTGTGGGCTGGCGATTGGGTGCCTGATAGGCGGGGGCAGGGGATCTAACTGTTTGTCTGTCCAGCGCTGAGGGATTCCTCTTGGTTTGTGTACAATTCTGCCAGCGCTAGCCTCACCTATCTGGTTTGTGAGTCACTTATCTCTGTTCTGGTCCCATATACGTCTGTGCTTTGCACGCGACTGTCGGGCAGTGTGAAGTGGTTTGACACACAATTCTTTATCACTACAGCTAAAGTGTGAACTCATTCAGCTCGACGCAAGTATTGCCCAAATATGGGAGGCGTCATCTAACGACTATGCACCTGTTGAAGGATGATGATGATGATGATGAAACTTTATTTTTCAACGGTAAAACGTTTTGACAGAAACAAATCGTCATTTTACAAACTTGCCGTTGCTAACATCTACAACATAAAATAGATTAAAAGATAATAATATAATAATAATAATAATAATAATAATAATAATAATAATAATAATAATAATAATAATAATAATAATAATAAAGAATTATATTTACACATATTATTTCATGCAACAATAATTTAAAAAAAATTATTTACACAAAATAATAGTAACACTCAACATTCATCTTATACCACACACACACACACACACACACACACACACACACACACACACACACACACACACACACACACACACACACACACACACACACACACACACACAAACAATATAGATAAATGCATATATTACATGAAAGCATTAACCATCAGGGTTTGTATAAAAATACTCAGTGTTGTTATGTTTGGCTCATCAGGTAATCGAAAAGTTTCGTTTTAAAGATTCCAAGCGAGGCTATAGTCTTCAAATGTGCAGGAATAGTGTTCCATACAAACGGTCCAGAAAAGGATAAACTAGTTTTAAAGAGGTCAATCCTAGGCAGAGGTAGGGTAAAGTATTGTTCCTTGAGGTCCGTTCGCGTTCTTGCTGTGGCATAAATTTGGTGGTCAGATACTGCGGTAAGGAGATGGATCGACCATGATAATTCAAGGGCAGTGCCAGATTAGCTTGGCGCCGACAGGCGCCAAGCTAATCGGGCACTACCCTTGAATTATCATGGTCGACCCATTTCCTGCTGTAGTGCGTCAGGGCTGAATGGGTTAAAGTTTCTTTAACCCATTATTAGCCATGACCGATCACAAAAAGAAACGATCAACCACGATGGTTCAAGGGTAGTGTCGAATAGACGATCAACCATGATATCTCAAGGGTGGTGCTATCCGAGCAATTACGACACCAACCTCGTGTGTACCTTCTGTCTAAACTAAACCTTTTGGTCAGCGCACTTTTGTTTATCAAGCCCCAGTGTTAGGGAATACACTTCCTCTTGAGGTCAGAAACAGCGAGTCTGTCTCTGACTTCAAGAGGTCGTTGAAAACTCACCTCTTCAAGCTTTACTTTGAATAACTGCCAGTGTTTGATGCCTTAGTTGTAGTTCTGTAAACCTCCTTGTTTAGACTGAATGTTAATTAGAACATATTATTATGACGGATTGTATGCATGGCTGTTTAGTTCGTTGTAAAAGTGGTGTGTTCGGGTATTGCGTTTTGCTTGTTATGTGCATAATATGTCATTGTGTTTTTATTTTTGTGTACATATTGCACAGCATTTAGTGCTTTGGATTAAGAGTAAGCCAGGGACGTAGCGGGCATGAGAAAAGTAGTCCGGCGGTTTCGGAAAGTCGGAAACTATTTGAGGGATGATGGCGACCAGACGCTTATTTATTGATACTAAAATGATAACTATATTTTAAAGAAACAACATTCACATCCAAAGACAGACTTACCTATGATATGCTGGCTTGGAATCAAGAATTGGGAAATGTCACAATTGGTTAAATCCTTCATGTGGTCATGGGGAAACCAATCAATTATAAACTCGCCTTTCTGTAGGCAGAAGATTACAACATGTCAGAGTTGAAGATCGTTTGTTGTAGATGAGACTTGCGAAACAAAATTAAAAAAAGAGATATAATCCATGAAGAAATGTTCATCACAAAAGCTTTGCATCTCCTGAATCAACTTTGACAGCAGACGTTTGTGTTGCACGGGATTTTTGAAGCACATTTGTTCTTAATAATAATAACAATGGCTACTTATTTAGCGCTTATACTAAAATAAGCTCTTAGCGCTTTACAAATAAAGAGTGGGAGTGGAGGGGGTCATAAAGCCAGAGGAACAAAGGATTCTGCAATACACACGCACACACACAGACAGACACACAGGTACATAACGGCCACTGACGAAGAACTGCGCGCGAGCTACATTGGGGTATCGAACAGGTGGGTCTTAAGGGCAGATTTAAAGGTAGTGAATGAGGGAGAATGTCTAATATCTATGGGTAGGGAGTTCCAGACAACACTGAGGTCCAACGTGCGCAAAACAACGGTCACCTCCGTTTGCAGAGCGGGACTCTGTCACTACTGGAACGGAGGGAGTGGGAGGGAGTGTATAGTTGAAAAAGATCAGCGAGATAGGCAGGGGTAGAGTAGTTGATAGTTTTGTAACACAGACAGGCGATTTTGTACGAGACTCGTTGTTTGACTGGCAGCCAATGAAGTTGTCTCAGGATAGGAGTGATGGGCTGATGCTGTCAGGCGTGGACGATAAGACGTGCAGCACAATTCTGAACTCACTGCAATTTCTGAATGACAGACCGAGGGAGGCCAGCTAAGTAATCAACGGAGAAAGAAACACGCTTAGAAAAAACGGTACAACACAATTTATTAATATTTCGGGTAAATACCCTTTGTCAAAATAGACAAACAAACAGAGACATTAGCCGCTACTTATCTTCATATGCAGAAGGAATGTGGCACATTCCTTCTGCATATGAAGATAAGTAGCGGCTAATGTCTCTGTTTGTTTGTCTATTTTGACAAAGGGTATTTACCCGAAATATTAATAAATTGTGTTGTACCGATTTTTCTAAGCGTGTTTCTTTCTCCGTTGGGTACTTCTTTGCATTTCACACGCTTGTCAGTCACCTTTTTGGTCCTGATCAGCTAAGTAATCAATTGCAGTAATCAATTCTGTACAAGACTAAAAAGACAACCAGTTTGGTGGCAGATTCAGTGGTGAGGTAATGATGGATATAACTGATACGTCTCAATTCCAGAAAAGCAATTTTGAAGACATGATTTACATGGTCCTTCATTTGAAGATCTTTATCAAGAAAAACGCCGATTGCGAACTGAATCAGAAAATGGAATAGGTGCATCACAAATGCGCATAGAGTCAGGAGAATTGGGCAGCAGTCGAGAGGCACCGATAAGAAGAGCTTCTGTCTTGCCCTCGTTTAACTGGAGTTTATTTTCACACATCCAGAACTTAATATCTGAGATACAGTTCTGAACATCTGCAATAGCCTGACTGGAGCTGTTTGGAGGTGCAGATTTCGGAAGTTGTGTATCATCCGCATACATGTGATGATCGGTTGAATGCGATGCGATAACCTGAGACAGAGGCTGAGTGTACAGCGTAAATAGAATGGGGCCCAGGACAGAGCCCTAGGGGACCCCAAACTCTAGCGCAGCAGCTTCAGAAAGAGCGTTCTTGACAGAGACGTTAATCTGACTGGAAGACAGATAAGAGTAGAACTTACCAGAAATACCAAAGTAGTTTTCTAGACCCTGGAGCAAGATGGAGTGGTCAATGGTGTCAAACGCAGCTGATAGGTCTAACAGGGCAAGAACTGAGCTCTGGTTTTCATCATAGGCACTTAGGAGGCCATTAACGACACAGATGAGAGCAGTTTCAGTTTCAGCAGTTTTCGTTAAGCAGACTGAATCGGATGGACGAGATTGTTTGACTGTAGATATTTAGTGAGCTATGTCAGAACGACTCTCTCAAGAACTTTGGACAGGGAGGGTAGGTTTGAAACGGGGCGATAGTTTTTTTAGCTGGTTGGGGGTCAAGATTCGACTTTTTCAGAGAGGTTTGACAACGGCTGATTTAAATTCTGACAGAAAGACGCCTCACTCGAGGGACCGATTTATGATTTTATGATTGGTTTCTTGATACACCCAGCTCAGAAAATGTCCCAAAAACTGTTTGCCTGCGTGCTGCAGAAGCCACAATTAAAGTTGTTGGCAACACGAATCAAGTTGAGTGGGTCAGTTTTAGACTTGTGGACGTGGTTCAATCGATCCTCGTGCACATACTTGATCTTTTTTGTGGTACATCGCACACCACTGTGTGATGGCTTGTTGTGACCAGCCGTATACCCATATGACAATTCACAAATCAGTCACGTTTTGAGTTAGCTGTCAGGTGTATTTCGGGCATGTTTAAGCCTTTATTGGCTAAGGGCTGCCTTCATCAGCGTGCTGACCCTTTTGTTCTGTTGACTGAGTAAGCCTTTGTTGTTAGGTTTTATGGTAGTTTGTTTTGTGGATTATTTTGTATTGTTCAAGAGGATGTACTCTCGCTCACACTATAACTTGTAAAGGTTAGTGGAGAGTGGTGGTGTGTTCTTTTCATGTCGTGTCCTTAGTTTTGATTGTTGGTGGGACAATTCCGTGGTTGTCTGTGGTCTTTCGGGGTTCCATCTAAGTATTCGTGCGCCCGTTGATCAATGATGTCGTAGGCGTACAAAGCTTTGCTGTATCTGCCCTCTTTAAAGTATACGAAGAGGTATTCTAGTTGTTTCCTTGCTCCCTTGTTCCGCCGTGAGATGGCCTTAGTCGCCTGCTCGGCGTTAAACCCAAATAACTAAACTTGCTCCCTTGTCTCTGCAAAAGCCCATGAAGTCGACCCATTCAAAGAATATCGTAGGGTTCAGTGCATTGGAGAAGATGAATGCGGCTAGTAGGATTGTTTGAAAGTGTGGGAGATTTTTCGTCCTCATGTATTATCCCCCCCACCCCCCCCCCCCCCCACCCCCGCCCATTCGTGTGCTGGTCCTATGATGATTTCATAGTTCAAAAGTCGGGCGGTTTTTCTGTTCCTGGTTCATTCAGTTTTCTTTTCCCCGTTGTCTGGGCGGGGGGGGGGGGGGGGGGGGGGGGGGGGGGGGGTGGGGTGAACCTTGTATTGGTTGCGGTGTGGCGCGTAGAAATAAGATATTTCCAATGCCGCAGTTGGTTCAAGTTCTTATCTTGGAGTCGTTCTGCTTCGTTTAATGTGTCATGACTTGAGGCTGTTACCGTTTGAGTCGGCGTGCGGCGTTTGCTAGTGGTGACTCGTGTCCTTATTTCTGTTTTATACCACTGCTAAATTGATGGAGCTAGTGGTGCAGAAGTCTGTTGTGTTGATGCACTTCGGCCAGTAGCTTTCGTTCTCGGGCCGGCGATTTTGACACTTTTCTGTTTACCAGCTACTGCTAAGTGGTGCACTGAGCTAGTGGCGCAAACTTGCCATTTTTGGTAAACATGAATACACTTACGAAGTTTTGACACCCAACGACAGGTTTGCTCTCTCTCTCTCTCTCTCTCTCTCTCGCTCTTTTTTTTTTTTTTTTTTTTCGTCCAAAAAGTACTCCGGCGGTCGCCGGAGCGCCGGAGTGGCCCGCTACGTCCCTGTAAGCGCTATATTATTATTATTATTATTATTATTATTATTATTATTATTATTATTATTATTATTATTATTATTATTATTATTATTAACATTGAACTGGCCTGCATTCTGAACATGGCTGGCCTGCATATGACCTTCAGAGACCGAGAGATTTAGACCGTAATGTGTTAAAGCACTTCATATACAATACTCAATATTTTTGTTAAGTACCTTCTATTTATAGAAGGGACTTTTTAGGACGGGTGGCGGTGGGGCAAATTTAATAGCATGTCCATGATGTCAAAGGCGAACAGGCTAAACCTCTAACAAATGAAGGTTACAAGATAAAAATTACGTCATGTTTAGATACGCTAACCTTGCTGCTGAACGTACATTTGGCGCGAAGTGCTGTATGTGCGTATCTTTGTGCGTATGTATGTGTGTGCGTATGTATGTAAACAAGAGAATCTCCCATATTTCTGTACCGCCACACAAGCTTGAAACTTGGCGAAATACTTTCTTAAGTGGGTGGCTGAGAGAGCCTCCGAGCATATTGTAATTGAATGTCTCATTGAAGATATAACAACCGTTTATAGGAAGTCGGTTAACCCAGATTAGAGTCCGTTATTTTTGTCATATTTACTTGAACGTTTGCATATAGCTAGTTTGGAGAAAGACATTGAATGAGTTCGTTAGCCAGCTTTGTATCCTTTTCCTTTCAACTTCTTTAGTAAAAAATAATTCTTTTCAGAAAATAATTAAAACACTAAAAAACCGTTACTTCTAGAGAAAGTCAGACAGTGGCGGTTACGTAAAAGAGGTAACTCCGACACCACGCAGACACTGACATGAAACTCTAAATTTGACGTCATTCTCTCTCGTGCGCGCGGTTCTCTCTGTCTCTGTCTCTGTCTCTCTCTCTCTCTCTCTCTCTCTCTCTCTCTCTCTCTCTTCTCTCTCTCTCTCTCTCTCTCTCTCTCTCTCTCTCTCTCTCTCCTTGGAAAATAAAGTTTCATTCTCTCTCTCTCTCTCTCTCTCTCTCTCTCTCTCTCTCTCTCTCTCTCTCTCTCTCTCTCTCTCTCTCTCTCTCTCTCTCTCAAATAAACAAACAAACAAACAAACAAACAAACAAACAAACAAACAAACAAACATGGGCGCATCTCCAGGAGGAATAGATCCTCAAGCGTCCTCCAGGCGCATGAGGATCTATGCCTCTTGGAGATGTTTGGAGAGCGCGCGCACGCACGCACTAACATGCACACACACATCGACGCGCTTTCAGAAGAGCATGCAGGTGACCCGTGTACATAGTATATCATGTAGTTAGGTAAAGTCAACCTGCTTTCACACAAATTATAGCAAGACTAAAATTGTACCGTGAAGTTTTAGTTTTGTCACTATTTTTTCAAGCCCATGAAGCGAAAGTGAGACTCGTATCACGTAAGATATAAAATTAGTAAAACTTACGTCATGACAAATGACGTTTGACAAATCAATGACGCGTATGTACTGCG
Organism: Semisulcospira habei; assembly: GCA_036245525.1. Classification (NCBI taxonomy): domain Eukaryota; kingdom Metazoa; phylum Mollusca; class Gastropoda; family Semisulcospiridae; genus Semisulcospira; species Semisulcospira habei. Next base: position 144,361,447 of record BTPG01000007.1, read on the forward strand.
CCCATTATAGAACTCACTGACGCATTGGCAGATCTGCGAGACTTTTTCAATAGGAGATAATTCAACATCAGAATCAGTGTCAAAGACAAAAGGTAGAGACCACTGACAGCGAGGACAGCTCTCATATAGTAAGGGACTTTGCGGGTGATGGTTCATCCCATCTTGTTGCTTTTTTCAGGAGGTAAACTGAAGAAGACTGAGGACACAGCAACCAGCCTGTTGAGATGGACAGTCACTTCTAAAGGCTTTCCATGTGTAACGCCTTCACTGTCGGAACAAAAATGCGGACAACCACCCAACTGCAAGAGGCAAAGAACCTCATGAGCCCACCGCAGTTGCGGGGTCTCATAGGTTCTTTGCCTCTTGCCGACCTTATTCATATCCGTGTTCCTTGGCTTGATGGGCTTATTCCGTGTTGAACTAGCCCTGCTTTCAAAGACATCGTTTTGCGACCGCTAGCAGTGAAGGGGTTAATTGTGTGTGGCCTCGCAAGACCTGCTTACCTCGACAGCCCAAGACGACCTCTATTCACTCTGGTTACCTATCTAGACCCCGCTTTGCGTTGGTCCCGTCATCAAGCGGCAAGGGTTGACATTGTTGGGTCCCAACCTCGGCGCCGACCCAACCTCGGCCAGAGTGACATATGATGCTAAAAAAATAGTAAGGTGCATTAACTTTTCTGGCCGAGGTTGGGTCGATGCCGACGTTGGGATCCAACAGATTTTGCCGAGGGTTTGATCCAACAGACATGAGTCCCTGACATTTCTTCAGAAAGCCGGAGACAAATAATTCCCATGAACCTCTGCGGCTAAGTCAGAAAGAGGTATAGATTCGCATGAGCCCCTGCAGATGCAGGGCTCATGAGAATCTATGCCTCTTAAAGCTGGTCATTGGGAAGGTGCCCGCGCAGTGTGTTGATTATTTTGTCATCAGTCAATGTTGACACTCTTTACGTGCAGTGAGTGTGACAGATTTAAGGACAGTCATACAGTATTGTTGTCCAGTTGTGCGCTCGATCAAGGTTTGTGTCTGTTGTGTAGATAATAAATCCTTTTAATATGCACTGAGTACATTATAGTTATTTTTAATACGATGTTTGTGTGTGCGTGTGTGTGTATGTGTGTGCGTGCGTGCGTGCGTGTGTTCAGTTCCTCGTTGCCGCTGGATGGCACCATTTATTAACATTCACAGGTATTGCTCAGTTGAAAATACCCAGCAAAAAAGAAACGGGCTTAGAAAGGACAAGTAAAGCACATTTTATTACACTTCGTTCAGAAAATCCCTCAATGCTATTTTCCCAATAACACCGAGATCAGCAGAGAGTGACTACATGTATTTAACACACAGATCAGCAGAGAGTGACTACATGTATTTAACACACAGATCAACAGAGAGTGACTACATGTATTTAACACCGAGATCAGCAGAGAGTGACTACATGTATTTAACACACAGATCAACAGAGAGTGACTACATGTATTTAACACCGAGATCAGCAGAGAGTGACTACATGTATTTAACGCACAGATCAACAGAGAGTGACTACATGTATTTAACACCGAGATCAGCAGAGAGTGACTACACCACAGATCAGCAGAGAGTGACTACATGTATTTAACACCCAGATCAGCAGAGAGTGACTACATGTATTTAACACCCAGATCAGCAGAGTGACTACATGTATTTAACACACAGATCAGCAGGGAGTGACTACATGTATTTAACGCACAGATCAACAGAGAGTGACTACATGTATTTAACACCGAGATCAGCAGAGAGTGACTACATGTATTTAACACACAGATCAGCAGAGAGTGACTACATGTATTTAACACCCAGATCAGCAGAGAGTGACTACATGTATTTAACACACAGATCAGCAGAGAGTGACTACATGTATTTAACACACAGATCAGCAGAGAGTGACTACATGTATTTAACGCAAGATCAACAGAGAGTGACTACATGTATTTAACGCACAGATCAACAGAGAGTGACTACATGTATTTAACACACAGATCAGCAGAGAGTGACTGCATGTATTTAACACCCAGATCAGCAGAGTGACTACATGTATTTAACACCCAGATCAGCAGAGAGTGACTACATGTATTTAACACACAGATCAAAAGAGAGTGACTACATGTATTAACACCCAGATCAGCAGAGAGTGACTGCACGTATTTAACACCCATATCAGCAGTGACTACATGTATTCCACCCATTTAGCCCCGACGCACTACAACAGGAGATGGATCGACCATGATAACTCAAGGGCAGTGCCTGATCAGCTTGGCGCCATCAGGCGCCAAGCTGATCAGGCACTACCCTTGAATTATCATGGCCAATCCTGCTGCAGTGCGTCGGAGACCAAAATAATGGGTGGACTGCCTATAGGTCGCTGAAAACGATGTGGTATTTCATATCTACGGGAAAATTCACGAGCAAAATCCAGGACTGGTGCGGCTGTTGTTAGATGGTCACACACGGGCATTGAAGCAGGTGTGATTTCGTACAGGTTAACCCTTTTCATCCTGATACGCCACTGCTTCAACAAAGATTTGACTCATGAGGATCTATGCCTCTAAGGGGTGTTTGGAGTGTTGTCTATGCTTATGCTACACGATAATATATTATCTAAGGATTCATGAGGCTCTATGCCTCTTGGTGAAGTTTAACTCATTCTGCCCGCGACACACCACAGCAACATATGGCTCGACCATGATAGTTGCAAGGGTGGTGGCAGAATAGCTTGGCGCCTATAGGCGCCAATATGTTCTGCCACCATCCTTGGAACAATCATGGTCGACCTGTTTCCTGAATTGTAATGCAGTCCTCAGATGATAACTCCACAACGTGGGTATTTCGTACCTCGGGCGCAACGAGTTAAATTGTCGTCTGTGCTTACGGTAGAGGCTGGTTATCACCCGTGACCTAGTTCTTAATCCGTGTTGGGAGTCGTTGCGATGCGGCACAGATCCTCATGAGCCCAGCAGCTTACTGGTGTGATGAAGATCGTTCTCCATGCCATTACTGTTTGTGAAGCAGAGGAGTCCGTGTCGTTGTCGTCATCACGGGGTGCGGATCAAGTGTTCAGTCCGGAACTCAGGCTCCACTACATCCTGTTTGTCAGTCTAGCCAGCCCAGGTCATCTGCATGAGACATAGATTCTATGTCTCATGCTAAGTCTGGTTTCTCAAGTAGACACGTCTGTTCTGACGTCAGTGGAACACACACACACACACACACACACACGTACCGGCGCACGCACGCGCGCGCACGCACGCAGGCACGCGCATGCACGCACGCACACACACACACACGCACTCACACTCACACGCAGGCGCACTCACACACACACTCACACACACACACACGCACACACACACACACACACACGCGCACACACACACACACACACACACGCACGCACTCACATTGACACACATACATGCTCGCACGCACGGACGCACACACACTGAGTCCATGGGAGTCAATCCACTGGTTCCAACCGGCTTCCACTCTTCACCATATAATATACACGGCGCAGTTACACCACTTTCCTCCATCCTAGTTCAAGAAATCGTGCCCTCCTTCCGAACCAACAGACGTCTTTCTGCTCGTGAAGTGATACGCAGTGACGCCGTCTTGCCCTTGACAAAACACTACGCAATGAAGAAGTTGCAATTATTGGCCGTGTCCCTGGCGGTGCTGGCGGTTTTGATGGCCGTGATGGTACCGACAGCCAACTGCGGTACTGTGCCGCTATCCAGGGTGGAGAGAGCCGTACTACCGAGGCCGAATGGCCCCAGGGGGCGTGTGGGCACCAGATGCAAGATATGGTAAGTTGTCGTTGTTGGTTGTCCGTAATGAGTTAACTGCCGGGAGCGGTTTTTGACGCCATGATTCCTGCAGGAATCATCACGTCAAACATCGCTACCGAAAGGCAAAGGATTAATGAGACCTTCATCATCAAACTCCTCTTTCACTGAGTTCACTCCTTCACTGACAAACAAATAAACAAACATGTTAACTCCTTCAGTACTGCCGAGGAAAAGAAGACACGATCCAAGCGCAAGAGACATAGATCCTCATGAGCCCCCGCAATTGCGGGGGCTCATGAGGATCTATGCCTCTTGCTTAAACCTGTATGAAACCTCTATGTATCCGCGTTACTTGCACAGCTAGGCCTCTTTCCAATTGAATTAACAAAGAATGCAGAAACACAATCTGTGCAAAAGCCACAATCTGTGCAAAAGCCACATTCTGTGCAAAAGCCACAATCTGTGCAAAAGCCACAATCTGTGCAAAAGCCACAATCTGTGCAAAAGCCACAATCTGTGCAAAAGCCACATTCTGTGCAAAAGCCACATTCTGTGCAAAAGCCACAATCTGTGCAAAAGCCACAATATGTGCAAAAGCCACATTCTGTGCAAAAGCCACATTCTGTGCAAAAGCCGCAATCTGTGCAAAAGTCACATTCTGTGCAAAAGCCACAATCTGTGCAAAAGCCACAATCTGCTACCAGTGGCAGGGACAGGGTGAATTGTGTCTCATTTAACCCATTACATCCTGAGTCTGATTTTTAAAAAATTGCTTTTTGTCATGTGAAGGCTACATTACAGATTAGGAGATAGACCAGTTAACCATTTCAGTTCAAGGGTGGTGCCAGAATAGCTAATCTGACCCCACCCTGGAGCTATCATAGTCAAATTTATTTCAAGCAGCAGCGTATCAGGGTGAAAAAGATTGAAATCAAACCAGTTAATTACAGGGAAAGTTCCCGTGGCTGTTTTCGGCGCCGGAGGGACGTCAACCTCATGCACGGCATCGTCGGGCCGCAGAGTTAGGTAAGTACACTGCCAGTCATCCACCTTGTTCCTCAAACTGCGACACATCGTGTCACGTGACAGCCTCGGTCTGATTTGTGTGCTGGTGTGTTGTTTTTGACCTTACGATCTAGACCCTCAAGGTGCAGAATCACAAACCAAAACTCATTAGGCACTGTAGAAATTGTCTGGAGCAGCCGCATATTCTGAAAAAACCCCAAACAATGGTCTTAAAAGACTTTAACTCATTCGAGACGAACGGCATCCGGATACGCGGCTAAAGCCGCGTATCCGGATGCCGTTCGTCTCGAATGAGTTAAGAGATAAATTGGATGTCTCATTGGAGAGTTATACGACCGTTTATAGAAAGTCGGTCGTGCCACATAGGGCCAGAAACTATCACCTGTCAGTAAAGACCGTCATTTAGGTCGCTGTAGCCGTCTTCAATGACAGGTGATCCCCCGCCCCCCCCCCCCCCCCCCATAATAGCGGTCGCTCAGAACGGGGTGTGCCCTATTACAATCACATTTGGACCTTAGTGTATCGAGGTACGGTCACACTTTCCAGAGCTAAATGTGATCCCCCCCCCCCCCCCTGAAAAATGTTGTAATGTTGATAATAAGAATTCGGATGTTTTTTTCGAAAACAATACAAACTAACCCGGACTGTATGTCTGTGGGAAAACAATACAAACTAGCCCGGTCTGTATGTCTGTAAGAAAACAATACAAACTAACCCGGTCTGTATGTCTGTGGGAAAACAATACAAACTAACCCGGACTGTATGTCTGTGGGAAAACAATACAAACTAACCCGGACTGTATGCCTGTGGGAAAACAATACAAGCTGACCCGGACTTGTATAACTGTGGGAAAACAATACAAACTAACCCGGACTGTATGCCTGTGGGAAAACAATACAAGCTGACCCGGACTTGTATAACTGTGGGAAAACAATACAAACTAACCCGGATTGTATGTCTGTGGGCAAACTAAATCAAACTCACAGTTAACACATTCTGTCCAAGGACCGAAATCCCCAAATTTTGACGATGTCCTCTGGAACCACCCTTGAACTGTCATACTCGATCTGTGTCTTGCTGTGATGTGCTGGTACTGCATGAGTTAATCGGAGACACCCCCCCCCCCCCACTTACCCCTTTTATTTACAAACCATTGTCACGTATACACTGAAATACAGTGGTAGTATTTTGTATGTGTGAGATGGTCTGTGATTGTGGACTATGCTGCCCTTGGCCTTGAGTTTCAAAATGACAGACCAGCTACACATTGATGATTGTTGTTGTTGTTGTTGTTTTGTCCAGATGTAGAAAGCAGCCGGAACCGACCTCACTCTCTGTAGAGGTCCCAGCGAACAGCGCCTGTAGTGGAACTAATCTCTAGTCTTAGTGGATCTCATCGTCAAGATCACACTGGGTGTCTTCCTCCATTGTGTGCCACAGTAGCGAATCAAGGCAGACAACCACTGTGCCCGGTGTCTTGTTTTAATCATGAAATCCAGACCAAAAAGGTGACTACCAAGCGTGTAAAAAGATCACTGTATTTGTTTGTTTGTCTCTTTTGAAAAACAATATCAACAAATTAAAAATATTAATAAATTGTGTTGTAACTTTCTTTTCTAAGCGTGTTGCTTTCTCCGTTGGGTTCTTCTCTCGTTTCAATCATGGCAATAATAATAATAATAATAATAATAATAATAATAATAATAATAATAATAATACCGGTTATTGTATAGGCGCTTTTTCCCAAATCTGCGAATCAGCTCAAAGCGCCGCGAACTGCACCCAACACGCACGCTCACGTGACACACACGCATCAGTTCACGCTGAAGACAAACACAGTACAAGACAGACACAGGACATTCCCGTGGTGCGCAGGGTCAGCTCAGCTACTGAGGTTTCGCAAATTTTGAACGCTTGTATTTGAAATTTATAAAGTGGCCTGAAACCGGCACCAAAGTGGACGAGCAAAAGAAGTGTTTTCGATGATTCGAGTGATGTCGCATTTCTTTTGCTCGTCAGTATATCATTACGGTAACTGTTAATCTCTGAGTTCATGTTGCCACTGGTACTGTGAATACTGTGTCTTTGTTTGTGTCTGTGTTTGGTACTGTAAAACTGTCCTTTCGCCACCCTTGAACTATCATGGTCAGTCTCTCGCCTGGACTGTGACGTAGCCTTCGAAGGACAATTCACTAATCTGAAAAAGAAAGAAAGAAATCAACCTGAAGATGTGATGGGTTAATTGCGACGTGCAGCTGAACGGTTCTTCGGCAAACAGAAGAATATTCAAAATTCGAAAATGAATCACACGCAACGCCATTTTGTTAAGGAGTTTGTCCTCCGGTAATTAGACATTTTGCGTAAAACACTGGATTTTGTTATTACAGCTTCAGATAGTTCATTAGTTAACCCTATTAGCCCCAAGATCCCATTTCTCAAATTTTGAAGGTGTTGCCTAATGACTATGTACCAGTTGCAGGAGATGGATTGACCATAATAAATCAAGGGTAATGCCAGATTAGCTTGGCGCCTGAAGGCGCAAAGGTATTCTGGCACTACCGTTGAATTATTATGGTCCATCCATCTCCTGCTGGAGGGACTCGGGGCTAAATGGGTTAATATGCGAAATTGAACGATGATTCATATTACATTAGTTAATTTATATTTGTACACGAATGCACTCATGTAAAAAAATATAAAAAATTGACTAACTTTATATTAATCATCGTTCAGTTTCGCAGATTAACTAATGAACTATCTTAATCTGTAACCACAAAATCCAGGCTTTGATGCCAAATGTAACGCGCACTATACCGTAACGTGCACGACAGTGTGACGCCAAAAAAATAAAAGCTCAATACTCTGTTGTTGGGATGTTGACTTTGTTTTAGTTGTTTATCTGTTTTTTGTTATATCGTGACTGTCAATGCGCCGATCTATTTGTTATGTGACTAGAAATACGTGTAGGCGGTAAACTAACGGCACAAAACCTGTGAATACACCATGTCTCGGGCACGTTACTCCGATTTTAGCTGCTAAGTCCACATACACAAACAAGACGTGAACACCGCCCACTGTGCACAAACAAAATTAGTCCATTTTCTGCCATTGATATCAATCGGTTAATCAGTTAAATGTAGTTGTGCAGGCAAATTGTTCCCTAGCATGATGCAAGATTCGCATGGGCCCCCTGCAGCCGCTTAAGGGAATGAAACTCCGTGCTTTTTGCTGACCTAGTTTGGTTTCTCAAGCCAACAGGCTTCCCTTCTGATGTCAGCAGAACACACCCTTCTGATGTCAGCGGAAGACTCTCTCTCTCTCTCTCACACACTCACACACACCATCACATGCACATGCACGCACGCACACGCACACACACACACACACACACACACACATACTGCCCCCCCCCCCCCCACACACACACATTATGAGAGGTCAGTCCACTGGCTGAAACCGGTCTTGATAGATCACCTACATGCAAATATACGATACAGCCGCAGAGCTCCTTCAGAAAAGTCTCTGCTGCAGACACCACTGCGCTAGAGGATACACGCTACAACTCTACACGCTACACCTCTACAGGATACACTCTACAGCTCTACACGATACAACGCTACAACTCTAACAAGCTTGGACGCCGTCCTGCCCCTGACGAAAACACACACAATGAAGAAGTTACAATTGTTTGCCGTGTCCCTGGCGGTGGTGGTGGTTTTGATGGTGATGATACCATCTGCAGATTGTGGCTCGGCACCGCTGTCCGCTGTCCGCCGCGTGGAATCACGACGTGGGTCAACCAGATGCCCGCAATGGTAAGTCGTTGTTGTTGTTGTGGTGGTGGTTGCTGTCGCTGCTGAAGGTGCTGCTGATGTGGTTATCCTTAGTGTTGTTAACCCCAGCTGCAAGAGACATAAATCCTCATGAGTCCCGCAGTCACACTAACATACCGCAGTCACACTAACATACCGCAGTCACACTAACATACCGCAGTCACACTAACATACCGCAGTCACACTAACATACCGCAGTCACACTAACATACCGCAGTCACACTAACATACCGCAGTCACACTAACATACCGCAGTCACACTAACATACCGCAGTCACACTAACATACCGCAGTCACACTAACATACCGCAGTCACACTAACATACCGCAGTCACACTAACATACCGCAGTCACACTAACATACCGCAGTCGCACTAACATACCGCAGTCGCACTAACATACCGCAGTCGCACTAACATACCGCAGTCACACTAACATACCGCAGTCACACTAACATACCGCAGTCGCACTAACATACCGCAGTCGCACTAACATACCGCAGTCACACTAACATACCGCAGTCACACTAACATACCGCAGTCGCACTAACATACCGCAGTCACACTAACATACCGCAGTCGCACTAACATACCGCAGTCACACTAACATACCGCAGTCACACTAACATACCGCAGTCACACTAACATACCGCAGTCACACTAACATACCGCAGTCGCACTAACATACCGCAGTCACACTAACATACCGCAGTCGCACTAACATACCGCAGTCGCACTAACATACCGCAGTCACACTAACATACCGCAGTCACACTAACATACCGCAGTCGCACTAACATACCGCAGTCACACTAACATACCGCAGTCACACTAACATACCGCAGTCACACTAACATACCGCAGTCACACTAACATACCGCAGTCACACTAACATACCGCAGTCGCACTAACATACCGCAGTCGCACTAACATACCGCAGTCACACTAACATACCGCAGTCGCACTAACATACCGCAGTCACACTAACATACCGCAGTCACACTAACATACCGCAGTCGCACTAACATACCGCAGTCACACTAACATACCGCAGTCACACTAACATACCGCAGTCACACTAACATACCGCAGTCGCACTAACATACCGCAGTCACACTAACATACCGCAGTCACACTAACATACCGCAGTCACACTAACATACCGCAGTCGCACTAACATACCGCAGTCGCACTAACATACCGCAGTCGCACTAACATACCGCAGTCACACTAACATACCGCAGTCACACTAACATACCGCAGTCGCACTAACATACCGCAGTCACACTAACATACCGCAGTCACACTAACATACCGCAGTCGCACTAACATACCGCAGTCACACTAACATACCGCAGTCACACTAACATACCGCAGTCACACTAACATACCGCAGTCACACTAACATACCGCAGTCACACTAACATACCGCAGTCGCACTAACATACCGCAGTCACACTAACATACCGCAGTCGCACTAACATACTGCAGTCGCACTAACATACCGCAGTCGCACTAACATACCGCAGTCACACTAACATACCGCAGTCACACTAACATACCGCAGTCACACTAACATACCGCAGTCACACTAACATACCGCAGTCGCACTAACTTACCGCAGTCGCGGGGGCTCAAGCGGATTAATGTCTCTTGTTAGTCCTTGTTGTTGGGTCCAACCTCGGCGTCGACTCAGCCTCGGCCAAAGGGACATATACTACTCACAAATAGTAAGGGATATTAACTTTTCAGCTTGATTTACTGAAAGCCCTCACGATCGGTATAATCACGCGTATATCAGTGTAACGCACGCAGCCTCGCCCCAGTCGTACGTACAGACTCTCGCACAACAGACGCATACACCGCCACTGACTCAGACGGGCGCATTCATGTGGTAAAACTCAACACACTAGCTTTCTTTCTAACGTAGACCTTTATAAAAGATAACAACGAAAACACTATCTAAATTATATACAACACCCCTTCTCACTACAAGCACATCACAACCGCATACACATACACAATATCAATGCCAGGCTAGGTAATTGTCTCTCACAATCCAACCCCTGTTTGCTGGTGTTCTCGCTTGGTAACGTTCTGTCCTTTCACGTCTAGGCGAGTAAGTCCGTCGTCGTACGCTCCCGAGTCGTCCCGTTTCTCGTGCCGTGGACATCCTCGTAACTCGCTCTGTAGCGCAGTCCTTGCTGACCTGGGTGTCTCGGCACCGGTCGCTCACTCCCTGAGTGAAGAGATGAAGAGATGACCTCACAATAGTTCCCTCGGCGATAGCCTCTGGTGACTGACGTCTCCCGGCGTCTGTCGCTCCGCCCCCGACAAACACTCTGAACAAAAAAGTTCTAATATTGTAACACTTGCTAAACACACACATATTGGATGATATGAGATACATTACGTAACCTGGCTGATACAAATAACTCACACGTTCATTCACACACACACGTGCTTCATAACCCGACCTACTTTCGTAACACCCCATAACGCTGTCACTACATTCTTCATACATTAGAAAAGACTACACTTAACCACGTAATACCCTTCATAACGACTTAGGCATACACACCTCACATTCCTTAGTTATCCATCTCGGTACATAACTGCATAGAAAAACACAGGTTACCTCAACAAATTCCAAACCAACTTAACTGAACCAAACCAGTCAACGCTACACAACCGAATTACCTCATACTAACACATACTATCTTTAACTCAGTAACCATCAATAATACATATAAAACACATACCTGAATTATAGGTTTCAGAGTCTTGGAATACGGGTTAGGGTATCTCACACACGTCTGCCCTCACTGACAGTAAAGCCCCTACTAACTAGCTACAGATCTGTTCGCCTGAACTCTCCCTAAAAACCCGTGCAAAACGTTTACTATGCTTTCACGTGGACCTCGTGCCCACACAGAATAACTGTCACAAGGCAAACCGCTGACAAAACAGTTCCATAAAAATACCTCTGTGTGAACCCTATGCGTGAGCATAGAGTTTCATCACAATCAGTGATTAGCCATCCCACTGGTCTACACTTTCACAACGTTGGTGTCATATATAGTGCTCACACTTTGTTACGATTGTGGTTGTGTTGTTCCGTGAGAGCATGCATGTATTAATAATCGTAGAAAACGATCCGATATTTAGTTGAGCTATCATGGTTACGTATCACGTACCTTTTCTGTAAGATTCTCTATCGTTCGCGCAGAGAGCGAATTTGGCTTTGTTATGATACGCTAAGTTTAGTCCGGAAGCTTCTAGCAAAGTCGCACGGAGAATAGCGGTCGATTTTTGTTATGCGTAGATACGCTGAAAATAAACCAGAACGTTCGAGCAAGGTCGCGCTGTCTAGTGACCTCGTATGTGTGACATCAAAGTGTAAGCAACATTTTGCAACACAGTAGTAGAGCCGCTCTATTCTTAGTCATAGTTGTTTTCTGTGCGCGTGAAATTAGCAGCCGGTCAGTGTGTATTATGAAAGGTCGTGAACGGTCTGCCATATTCTTGTGTGACGTCATCACACACTGGGATTTGGGGCTGAAATTAGCAGTCGAATTTTTTGTAGACTATTGTAGTTTATTCTAGAAAGTTCTCTTTTATTAATATTTATGAGTTTCAGTTACGTGTTCCGTTCTGATTGGTTGCGTTGTGTGAATTCGTTAGATTATTCTGGAAAGTTGTTCTACTATAAAAGATGGTGTTAGGAAGCACGTGTGTACATTGTCATGCATTGTCAGTTGTAGGGACACACAGTTTATCGTAGGTACGTGGCCCGTATAGGGTGGACATTGTGAGAGACGCTGCGTAACGGTGGTGTACGTTGTATTAGAAACGCGTTGTGTCGCCAGTGTTGACATTTTGCAGAGGAGACATTGTATCAGTGTTGGTGCATTTGGGAATGCATTGTGTGGAGATCGCATCGCTGAAATAAAATATTGTTGGAACTGTTACTCCAGTGTAGTCTACATCCTTAAAGCTGAGAAACAGTCAAAAAAACTCCGCCCGGCACGTGTTTTAAAAAAACTTTACAGGACCCAGCGAGGGCCCTGTCGTGAACGTTCGGCTAACTTGCCCCTAAGTCGGCAAACCGGTTTGCAACTTAGTTGACTGAGTTTTCAACTGCGTTTGTCGTGCTGGCAAAACTCCCGTGAAAAAGACAGGCCACTTCCTGTATGCAGCGAGTGGGCACCGCGATCACTGATGTAAATCAGACATATTTCTACTGATAGCAACAGTAGCAGACGACACTCGACCACCCGACGGACAGAGCAGGCCATTTGTGTCTTGCCTGGACGCACACTGGATATGGACCAGGCCGAGCTATCCGTAAGTTACACAGTACAGCCTGAAGCTTTATTTGATATCGGAAGGGTGAGGAAGGAGGGGTTATTTGTCATTTTGTGTTTGTTATTATATCTTTTCATCTGGAGTGGCCTACAGCAATTTTTTTTCTCCATCTTGCATATCCAAGGTAACCAATCACGCCGAGTAGTTGCCCCTGATTTTCCCACAAAGCCTCGTTGGCGATGGAGACTAGTGGCTGCTCAGCCTGGGGTTGCGTGTATGGTAACTGCTAAAAAAGTTGTACACCTGCACTATATGTACAATATCATGGACTGGATGTACGTGTTGAAAAAAATTCGTTCACAACTACAAAGTGTCAGGAGTCATACGTACAGTTTGTACAGCCGTACATTCTGCCATCATCCCGGCGCATAAAAATCCGTGGCTGCCGGTTATTTTCAAAGTGTCACAGAATCGTCAGTGTTGTCCGATCTGCTCATCGCGATGATTTCCGTGCAACAGGAAGTGGCCTGTCGTTTCCCGAGAGTTTTGCAAGCTCGGCATACGCAGTTGCCAACTCCGTCAACTGAGTTACGAACCGATTTGACCCACTTAGGGGCAGGGCCCAAGCTGGGTCCTGTAGAGTCTTTTTAAAACTCGCGCTGGGCGGGTTTTTCTCATTGCACCTCAGCTTTAAGCCACGTGTGACGGGTTGCAGCTGAGTGAAGTTTCTTTAAAAGAACCTTACGTGCGTGCGTCTGGTGTGATATCATACTACGACTACGACTCAACACGTAACACACTTGAAAAAGTAAAGGATGTATTACTTTTAGCTTGAATTATTAAAATGCCCCAAAAAGTTCAAACATTAATCAGACCAAAAAGGTGACTGCGGTTTGCAAATGTAAGGTGTTTTCCGACATATTAGTACTTCAAGCTGAAATTATGACGTCCCTTACTTTTTGTGAGCACTGTATGTCACACCGATGTTGTGAAATTGTAGGCCAGTGGGATGGCTAATCTGATACACCCGTGATTATACCGATCGTGAGGACTTTTAGTAATTCAACTTGAAATTGTAATATACCTTACTATTTGTGAGTAGTATATATGTCAGCAGTGGGCATATGTTCACATCTGCACGGGAATTAGACGACCCCGCCCTCCACGAGTCCCCTGCTGCCTTGCAGGTTATGTTTTGGATAACCAACGGCTAGGGTGCTGACACGGTACCTGATTGGGTATATGAACTTCCTTGATGAAGTCAACACCCAGGGCGAAAGAGTCCCATGAAGGTCTCATCGGCCACGTGTCCAGGACCAAGGCGAGCCACAAGTTATGTGGAGTTTCGGTTGTGGTTAACAGCCTGGAGAGGGATGGGCTCCGCCAGGTTCTTTTGCCCAAGACACACCACATGCAATGACAACCTTACCTCAATCCATACCGGATCGGTCGTCGCCCGGAACAAGGACCGCGCCTTCTGTCTTGCGCCAGGGCAGAGGTAGTCTGGAAGAAGCCGCTGACACCTCTTTCTAACGTCCACATAATTTTTTTCTAATGGTTTTCACTTCTCTGATGCATACAGATTACATATCCGCCTGATGACACTCTGTCATCCTTTAGCATTTTTAATTAAAATTAATTAAAGAAAAAATAAAACTCGCTGTTTGGTTTTAGCCTACGCGGTACACCATACACCAGCCTGTACCGAAAGCGCCGGCAAGACACTCAGCATCTGCAAGACGCATAGAATCTCATGAGCTTCCGCTGACAGCGGAGGCTTAGAAAACTCTACGTCTCTTGTTGACTCCCGCCGTGTATGCGAGCAGACTCTGAAAGTGACGACGCGCAGTTCCTGGGTCGGTGGGGATAGAGCTACTGGTAAACCTGTCGCGACTGATCACCCCCCCCCCCCCAAACCCCCCACAAAAAAAAATAATGTCTTGCATTTGATATTGACGTATGCTTAATAAAAACTTTGGCAGGCTTTATGTTGTTTCGGGTCCTAATCGCGATCCGTGTCTCGTCAATTTCAACAACATATTAACACACAATTTGATTTATGCTGATCGAATTCGCCGTCAGACCAGGTTTTAATGTGCGTAAATACAGTGCATGCCTTCATTATTTTTTCGGGAAAAAACGAACACCGCCTAACTGAAGAGACAAAGATCCTCATGAGCCCCCGCAGGCGCGGGGGCTCATGAGAACCAAAGGCTCTTGCTGATCCCACTTTGTACCTACGTTCCTCGGATAGCTTGAGTTTCTCGGGTTTTAATTACCAAAGATTTCAGACCGCTATCAGTGAACGGTGAGCACACTAAACATTGTTCCAGAGTACATCGCTTTTGGATATTATTATTTAATTTGAGTGGATTTTTTTTCAAGCCAACACGCAAGACAAACCGGCAAGTACCTGATTAAATTCTTTTGGTTGTACTTCCTGCAGATTTTTTAAGGATTGACCGGCGACTAATGATTAGTGGCACAGCCAGTCTGATCATCATGCAGTGTTGTTAATCTTTCCAGGAGTTTTATTTACTTTTCGTTCAAAGTTCTAGTTGTGTTTTCTTTGTCGTTGTTAGTATTATAAGAATAGGAGATGTCACAGAGTCATTAATTCATAGCCCCGCAGCGGCTGCACTGGCCGCGGCCCGGGCCGCGAGTCCCGCTCGATCTAAGTCTGTCTCAGCCGGTTCCGCCATTATTTGTTAGTTTGGCCTATATTATCAATGTCATGTTGTAAGATGTACTAAATAATGCTGATGTTAATTTGCGTTGTAAATGCAAATCTGTTGTTGGAAGTCATACATCGGGGTTATCGGCATGGAAGTAGGAGACACTGAAAATACACACATGTGCGAGACGGTAAAGCTACGTTGGAAAAAGTATGGAAACCCATAATGGTCATAAGTTCATAATCGTTTTATTTGGGGGTACTTTTTAGTAAATAAAGCACAAACTGCCGTAACGGACAGAAATATCACTAAAACATGCAGAGAAGCTACTATAGAAGTAAGAAATTGTGTGTGTGTGCGTGTGTGTGCGTGCATGCGTACATGCGTGTGTGCGCGCGTGCAGGCATGCACAGTGTGTGTTGCCGCTGCTCATTGGAACTATGCGAGGTACAGCCTGTACTACCTAAGGTCTGTGGAGCGTCTGACGAAGAACGTATTGGACAGGTTTCTCCGAAGAGAACACGTGAAGCGCCACAAACCTGGACTCTAGAGTGGCACTTTCTGACATGTTCATCGCAACAAATTTCATGAGATATGGGCACGGTTCAGGTGGCTTGATCGGCATCACGCTCATCCATGGGGCGCAGAACAGATGGGCACTCAGTCTCCATACATGCAGTCAGCTCATCAGAGACATTGCTAAAATCCGAGAACACAACACTGCATCACAGAGTGTGACTGTTCACAAAGAAGAGATACAAGCCCGAGTACAGTCTGATGGAAAAGACAAAGAAGAAATCCGAAAGAAACTTCAAGTCTGCATCAACCCACTCACTCCAGATGACCACCCAAACAATGAAATTGTCAACATTGCGACGGGAATGATATCCAGCAGAACATCAATGTTGATAGAGCTCAATCTTGAGTTGGGAATTTCACAAGTGCAAGATTTTGAAAGATCGTGGCCTGATGGATTCAATGCCTCCCTGAGCAAACAAGTTGTCAACACTGATGGCAGTATGCAAGAAAAAGATGAAACAAGGATCTGGAGCAATGTATGATACAGAACTGATCTACAGCAGAGCTATGGGCCTGATGAGTACAAGAAATCTAGACCTTGAAAACCTGTTCTAACATGAATTGGCGTCAATCCCGACATCTATGTTTACGGACAATGGATACATGAGACTTGCTACAACAAAGTCAGTACTGAACGAAACTTGTAGTGCGAGATGTCCGTACGTACATGCCAGAAGGCAGATGTTGTCATCATAGATGGCTGTGCCGTGATGTGGACAATATACTGGCCATCGCAAGGCTCTGTACAAATGTATGTGCACAGCTTTCTAGGCTGCATTATCACAAAGCTCCGAGAAAGTGATGTTTACCTTGTCTTTGACAAGTACTAGCCGATCAGCATCAAACGTACCACCAGATCATCTGTGCTGTGGAAACAGCCACAAGGCGTCACCAGCTGAGGCCAGACACTCCACTACCACCTCAAAACGTTGCACTAACTGTTACGGAAAATAAAACACAGCTCATCGCCATCATCTGTGAACAACTGCTAGACAAAGTGGCTGTCTTCAGGCCAAGGGAAGCATTCAACACAAGCTGCTACTGACCGGTGATGATCCCGTCCCAACAGAAGTCATGAAGAGCATCCCCTTCCCAGCAGATGATATGGCGGACAACTCATGAAGAAGCTGACATCATTATTGCCCAGCAAATGGTCTGGGCAGTGGAACAAGGGTACACATCCATCAGGATAATGTCAGATGACACAAATGTGTTCATTTTGCTCTTACGCTATTACATGTCTTGCAAGATTACTGCTGAGGTTGTGATGGAAGGCACCAGCGCTCAGAAGACCTCTGTTGACACAGCGGCAAGTGTGAAGAAACACAAGTATTTTGTGCCTGAACTGCTTGCAGCACATGCACTGAAAGGGTTCGACACAGTCGCTTATATGTGGGGCATTGGCAAAGGTACAGTCCTAAGGGTGCTTCTCAACGGGTTGAATCTTCAAAACCTGAGGGACCCACATGCCAGTTTCAGTGACATCATCCACCATGCAACCCATTTCATTGGTGCTTGTTATTGGTGCAGATGTACAGAGAGCACGTCAAAGATCAGGTACGAAGCATGGCTAGTAAGAACGTCCAAGTAGGTGGTGTCCACTTCCAAGCTGAAGTCACTACCACCAACGACAGTAGCCTTCCAAGGAACGAAAAACGTGCCCATTTGCAAGCATGTCTCTGGAAGAAAGCTATCAACCCTGATCCACCAGATCTCAGTCCAGCTGGCACTGGGTGGTACAAGGACAACTTAGCTTTGATGCTTACCAGGCTGCCTCCTGGCATCGAAGCCGCACCAGCGGAAGTACTGAGGATGTTAAAGTGTGGCTGTGGCATAGATGAACCCTGTTCAACAGCATGTTGTGGATGTACAAAGCACAAATGACATGTACAGTCTTCTGCAGGTGTCATCTCAATGAGAACTGCCGAAACCTGTGGACAAAACGTGCAGCTGTGCAAGAAAATGAAGACGACGAAGAAGAGGAATGCGAGATGTAACTGTGTCTTTGACCAATAAAAGACTGAACTTTTACATACTAAGTACTCTTGCAGGTATAGAAATACTTCTCTACACAGTCACGTCACAAAGTATCAGTGACTTTTCCTCTGTTTACATTTTCTGTTCGGATTAGAAAAAGTGTTGCATTATGACTGGTGTAATGGAGAGCGCACGTTCCATTTAAATCATAATTTCCGGTAGCCATCTTAGATGCCATATGGGATAATGTACACCCAGTCAAATGTTAGAACTATTGTGTGTTTCACTCGCTACAACTGGTATACTTCTTGCTGTTTTCAACAAAAATGAGAATTCTGTCTGGTACAGAACATATATTAGGGTCAGTTTTTAAAATATACTGGTCGCCATATTGAGAGACATCTTGAATAATCAGCATCTTATTAAAGGTTATCATTAATAATGTGTCTTAACTCTTGCAATATATGTTATAAATCATATATCCTGGTTTCTGTCACAAAATGAGCGCTCTGTGTGGCGTAAAACATGTTTCACGTCATTTGTAATGTTTTGGTGGCCATCTTGGCGGCCATTTTGAATAATATATGCATGTAAACAAACATCAGAAGTATACTTATTCATTTTAATGTCACCAAAATCATATTTCCTGTTTTTTTCATTAAAATTTAATCCTCTGTGTTGCATGGAACATGTTTTATGAAATTTTTTATAGTTTGGCAGCCATCTTGGCGGCCATCTTGAATATATCAAAAAGCTCAACAGTGACAGAGTGTCATCAGTTTGATTTGTAATCTATGGGTACCAAAGAGTTGAAAACCGCTCCGAACAATTATGAGGTACATTTTTTTAGGTTATACTAAAAATCACTAAATGGCAACCAGACTAAGGTGTTGTGTGTTACTGGTGCCCCACCAAAACTCCGTGCCAGAAACAACATCAGCATTGGCACCTGGAACGTCAGAACATTAAGAACGCCTGGAAAGGTAGAAGAACTGACACACGAAATGAACAGATACCACTGGACCATCCTAGGACTGTGCGAAGTACGATGGAACAACCTTGAGGAAACATCAACCCAGCAAAACCACAAACTGTATTACAGTGGTAGAGAAGACAAACACGAACAGGGTGTCGGATTTCTCATCCACAAAGACATCGTGAGCACTGTCATGAGTTGTCGGCCAGTCTCCAGTAGGCTTATCACCATACGCTTGAGGGCAACCCCATTTAATATCACCATTGTACAAGTTTACGCCCCAACAACAGACTATGGCGATGAGGAAATAGAAGACTTCTATGACCAACTGCAAGAAGTCTTGGACCAGACCCCCAAGAAAGACATTCTTGTGGTGCAGGGAGACTGGAATGTCCAAATAAGAGAGGATGCTGCTAGGAACTGGAAAGGCACATGCGGACGCTACTGCGATGCAGAGACCAAGGACAGAGGCTTAAGGCTCCTGGAATTTGCCAGTTCAAATTAATGATCTAAAGCTGATGAACACGTTTGGCCCGCACAAAGCATCCAAAAGGTGGACATGGCACAGCCCGAACGGAGAGCACCATAACCAAATTGACTACATCAGGGTGAAGAGACGCTTCCAAACCAGTGTGAACATTGCCAAGACAAGAAGTTTTCCAGGAGCAGACATTGGAAGCGACCATGACTTAGTGATGATGACCTTCCGACTCCGTCTAAAGAAGGTCAACAAGCAGGGTCCCACCAGAATCAAGTTTGACTTCGAGAAACTGAAAGACCCAGAGATCGCGGAAGCCTTCCAGGCAAAGATAGGAGGAAAATTCGCGCCACTGCTACTTCTAGGTGCAGAAGACACGGATGTGGACACACTGATTGACACATTTAACACTGCTGTAACCCAAACAGCCAGTGAGATCCTTGGCAAACACCGACAAGCAAAGAAACCTTGGGTTATAGATGACATTTTTGTTCTATGTGACAAGCGTCGAGAATTAAAGAAAAAGAAATCAGAGGTAGAAGGAGCTAAACAATACAGGGAAATTAACCAGGATATCAAGAAAAGCATGAAAAAGGCAAAGAATAAGTGGATTGAAGATCAGTGTAAACACGTAGAAGAAAATCCAAAAACGCATACCAGCTGGTGAAAGACCTGACCAGTGTAAAACAAGGACGCTCTTCGATCATTCAAGATAGTAAAGGGAACTGTTTTATGGAAGACCAAGACATACTGAAAAGATGGACAGAGTACTGCTCAGATTTGTACAACCACCAATCTACAGGGGACCCAGGCATACTTGTCAACCCACCCGTGACCAACAATGGCAACTATCCACTATCCCATCCTCCGAGAAGAAGTAGAGGCTGCAGTGAAGTCGCTGATAAAAGGGAAGGCAGCAGGAGCAGACAACATCCCTGCAGAACTAGTCCAAGAAGGAGGAGAAGACATGATAAGCGCCTTACTAACAACCTGCAATAAGATCTGGCAACCAGGGGATTGGCCCACACCATGGACCCAATCACTTATAATAACTCTCCCCCAAAAAGGCAACTTACATCAATGCCAGAACTATCGCACGATCAGTCTTATATCCCACCCAAGCAAAGTCATGTTAAAGGTCCTACTGAACAGGCTGAAGCCACAGGCAGAGGAAATCATAGCTGAGGAACAGGCAGGCTTCAGACCAGGGCGCAGCACAACTGAGCAGATCTTCAACCTGAGAGTTCTATATGAGAGGTACCTCCAGCAACAGCAAGATCTCTATCATGTCTTTGTGGATTTTAAGAAAGCGTTTGACAGGGTGTGGCATGCAGCCCTTTGGTCCACCATGAAGCTATACAACATAAATGCCAAACTGATCAAAGTCATAGCAAACCTGTACAACAAGGCCACTAGCGCAGTTTGCTTCAACGGCAAAATAGGAAACTGGTTTAGGACTACAGTCGGAGTCAGATAAGGCTGCTTGCTCTCACCTGCTCTTTTTAACATCTTCCTGGAAAGAATCATGACAGACGCTCTGAAAGATCATAAAGGAACTGTCAGTATTGGAGGCAGAACAATCACGAACTTGCGCTTTGCGGACGACATTGATGGCCTTGCAGGAACAGAGAAGGAGCTAGCTCAGCTGGTGGAAAAGCTGGACAGCACAGCCATTGCGTATGGGATGGAAATCAGTGCAGAGAAGGCAAACTGATGACAAAAATCACCAGTGGCATTGACACTAACGTCATGATTGGAAGCCAAAAACTAGAAACAGTTAATAAATTCAAATACTTAGGAGCCATTGTGACAGATGAGGGATCAAAACCAGAAATACTGTCCAGGATTGCACAGACAACAACAGCACTGACAAGATTGAAGACCATATGGAAGGACAGAAACATCACGCTCTG
Organism: Semisulcospira habei; assembly: GCA_036245525.1. Lineage (NCBI taxonomy): Eukaryota > Metazoa > Mollusca > Gastropoda > Semisulcospiridae > Semisulcospira > Semisulcospira habei. Next base: position 144,383,035 of record BTPG01000007.1, read on the forward strand.
CTCCAAGATCAGTCTTATGCGCTCCTTAGTCATTTCAGTGTTCTTGTATGCCTGCGAGTCTTGGACCCTCACAGCAGACCTTGAAAGGAGACTACAAGCCACTGAAATGAGATGTTTTCGAAGGCTGCTCGGCAGTTCATACAGAGATCACATCACAAACGAGGAAGTGGGAAGCAGAATCAGGCAAGCCATCGGGCCCTATGAAGACCTATTAGCCATTGTGAAAAAACGCAAACTGAAATGGTATGGGCATGTCACGCGTTCAGCAGGGCTTGCCAAAACAATCCTGCAAGGCACTGTGCAAGGAGGACGAAGGAGAGGAAGATAGAGGAAAAGATGGGAGGACAATATGTCAGAGTGGACAGGACTGCGGCTGGGTGATAAGCTAAGAATGGCAGAGAACAGAGAGGAATGGAGGGAGCTGGTTGCCAAGTCATCAGTGGTGCCCCAAGACTACGGGATATAGATAGATAGATGTCACTTTCGTTTGGCCGAGGTTGGGTTGACGCCGAGGTTGGAACCCAACAGTCCTGTGTTCTCTGTGCCCATTTCCCGTTTGACTTTCAACAGTCCTGTGTTCTCTGTGCCCATTTCCCGTTTGACTTTCAACAGTCCTGTGTTCTCTGTGCCCATTTCCCGTTTGACTTTCAACAGTCCTGTGTTCTCTGTGCCCATTTCCAGTTTGACTTTCAACAGTCCTGTGTTCTCTGTGCCCATTTCCAGTTTGACTTTCAACAGTCCTGTGTTCTCTGTGCCCATTTCCCGTTTGACTTTCAACAGTCCTGTGTTCTCTGTGCCCATTTCCAGTTTGACTTTCAACAGTCCTGTGTTCTCTGTGCCCATTTCCAGTTTGACTTTCAACAGTCCTGTGTTCTCTGTGCCCATTTCCAGTTTGACTTTCAACAGTCCTGTGTTCTCTGTGCCCATTTCCAGTTTGACTTTCAACAGTCCTGTGTTCTCTGTGCCCATTTCCAGTTTGACTTTCAACAGTCCTGTGTTCTCTGTGCCCATTTCCAGTTTGACTTTCAACAGTCCTGTGTTCTCTGTGCCCATTTCCCGTTTGACTTTCAACAGTCCTGTGTTCTCTGTGCCCATTTCCAGTTTGACTTTCAACAGTCCTGTGTTCTCTGTGCCCATTTCCCGTTTGACTTTCAACAGTCCTGTGTTCTCTGTGCCCATTTCCAGTTTGACTTTCAACAGTCCTGTGTTCTCTGTGCCCATTTCCCGTTTGACTTTCAACAGTCCTGTGTTCTTTGTGCCCATTTCCCGTTTGACTTTCAACAGTCCTGTGTTCTATGTGCCCATTTCCCGTTTGACTTTCAACAGTCCTGTGTTCTCTGTGCCCATTTCCCGTTTGACTTTCAACAGTCCTGTGTTCTCTGTGCCCATTTCCCGTTTGACTTTCAACAGTCTTGTGTTCTCTGTGCCCATTTCCCGTTTGACTTTCAACAGTCCTGTGTTCTCTGTGCCCATTTCCCGTTTGACTTTCGTTCCTCACGCGAATGTGGGTCAGTGTGCAGTGGCTTCAGACGCGAAAACCGCGATCACTGGCAGCGAGGGGGATTAATGGTGGTGGTGCTGGCTGTCCTAGTTACTACACTCTCTTTGTACATAATGTCCTCAGGCCGAGGTTATCCGTTGTCATCAACGCACGGCCCCATGCCCTTCTGCTTACTGTGCTGCCTCGGCTGATGACCCTTTGACTGTCGGTAGCGTGTTTTCGTCGCCAGGATTCCTGCAGGAGTCATGCCGACAAACACCGCTACTGACATCCAAAGAAGTACCCAACGGAGAAAGAAACACGCTTAGAAAAACGGGTACAACACAATGTGTTGTACCCGTCTTTTCTAAGCATGTTACTTTCTCCGTTGTTTACTTCTTTGCATTTTACAAGCTTGGCAGTCACCTTTTTGGTCTGGATTGCTTTTGACATCCAAAGGGTTAAACCTGCTGTATCCGAATACTGGGATTAAGCCGGCTTTATGACGTGTGTCTGGCACGTTGCCAATGTCTTCATTAGACCTTACTAAAACTGTCTTTTTCATTTCATTTCATTCTTTCATTGATTGATTGATTGATTGATTGATTGATTGATTGATTGATTCATTCATTCATTCATTCATTCATTGATAAATAAACAAACAAGTTGTCCCATCACTTTTGTCTCATTCCACGTACTACACGTTCCATTGCAGGATACCCAGCCGGGGCTGCCCACGTTCCACAAGGGACGTCAGTCTACACACAATTTTGGGACTGCAGAGTTAGGTGAGCTTTTCCCCCCAGTCATCGGTCTCCTGTGGTGCACGGTATCACGTGACAGGTGTTGGGTCTCAACGGCCTCGGCGTCGACCCAACCTCGGCCAAAGTGACATATACTGGTCACAAATAGTAAACTATACTAACTTTTCAGCTTGAATCACTAAAAGTCCTCCGAATCAATATAATCATGGGTATATCAGTGAGTAGCCATCTTACTGGTCTACAATTTCACAACATTGGTGTGACATATAGTGCTCACAAAAAGTAAAGGACGTATTACTTTTAGTTTGAATTATTAAAATGTCCTAAAAAGTTTAAACATTAATCAGACCAAAGAGGTGACTGCAGTTTGCAGATGTAAGGTGTTTTCCGACATTTTAGTAGTTCTAGTCGTCCCTTAGTTTTGTGAGGAAAAGTTAATGACCCAACATGTTCCTGTGGTGCACAGTGTCACGTGACAGCCTCGGTCTGACTTTCACGCTGGTCTATAACTTTGCACGTTATGACCTAGGCGTGCAAGATGGAAAGTCACAAACCAACACTAATTAACTTACTGAACGGTGATCGTGTACACCTGTCTATGGAAAAACCTGTTCGAGGCAACCGCCTTTTCTGAAAGCGACAATGGCCGTAAAATTTAGCCACGAGTCCCTACAGCAGGAGACTGATTAACCATGATATTTCAAGGGTAGTGCCAGGTTAGCTTGGCGTCTGAAGGCGCCAAGCTAATCCGGCACTACCCTTGAATTATCATGGTCAATCAATCTCCTGCAGCTGGTACATAGTCATTAGAAAACACCTCCAAAATTTGAGAAATGGGACCTTGGGGCGAAAAGGGTTAAGAGATGTCTTGAGGGCCACCAAGTGTCGCCTGTCATTAAAGACCGTCAGTTAAGTCGCTGTAGCCTCCCCACCCCTCCATAATAGCGGTCGCTCAGTAACGGGTTGTGCCCTATTACAATCAAAGTTGGACCGTTGTGAATTGAGGTAGTCAAACCTTCTGGAGCTAAATGTGATTCCCCCCCCCCCCTTTTAACAAAAATGTTGTCACGTTGATAATGAGCATTCTGATTCTTTTTCGAAAAACAATACAAACTAACCCGGACTGTATGTCTGTGGGAAAACTAAATCAAACTCACACTTAAGGCATTTTACCCTGGGACCCACATTCCCAAAGTTTGAAGTTGTCCTCTCAAAGAATGTATTACAATTCTAGAGACAGATCGCGCATGATAGTTCAAGGGTGGTGCCAGAATAGCTTGGCGCCTACGGGCGCCAAGCTGTTATGGCACCACCCTTGAACCATCATGCTCGATCCATGTCTGGCTGTGATGTGCCGGTACTGAATGAGTTAATCGGACCCCCCCCCCTTTTCATTTACAAGATATTGTCATGTAGACACTGAAATACAGTGGTAGTATTTTGTACGAGTGAGCTGGTCCGTGATTGTGGACTATGCTACCCTTGGCCTTGAGGTTCAAAATGACAGACCAGCTACACGTTGATGTTTCTTGGTTTTTTTTTTGTTTTGTTTGTCCAGATGCAGAAAGCGGAACCGACCTCACTCTCTGTAGAGGTCCCAGCGACCAGCGCCTGTAGTGGAACTAATCTCTAGTTTCTGTAGCGCTCCCAGCGACCAGCGCCTGTAGTGGAACTAATCTCTAGTCTCTGTAGAGGTCCCAGCGACCAGCGTGTATTGGAACTAATCTCTAGTCTCTGTAGAGCTCCCAGCGACCAGCGCCTGTAATGAACTAATCTCTAGTCTCTGTAGAGGTCCCAAGGACCAGCGTGTAGTGGACCTAATCTCTAGTCTCTGTAGAGGTCCCAGCGACCAGCGCCTGTAGTGAACTAATCTCTAATCTCTGTAGAGGTCCCAGCGAGCAAGCGCCTGCAGTGGAACTAATCTTTACTCTTAGTGGATCTCATCGAACGGTTCTCCTGCGAACAGAGAAAGAATTTTCTAATTCTAATATTAATCTCTCACAGCGCCATTATTTTTGTAAAGCTCCTCCCACTTGTTTGAAGTTTGTGACAGTGGTCCAATCGTGATTCTTCTCTTGCCTTGAACTAGACATCGGCATGCTTGCAGTGCGCATGCCATGTGTTATTCTGCTACACAGCTACACATTTGTTGTCAACAGTTTTGCTTCAAATAAACATTTTCGGCTTAACACTTCTTAGGTTTGGTTTGCTTCGAAAACATGCGTGCTTGCCTGCTTGCCTGCGTGTTGGTCTTTGTCGGTGTTTCTGTGTGTGTGTGTGTGTGTGAGTGTGTGTGTGTGTGTGTGTGTGTGTGTGTGTGTGCGTGTGTGTGTGTGTGCGTGCGTGCGTGCGTGCATGTGTGTGTCTGAGTCGGGTAAAGGTGCCACATTTCATTCTTCGCTGATAAGTAGAGACTGAACTCTATAATTGTTTGCTTGTCTATTTTGAAGACGGGTATTTACCCGAAGTATTAATAACTTGTGTTGCAACAGTCTTTTCTAAGCGTGTTTCTCATTTGGGTCCTTCTTTGCATTTTACACGCTTGGCAGTCTAGAGTAGGCTAAGATCATGATGAGGGAGGTAAAGGGGGAGTGGGGGGTGATTAGGGGGGGGGGGGGTTAAGATGACCGTCACATCAGTCGGGCCTCGATCATTTTCAGTCACGTCCTCATACCATGGCTTGGCCTGCCACGGATCAACTTATCGCGGTGTTTAATTTTGCCAGCTACGTTCAGCGGACATCTCTGCATAATAATTTGACATTGTGCCCGCCCCCTCTTCCCTCAGTTACAACTGCACTATACGTGACGATTTAAACAATCCAGACCAAAAAAGTGACTGCCAAACTTGTAAATGCATAGAAGTACCCAACGGAGAAAGAAACACGCTTAGAAAAGACGTTTACAACACAATTTATTAATATTTCTGGTAAATACCCTTTGTCAAAATAGACAAACAACTCATTGCCACATTCCTTCTGCGAATGAAGATAAGTAGCGACTGATCTCTCTGTTTGTCTAAAATACTGCGATGATTTAAAGTGATTCAGGTGTTATTCACTGAACCGTAGTGACCCTGGCTCTAAAACTGAATTTAGAGAGGGGGATAATGTAGTCATTAGTAATTTAACCCATTTACTAAATAGTACTACAGCAGGAGATGAACTGACCATGATAATTCAAGAGTAGTGCCAGAGGAGCTTGGAACCTGAAGTCGCCAAGCTTATCTGGCACTAACCTTGAATTATCATGTTCGATCCATCTCCTGCAACAGGTACATAGTCATATCCTTAAGTAGCACCTCCACAATTTAGGAAATGCGGCCTTGGTGTTAAATGGGTTAATCAGGATGATTCAGTGTTGTCACAGTAATTATATTATTGTCACGATCCCCGCTTCCGGGGCGCGAACTATGAGCGCTATCACTGAGAACAACCAACCCACACTAAAACAAACACCAGAGGAACAATTACGACAACATTTATTACATATAAAACAAACAATAATCCACAATATTTTCACTCAATCCTAACCCCAGACTCACGCATCGCATTCACACGCACATCCACACTCCTCTGCATAAATATCCAACATACATAAAATAAAATAACAAATATATAACGACACAAATATCCTTAATAAAACAAATGAAAATTGAACAAACAATATAATTTACAAGTTACTGGTCCTCCTTGACGGAAGCACAAACGTCAAGCTCAGCTCAGCTTAACACTCTTGCTTCCGCGATAAGGTCCTTCATAGCACATGGCTCCTTTTGAACAATACAATATTTCAGGATACACAATATTTCTCTTACGACGAAGTTCCTCTCATAATAATCTGACCACGAGGAAATGAAATTAGTCTCACAACGTTCTTTTACGAGTTTACAAATGGACAAAACTTTACTTAAAGTAAATTAGTAAATACTAAATGGGACGACCCGACCTGGCTAAACACGGGGAGTGCCGCGACGCTAGCAACATCGCCCAGGTACGGCGTCGTAATCCCGCAAGGCGGAGTGACACAGCCAGCCTTCACTCTCACAACGAACCACCCAGGCCTTCCGCGCAGTAACGGCGGCGGACTAACCCAATTAGATCTTTAGACTTTTGGTTTTGGCTCTTTGGATGCACTAAAACAAGGGTGTACAAATACACATGAATAACTAACAACATAAGAAAGGTAATCACATCTCCCTTCCCGCAATTTTAATTGCCGTCTTATATATTCCTTCACCTCTCTCCCACAACAATAATAAATTCAAACTTAACGATATGCATATTTACACGTCACCATATGACTCACTTTCAAATTTACTCTCCGACGCGATATGCTAAATAAATGACATTTCTACATTCATACACTTGCCCCCCAATACTCACTAACTACACTAATAATAATAACAGAACAAGCAAACACAGACAAACCTCCCGAGTATATGGCCACTAAAGAACTGTTGCGTGTACTCACTGTCATCCGTGAAGACGCCCTGCCTGGGACGAAGACAAATAAAGAAAAGACAAGCCAGGAGTTCAGTCGTCGCAACTTTTCCTCTCTCCTCCCCAGGGCACCGGCTCCGAAGCGACCAGAGCCATATTGCGGGACCGCAACAGAGGAACGGCGCAACCGCTTGAGGGTTTCAGCAAATGGAGAGCCTCGCCTAAAAGTCCTCCCTCGGAGACTGCTGTTTCGTTCGCTGTTGGAAAGCGACTGACTCTTGTTCCTGTTGGAAAGCGACTGACTAACAATTTGGATATCGTAAGGTTTAGCAAAAAAATTAGCTCTCAGAAAATAAAATGCGGTGTCAGTTCACATGAATCCCCCAATCGTGCAGACTGAGCAATCACGTGCAATCCACGCCGTCCTTCGACTCTCGCACGGCAGCAATTCCTCGTGTAAAGCAATTCCTCGTGTAAAGCAATTCCTCGTGTAAAGCAATTCCTCGTGTAAAGCAATTCCTCGTGTAAAGGCCAAACAACTCACCTATGCTATCGTTTTACCCGGTGACTAACTAGCCTCTGTCACCCCTCTAAATTTAACTTCACTACAAAAATAGGAAAAAAAAAACAAAACAAAAAAAATAAACAAACCCGTGTCGTGACAATTATATTGAGCAACATTTTGCTTGATATTATATTATACTGAGCAACAATTTTGTTTGATATAGTGCGATAACAGGCAGATGTGATTACGAGACTCGAATCAAAATGTCCGAGTCGAAGACGAGGACATTTGATTGGAGTCAAGTAATCACATCTGTCTGTTTATCGGCACTATATCAAACAAAACTGTTGCTCAAAATAATTTATGTACCCAGTCCAAAACAAAACTATGCCTCGCGTCATTCATTTTGCGGCTGATTGCGGTGTTCAGACCAAACACATGAATGGCAGACGACTGCACACCTTTGTCGACTCCGTCTGCGCGTAGATTTAGGTTGACTAGGACGACATCAGTGCATTGCATAACCGTGAGTGTTGCTGAGTAAATTCTACTTGTAACTAGATCACGCATAATTGTGGAAAATGCCAGCAGGTTTGTTTATTTTGTTCTTTTCTCAGGTTGTCGATCGCCAGCTGCCATCTCGTCAATTTCACTTTTCAGTCCAGCCCGACTCGCATGTTTCCTGGCGTCTTTTCTCCGTTCGTGTGTGTGTATAGGATATACATTTCGAGCATTCATACACACCAAGAAGTATGTCATTACTGCTACACATAAGGAGCGTGTTAATGTTGCGGTGTGAGCATATTTCGCGTTTCCGTTTTGGAAAATCCAAGTATCAGCAAGATCGAGTCTTCTTGGTGCGCAAGGGATTTTGGGAAGAAAAGTATACCTAGCAAGCTCATGAATATTAATTTGCTTGTTATACAATATATCAATACATGTGTCAAAGAAGGGAAAACTTTATGGAGTGGGTACATTATAAGTTATTGGTCTCAGGGGTTTGCTACACGGACCCTTGTAGGCCTGAGGAGTACAATGTTTCCTTTGACCTCCCGAAAGCCTACAAGGGTCCGTGCAGCAAGCCCCTGCTACCATTAACGTATTTGTTTTCATTCCTCCCCTATTTTCGTAAAAGAAATTATCTTCCGATCTGGATCACGTCAGACATGACTGACGTCAAAGGAATATACAGTTATACATAATAGACTTTTGACGTAATTTAAAATATTCCATGACGTTGCCGTCTCCAGTACTGAGTGTGCTTGTTGTTTCGAACAACACTAAGTAACATTTTACTTTAGAATGTTTTGGAGATCTTTTATATCTAGAACAAAACTCACATCTAAGATGCGTCAAAAAGAGGGCCACAAGAAGTCCGGCATTTTTCGATACAAGGGTTTTTGTATCACGGTCACATGGTACGGTTTGCGCTAAAGTTACTGGTCTTGTGACGTAGGGATGAAAACAAACAATGATGTTACATCCCTGACGTACTCTGCCATATAGATTGACTGGGATACGGATATACGCACGCACACACTTGCATTCGATCTGTGTATATATATCTATCTATCTACCTACCTGCCTACCTGCCTGCCTACCTGCCTGCCTGCCTGCCTGCCTGCCTGCCTGCCTGCCTGTCTGTCTGTCTGTCTGTCTGTCTGTCTGTCTGTCTATCTATCTATCTATCTATCTACCTATCTATCTATCATCTATCATCTATCTAAAGACTCACAATTGCTAAAATATCAAACAATGCGTGAGGAGGAGGGGTTTCCAACTTTCTTATAGCATTTTAAAGAATTTGGGTCGGAGGGAGGGGGGGGGGGTGGTGGTGGTGGTGGTGGTGGTTTCAGAACCCCTGGAACCCCCTCCCCCCCCCCCAGATCAGCCCCTAGTCTAAGAAATTCATTTAAGTCTTCAATAATCGTCTACATACATTGCCGAACTTCAGTGAAGAGGTGAGTGGAATAACGGCCATCTTGTGTGAAGTGTATACGGGGTACACTGTCATAGTCAGTATGGCCTGATAAAGTATACTATAGTTTGAAAGTTGTCACGCCAATGCGCACAAGGCCATCGGCCCGACGTCGGCCCGATGGCCTTGTGCGCATTGGCGTGACCACTTCAGCCTTACAGTTAGCGACAAAATCTTAAGATAGAAAAATTGAAAGCCCCTGTTGTTGGGTAGGTAGGGAGCCTTGTAGAAGCCCAGGTGCCATTTGCCCACCATGTGCGTGGCGTACCCGGCCTCCTGCAGCTTGTCCGCCAGGGTGGGGCTGTCCAGGGGCAGGCCGTTGGGGAGGTAGGCTAGGATCACCCAGTGCTGGAGGCCCACACCAACAGACTGCCTGCCGTGGGTTCAACCCATTTAACAAGGCCGCGGCATTGCCCGAATTTTGGAGGTGTCACTTAACGACTAAGTGCCAGAAGCAGGAGATGGGTAGGCCATGATAATTCAAGGGTAGTGCCAGATTAGCTTGGCGCCTTCAGACGCCAAGCTATTCTGGCACTACCCTTGAATTATCATGATCGATCCATGTCCTGCTGTTGTGCCTTGGGGTTAAATGGGCGTTAGTTGTAAAGCAGAATGAGGTCAAGGACAGTAGGTTGAGCACCTGTATGTTAATGGGTCGCTGCTTGCTGAGAATAAAAAAAAATTATTTTTATTTGTAGAGTTTACACAGTCAACTGTGCAAGTTATAGTTTCACAGTCCCCAGTGACCCAGTAATACCTGGTACGAGCCAGTGATCACGCTTCATTTCAAACCAACTGTCGAGGTGAACGGACTGCTGTATGTATTACAACTGCTATGGTAAATGTATCACCCCCCACCCACCCACCCACAATATATATATATATATATATATATATATATATATATATATATATATATATATATATATATTATATATATATATATATATATATATATATATATATATATATATATATATATATATATATATATATATATATATATATATGTATGTATGTATGTATGTATGTATGTATGTATGTATGTATGTATGCATGCATGCATGCATGCATGCATGCATGCATATATATATATATATATATATATATATGTGTATATATATATATATATATATATATATATATATATATATATATATATATATATATATATATATATATATAAATATATATAAAATTTTCATTTAATTCTGAGAATGCTGTACTAATGAAATTGAATTCCAGGCTGGTAAGCTTGCATTGTGTCATCAGGACATCAGCTGTACTTTTTGTGACTGCATCGCTCACTAGTTCTAGAAAGGAGAGGGTCGTGGGAAAGAAGGAATGACAGACCTATCATTTTGAGCCTTCCACTGAACACCTACTACATAAAGCAGTAGGGACTACCCCAAGGCGCCCCGCCATCCGCTGGAGAATATCCAGACCTCCCGCAAGAGGGGGGGGGGGTGCTTGAAAATATTTCCAAACAGATATTGGACTTGCTGAGTAGATTTAAGTTTTTGCCGCCTACGACCGGTTTCGCCCCAAGTGGGGAGGGGGGGGGAGGGGGGGGGGGGCTCTTCAGGTAGGCATACGGCGTAACCGGAAATTGCAAACACAACGCATGTACTAGAAGCCGCCTCCAGAATTTACTGGTAGCACCACTAGTACAGCACGGATTTAGTGCATTTTTTGGCTTTGGGCGACGCCTTTGTTAAAAGTAAAGTTGTACCACAAAATAGCCTAGGTGTTGCCTTTTCAAAATTAGTCTGTCTTCTTCCACTGCAACTAGAGGTGCACGGTATTACCGTATACCGGTATTATATCGGTTCGGAAGCCTCTCGATACGGTATACCGGTGTTACGATTGTGGTTGTGTTGTTTTGTGAGAACGGTCATGCATAAGTCGTAGGAAACGATACGATATTTATTTGAGCTATCATGACTTCGAATCACATATCTTTTCAGTGAATTTCATTTTCGTTTACGAATAGTGCGATATTGATTATCTGTTGCCGTACGGAGACTCGAGTCAGGAAAAGTCTAGAAGCAGCTTGGATATTCATTTCCCCCACCCGGGTCTGCCCTGGGGGACTTGGGTGGGGTTAGGTATTTTTTAGTTCCCAGGGTCACCCTGGTCAGCCCCACAGGGTGGGTTTTTCTCTCTATCCTGGGGCATGTGTTTCTGTCTACCCTTTGTCCATTCACCTGTATTTGCCTTTTTAAAACTCTCCCTACTGTCTGCACTGCCTGTAGCTCTTGATATTGGATGTGTGTTGCTAAATGGTCTTAGCTTTATTTAGGCCCCATGTGTTAGGTTTATTTAATGTATTTGACCGGCTGGCGACATACATTCAATGTTCTGTTTATTTTTATTTTTTTCACAAGCAGTGCAGGCACGTCCTGAGAAAGCCTTGTTGCTGTCGGGACGTTAAGCAATGTACAATCAATCAATCATTGGATATTCATTTGTTTACTGCGCGCGTGTCGCGTAGCTTTCAGTACTGCAAATGCACTGATCGCGTGTTTATCACTTTAAAGCCGGCAAGGTCGTGACCTGTCTGGCCTACTTTTGTGTGACGTCATGGCGCGCCGGGGGATTTACCTAACATAGATGTTGAAGATGGAAGCCAGATATTTACAGATTGTTCCAGTAAGAATTTACCTTTGAGTTTTAGTTACGTACTGTGTTTTTGATTGGCTGTGTTGTACGATTTTGCTTGATTTTTCTGGAAAACGTACCACTATAAAAGAGTCGTGCTAGGAAGCACCTGTGTACATTGTTCAGTTGTAAAATTGTGATGTAACAGAATCGGTACAGTGTTCAGTTGTATAATTGCAGTGTATCGAAGAGTGTATTGACATTGCGAGAGAGTGCGAAAGATATCGTGCTTCATTGTCAGTAACGGAGTTATGCAGTGAATGGTGATGTACATTGTATGAGAGACGCATTGTGTCAAAGCTGAGAAGACTTTGTACTATTGTTGGTGCATTTGTGAACGCATTTCGTGGAGATCGCATCGCTGTAATAAAATATTGTTGGAACTGTTACTCCAGTATTGTCTACATCCTTAAGCCACGTGTGACGGATTGCAGCTGAATGAGGGTTATTTAAAAGAACTCTACGTGTGTGCGTTTGGTGTAGTTATCATTTCTACGACCAAGATTTTACCACGTAACAACCGGTACGGTCCGGGAAGGGTCGGTATACCGCGAATTGCAATAGAAAACGAAAGTAAACTTTTTTTTTTAATAAACCGAAAGTAAACGTTTTTTCCTAGAACAAAGAGGCAGTTCCGTGAAAGTGCGGCAGACAAAGGCACAATGGCTGAAAGCGAGTACACGATTGTGGCAAATGCTAAAGCAAAGGCCCCTATATGAAAGCACTTTGGAGTCAGAAAAAGAAAACATGACGGTTCGATAGTGGAGAATATGGCGGTATGCTTGACGTGCAATGGCGATGTAAAAACTGCTGGTGGAACCTCCAACATGAACACCCATATCAGGAGACACCATCCACAGTTATTGATTACCACACAGACGGAAACCTCAAGCTCACAGAGTGAGCAGCCCCCAAAGAAACAACAGCGCCAGCAGACCCTTGCGGGAGCTTTTCAGATCCTGGCGAAAAAGGCAAAGTATCCTACAAATTCTCCTCGTGCAAAGGCCATCACAAACCAAATTGCGCTGTTCATCATCAAAGATTTGCGACCTTACAAGTTGGTGGAGAGCAAGCACTTCCGAAGCCTGACTGAAGCACTCAACGACCGTTACCAGGTTCCTTCTCGTAACCACTTTTCAGAGCTGGCTATCCCTGAGATGTACAAAAACATGAAAGCCAAGGTGATTGATGACCTTCAGAAAGCCGAACAAGTAAGTTATAGTATGATACTGCATGCGTATAAAGTTGTGCATGTTAAAGATTTTTTCTCAATTAGCGGTTCAATGAAGGTGGGCTTGCTATATCTGTCGTCTGCAGAATCAGTCAAATAAGTCTGAAATTTTCACTTTGAAAGTCTTGATTATAATTAAATTGCCAGTCTGTCTATAACAAAGTAAGTCCTGTAAAGAAATTACGAGCGTACTAGCACTGAAATTGAAAGGTGATATACTGATAAATCACAACGAGGATGCAAAACAATAGACGTGAATTCCGGTGCAGGTAACTGTGACTACAGATGGATGGACCTCCAGAGCAACAGACTCCTACGTCACTGTCACTGCTGTGTTGGTGGTTGATTGGCAGATGGTGAACTATATGCTACAAACAAGATATATGCCTGAGAGCCAAACAGGTAATACAGGTCTCTCTCTCTCTGTCTCTGCCGCTGTCTCTCTCTCTCTCTCTCTCTCTCTCTCTCTCTCTCTCTCTCTCTCTCTCTCTCTCTCTCTCTCTCTCTCTCTCTCTCTCTCTCTCTCCGTGTGGTGTGTGTGTGTGTGTGTGTGTGTGTATGTGTGTGTGTGTGTGTGTGTGTGTTGTGATAAAAGCTGTAAAACAAAAAAAATCAACATTTAGGAACGATTGTGAGTTTTTTTTCTCCTTTTGTGTACATTTCAAATAACTAGAATTGATTGATTTTTTATTTCATCTGTTACAGCTGAAAACATCACCAGGGTCATCACGGAAGCAATCAAAGAATGGAAACTGCCGGGTGTGCTGGGTCTCACACTTGTGTCGGACAACGCATCAGACATGGTCAAGGCTGGAAAGCTGCTGCAATGCCATCTGCACTTGGGATGCTTTGCACACACACTCAACCTTGCAGTTCAGAAGGCGCTCAAGGTGGATGGAACTGCAGCCATATTGAGTAGAATCAGGCGGATATCTACCTTCTTTCACAGGAGTCATTTGGCTTCCAACCTTCTCCATGCAAAGGCAGAACTGCTTCAACTGAAGGCAAAAAAGCTGAAGGTTGATGTTTGTACCAGGTGGAACTCCGCCTTTGACATGCTGTCACGATTTCTGTACCTGCAGGATGCTGTCATAGCTGTGATTCGCTCCAAAGAACTGAGCTATCTCAAAGAGCGTGACATCACGAGTCTGAATGACGAGGAGGCCGCCGCCGCACATGAACTTGAAGCTTTTCTGAAACCTCTGAAGGACATGACGACCTTCATGTGCACGGAGGAGATGCCGACTTCGTCTGTGATCATGCCCCTTCTTGAGAGTCTGCCTGGCGAAAAAGGACATCTTCACCCAAAGCCAGACAACTCCATGTCCGTCCAGCAAATGAAGGCTATCATGGCAGCAGATCTGGAGGGCCGGTATGCATAACAGAGAGAGATGTTGCAGACGATTTCAGCTTTGGACCCGCGCTTCAAGTCTTTCTCCTACATGGCACCAGAACAACGCAATGGCATCTTCCGCAAACTCACTGACGTCACAGTGAGCTTGCACACAAAACCCAAGACCGTCGAAGCAGTCAAAGCAGATCCTGGAACTTCAGCAGAACCTGGAACTTTAGCACCCCCATTCCGCCAGCTCTTGATGAGCATGCCCATGATGTTGAGGTTCTTGAGGAGATCCAAGAAGAGCATTTTGTAAAGACAGAGAGACCCGAGGACGAACGGAAGTACGAGAGCAAAGGAGCGTGCCTGCTTGACTCCCTCCTGGCGGATGTCTTTGTCACACATGTCGAGCCGAGCAAGACCACCTACCAGCAGGGAGCTGAAGAAGTCGAGAAGTATCGAGAGGAGAAATCGATTGGCATGGCGGAGAACCCACACTTGTGGTGGAAACAGAATGAGTACCGCTTCCCTCTGTTGGCTAGGGTGGCGAGGATTTACCTCGCCATCCAGGCTACGAGTGTGCCCTCTGAGAGGATGTTTTCGACAACTGGGGACATTCTGACCAGCCAAAAGTCTACCCTGAACCCAGAGCATGTGGACAAGCTCCTCTTTCTAAAAACAGAACTTGTAAAGTCATGCACTGTTCTTTTCAGAAAGTGGAGACTGTCCTACTTATATGGTTGCCATGCCTAATCGTTTTCAAACAGTTGAATAAAATAAAAATAAAAAAGCATTAAAAAGTTTCTCTTAGTTGGAGTGTAATTTTCATTTTCTGGGTTTTTTTTTTGTTATCCATCCAGAAAGTCTACGTCTGTAGGTTTCATTTAATGATTCAGTGTTTTTTTCCCCCCATAGTATTTGTTTACCTGATTTTGTATTCAAAGTGAACACTGAATAATTAAAGTATAAAAAAACGATCACTGGTGTGTTTGAGTCTGTCTTTTCTCATTTTGTTTCAACTTCTTCATGCATTCTTGTACGTACAAGTGGCCAGATTGTCATCAAATTACATGGGATCAGGGACGGCGGTATACCGTTGGAAAATATCGGTACTGGCAAAAAAATATCGCGGTATATCGCGGTACGGCCGTCTTCACGGTACACAGCTCTAACTGCAACACCCCATAAAGCTTTAGGGATGCAATCCGCGCTGCGGTTTGCGCTAAAGTGATTGGTCGTGTAACGTGGGGAGGAAAACACATATATATATATATAGATTTCCATGGCATTAGCACAGCATTCTCAGAATTTATTGAAAAATTATATATATATATATATATATATATATATATATATATATATATATATATATATATATATATATATATATATATATATATATATATATATATATATATATATATATATATATATATATATATATATATATCCAGTCCTCCCCCCGAGGGGGGATGCTAGAAAATATTCCCAAACAGATATTGGACCTGTTGAGTAGATTTAAAGATTTTGCCGCCTACGACCGGTTTCGCCCCAAGGGGGGCTCTTCAGGTAGGCATACGGCGTAACCTGAAATTGCAAACGCAACGCATGTACTCGACAGCCGCCTCCAGAATGTACTGGTAGCACCGGCAGCACAGATCGGATTGCATCCTTAAAGCCTTATGCGGTGGACTTTATGGGGAGGACTGGATATTCTCCAGCGGATGGCGTGGCGCCTGGGGATAGTCCCTACTGCTTTATGTAGTAGATGTTCAGTGGAAGGCTCAAAAGATCTTGTGAGTGATGCAGTCACAAACAGGACAGCTCTGATGATGATGATGATGATGAAACGTTTTTATTCAGGATAAAAAGTTTTAGGCATAGCAATGCCTATCTTCCAAACTGTCCTGCTACTCTACACATAAAAATACATCAGACGATACATCAAAAGATAAAACATATGTAAGTAAAAAGACCCATTCCCCCACCACCACTCAGAGGAAAAAAAAAAAAGAAATAAAAAATTTTAAAAAATATATAATTATATACACAGGTATGAACCTGACATGTTAACGCAGACAGTCGAGCTATTACATAATCTGCAGCAACAGTAGAAGAGTATTAGGTAATAGGAAACTTGTCACTAACTATACGAATAGTAGCATAAGGGAGCCGAACATACTATTACTTCTGAAGTAAATATTTATGGAGGCGACACAATGCAAGCTTACCAGCCTGGAATTCCATGGCATTAGCACAGCATTCTCAGAATAGAATGAAAAATTATGTCCCTTGGAGCTAATCTGATTGAGTGCATTTTTTGGCTTTGTTAAAAGTAAAGAATATATATATAATAATATATATAAAAATTTAAAAATAAATAATAAAAATAAAGTTAAAAAAATCTAAATAAATAAAACGCCTGCTAGTTTGAGCGCTGCAACACACCTGACCGCCACCCGTTCATCTGAACAGCTAGCAGTGAAATGAAGTATGTGCGGCTGTGATGACCCTTGTATCCCCAAGGTCCCATTTATCAAATTGTGGAGGTGTTGTCTAACGACTATGCGCCACTTGTAGGCGATGGATTGATCATGATAATTCAAGGGTAGTGCCAGATGCTTGGCGCCTTCAGGCGCCAAGCTCATCTGACACTACCCTTGAATTATCATGATCAATCCATTTCCTGCTGGAGAGACTTAGGGCTAAATGGGTTAAGTTTGTTCGGGGTTTAACGTCCACGGCACGGCCGGGAGTGATAATGGACGGCCCTGACGGGCGGGTTATGGGGGACAGGGAAATCTATTGCCTATTGAGTGCGACCTGAACGATGATCAATTCAGGAGCACTGCAACTGTGCCACTTTGATATACCAGGACCTTTCAAGGGCCATGCTATATACAGAGCAAGCCCGCGTTTTGCCTGAAGCTAAGATGCGTGATCACTGCTGTGCCGGGTCTTAATGGGTCGCCGACGACTAACGACAGCTGTCTCACGTGATACCTGCCGGACATCAGCTGACTGCGTGTGGGGGTACATAGCGGCTGCACGTAATAGTTCTCCAGTCTCACACCTTCAGCGGCCAGACGCGAATCCTCGACCCGTGTTAGCCGATGTCATGGAAACGGTAGTCGTCAGCCAACACTACAAACACGATGTGGGGCCGAGAGACGCGGGTGACGTCAAGCAGCTTGAGTGGTGACTCTGTAAAGTTGGATGACGTCAGGTTGGCTGACAATAAAACCAGAAAAATGTTGTCAACGCAGCCCCCCCCCCCCCCCCCACCCCACAACAAACAAACAAACAAAAATCAACAAACATACAAACAGAGAACATGTTTTGAACCCCCCCTTTCTAAAACAACAAAAAACCGAAACGCCTCCACCCCCCACCTACCCCCGAAAAAATCCAACAAAACAACAACAACAACAACAAAAAAGACCCAAGAAAAACAAAACAAGAAAAACCCCAGTCTTGCTATATTTTGTGTGAAAGCAGGTTGACTTTACCTAGCTACATAATATACTTTACTTTTTGTTCAAATTACTTCTTCTAATTGCGTTTTCTTTGTCGTTGTTAATATTATAAGGATACTGAGAGATGTTTCATTAATTTTTAGCCCCGCAGCGCTGCACTGGCCTCGGCCCGGGCCGTCCCGGCAGGGCCGACTAGGTCGAGATCTATATCTTTGTCTCAGTTCCGCCATTATTTGTTAGTTTGGCCTATAATATCAATGTCATGTTGTAAAATGTACTAAATAATGCTGATGTTAATTTGCGTTGTAAATGAAAATCTTTTGTTGGAAGTCATACATCGGGGTTATCATGGAAGTAGGAGACAAAATACACACATGTGCGAGACGGTAAGCTTCGTTGGAAAAAGTATGTAAACCCATAATGATCATAAGTTCTTAATCGTGTTTTTTTTGGTACGTTTCAGTTATAAAGCACAAACTGCCGTAACGGACAGAAATATGACTAAAACATGCAGAGAAGCTACTACAGAGGTAAGAAATAGCATGTGTGTGTGTGAGTGCATGCTTACGTGCGTGTGTGCGCGCGTGCAGGCATGCGCGGGCGGTGTGTGTGTTGCCGCTGCTCATTGGAACTATGCGAGGTACAGCCTGTACTACCTAAGGTCTATGGCGCGTCTGACGAAGAACGTATTGGACAGGTTTCTCCGAAGAGAGCACGTGATGCGCCACAAGCCTGGACTCTGGAATGGCACTTTCTGACATGTTCATCGAAACAACTTTCAGGAGATATGGGCGCGGTCCAGCTGGCTTGATCGGCATCACGCTCAACCCTGGGGCGCAGAACAGATGGCCGGGCACTCAGTCTCCATACATGCAGTCAGTTCATCAGAGACATTGCTAAAATCCGAGAACACAACACTGCATCACAGAGTGTGACTGTTCACAATGAAGAGATACAAACCCGAATACAGTCTGATGGAAAAGACAAAGAAGAAATCCGAAAGAAACTTCAAGCCTGCATCAACCCACTCACTCCAGATGACCACCCAAGCAATGAAATTGTCAACATTGCGACGGGAATGATATCCAGCAGAACGTCAATGTTGATAGAGCTCAGTCTTGAGTTGGGAATTTCGCAAATGCAAGATTTTGAAAGATCGTGGCCTGACGGATTCAATGCCTCCCTGAGCAAACAAGTTGTCAACATGGCAGTAAGCAAGAAAAAGATGAAACAAGGATCTGGAGCAATGTATGATACACAACTGATCTACAGCAGAACTATAGGTCTGATGAGTACAAGAAATCTAGACCTTGAAAACCTGTTCCAACATGAATTGGCGCAAATCCCGACATCTATGTTTACGGACAATGGATACATGAGACTTGCTACAACAAAGTCAGTACTGAGCGAAAGTTGCAGTGCGAGATGTCAGTACGTACATGCCAGAAGGCAGATGTTGTCACCATAGATGGCTGTGCAGTGATGTGGACAATATACCGGCCATCGCAAGGCTCTGTGCAATTGTATGTGGACAGCTTTCTAGGCTGCATTATCACAAAGCTCCGAGAAAGTGATGTTTACCTTGTCTTTGACAAGTACTATCCGATCAGCATCAAACGTACCACCAGATCATCTGTGCTGTGGAAACAGCCACAAGGCGTCACCAGCTGAGGCCAGACACTCCACTACCACCTCAAAATGTTGCACTAACTGTTACGGAAAATAAAACACAGCTCATCGCCATCATCTGTGAACAACTGCTAGACAAAGTGGCTGTCTTCAGGCCAAGGGAAGCATTCAACACAAGCTGCTACTGACCGGTGATGATCCCGTCCCAACAGAAGTCATGAATAGCATCCCCTTCCCAGCAGATGATATGGCGGACAACTCATGAAGAAGCTGACATCATTATTGCCCAGCAAATGGTCCGGGCAGCGGAGCAAGGGTACACATCCATCAGGGTAGTATCAGATGACACAGATGTGTTCATTTTGCTCTTAAATTATTACATTTTTTGCAAGATTACTGCTGCCGTCGTGATGGAAGACACCAGCGCTCAGAAGACCTGTTGGCATAGCGGCAAGTGTGAAGAAACACAAGGATATTGTGCCTGAACTGCTTTCAGCACATGCCCTTTCAGGGTGTGACACAGTCGCCTATATGTAGGGCATTGGCAAAGGTAAAATCCTGAGGGTGCTTCTCAAAGGGGTGCACCTTCAAACCCTGGGGGCCGCCTTGAGACGGCCTTAGTCGCCTGCTCGGCGTTAAACCCCAATAACACCCCCCCCCCCAAAAAAAAAAAAAAAAAAAAAAACAAAAATCCTGGGGGACCCACACGCCAGTTTCAGTGACAGCATCCACCAGGCAACCCATTTCATGGGTGCTTGTTATGGGTGCAGATGTACAGAGAGCATGTCAAAGATCAGGTAAGAAGCATGGCTAGTAAGAACGTCCAAGAAGGTGATGTCCACTTCCAAGCTGAAGTCACTACAACCAACGACAGCAGCCTTCCAAGAGAATGCGAAACGTGCCCATTTGCAAGCATGTCTCTGGAAGAATGCTCTCAACCCTGAGCCACCAGATCTCAGTCCAGATGGCTTTGGTAGGTACAAGGACAACTTAGCTTTGATGTCTATCAGGCTGCCTCCTGGCATCGAAGCCGCACCTGCGGAAGTACTGAGGATGTTAATGTGTGACTGTGGCACAGATGAACCCTGTTCAACAGCACGTTGTGGATGTACACAGCAGAAATGGCATGTACATTCTTCTGCAGGTGTCATCTCAATGAGAACTGCCAAAACCTGTGAACAAAACGTGCAGCTGTGCAAGAAAATGAAGACGACGAAGAAGAGGAATGCGAGATGTAACTGACCGTGTCCTTGACCCATAAAAGACTGAATTTTCACATGCTAAGTACTCTTGCAGGTCTAGAAATACTTCTCTACACAGTCACGTCACAAAACATCAGTGACTTTTCCTCTGTTTACATTTTCTGTTCGGATTAGAAAAAGTGTTACATTACGACTCGTGTAATGGAGAGTCCATGTTCCATTTAAATCATAATTTCCGGTAGCCATCTTAGATGCCATATGGGATAATGTACACCCAATCAAATGTTAGAACTATTGTGTGTTTCACTCACTACAACTGGCATACTGCTTTCTGTTTTCAACAAAAATGAGCATTCTGTCTGGTACAGAGCATATATTAGGGTCAGTTTAAAAATAAATTATACTGGTCGCCATTTTGAGATACATCTTGAATAATCAGCAAATAATTAAGGTCATCATTAATAATGTATGTCTAAACTCTTGCAATATATCATAGAAATCATATATCCTGGTTTCTGTCACAAAATGAGCGCTCTGTGTGGCGTAGAACATGTTTCACGTCATTTTTAATGTTTTGGCGGCCATCTTGGCGACCATCTTGAATAATATATGTTGGCATCCTTCTGTCTCGGAAGACAATGGAGTATATGCGCTTGCTGGGTCAGTCCGTTTTTAAGATTTGCAGTGCCTGCTGTGACTAATCAGTCCAATGCGAGAGCGGCAGAGTCTGTTGCATTTGCTACAGGTGAAGCCTGTGACTGTTGCTGTGGGCACTGGCTCTTCTTTCTTTCGTCTGCGCTGCCTCTTCTCCTCCCACTGGCTTTCTCTCCTTCCCTCGCTCAGCTTTATGCTGGTTTCACTGCGAGCCGCCAGCTGGCACGATCTGCGGTGGTGGCTGCTAAGTCTGCGGGATTTAGGCTTCCAGCTTTCAGATCACGCTTGCAGACATCATTGTATACAAGCGCTGGTCTGCCTGTTGGTCTGGTGCCGGAGGCGAGCTCACCATACACGATGTCCTTAGGAATCCGACCATCCTGCATGCGGCAGACATGACCGAGCCAGCGTAGGCGTCTTTTTGAAAGGAGCGCGTACATGCTAGGAATGTTTGCCTGGGCCAGCACTTCAGTGTTTGGAACACGGTCCTTCCAAGTGATGCCCAAGATTCTCCTCAGGTTGCGCAGATGGAAAGAGTTGAGTCTGCGCTCTTGACGGGTGTACAAACTCCACGTCTCGCTGCTGTAGAGAAGAATGCTGAGCACACAGGTCTGGTACACTTTCATCCTAGTGTTGATGGTAAGCAAGCTGTTGTTGAACACTCTCTTGGTCAGGCGAGCCATCGCTGTTGATGCCTTGCCGATTCTGGAGTCCAGTTCGTTGTCCAAAGAGAGGTTATTGGAGATAGTTGAGCCAATGTATGTAAGATTCTCCACTACCTCGAGGGTGTGATCACCTATAGAGATGCAAGGGGTGCTGCTGACATCCTGGCCCATGATATTTGTCTTCGTCAGGCTGATGGTCAGCCCAAACTCATCGGTGGCGCGAGCGAAGCTGCTGACGAGACGCTGTAGTGCTTCCTCAGTGTGGGCGGTCAGGGCAGCATCATCAGCAAACAGCATCTCTCTGATCAGGACCCTGCGCACCTTGGTCTTTGCGCGCAGACGTGAAAGGTTGAAGAGGCTGCCTTTACTCTAGTGTGGATGAAGACGCCATCTTCTGACTGACTGAAGGCATGGCGCATCAGCAGGGAGAAGAAAATGCCGAAAAGTGTAGGGGCGAGTACGCAGCCTTGCTTCACGCCGCTTCGGATCGGGAAGGGTTCTGAGGATGTGACCATCTTCAGAAACTTGGGGGGACATCCGATCCTGTGTAATAGGGTGAAGAGACCTCTTCTGCTGACCAAGTCGAAGGCCTTGGTCAGGTCAATAAAGGCGATGTAAAGTGGCTGTCTCTGCTCCAGGCACTTCTCCTGCAGCTGTCTCAATGAGAAGATCATGTCGACTGTTGATCTCTGAGGTCTGAAGCCGCACTGCGCCTCTGGGTAAACGCGTTCGGCCAACACATGGAGTCTGTTCAGCACCACGCGAGCGAAGACCTTTCCCACAGTGCTCAGCAAGGAGATGCCTCAATAGTTATTACAGTCACTGCGGTCTCCTTTGTTCTTGTAGAGCGTAATGATTTTGGCATCCCGCATGTCCTGAGGGACTGTTCCCTCCTCCCAGCACTGAAGTAAAAGCTCATGGAGGTGGTCAAGTAGGACACTCTTTTTGCCAGCCTTGAGAACCTCTGGGGGAATACTGTCATTGCCTGGAGCCTTACCACATGCTAAGGAGTCAATGGCCTTGCTGAGTTTGTCTACAGTGGGCAGAGTATCAAGTTCTTCCATCACGGACAGAGGGGTGGTGCTCTCCACTGCAGTGTCAGTGACGTTGTTCTCCCTCGAATACAGCTGCTGGTAGTGCTCGGCCCATCTCTCCATCTGCTTGCCGCGGTCCGTAATGATGTCTCCAGTAGTGGACCTCAGGGGGAGGGGGAGGGGGGGGGGTGCTTGGGCCAAATGCTTTCTTCATGCCCTCATACATGGCGCGGATATTCCCAAGTCGGCGGAGAGCTGGATGCTCTGGCAGAGATTCAGCCAATAGTCGTTGGCGCATTTCCTTTCGATCCGCTGAGCATTACTTCTGGCCTTTCGGAGTGCAGCTAGCGCCTTCTCTGAAGGTTCGCACTTGTAGTCTAGCAGTGCTGCACGTTTGGCTCTGATAGCTGGTTCAAGTTCGGTTATTCCTGCTTCGAACCAGTCTGGGTTTTTCGTCTCCCTCTTGCCAAAGGTTGCAATGGCTGAATTGTAGATGGCTCCACCTCTCTTCAGCGTTGTTACCTGGGCAGTCTTTGAGGGCCTCTTCCATGGCACTAGCAAAGCGTGTACAAACTTCTGGTACAGATCTCAGGGTTGTGTTGATATGTGGCCGTCCTTTCTGTTTCGAGTTGTGTATCGACTTGGGGTGGAGGCGTTCCTTGCTCCCAACCAGTGAGTGGTCAGTGTCACAGTCGGCGCTGTGATAGCTGCGGGTAGTAAGAACTCAGTTCAGCAGCGGTCTTCTGGTAATGATGAGATCCAACTGGAGCCAGTGACGTGATCTGGGGTGTCGCCAGGACACTCGGTGACAGAGTTTGGTTGAGAAGAACGTATTTGAGATACATAGGTCGTGGTACGAACAAAATTCTAGCAGTCTCTGTCCATTTTCGTTGAGCTTGCCGATGCCAAAATGACCAATGCAACGAGGCCAGGAGTTGTGGTCAGCTCCAATCCGGGCGTTAAAATCGCCGAGTAGGAATATGTGTTCTGTGGTAGGGATATCTCTGATGGCAGTCTCAAGCTCTTCGTAGAATTCAACCTTTATCTCGGTTGAGGAGCAGAGTGTAGGCGCGTAGGCGCTCAGGATGTTGACTGGACCTGAAGAGGTAGAGAAGCAGAGCGAAAGGATTCTGGGTGTGCCTCCGGAGGGCGGCTCAATTGAGGACAGCATGGAGCTGGACACTGCAAATCCAACACCGTGTATTCGAGGCTCCCCAGGTTCATTTCCCTGCCAGAAGAACGTATAATCCTGTTCTCTGAGGCTGTCATTAGAAAGGAGTCTAGTCTCCTGAAGGGCGGCGATGTCAATGTTCAGTCGTTTCAGCTCACGGTTGATGATAGCTGTCTTCCTGACGTCGTCGACTTGTTGTAAGTCGTCAGAGAAGCCAGGGCACATGGTTCTGAAGTCCAGCTTGCCAGCCGCAAGGCTGACTGTTTTTTTCTTTCTTCTTATTGTTTTGTCTGGTGTAGGGTATACAGTCTGCTCTTCGGACGTGTCCCTAAGCTCCAAGCACCCATTGGAGCAGGCAGACTGTGGCGGGTCAGCACCTTACTGAGTGGGGGCTGCCCAGTTTGAGGCGGGCGATAGCTGACTAGTGGGACGCGATGATCCCTCCCACCGTCGGAGACAACCCGTAGCGCCCGAGCTTACGCCAATACGCTCTGGGCTTATAACTCGTAACTGCTGTCTCCCGTGTTGTGTTGTCGCTGGAGCAGCGGCACTGGAGTGACCTCTCCAGGGCGCAAGCCTGGGCGACTGAAGTGTATGGAGATCCTGGGATGCCTAGTCGTCAAGATTCCCCTCTCGGCCTTGCTGATTAGTCCAAAGGAATGCAAAGCAGTACGTTTGGCACCAGTTTGGCTGCAGGAGCTGCCGGAACAGTGCGTGAATACAGGCAGCTGTCTGCCTTCGGGGCTCCAATCCTGATTTGAAGGGTTTACTCCCCCACATTTGGCCGTTGGATCAACCCTGATCTCCTCCGTCCTTTAGCCGTTGGCTGTCAGAAACAGCTCGTCTGCCTAGTGGTGCAGTGTGAACACCACCCCCTCACGTGGTTTAGCCCACCAGCTGAGGTGGTTTGCCGGGGTGTGGCGCTTGCAGCCAGCACATGAGAGATTAAGGAGATGGATGAGGACCAGTGATGCCCGTCCGTCCTATGTAGGACGCAGCTGCCGAACAGCAAAGGTACTACCTCTATCCAGAGCCCCCTACACCCCGAATAATATATGCATGTAAACAAACATCAGAAGTATACTTATTTATTTCAATGTCACCTAAATCTTATTTCCTGTTTATTTCATTAAAATATATAGCCCTCTGTGTTGCATGGAACAAGTTTTATGGCATTTTTATAGTTTGGTAGCCATCTTGGCGGCCATCTTGAATATATTAAAATGCTCAACAGTGACAGAGTGTCATCAGTTGGATCTATAATCTATGGGCACCAAAGAGTTGAAAACCGCTCCGAACAATTATGAGGTACATTTTTTTAGGTTATACTAAAAATCACTAAATGGCAACCAGACTATATGGAAACACGTTTTGCGGTTCAGAATACAGCGATGTCATTAGTTTAATTCAGTTATTATTGTACCTTAATTAAGGGTCTGTACACGTGTTTCCCTCGCCAGTATGAATGTAAACACATGATGTGTACACTAAGTCTGTATGCGTGTTATTTTTGTTACATCCAGCGCATCGACAAATATATAAGGGCCCCCATTATAAGCTGGCCCGCGCACGCTGAGCGTGTCAGCTAAGGTTGACGACGGCCCGAGGACCTGCAAGAAGCACACATCCTCATGAGCCCCGTAGCTTATACTGATGTGATGAGATCGTTCTCATAGCCATCACTGTTTGTGAAGCAGAGGAGACAGTGTCGATGTCATCACTGGGTGAGGGTCAAGTGTTCAGTCCGGAATTCACAACAGGAACTCAGGCCCCACTACATCCTGCTCGCCCAGCCGTCCCCAGGTCATCATAACATGAACCCCTTCGGGGTTCCTGAGAATCTATGTCTCATGCTGACTAAGTCTGGTCACGTTTCTCAAGTAGACACGTCTGTTCTGACGTCAGTGGAAAACACACACACACACACACACACACACACACACACACACACACACACACACACACACACACACACACATAAACGCACGCACACTCGCACGTACGCACGCACGCACAATCGCACGCACCAAAGCACGCACACTCGCACTCACGCACACACTCGCACCAAGCACGCACGCACACGCACGCACGCACACGCACGCACGCACACACACACACACTCACACACACATACACGCACTCACTCGCACGCACGCGCACACCCGCACGCACGCACGCACACACAAATACGCAAACACACACGCACACGCAAGCACGCACAAGGCACTCACGCACGCACGCTCACACACACACATACATGCTCGCACGCACGCACGGACGCACGCACGGACGCACACACGTACGCGCTCGCGTGTACACGAACGCATAGACGCACGCACGCACGCCCCGCATACACTATGACATGTCAGTCCACTGGTTCCAACCGGCTTCCACTCTTTGCCATATATATTCAAGGCGCAGTCAGTGCCCTCCTTCCGAAACAACAGACGCCTTTCTGCTCGTGAAGTGATCCGCTGTGACGCCGTCTTGCCCCTGACAAAACTACACAATGAAGAAGTTGCAAGTATTGGCCGTGTCCCTGGCGGTGGTGGCGGTTTTGATGGTGATGGTACCGACTGCCAACTGCGGTACTGTGCCGCTAGCCAGGGTGGAGAGTGCTAGCGTACTACCGAGGAATGGCCCCCGCACGGCCGGGCGTGTGAACACCAGATGCAAGATATAGTAAGTTGTTGTTGTGGTTGTCCGCTGGAATGAGTTAACCGTTCGGCTGTCGGTAGCGGTTTTTGTCGCCACGATTCCTGCAGGACCCTAACCCTATTCCTGCAGGCATCATCACGTCAAAAATCGCTATCTATCTATCTATCCATCCATCCATCCATCCATCCACCCATCCATCCATCCATCCATCCATCCATCCATCCATCCATCCATCCATCCATCTATCTATATCCTGTAGTCTTGCCGACCGTTGGGGCACCACTGATGACTTAACAACCAGCTCCCTCCATTCCTCTCTGTTCTCTGCCATTCTCAGCGTATCGCCCAGCTTCAGTCCTGTCCACTCTGAGATATTTTCCTCCCATCTTTTCCTCTGTCTTCCTCTCCTTCGTCCTCCTTGCACAGTGCCTTGCAGGATTGTTTTGGCAAGCCCTGCTGAACGTGTGACATGCCCATACCACTTCAGTTTGCGTTTTCTCACAATGGCTAATAAGTCTTCATAGGGCCCGATGGCTTGCCTGATTCTGCTTCCCACTTCCTCGTTTGTGATGTGATCTCTGTATGAGATACCAAGCAGCCTTCGAAAACATCTCATTTCAGTGGCTTGTATCCTCCTTTCAAAGTCTGTTGTGAGGGTCCATGACTCGCAGGCATACAAGAACACTGAGATGACTAAGGAGCGCATCAGTCTGACCTTGGAGCAGAGTGTTATGTTTCTGTCCTTCCATATGGTCTTCAATCTTGTCAGTGCTGTTGTTGTCTGCGCAATCCTGGACAGTATTTCTGGTTTTGATCCCTCATCTGTCACAATGGCTCCTAAGTATTTGAATTTCTTAACTGTTTCCAGTTTTTGGCCTCCAACCATGATTCCAGAGCCAATGCCACTGGCGTTATTGGTCATCAGTTTGGTCTTCTCTGCACTGATTTCCATCCCATATGCAATGGCTGTACTATCCAGCTTTTCCACCTTCTCTGTTTCTGCAAGGCCATCAATGTCGTCCGCAAAGCGCAAGTTCGTGATTGTTCTGCCTCCAATACTGACAGTTCCTTCATGATCTTTCAGAGCGTCCGTCATGATTCTTTCCAGGAAGATGTTGAAAAGAGTAGGTGAGAGCAAGCAGCCTTGTCTGACTCCAACTGTAGTCCTAAACCAGCTTCCTATTTTGCCGTTGAAGCAGGCGGCGCTAGTGGCCTTGTTGTAAAGGTTTGCTATGACTGATCAGGTTGGCATTGATGTTGTGTAGCTTCATGGTGGACCAAAGGGCTGCATGCCACACCCTGTCAAACGCTTTCTTAAAATCCACAAAGACATAATAGAGGTCCTGCTGGTGCTGGAGATATCTCTCACATAGAACTCTCACGTTGAAGATCTGCTCAGTTGTGCTGCGCCCTGGTCTGAAGCCTGCCTGTTCCTCAGCTATGATTTCCTCTGCCAGTGGCTTTAGCCTGTTCAGTAGGATCTTTAACATGACTTTGCTTGGGTGGGATATAAGACTGATCGTGCGATAGTTCTGGCATTGATGTAAGTTGCCTTTTTTGGGGAGAGTTATTATAAGTGATTGGGTCCATGGTGTGGGCCAATCCCCTGACTGCCAGATCTTATTGCAGATTGTTAGTAAGGCGCTTATCGTGTCTTCTCCCCCTTCTTGGACTAGCTCTGCAGGGATGTTGTCTGCTCCTGCTGCCTTCCCTTTTTTTCAGCGACTTAACTGCAGCCTCTACTTCTTCTCGGAGGATGGGATAGTTGCCATTGTTGGTCACGGGTGGGTTGACAAGTATGCCTGGGTCCCTTGCAGCTCGGTGGTTTTACAAATCTGAGCAGTACTCTGTCCATCTCTTCAGTATGTCTTGGTCTTCCGTAAGACAGTTCCCTTCACTATCTTGAATGATCGAGGAGCGTCCTTGTTTTACACTGGTCAGGTCTTTCACCAGTTGGTATGCTTTTTTGCTATTATTTTTTGTTCAGATTTTCTTCTACGTGTTTACACTGATCTTCAATCTACTTATTCTTTGCCTTTTTCATGCTTTTCTTGATATCCTGGTTAATTTCCCTGTATTGTTTAGCTCCTTCTACCTCTGATTTCTTTTTCTTTAATTCTCGACGCTTGTCACATAGAACAAAGATGTCAGCTGTAACCCAAGGTTTCTTTGCTTGTCGGTGTTTGCCAAGGATCTAACTGGCTGTTTGGGTTACAACAGTGTTAAATGTGTCAATCAGTGTGTCCACGTCCGTGTCTTCTGCACCTAGAAGTAGCAGTGGTGCGAATTTTCCTCCTATCTTTGCCTGAAAGGCTTCCGCTACCTCTGGGTCATTCAGCTTCTCGAGGTCAAACTTGATTCTGGTGGGACCCTGCTTGTTGACCTACTTTAGGCGGAGTCGGAAGGTCATCATCACTAAGTCATGGTCGCTTCCAATGTCTGCTCCTGGAAAACTTCTTGTCTTGGCAATGTTCACACTGGTTTGGAAGCGTCTCTTCACCATGATGTAGTCAATTTGGTTATGGTGCTATCCGTTCGGGCTGTGCCATGTCCACCTTCTGGATGCTTTGTGCGGGCCAAACGTGTTCATCAGCTTTAGATCATTTAAACTGGCAAATTCCAGGAGCCTTATGCCTCTGTCGTTGGTTTATGCATTGCAGTAGCGTCCGCATGTGCCTTTCCAGTTCCTAGCAGCATCCTCTCCTATTTTGGCATTCCAGTCTCCCTGCACCACAAGAATGTCTTTCTTGGGGGTCTGGTCCAGAACTTCTTGCAGTTGGTCATAGAAGTCTTCTATTTCCTCATCGCCATAGTCTGTTCTTGGGGCATAAACTTGTACAATGGTGATATTAAATGGGGTTGCCCTCAAGCGTATGGTGATAAGCCTACTGGAGACTGGCCGACAACTCATGACGGTGTTCACGATGTCTTTGTGGACGAGAAATCCGACACCCTGTTCATGTTTGTCTTCTCTGCCACTGTAGTACAGTTTGTGGTTTTCCTGGGTTGATGTTTCCCCAAGGTTCTTCCATCGTACTTCGCAAAGTCCTAGGATGGTCCAATGGTATCTGTTCATTTCATGTGTCAGTTCCTCTACCTTTCCAGGCGTTCTTAATGTTCTGACGTTCCAAGTGCCAATGCTGATGTTGTTTCTGGCACGGAATTTTGATGGTGA
Source organism: Semisulcospira habei (assembly GCA_036245525.1). Classification (NCBI taxonomy): domain Eukaryota; kingdom Metazoa; phylum Mollusca; class Gastropoda; family Semisulcospiridae; genus Semisulcospira; species Semisulcospira habei. Next base: position 144,413,095 of record BTPG01000007.1, read on the forward strand.
TGGTGCACCAGTAACACACTTACCACCTCTGCCCTGGCGCAAGACAGAAGGCGCGGTCCTTGTTCCGGGCGACGACCGATCCGGTATGGATTGAGGTAAGGTTGTCATTGCATGTGGTGTACGTGTGTCTTGGGCAAAAGAGCTTGGCGGAGCCCATCCCTCTCCAGGCTGTTAACCACAACCGAAACTCCACATAACTTGTGGCTCGCCTTGGTCCTGGACACGTGGCCGATGAGACCCTCATGGGACTCTTTCGCCCTGAGTGGTGACTTCATCAAGGAAGTTCATACACCCAATCAGGTACCGTGTCAGCACCCTAGCCTTTGGTTATCCAAAACCTAACCTGCAAGGCAGCAGGGGACTCGTGGAGGGCGGGGTCGTCTATCGCTACCGACAGGCAAAGGGTTAAGGAGACCTTCATCATCAAACTCCTCTTTCACTTCAGTCTTTCCTTCGCTGACAAACAAACATGATAACACCTTCACTGCCGAGGAAAAGAAGACACGATGCAAGCGCAAGAGACATAGATCCTCATGAGCCCCCGCAATTGCGGGGGCTCATGAGAATCTATGCCTCTTGCTGAAACCTCTATGAAACCTCTATGTATCCGTGCTCATGGCAGCGCTAGGCCTCTTTCCAAATGAAGTAACAACAAGTGCACAAACACAACCTGTGCAAACGCCACAATCTGCGCCCAGTGGCAGGGAAGGCCGGGTGAATTGTGTCTCATGTAACCCATTACACCCTGAGTCTGATTTACAAAAAGAACATTGCTTGTTGTCCTGATTACAGATTAGGAGATAGACCAGTCAACCATTTCAGTTCAAGGGTGGTTCCAGAATAACTAATCTGACCCCACCCTGGAACTATCATAGTCAAATTTCAAGCAGCAGTGTATCAGGGTGAAAAAGATTAAAATCAAACCAGTTAATTAAATGGGTAAATTCCCGTGGCTGTTTTCGGCGCCGGAGGGACGTCAACCTGCACAGAATCGTCGGGCTGCAGAGTTAGGTAAGTACACTGCCAGTCACCCACCTTGTTCCTCAAACTGCGATACATCATGTCACGTGACAACCTCGGTCTGATTTGTGTGCTGGTGTGTTATTTTGGACCTTACGATCTAGACGCGCAAGGTGCAGAATCACAAACCAACCCTCATTAGGCACTGTAGAAATTGTCTCAAGCAACCGTCTATTCTGAAAAAACCCCAAACAATGGTCTTAAAAGACGTGCTCTCTTTAACTCATTTGAGACAAACGGCATCCGCCTACGCGGCTAAAGTCTACGGGCGCCAAGCTATTCTGGCACCACCCTTGAACTATCATGCTCGATCCGTGTCTTGCTGTGGTGTGCCCGTACTGAAACCGCGTATCCGGATGCCGTTCGTCTCGAATGAGTTAAGAGATAAATTGGATGTCTCATTGGAGAGTTGTACGACCGTTTATAGAAAGTCGGTCGTGCCACATAGGGCCAGAAAGTGTCACCTGTCGTAAAGACCGTCATTTAGGTCGCTGTAGCCGTCTTCAATGACAGGTGACCCCCCCCCCCCCCTCCATAATAACGGTCGCTCAGAACGGGTTGTGCCCTATTACAATCACATTTGGACCTTTGTGTATTGAGGTACGGTCACACTTTCCGGAGCTAAATGTGATTTCCCCCCCTGAAAATGTTGTAATGTGGATAATATGCATTCGGATTTTTTCCCCCGAAAACAATACAAACTAACCGGACTGTATGTCTGTGGGAAAACAATACAAACTAACCCGGACTGTGGGAAAACTAAATCAAGCTCACAATTAACACATTCTGCCCCAGGACCGAAATTCCCAAATTTGGACGATGTCCTCTGACGGACTGCAGTACAATTCTAGATCTAGACAGAACACGCATGATAGTTCAAGGGTGGTTTTAGAATAGCTTTGCGCCGTTGAGAATAGGGAATGGTTCTGAGAGGTCATTGTTGAGTCTGACCTGGCCTTGCTGGTCCTCGTGTAGCTGGACAATCATGCTGAGGAACTTTGGGGGACAGCCAAGTCGCTCCAGGATCTGCCACATGCCTTGCCTGCTCACAGTGTCGAACGCTTTTGTTAGGTCGACTCGCACCTCCGATCAACTCTTTCTCGACTCTGACACCTCCTCTGTGCGTCCCTCTGACCACCTCGCTATTCTCGTCTCCCTCAACCTACCTCCCCCGAAAAAAACCAAGCTCCTTGTCTCTCGTCGCAAACTAAGATCTGTCAACCGAGAGAGCTTCTTCGACGAAGCTGTCGACCTTCTCCTGGACCCCGCCTCTTCTTCTGATCTTGCATCCCATTTCGACTCCTCCCCTCTAAAACTTCTAGACACCCATGCACCTGTCACCACCTGCTCCATACCCAACCGACCCCCCTCCCCCTGACTCACAGACGACATAGCTGAGGCCAAGCGCGAGCGCCGAAAAGCGGAACGCTGCTGGCGCTCATCTGACCTCACCGTTCACAGACAGATCTTCCAAACAACAGCAAACAAGAACTCCCGTCCGCTTTTTCCACCTATTTTTCCGACAAAATCCAAACTCTGCGCAACACACTCGACACTCTGCCTTCTCCGCCTTGCCCTCCCGACACCCCCTTTTCCGGCACCCCCCTCTCGTCCTTCCGGCCCGTCTCTCAGGACGAAGTCCTCAAGACCATAAAGTCCATGCCTCTCAAAACCTGCGAACTAGACCCTCTCCCAGCTTCTCTCTACCGGGACGGCCTTCCAAAACTTCTGCCATTCATTACCGACATCATCAACACATCTCTAGAGAATGGCTCCGTCCCTGATATCTTCAAGTCCGCCATCGTCCGTCCTCTCCTAAAAAAACACAACCTCGACCCAAACGAACTCAAAAACTATCGCCCAGTCTCCAATCTCTCTTTCCTGTCCAAGCTTCTTGAGAAGGTCGTTCTCAACCAGCTCAACCTCCACCTCGCCGACAACAACCTCCTCAGTCCCTTCCAGTCTGCCTATCGCAAACATCACAGCACTGAAACAGCCCTTCTACATATCTTAAACGATCTGCTTTTCTCCACCGACTCGGGCAACATCTCCCTTCTTACGCTACTCGACCTCTCTGCCGCCTTCGACACTATAGACCACTCCATCCTCCTCCACCGCCTTCACCACTCCTTTGGTATCACTGACTCTGCTCACTCCTGGTTTCTCTCCTACCTCTCCGACAGACAGCAGTCCGTCACCATCGACGGCGTCTCCTCCAACCCAGTCACGCTCTCCTGCGGAGTTCCACAAGGGTCCGTCCTGGGCCCGGTCCTTTTCACACTCTACACCTCTCCCCTGTCCAACATCATCCAGTCTCACCACATACACCACCACCTCTACGCTGACGACTCACAACTACTAGACAAAGACAAACTCGACAACACTCAGTCACTACTGACTCGCACGGCTGACTGCTACGAAGACGTGAAAAACTGGATGACAGCAAACAAGCTTAAACTGAATGACGACAAAACGGAAGCCATGCTGGTAGGCACTCGCCAGAAACTTTCCCAGCTCCCTCCCTCCCTCCCTCCACCTTCAACTCGACAGCATCCCCATCTCCCTCTCTGACTCGGCCAAAAACCTCGGCGTTATCCTCGATTCCTCTCTTTCCATGACCAGCTTCGTCTCCGCCACGGCCCAGGCATGCTACTTCCACCGCCGCCGCATCAGTCAGATCAGAAAATACCTCACTACCAAAGCTGCCACCAAACTTGCTGTCTCTCTCATCCTACCCCGCATCGACTACTGCAACTCTGTCCTTTCCGGCCTCCCTCACTCCACCACTTTCACTCTCCAGTGCGTCCAGAACAATGCTGCCCGCCTCGTCCTCAGAAAGAAAAAATGCGACCACATCACTCCCCTACTCAAACTCCTTCACTGGCTTCCCATCCCCCAACGAATCCAATACTAGATTCTGTCTCTCTGCTACAAATCCCTGAACAACAGCGCTCCCGCCTATCTCTCAAACTTACTTCACCCATACACTCCTCCCCGCTCCCTCCGCTCCGCCTCCGACCCTCTCTGCCTCCACATCCCCCGCACCAAACTCAGCACTTTCGGCCCCCGCTCCTTCTCAGTATACGGTCCATCCATCTGGAACACTCTCCCACTCTCTCTCCGTCAGAAACACTCTCTCTCCTCCTTAAAGTCCGCCCTCAAAACTCACCTCTTTCAACAGTTCTAGCACTATACGACCACACTCCCCACCCTAAGCAGACTGTCGTAATGTATTTCACTATTTGTGGTACGTGAGTCGTTGTCTAAAGCGTGCGCAAGCGTGCGCGAGTTGTGAGTGCGCGCTTAGAGTTATAATTATTATAAGATAAGGGCATTATAAATAACGTAATTATTATTAATTACATATGCAGAAAGCAGCCGGAACCGACCTCACTCTCTGTACATGTCCCAGCGACCAGCGCCTGTAGTGGAACTAATCTCTAGTCTCTTTAGAGGTCCCAGCGACCAGCGCCTGTAATGGAACTAATATATAGTCTTAGAGGATCTCATCGCCAAGATTACACTGGTTGCTTTCCTCCATTGGGTGTGCCGCAGTAGCAAATCAAAGCAGACAACCGGGGTGTCCGGTGGCTTGTTTCAATCATGAAATCCAGACCCAAAAGGTGACTGCCAAGCGTGTAAAATGATCTCGTATTTCTTTGTTTATTTGGAAAAATATTTAAAAATTAAAAATATTAATAATTGTGTTGTAACTTTCTTTTCTAAGCGTGTTTCTTTCTCGTTGGGTTCTTCTCTCGTTTCAATCATGGTATATTGACGAGCAAAAGAAATGCGACATCGTTCGAGTCATCGGAAACACTGAAGTGTTTAAAATGACTCGAGTGATGTCGCATTTCTTTTGCTCGTCAGTGTATCATTACGATAACTGTTAATCTCTGAGTTCATGTTGCCACTGGCACTGTGAATACTGTGTCTGTGTTCGTGTCTGTGTTTGGTACTGTAAAGCTGTCTTTTCACCACACTTGAACTATCGTGGTCAGTCTCTCGCCTGAACTGTGACGTAGCCTTCGTAGGACAACTCACTAATTTGAAAGGATGTAATTCGGCAAACAGAATAATATTCAAAATTCTAAAATGAATCACTCGCACCGTCATTTTGTTAAAGAGTTTGTCCTTCGGTAATTAGACATTTTGCATAAAAGCATGGATTTGGTTGTTACAGATAGTTTATTAGTTAACCCTTTCAGCCCCAAGGTCCAGTTTCTCAAATTTTGGAGGTGTTGCCTAATGACTATGTACCAGTTGCAGGAGTTGGATTGACATGATAATTCAAGGGTAGTGCCAGATTAGCTTGGGGCCTGAGGGCGCCAAGCTAATCTGGCACTACCTTGAATTATCATGGTCCATCCATCTCCTGCTGCAGGGACTCGGGGCTAAATGGGTTAATATGCGAAATTGAACGATGATTCATATTACATTAGTTAATTTAGCTTTGTACACGAATGCATTCGTGTAAAAATATAAATTGACTAACTTTATATGAATCATCGTTCAGTTTCGCAGATTAACTAATGAACTATCTTAATCTGTAACAACAAAATCCATGCTTTGATGCAAAATGTAACGCGCACTATACCGTAACGTGCACGACAGTGTGACGCCGAAAAATAAAAGCACGATACTGTGTTGTAGGGATGTTGCCTTTGTTTTAGTTGTTTATCTGTTTTCTGTTATATCGTCACTGTCAATGAGCCGCTCTGTTTGTTATGTGACTAGAAATACGTGTAGGCGGTAAACTAACGGCAACAAAACTGTGACACCATGGCTCGGGTACGTTACGCCGAATTTAGCTGCTAAGTTCACATACACAAACAGGACTTGAACACCGCCCACTGTGCATAAACAGGACTTGAACACCGCCCACTGTGCATAAACAGGACTTGAACACAGCCCACTGTGCACAAACAGGACTTGAACACCGCCCACTATGCACAAACAGGACTTGAACACCGCCCACTGTGCACGAACAAAATTAGTCCATTTTCTGCCATTTATATCAATCGGTTAATCAGTTAAATGTAATTGTGCAGGCAAATTGGTCCCTAGCATGCTGCAAGATTCGCATGGGCCCCTGCAGCCGCTTAGGGGAATGAAACTCCGTGCTTCTTGCTGACCTAGTTTGGTTTCTCAAGTCAACAGACTTCTCTTCTGACGTCAGCAGAACACACCCTTCTGATGTCAGCGGAAGACTCTCTCTCTCTCTCTCTCTCTCTCTCTCTCTCTCTCTCTCTCTCTCTCTCTCTCTCTCTCTCTCTCTCTCTCACACACACACACACACACACACACACACACACGAACGCACACACACACACACCATCACACACACATGCACGCACACGCACACACACACACACACACACACACACACACACACACACACACACACACACACACACACTATGAGAGGTCAGCTCAAACCGGCCTTGATTGTTCACCTACATGTATATATAATTAATACGATGCAGCTGCGCAGCTGTTAGACAAACTGCTAGCGGATACACGCTACAACACACGCTACAACTCTAACTAAGTTTGGACGCCGTCCTGCCCCTGACGAAAATACCCAATGAAGAAGTTACAATTGTTCGCCGTGTCCCTGGCGGTGGTGGTGGTTTTGATGATGATGGTAATGGTACCATCTGCAGATTGTGCCACTCGCCCACAACACAGGAAGTCAAATTTGGGCGGAACCGTGCCCAGATGTAAGATATGGTAAGTTGTTGTTGTGGTGGTGCGGTTGGTTGCTGTCGTTGCTGAAGGTGCTGCACTGATGTGCTTGTCCTTGGTGTTGTTAACCCCAGCTGCAAGAGACACAAATCCTCACTAACATGCCGCAGTCGCGGGGGCTCAAGCGGATTAATGTCTCTTGTTAGTCCTTGTTGTTGGGTCCAACCTCGGCGTCGACCCAGCCTCGGCCAAAGGGACATATACTACTCACAAATCATCATCATCATCATCATGAGTCCCTTGCCCGAACTGGGCGTTGGGGGGACTGAAAGGCAGCAGCAACAGACAGTGCTCTCCACTGAGTTCTATTTTGGGCGGTGGCAAGCAAGTCTGACATCTCGAGTTCGGTCCATTCTTTTATGTTTGCGACCCAACTCTTTCTCTGACGACCTCGCCGACGACTTCCTTCGAGAGTGCCTTGGAGGATAGTCTTGGACAAGGTGTTGTGTCGGGTCACGTGGCCAAACCAAGCAAGCTTACGCCGTTTCACGGTTGCCAGAAGGGGTTCATGTGGGCCCACCAGGGAAGTGACGATGCTCCGTACATATTCGTTGGTCTTGTGCTCGCGGTATGAGATGCGGAGCAACTTCCTCAGGCACTTGTTCTCAAAGGCCTGGATTTTCTTTTCTGAGTCTGCAAGCAGTGTCCAAGTCTCACAGCCGTAGAGTAGAATAGACACTATGAGGGACTTGTAAAGCCTGTACTTGATGGTGAAGCTGATGGAGTTACTTCGCCATATCCTGTCCAGCCTGGCCATTGCGGATGTTGCTGTACCTATCCTGATACGGATCTCTGCTATGCAACTACCGTCTTTGGACAGGGTGGCTCCCAAGTACTTGAAGCTATTGACCTCTTCTAGCTTTTGGCCATTCATGTGAATGTTGCTGCTGCTGTCGCTTGTGGTGTTGATCATCACTTTGCTTTTATCCGTACTGATCTCCATGCCATAAGACCCTGCGCTACTTGAAAGTTTGTCTGTCAGGTTTTGGAGCTCACTATTGCTGCCTGCCATGAGGTCAATGTCGTCTGCGAATCGAAGATTGCACAGGGATCTGCCACCAATAGAGATTGAAGTATGGTGGTCGTGGAGGGTTTCCTGCATGATCTTCTCCAGGAATATGTTGAAAAGGACAGGAGAGAGCAGGCATCCTTGACGGACACCGATCGTCGTCCTGAAGAACTCGCCTGACTGATTGTTAAGTAGAACCGCGCTGCAGGCGTTCTTGTAAAGCGCTTCTATCATTTGGATCAGTCCCTCCTCTATGTTGAACGATCTCATGACTTTCCAGAGTCCGTCGTGCCAGACGCGATCAAATGCTTTCCTGAAATCAATGAAGTTGTGGTAGAGTTCGCGCTGATGCTGCAGATGTTTCTCGATCAGGACGCGGCAGTTGAAAATCTGCTCTACAGTGCTTCTTCCAACTCTGAAGCCAGCCTGTTCTTCTGCCAGCAGTTCCTCGGCGAAAGTTTTGAGGCGGTTGAGAATGATTCTAAGCATTACTTTGCTAGGGTGACTTATCAGACTGATAGTTCTGTAGTTCTGGCACTGTTTCAGGTTTCCTTTCTTGGGGAGCGGGATCACTAGAGACTGTGTCCATTCTACTGGCCATTTCTTTTGCTCCCAGATCTTTTGACAGAGTGTAGTGAGGACCTTCGTTGTTACTTCTCCTCCATGTTTCAACAGTTCAGCAGGTACGTTGTCTACACCTGGAGACTTTCCTCCCTTCAGGCCGCGTACGGCTGCTTCCACCTCTTCAGCTAACACTGGCAGGTCTTCAGCCTTCCTGGCCCCAGCCTGGTTGTTTGGAGGATGCAAATAGTAAGGGATATTAACGTTTCAGCTTGATTTACTAAAAGTCCTGGCACGATCGGTGTAATCACGGGTATATCAGTGATTAGCCGTCCCACTGGTCTACACTTTGACAACATTGGTGTGACATATAGTGACATATAGTGCTCACACTTGAAAAAGTAAAGGATGTATTACTTTTAGCTTGAATTATTAAAATGCTCCCAAAAGTTTAAACATTAATCAGGCCAAAAAGGTGACTGCAGTTTGCAAATGTCAGGTGTTTTCCGACATAATAGTACTTCAAGCTGAAATTATGACGTCCCTTACTTTTTGTGAGCACTGTATGTCACACCGATGTTGTGTGAAATTGTAGGCCAGTGGGATGGCTAATCTGATATACTCGTGATTATACCGATCGTGAAGACTTTTAGTAATTCAGCCTGAAATCGTAATATACCTTACTATTTGTGAGTAGTATATGTCACTTCAGTTTGGCCGCGGTTGGTCGACGCCGAGGTTGGAACCCAACAGTCCTGTGTTCTCTGTGCCCATTTCCCGTTTGACTTTCAACAGTCCTGTGTTCTCTGTGCCCATTTCCCGTTTGACTTTCAACAGTCCTGTGTTCTCTGTGCCCATTTCCCGTTTGACTTTCAACAGTCCTGTGTTCTCTGTGCCCATTTCCCGTTTGACTTTCAACAGTCCTGTGTTCTCTGTGCCCATTTCCCGTTTGACTTTAGTTCCTCACGCGAATGTGGGTCAGTGTGCAGTGGCTTCAGACGCGAAATCCGCGATCACTGGCAGCGAGGGGGTTAATGGTGGTGGTGCTGGCTGTCCTAGTTACTACACTCTCTTTGTGCATAATGTCCTCAGGCCGAGGTTATCCGTTGTCATCAACGCACGGCCCCATGCCCTTCTGCTTACTGCGCTGCCTCGGCTGATGACCCTTTGACTGTCGGTAGCGTCTTTTCGTCGCCAGGATTCCTGCAGGAGTCATGCCGACAAACACCGCTACTGACATCCAAAGAAGTACCCAACGGAGAAAGAAACACGCTTAGAAAAGACGGGTACAACACAATGTGTGAGAAAGAAACACGCTTAGAAAAGACGGGTACAACACAATGTGTTGTACCCGTCTTTTCTAAGCGTGTTTCTTTCTCCGTTGGGTACTTCTTTGCATTTTACACGCTTGGCAGTCACCTTTTTGGTCTGGATTGCTTTTGACATCCAAAGGGTTAACCTGCTGTATCCGAATACTGGGATTAAGCCGGCTTTATGTCGTGTGTCTGGCACGTTGCCAATGTCTTCATTAGACCTTACTAAAACTGTCTTTTCATTTCATTTCATTCTTTCATTGATTGATTGATTGATTGATTGATTGATTGATTCATTCATTCATTCATTCATTCATTGATAAATAAACAAACAAGTTGTCCCATCACTTTTGTCTCATTCCAAGTACTACACGTTCCATTGCAGGATACTCAGCCGGGGCTGCCCACGTCCCACAAGGGACGTCAGTCTACACACAATTTTGGGACTGCAGAGTTAGGTGAGCTTTTTCCCCCAGTCATCGTGTTTCTGTGGTGCACGGTATCACGTGACAGGTGTTGGGTCCCAACCTCGGCGTCAACCCAACCTCGGCCAAAGTGACATATACTAGTCACAAATAGTAAACTATACTAACTTTTCAGCTTGAATTACTAAAAGTCATCAGAATCGATATAATATTGGGTAGATCAGTGATTAGCCATCCCACTGGTCTACAATTTCACAACATTGGTGTGACATATAGTGCTCACAAAAAGTATAGGACGTATAACTTTTAGCTTGAATTATTAAAATGCCCTAAAAAGTTTAAACACTAATCAGACCAAAGAGGTGACTGCAGTTTGCAGATGTAGTAGTTCTAGTCGTCCCTTAGTTTTGTGAGGAAAAGTTAATGACCCAACATGTTCCCGTAGTGCACAGTGTCACGTGACAGCCTCGGTCTGACTTTCACGCTGGTCTGTAACCTTGCACGTTATGATCTAGGCCTGCAAGATGGAAAGTCACAAATCAACACTAATTAACTTACTGAACGGTGATCGTGTCATACAGCTGGCTACAGCAAAACCTGTTTGGGGCAACCGCCCTTTCTGAAAGCGACAATGGCCGTAAAATTTAGCCACGAGTTCCTACAGCAGGAAACTGATTGACCATGATATTTGAAGGGTATTGCCAGATTAACTTGGCGCCTGAAGACGCCAAGCTAATCTGGCACTACCCTTGAATTATCATGGTCAATCAATCTCCTGCAACTGGTACATAGTCATTAGAAAACAGCTCCAAAATTTGAGAAATGGGACCTTTGGGCTAAAAGGGTTAAGAGATGTCTTGAGGGCCAACTAGTGGCGCCTGTCATTAAAGACGGTCAGTTAGATCGCTGTAGCAGTCTTCAATGACAGGTGACCCCCCCCCTCCACCCCACCATAAGAGTGGTCGCTCAGTAACGGTTTGTGCCCAATCACAGTTGGACCTTTGTGTATTGAGGTATCACACTTTCCGAAGCGAAATGATCCCCCCCCCCCCCCCACTGAACAAAATGTTGTAATGTTGATAATAAGCATTCTGATTCTTTTTCGAAAAACAATACAAACTAACCCGGACTGTATGTCTGTCGGAAAACTAAATCAAACTCACACTTAAGGCATTTTACCCCAGGACCCAAATTCCCAAATGTTGAAGTTGTCCTCTCAAGGAATGTATTACAATTCTAGAGACAGATCGCGCATGATAGTTCAAGGGTGGTGCCAGAATAGCTTGGCGCCTAAGGGCGCCAAGCTAGTCTGGCACCACCCTTGAACTATCATGCTCGATCCATGTCTCGCTGTGATGTGCCGGTACTGAATGAGTTAATTTAAACCCCGCTTCCCCCTCCCCCCCCCCCCCCTTTATTTACAAACTATTGTCATGTATACACTGAAACACAGTAATAGTATTTTGTATGTGTGAACTGGTCCGTGATTGTGGACTTTACTGCCCTTGGCCTTGAGGTTCAAAATGACAGACCAGCTACACATTGATGTTTCTTGTTTTATTTTTGTTTTTGTTTTGTTCAGATGCAGAAAGCATAACCGACCTCACTCTCTGTAGAGGTCCCAGCGACCAGCGCCTGTAGTGGAACTAATCTCTAGTCTTTGTAGAGACCTCAGCGACCAGCGCCTATAGTGGAACTAATCTCTAGTCTCTGGAGAGACCTCAGCGACCAACGCCCATAGTGGAACTAATCTCTAGTCTCTGTAGAGGTCCCAAGGACCAGCGTGTAGTGGACCTAATCTCTAGTCTCTGTAGAGGTCCCAGCGACCAGCGCCTGTAGTGAACTAATCTCTAGTCTCTGTTGAGGTCCCAGCGACCAAGCGCCTGCAGTGGAACTAATCTTTACTCTTAGTGGATCTCATCGAACGGTTCTCCTGCGAACAGAAAAAGAACTTTCTAATTCTAAAATGAATCACTCACAGCGCCATTTTGTAAAGCTCCTCCCAATTGTTTGAAGTTTGTGACAGTGGTCCAATCGTGATTCTTCTATTGCCTTGAACTAGACATCGGCATGCTTGCAGTGCGCATGTCATGTGTTATTCTGCCACACAGCTACACATTTATTGTCAACAGTTTCGCTTCAAATAAACATTTTCGGCCTAACATTTCTTAGGTTTGGTTTTGCTTCGGAAACGTGCGTGCTTGCCTGCGTAGGTGTTTGCCGGTCTTTGTGTATCTGTGCGTCGGTGTTTCTCCGTCTGTATGTGTGTGTGTGTGTGTGTGTGTGTGTGTGTGTGTGTGTGTGTGTGTGCGCGTGCGTGCGTGCGTGCGTGCATGTGTGTGTCTGAGTCGGGTAAAGGCGCCACATTTCATTCTTCGCTGATAAGTAGAGACTGAACTCTATAATTGTTTGCTTGTCTATTTTGAAGACGGGTATTTACCCGAAGTATTAATAACTTGTGTTGCAACTGCCTTTTCTAAGCGTGTTTCTTTCTGATTTGGGTCCTTCTTTGCATTTTACACGCTTGGCAGTCTAGAGTAGGCTAAGATCATGATGAGGGAGGTAAAGGGTGTGTGTGTGTGTGTGTGTGTGTGTGTGTGTGGGGGGGGGGGGTGATTGGGAGGGGGGGGGGGGGGGTTAAGATGACCGTCACATCGGGCCTCGATCATTTTCAGTCACGTCCTCATACCATGGCTTGGCCTGCCACGGATCAACTTATCGCGGTGTTTAATTTTGCCAGCTACGTTCAGCGGACATTATGCCCAAACCCTCTTCCCTCAGTTACGACTGCACTATACGTGACGATTTAAACAATCCGGACCTGCCTGCCAAACTTGTAAAATGCAAAGAAGTACCCAACGGAGAAAGAAACACGCTTAGAAAAGACGGTTACAACACAATTTATTAATATTTCGGGTAAATACGCTTTATCAAAAAAGACAAAGCAACAGATAGATCAGTCGCTACTTATCTTCATTCGCAGAAGAAATGTGGCAACTCATTGCCACATTCCTTCTACGAATGAAGATAAGTAGCGACTGGTCTCTCTGTTTGTTTGTCTAAAATACTGTGATGATTTAAAGTGATTCGGGTGTTATTCATGAACCGTAGTGACCCCGGCTCTAAAACTGAATTTAGAGAGGGGGATAATGTAGTCATTAGTAATTTAACCCATTTACCAAATAGTACTACAGCAGGAGTTGAACTGACCATGATAATTCAAGGGTAGTGCCAGAGGAGCTTGGAACCTGAAGGCGCCAAGCTCATCTGGCACTACCCTTGAATTATCATGTTCGATCCATCTCCTGCAACAGGTACATAGTCATATCCTGATCAGTTCTCAAATTTCTTTAATGAAAAAGTTCAGAACATTCGTGATAGACTTGATGGACTTATTTCACAGTCTCCATCGCAGTATGACGTTCCCTTTTCTGGTCAGTGTCTCTCGTCCTTCAGACCTGTCAGTGATCAGGAACTTCATGCTGTGCTGAAGAGAACTGCACAAAAAACTTGTAGTTTAGACCCACTTCCTACTACATTGCTGTACGAGTGTATTGATGTTGTGCTTCCAGTCATGACCAACATTGTCAACGAGTCCCTGAGGTCTGGTATTTTTCCGTCGGATTTCAAGTCCGCCATTGTTAAACCTTTGCTAAAAAAGCCCTCTCTAGACCCTAACAATCTACAGAATTACCGCCCTGTCTCAAACCTCCCTTTTCTCTCTAAGATCGTTGAGAAGGTTGTGTTGTCGCAACTTCTCGACCATCTGAACCTGAATCATCTTCTTAGTCCCAATCAGTCTGCTTACCGTGCAGGTCATTCCACTGAAACTGCGCTTGCAAAAATTCTTAATGACCTCCTCGAGGCTCTTGATGATGGCAAAGTATCTGTTCTCGCACTGTTAGACCTATCTGCTGCCTTTGATACGATTGACCATGACATTTTGCTACAACGTCTCTATTCTGTGTATGGCATTCATGAAACTGCTTTATCGTGGTTTAGATCATATCTGACTGACAGAACTCAGTGCATAGTTGTTAATGATAAACTATCCAGCCCATCCACCGTGCGCTTTGGCGTCCCACAAGGTTCAGTTCTTGGACCAGTCCTCTTTACCCTGTATGTTCAGCCACTGGCCAGTGTCTTTAACCGTTTCTCTATATCACATCATGCATTTGCAGATGATACTCAACTCCATGACTCATGTTCACCTGATCAGATTATGGACACAATCGAGATCCTTCAGGAGTGCGTCTTGGATACTAAGATGTGGATGACTTCAAACAAATTACAGTTGAATGACGGAAAAACTGAGGCCATGATAATTGCTTCCCCGAGGTTGACGAAGACGCTGACACTCCCCCCGTCATTACAAATCTGTGGTGCCACTGTCCCCTTCTCCCCCCATGTAAAAAATCTGGGTGTCACACTTGATAGTAGCCTGTCCATGCGCCTTCATGTGAACAACGTTTGCAGATCCGCCTATACTGAACTGCGACGTATTGCTTCAGTCCGCCACTATCTGACACCTGAAGCAACTAAAGTACTTGTCTGCGCTTTTGTTTTGTCTAAATTAGACTATTGCAATGCTCTTTTGGCTGGCTGTTCCCAGTGTCTGATTGGCAAACTCCAGAAAATTCAAAACTCAGCTGCTAGGTTGATTCTTAGAGTCCCTAGATCAGATCATATCACACCCCATCTGTCTGCCCTACACTGGTTACCTGTAACGGCTAGGATTCAGTACAAAATTTCATGCATGACTCACAGTTGTATTACCTGTTCCTGCCCACACTACCTTGCCTCTCTTCTCCAGCTGTATACTCCTTAAGTAGCACCTCCACAATTTAGGAAATGCGGCCTTGGTGCTAAATGGGTTAATCAGGATGATTCAGTGTTGTCACAGTAATTATATTATTGTCACGACCCCCGTTTCCGGGGCGCGAACTATGAGCGCTATCACTGAGAACAACCAACCCACACTAACACAAACACCAGAGGAACAATTACGACAACATTTATTACATTCCTAACCCCACACTCACGCATCGCATTCACACGCACATCCACACTCCTCGGCATAAATATCCAACATACATAATACAAAATAACAAATGTATAACGACAAAAATATTCTTCATAAAAAACAAATGAAAATTAAACAAACTTAATATAAGTTACTGGTCCTGTTCGATGGAAGCACAAACGTCAAGCTCAGCTCAGCTTAACGCTCTTGCTTCCGCGATGAGGTCCTTCACAGCACATGGCTCCTTTTGAATAATACAATATTTCAGAATACACAATATTTCTGTTACGACAAAGTTCCTCTCATAATAATGTCACCAGGAGGAAATGAAATTAGTCGCACAACGTCCTTTTAGGAGTTTACAAATGGACAAAACTTTACTTAAAGTAAATTAATAAATACTAAATGGGACGACCCGACCTGGCTAAACACGGGGCGTACCGCGACGCTCGCAACAGCGCCCAGGTACGGCGTCGTAGTCCCGCAAGGCGGAGTGACACAGCCAGCCTTCACGCGCACAACGAACCATCCAGGCCTTCCGCGCAGTAAAGGCGGCGGACTAACCCAATTAGATCTTTAGACTTTTGGTTTTGGATCTTTGGATGCACTAAAACAAGGGTGCAAAAATACACATATGAATAACTAACAACAGAAGAAAGGTAATCACATCACCCCGCAATTTTAATTGCCGTCTTTTATATTCCTTCACCTCTCTCCCACAACAATAATAAATTAAAACTCAACGAAATGCATATTTACATGTCACCATATGACCCACTTCCAAATTCACTCTCCGACGCGAGATGCTACCAAATAAATGACATTTCTACATTCTTGCACTTGCCCCCCCCCCCCCCCCAATACTCACTAACTAAACTAATAATAATAACAAAACAAGCAAACACAAACACCCCCCCCCCCTTACCCGAGTATATGGCCACTGAAGAATTGTGGGCGTGTACTCAGTTTCATCCGTGAAGCCGCCCCCAGCTGGGACGAAGACAAACAATGACAAGACAAGCCAGGGGTTCAGTCGTCGCAGCTTTTCCTTTCTCCTAAAAAAACACAACCTCGACCCAAACGAACTCAAAAACTATCGCTCAGTCTCCAATCTCTCTTTCCTGTCCAAGCTTCTTGAGAAGGTCGTTCTCAACCAGCTCAACCTCCACCTCGCCGACAACAACCTCCTCAGTCCCTTCCAGTCTGCCTATCGCAAACATCACAGCACTGAAACAGCCCTTCTACATATCTTAAACGACCTGCTTCACTCCACCGACTCGGGCAAAATCTCCCTTCTTACGCTACTCGACCTCTCTGCCGCCTTCAACACTATAGACCACTCTATCCTCCTCCACCGCCTTCACCACTCCTTTGGCATCACTGACTCTGCTCACTCCTGGTTTCTCTCCTACCTCTCCGACAGACAGCAGTCCGTCACCATCGACGGCGTCTCCTCCAACCCAGTCACGCTCTCCTGCGGAGTTCACAGGGGTCCGTCCTGGGCCAGGTCCTTTTCACACTCTACACCTCTCCCCTGTCCAACATCATCCAGTCTCACCACATACACCACCACCTCTACGCTGACGACTCACAACTACTAGACAAAGACAAACTCGACAACACTCAGTCACTACTGACTCGCACGGCTGACTGCTACGAAGACGTGAAAAACTGGATGACAGCAAACAAGCTTAAACTGAATGACGACAAAACGGAAGCCATGCTGGTAGGCACTCGCCAGAAACTTTCCTAGCTCCCTCCCTCCCTCCACCTTCAACTCGACAGCACCCCCATCTGACTCGGCCAAAAACCTCGGCGTTATCCTCGATTCCTCTCTTTCCATGACCAGCTTCATCTCGGCCACGGCCCAGGCATGCTACTTCCACCTCCGCCGCATCAGTCATATCAGAAAATACATCACTACCGAAGCTGCCACCAAACTTGCTGTCTCTCTCATCCTATCTCGCATCGACTACTGCAACTCTCTCCTTGCCGGCCTCCCTCACTCCACCACTTTCACTCTCCAGCGCGTCCAGAACAATGCTGCCCGCCTCGTCCTCAGAAAGAAAAAATCCGACCACATCACTCCCCTGCTCAAACTCTTTCACTGGCTCCCCATCCCCCAACGCATCCAATACAAGATTCTGTCTCTCTGTTACAAATCCCTGAACAACTGCGCTCCCGCCTATCTCTCAAACTTACTTCACCCCTACACTCCTCCCCGCTCCCTCGGCTCCGCCTCCGACCCTCTCCGCCTCCACATCCCCCGCACCAAACTCAGCACTTTCGGACCCCGCTCCTTCAGTATACGGTTCATCCACCTGGAACACTCTCCCACTCTCTCTCCGTCAGAAACACTCTCTCTCCTCCTTCCAGTCCGCCCTCAAAACACCTCTTTCAACAGTTCTAGCACTATACCAGCACACTCCCCACCCTAAGCAGACTGTCGTAATGTATTTCACCATTTTTGGTACTTGAGTCGTTGTCTAAAGCATGCACATGCGTGCGCGAGTTGTGAGTGCGCGCTTAGAGTTATAATTATTATAAGATAAGCGCATTATAAATACCGTAATTATTATTATTATTATGAGCTCCTTCCCAGGGCACCAGCTCCGGGGCGACCAGAGCCGTATTGCGGGACCGATACAAAGGAACGGCACAACCGCTTGAGGGTTTCAGCAAATGGAGAACCACGCCTCAAAGTCCTCCCTCGGAGACTGCTGTTTCGTTTGCTGTTGGAAAGCGACTGACTAATTTGGATATCGTAAGGTTTAGCAAAAAACTAGCGCTCAGAATATAAAGTGCGGTGTCAGTTCACGTGAACCACCCGATCGCGCTGACTGAGCAATCACGTGCGTCACACGCCGTCCTTCGCAATTCCTCGTGTAAAGCAACTCCTCGTGTAAAGCAATTCCTCGTGTAAAGCAATTCCTCGTGTAAAGCAACTCCTCGTGTAAAGCAACTCCTCGTGTAAAGGCCAAACAACTCACCTATGCTATCGTTTAACCCGGTGACTAACTAGCCTCTGTCACCCCTCTAAATTTAACTCCCCTACAAAAATAGGAAGAAAAATACCGTGTCGTGACAATTATATTGAGCAACATTTTGATTGATATACGATATAAATACGTGATAAATCAAGGGTAGTGGCCAGATTAGCTTGGCGCCTGAAGGCAACAAGCTAATCTGGCACTACCCTTGAATTATCACTGGTCCATTCAACTACTGCGGTAGGGTTTTGGGGCTAAATGGGTTAAGGATACACATGTTTCAGTTTGGCTTTGTCTATCGTAAAGGGCAGTCTGGCGTGTTAACACATTCAAGACAAGACAGGTTTAAACGTAGCTTACAACAAGGTCGGAAAAACTGCATCATAATTATAATACTGGAAAAACAACGGTTTACAGAAGTCCCAACTTCTCGCTCTCTTTCTCCCCAATGCACAAAAAGCCATCGGGCCGACAACAAGCGAGCGGCGGCCCGATGGCCTTTTACGCATTGGGTCTCTCTCTCTCATGTAAAGTAGTAGTAGAAAATAAACAGTGCGCAGGGGCGGATTTAGGGTGATCTAGGTGGTTTCGGAATTCCCCCTCCAGACCCTAAATTCTTTAAAATGCTATGCTAAGTCTCTATTTGGGATGTTTGCCCCATCCCCCTCCCCCCCCCCCCCCCCCCCCGTTGTTTGATATTTTGGCGAATGGTGAGAGTCCTAACACACGCACACGCCTTACCCCCCCCCCCCCCTGCTTTTCGATTTTTCGGAAGCAAGGTCTAGCGTCGTGGAGGCTGTTATGATTGTGGTTGTGTTGTCCTGTGAGAGCATACATGTGTTAATCGTAGGAAACGATCCGATATTTATTTGAGCTATCATGGTTACGATTCACGTACCTTTTTAGTAAGATTTTCTTTTGTTTGCGCGTAGAGCGTAATTCGCTTTGTTATTATGCTAAGTTTAACCGGAAGCTTCTAGAAAAGTCGCACGGAGAATAGCGGTCGATCTTTGTTTTGCGTAGATTCGCGGAGTATAGATTAGAACCTTCGAGCAGGTCGCGCTGTCTTGTGACCGCGTACGTGTGTCGTATAGTAGAGTAAGAAACATTTCGCTTCATAGTTGTTTACTGTGCGCGTGAAGTTGGCAGCGGTTTTTTGTGTGTTGTGAAAGATCGTGAAAGTTCTGGAAAATTCCGACTAGGTCGTGAACTGCCTACCATACTTTTGTGAGACGTCATTTTTACATTGGGATTTAGGGCTTAAATGAGCAGCCGAATTTTTGTAGACTATTTTAGTTTATTCCAGAAAGTTCTTCTTTTATTAATATTTATGATTTCAGTTACGTGTTCCATTCTGATTGGTTGCGTTGAATGATTTTCTTGGATTATTCTGGAAATTGGTTGTACTATAAAAGATTGGTGCTGGGAAGCACATATATACATTTTCTGTTGTAGAGACACACAGTTTATCGTAGGCACGTGGCCCATATAGGGTGTACATTGTGAGAAACGCAGCGTAACGGTGTGGTGTACGTTGTATGAGAAACTTTGTGTCGGCAGTGTGGACATATGCGGAAGAGACATTGTATCAGTGTTGTGCATTTGGGAATGCATTGTGTGGAGATCGCATCGCTGAATTAAAATATTGTTGGAACTGTTACTCCAGTATTGTCTACATCCTTAAGCCACGTGTGACGGGTTGCAGCTGAACGAAGTTTATTTAAAAGAACCTTACGTGCGTGTGTCTGGTGTGTTTATCATACTACGACTACGACCCAACCACGTAACAGAGGCCTTTTTATCAGTTTGAAGGTCCCAAACAAAAAGACAAAAAGTTGGACCCCCCCCCCCCCCACACTCGCCCCCCGAGGTAACTGATCCGCCCCTGGTGCGATATTAATTAATCAGTAGATTGGCAACGGCAAGTTTGAAAATAGTTGTTACTACCAAAACTTTTACCGTTGTCAAATAAAGGATCTCTCTCTCTCTCTCTCTCTCTCTCTCTCTCTCTCTCTCTCTCTCTCTCTCTCTCTCTCTCTCTCTCTCTCTCTCTCTCTCTCTCTCTCTCTCTCTCTCTCTCAAATCTCAAATCCTACGGTAAAATGCGAACTCTTTGCTGACGATTCCACGCTGCATACATCAGACGATCGTCTCATAACGCTAAATTGTATCCTCCAGCAAAGTCTTGATGAAGTGTTAGATTGGTGTACGCATAATCGCATGCTCCTCAGTACTTCTAAAACCAAAAGCATGTTGATAACAACCCGCCAAAAGCATCAGCTACGTCCTGCCCCTTTGATACTTTCACTTGGTGATAAACCTATCCAACAGGTATCCAAGCACCGCCTATTGGGAGTTGTACTTGACGACCAGCTCAATTGGTCGTCGCATATTGACAGTTTGTGCAAAACCTTGTCCAGAAATGTATTTCTGCTCTCTAAACTTAGACACATTCTTAGTACAAAGTGCTGTACATTGTTTTTTCACGCGCACATTAAGAGCCACTGTGACTATGCGTCCTCTTTGTGGGACGAATGCAGCGAACGTCATATTAAAAAAGTCAACTCGCTATATCGTCGTTCAGTTAAAATAATTATTCCACACCCTACTTCCACAGACCAAAAGATAAAATCTCTTGGCCTGCTTCCACTGAAGGAACAACTCAAATTTAACAAATGCGTCCTCATGCACAAAATATTTCATTATCAAGTCCCCGAGTATCTGTGCGCGCTATTTAACTTCAGCCCTAGGCATCAGCTACACACGAGACATGGCTTGCTTCATTTACCCCGACCCAGGATAGATCTCTACAAGTCAAGCCTTCTATTTTCGGGCAGTTTTGTCTGGAACTCATTGCCATTGAACATTAAATCATGTTCAGGTAAAACCCATTTTAAACGAGCTTTGCGAACGCACTTCCATTCAGCCTGACTTCACAGTTTGCCATATCAGAGTATTGTTGTTGATAACACGTGAAAGTCAAGTATTTTCTCTTTCTCCTTACATTTGTAAACTGATAATCCTTGGTCTTGTCGGTGTCGCTATATGCTCTTGATGCTGCTGATTCTTTGACACTGTCTTAGCTGAGTATAATATTAATGCTATGCACTCATTTATTTCTCTTACTTTTGTGTTGGTGGCAGTTACTACTTCTCCAATACGAATTTTTTTTCCCTTTCATTGATTCACCTATTGTGTTTGTTTTTTTCCGTAGTTTTTCTTCTTCTTATTATTATTATTGTTATTATTTGCATGCTATGTTTATTTTCCTGTTATGTTGTTTGTTTACAGGACAGCTTGTAAGACAGGCATTGAGTTGCCTAATAGCTTTATCCTGAATAAATAAAGATTCATCTCTTTCTCTCTCTCTCTCTCTCTCTCTCTCTCTCTCTCTCTCTCTCTCTCTCTCTCTCTCTCTCTCTCTCTCTCTCTCTCTCTTTCTGTTGTTTTAACAACAAACAAAGCTGAGTCCAGTTGTTGTGACATATCAAAGACAGTGTATTATCTCTGGTTATATCCAAAGTTAACCAAATTCTATGACGTCATCGCCACGGCCCCCATACCCCGCCGTTGTTTTCAGGGCGTGTCCGAGGGTCGTGATTGGGGAAGACTGGCGGCACGGCCGTGTGGCGGTAAAACTCTAGGCGCGATAGCAAACGTAGCACCACTTCCGGCTCAGAGGTCGAGAGGTCATGGCGTTCTTCCGGGTCAGATGTGACGTTGAACAGCCAGAGGTTTTTGTTTTTGTCATACTCATGACTGTTGTCCGGATGGCTCTCGTCAGGATGTTTTTTTTTTGGCATGGATGGTTGCATTTGAAGTGGATTCAGTACGTCTCTTTTCTTCGGGTGGAGCTGCCCAGGAGTTGGAGGCTGCCGTGAGAGAGAAAGAAACAGAGTGAAAAACTACAAATGTTAGAAATGAAATATACACCTTCACGCGCAATGGACGGCAGACAGTGCTTTTCAAACCCATTGTAAACCCACCGTCACAGATCTCCAGCCGACAGAGACACATGGATACAACGTGCTTTCAGCAAGAGGTATAGATGCTCACAGAGATCTCCAGCCGTCAGAGACACATGGATACAACGTGCTTTCAGGTATAGATGCTCACGGAGATCTCCAGCCGTCAGAGACACATGGATACAACGTGCTTTCAGGTATAGATGCTCACGGAGATCTCCAGCCGACAGAGACACATGGATACAACGTGCTTTCAGCAAGAGGTATAGATGCTCACGGAGATCTCCAGCCGTCAGAGACACATGGATACAAAGTGCTTTCAGGTATAGATGCTCACGGAGATCTCCAGCCGACAGAGACACATGGATACAACGTGCTTTCAGCAAGAGGTATAGATGCTCACGGAGATCTCCAGCCGACAGAGACACATGGATACAAAGTGCTTTCAGGTATAGATGCTCACGGAGATCTCCAGCCGACAGAGACACATGGATACAACGTGCTTTCAGGTATAGATGCTCACGGAGATCTCCAGCCGACAGAGACACATGGATACAACGTGCTTTCAGGTATAGATGCTCACAGAGATCTCCAGCCGACAGAGACACATGGATACAACGTGCTTTCAGCAAGCAAGAGGTATAGATGCTCACGGAGATCTCCAGCCGACAGAGACACATGGATACAACGTGCTTTCAGGTATAGATGCTCACAGAGATCTCCAGCCGACAGAGACACATGGATACAACGTGCTTTCAGGTATAGATGCTCACGGAGATCTCCAGCCGACAGAGACACATGGATACAAAGTGCTTTCAGGTATAGATGCTCACGGAGATCTCCAGCCGACAGAGACACATGGATACAACGTGCTTTCAGGTATAGATGCTCACAGAGATCTCCAGCCGACAGAGACACATGGATACAAAGTGCTTTCAGGTATAGATGCTCACAGAGATCTCCAGCCGACAGAGACACATGGATACAAAGTGCTTTCAGGTATAGATGCTCACGGAGATCTCCAGCCGACAGAGACACATGGATACAAAGTGCTTTCAGGTATAGATGCTCACAGAGATCTCCAGCCGACAGAGACACATGGATACAAAGTGCTTTCAGGTATAGATGCTCACGGAGATCTCCAGCCGACAGAGACACATGGATACAACGTGCTTTCAGGTATAGATGCTCACAGAGATCTCCAGCCGACAGAGACACATGGATACAAAGTGCTTTCAGGTATAGATGCTCACAGAGATCTCCAGCCGACAGAGACACATGGATACAAAGTGCTTTCAGGTATAGATGCTCACAGAGATCTCCAGCCGACAGAGACACATGGATACAAAGTGCTTTCAGGTATAGATGCTCACAGAGATCTCCAGCCGACAGAGACACATGGATACAACGTGCTTTCAGCAAGAGGTATAGATGCTCACGGAGGATAATCTGGGAGGAGGGAGGGATTCAACCCCCCCCCCCCCCCTTAAAAAAAAAAGGGCGAGAGGGACAGATGAAACATTTCATATGGAAGTCACCTATTCTTCCTTTAGAGTTGAATGAAAAGAAATGACACGCAAACCCTTCCCCTCCTCCTCCATCTCCCCCTCCCACCCACCCGCCCCCACTCTTGATTTTTGACATTTGGGCCTGTGAACAGAAGGCCGCTTTTAGTTTTTTCGGCAAATGAGCAAGCAAGGTCCCCAGTGCGCAAAGGCCATCGGGCACAGCAGTGCGCAGGCCAACGGCGGCCCAATGGTCCTTTGCGCATTGGGTCTATCCTCTGAGCGCCATGTCTCCGGTTAAAAAGTCCTGACAAAAAGTTGGAACCCTCCCCCCCCCCCCCCCCCCGTCGGGAATTAACTGATCCACCCCTGCCTCATGAGCCCCTGCAACATTGTGGGCTTAATCCGGAATGTTGTTAACGTTTTCTCAGCAGTGAAGGGGTTAAACCGTCGATCCTAGCCGTCAGCGCTATGGCGGAGCACCGTGCTTAGAG
This sequence comes from Semisulcospira habei, assembly GCA_036245525.1. Classification (NCBI taxonomy): domain Eukaryota; kingdom Metazoa; phylum Mollusca; class Gastropoda; family Semisulcospiridae; genus Semisulcospira; species Semisulcospira habei. The sequence goes on from BTPG01000007.1 coordinate 144,437,148, forward strand.
GCTGACGCAGGCGGCTAAATGAATTCACTCATGCAACTGACTCCGGCCAGACCTTTGGCGCTCGTTCGCGATGGACAGACAGTGACACTCTCAAAACAGCGGCACCGCCCCACGCGCCAAGCTAATGCGACACGGCCCGTGAGCTATCTCGTCGATCCATCTCCCGCTGTAGAGTCTCAGTGCCGAGCGAATTAAAAAATCTACAAAACTGATCGCGTTTACCCCTTTATCAAGCACTGACAGCCGCTTAGAGACGTCTTTGAAACAAGCGCACACTCACTAGAAGCTGGGGAAAATCTTGTCCGCCTGCCCGTGAGGTACCTCCGTTAAAGTCAGCAAGAGGCATGGATCCTCATGCGCCCCCGCAATTGTGGGGGCTCGTGAGGATCTATGCCTATTGCATTCGCGCACTGCTCGTTGAGTCCCAGCAGTTAAGGGATGAATAACTTGTAAACAATCAGAACACGCCGCACTGTACCTCCAGTGAGACCAGTAAGGAGTTTGTAGTCTCCAACTCGGATGGCGGCGAGGATGCGGTTATCGAACGTGCCCGGAAACAGTCGCTTCCCTTTCCTGCTTTGCATGGGGTCGATGTTGTGAAGCAGCTCAAGGCGGGGACTCTGGGCATCGTTGCTGAAATACAACAACGTTAACCCCTCTGTGCTTGCAGTCACCGCTACTGTATTCAGTACAGGTGACCGCACGCACAAGGGGTTAATCTTTTTCATCCTGATACACCCATTGCTTGAAATGACCTTGACTGTTAGTTCAAGTTTAGAGAGTGACCAACGAGGAAAGATACACGCTTGGGGAAAACCTTTTGTTTTCTCATTGAAACGCGTTTTCCTGTCTTTGATATTGTGGGATATTGCATTTGGTTTTCTTTGTATTTTAGAGGTTTTTTGCCGTACGGAATCAACATAAGGAAATCAATCTTTGTGAAAAGTGAGATTTTCATTGAATAACATTAAAAATGTCGCATTCACAGGGAAGGCTTAGCAGTCACCCTGCACACTGATGGTACAGTGTTAGAATATTGTACAGCACGCCCATATACCATAGCTGATCGTGCTGAACTAGCACTTCAACATTCCAGTGAGCAGTACGGTAGTGTTCGCGGGCCGACTGTGGCCGATTTTGACCGGAGGACCCTTTTTTCTCACTGGGTTACCTTTCTTACTAAAGAAAAGAGGGAAGGTTTATTTTTCTCGGGTGGGGAGGGGGGGGGGGCGACCGAGACAGTTTGACGAAATCACAAAATCACTAAGTTGCTTGAGCCGAGAGAGAGTGTCACTTACAATCTTGACACAACAGCTCAATAAAATGACCCAACTTCGTCTTTTAGTTCGTGTTCACTTCAGGTCTGTGAGTGGGAACATTACGGCTGACAGCGTTAGGTTCAAAATCACAGATCAGCTCATTTGTCTTTGCCAGTTCCGCTGATCAGACAATGCAACCGTCAAAAAACGTAAGTGTTTCAATTAATCGTATCTCTATGAACACCCTCAGTGCCATGACCCTGAAAAATCTTCGTGAGCTCACGGAACACCATCCACCTGCAAGAGACACAGATCCTCATGAGCCCCCGCAGTTGCGGGGGCTCATGAGGATCTATGTCTCTTGTAATTTTTTTAAAAACCGAACTATTCTAATCAATAAATATTGTAATAAATAAAACCGCACCTAATGGTGTTCCACTGATCAAAGCCGTCGAGCGGTTTGGTCCCGTCCAGCGATCCCCCAGCCAGCCCTATGAGCGTGGGGAACCAGTCAGACACGTGGATCAGCCCTCTGTTGATGTAACCCTTCTTCTGGAGCAAGAGGCTGGACACGAACCCCACACCTCTCACACCGCCCTCCCACAGGGACCCCTTGTTGCCTCGCAGCGGCCAGTTGCTGCCGCCCTCTTTGGTTTGACCGCCATTGTCTGGAGGAAAAAAATCGTTTAGCAGCTTAACCACTTGACTGTCGGTAGACACATGTTGTGTTTTGAAATGCTCGTTGGTTCAATGTTATTTCGTGTCCAAGCCTTCTAAGGAACATAATGTAGTAAAACAGTTGCCGCAATGGTTTCACGTGAAGGGAAAACAGAAAACAGAGGCTGAAACCCTTTTAAAGTAGATACATGAAACACGACGTGACGTTTCGGATCAAAGGTCCATCTTCTGGGTGATATGGAAACAACCTAGAACAGAAAAAGAACACACGGTAGAAAGAAAAGACGTCATTCTGTATAGAGAAAATTTAGAATTACGTAATAAAAAAAACCCCAACATAATGACGCAAATACACACGTACAAAACATATCCATATCACCCAGAAGAAGGATCTTTGATACGACACGTCGTGTTTCGTGTATCTACCTTAAAGGGGTTTCAACCTCTATTTTCTGTTTTCCCTTCTAAGGAACATGGATACAAAGAAGTTTCAGCAAGAGGTATAGATCCTCATGAGCCCCCGCGACTGCGGGGGCTCATGAGGATCTATACCTCTTGCAGTTGGGTGGCGTTTATGTTTTTCTCGGCAGCGAAGGAGTTAATCGCTTTGAAGTTGTAAAAGAGCACCCGATCCACCCGCCAGAGACGTAGATCAGCACGCACCAGCGCAGCTGCGGGGGGGGGGGGGGGGGACTGTGGGGGGGGGGGGGGGGCGTGATGTTCTCTATCTCTTGCAGCTGGATCGTGTGGCGGGTTCTCTTTAAGGTTCACAGGGTCAGGAGTATTGAAACTAGCTGAAAATGTGGGCCAAGCATCAAACTGGTTTTTAAACAGGTCCTTGGTTGCATTGGCTTTCTTTTGGATTACTTTAGTCGAACTACCAAATGAGAAAGTAGTGTCTGACAACCTTTTGACAGTTCAGGTCAGTCAAGATGGGATCTCTGCGCTCGGAAAAGCCCATACGCGCTCCGCCCACCAGAAGTCTTCCCAGAGTTCCTTTCGAGGCTGTACCAATATTGGTTTGGTGGACTATGGATCTCTCACGTCCGTTTGAGTCTGTCCGACGCCTGCTGGCTTTCTCCACACCGAGGCCATCTACTGCGTGGTGACAATGAATCTCTTGTGAGCGACCGAACCTCTCCAAACCCGCTATCGTGAAACACATGGGCATTGATGAAAAAACGAAAATTGAAGTGTGTGTGTGTGTGTGTGTGTGTGTGTGTGTGTGTGTGTGTGTGTGTGTGTGTGTGTGTGTGTGTGTGTGTGTGTGTGTGTACCTGTAGAGAAGACAAAGACAGTGTTGTCCCACAGTCCCGCCTCCTGTAGTGCTGCCGTCAGGTTGCCCACACCCTCGTCCATACACGACACCATGCCTGGAACTTTAGTCAGGTTTCGTTTGCAAAAAACGACTCCCAACGACGAACGAGAGCGGAGAACCGGCTTGTATCATAAGCATACACAGCACTCCGAACATCTCCAAGAGGCACAGATCCTCATGAGTATGTCTGACAACAGCGCTGGACAAAAGGGCTGACGTAAATTATGAAGTTTGGATGTCGTAAAATGAACGTCTTGTGTTCTTCACATTTGTAACATTAACATTTTGTTCGCAGGAGAGTCCCCTCCCTTAAGGCCCCGCCACACGGGCCGGTTGTGCCCCGATTTTGAAGCCGATTCCGATCCGTTTGCGATCGGATGACGTCAATTATCCGATCCGGTCCCAATCGGCTGGGAATCGGGTGACTAGAACCTGCTCTATATTTCCGATCCGAATCGGTCCCGATCGTAAGCTTCAACCAATCAGAGCGCGTCTCGCAAAGCATGTCGTTTCAACACGGTTTGCAAATGGCCGAACACGCCTGTTGTGATTAGTACCACCGCCGTTGCCGCTGATGTTTCGCACGCCTCTTCCCGAATATGATCCAAAACTGCTGATAATGCAAGCACATCATCATCACTGTCAAAACTAGCAGTCATTTTGCAGAACAGGTACGACTTTGATCTTCGGTTCAAACCGGTCTGCTAAACTTGACAAGTCGAGAAATGTCAGTGTGGCACTGCACACGTTTTTTAATCCGGCCCGATCACCTACCGATTCGAAAACTGATCGGGAATCGGCCTCAAAACCGGGCTCGTGTAGCGGGGCCTTTACGCTCCAAAGGCGGCGTGAACCTCTGGTACTTGGTGTGTCTACTTACATGGACTGTGAACAGAAGGGGAGACAAGTCTTAGTTGAGGCAAGGCAAGACTGTCACTCACAAACCAGATAGGTGAGGCATACAAACCAAGGGGAATCACAGCGCTGGACAGACAAACAGTTAGATCCCCTGCCCCCGCCTATCAGGCACCCAATCGCCAGCCCACAGAGAAATACGCAGGTATAGAACATGACGATCATTTCCATTTCTCTGTGGGCTGGGGATTGGGTGCCTGATAGGCGGGGGCAGGGGATCTGACTGTTTGTCTGTCCAGCGCTGTGATTCCCCTTGGTTTGTATACAAGGCAAGACTGACAACCCGTTGTTTCGGGCGAGTTTTAGCAATTAAAGGCCGTCATGGTGCAGGCCGCTTTAAAATATAATTTATATATTAACCCCTTGTACTTGCAACCACCGGTATTGTTTACATTACATATGGCTGCATGCACACGCGAAATATTATTATTATTATTATTATTATCATTATTACTACCCCAGTACCCCAGTTGTGCATGCAGCCGCATGGTTAGTTGGTTAGTTCGGGGTTTAACGTCCACGGCACCGAAGTAATAATGGACGGTCCTGACGGGCGGGTTATGCAGGACAGGGAGGACAGGATATTGCCCATGGAGTACAACCTGAACACTCAAGCGCACTCCAACTGTGCCACTTTGATTTACCAGGACCTTTCAACGGACATGCTATTGAACAAGCCCGTCTTTTCCCCCTGGATTGCGAGTCCAGCTACCGGGGCCAGGACGGGGATTCAAACCCACGACCCGGCGATTCCCTTCGCTCTCCTGCTCCGACGCTTAACCGCCTGAGCTATTTCGGACTCTTTAACAGCCACCTGTAATGTAAACAATATCGGTGGCAGTATGCACAGGGGGTCAATATGAATAATAAGAATGAATAAATGAACCAGTCAGTCAGTCACAATACTATTATTATTATTATTAGTAGTAGTAGTATGACTGTTATTATTATTATTATTATTATTATGATAAGAGTGTTAACCTGCATACGTCCTTCTCTTTATGTTGTGGATGTCTTGGTACTGTTGTGTGTACGTCTCAGGAACTTGTAGCGGTTCGTGCACGGCCTGGTAGGCTAGGTAGAGAAACAAGGGCTGCACACAGAATAATGGTTGACACTTCACTCTCAGTCGACGTACATTGTTAAAAAGAAGGTTTTTGATAATTCAGCGCTAAAGAACCGCAGTCGTCAAAGGAACCTGCATACAAGGCCATGTCAACAAGAGACATAGATCCTCATGAGCCCCCGCAACTGCGGGGGCTCATGAGGATCTATGTCTCTTGCAGCTGGATTGTGATGACTTTTTCTCGGCTGAACAGTGTTAACTTCTGTCGTACGACTTGTTATAGACGATAATAGCGTTTCATTGTGAAACGCAAACAGCGTTATGCGCGGTATACTGCGGTGCATAGGCAAAACCATACACGAAGACAGTGCAGCCTACACAGCCAAGACCTAGAGATTAACAGTGGAGGTGGCGGCCGTGACTGACGCTCTGAAATGGATTGCTACGACAGTGGACAGCCAAATTAGTCACGCCATCATTCTCACAGACTCAAAGCAACTCCTGCAAAAATATCGACGCAGAAATGGGAAGCCCAGACTGGCATTAGACAATATACAACTCTAAAGACTTGTGTGGTTCTACTGCCCAAGGCATGCTGGAATCCAGGACAGTGATTGAGCGGACACCCTCGCTGGTAAGGCATTAATCACACAGGGACTGCGGGTGGGCAGATCAGAAGTGGTGAGAAAGCTGAGAAAGAATTTCCAGGAACAGAGCCACGGGCACCACACTGTCGATCGCCACCGGAACAGCGGGCGTTGGGCAGACTTGAAATGACACGAGAGATCCACAGTAAACCAGACCAATAATAGCGCGGTATGGAAAGGAACTCTGAGAAGACATAGTTCTAATGGCTGGTGTGGAGCACGTATGGGCCTTTCCGAGCGCAGAGCTCCCATCTTGACCAAACTGAACTGAACAGCATAGGATGCTAAAAAACAAATATCTTATAAAAAGCAACGAAAGTCTACCTCTAAGCGCCAGTAATGCTATTTTCTCACAAAGCGCGTTCATAATAAGTTCCTTGTCCCTTATATAAAATAAATGCGACATTTCAATTGCTCGTCGGTATATAATCATGCATTAACAACAAGCAGTTCGCAATACCTTGGACAAGTCATGTGACCTGATGACGTCAATAGCCTTTTCAGTGAAGAGGTGAGTGGAGTAACGGCCATCTTGCGTGAAGTCTGGAATCAAGTTGTCGTAAAGGTCAAGGCCACCTACCCGTTTGTGGGTAAAGTGATCCTCCTCCCCCGTCAGAAATACTAGAAGACGAGGAAACAAGAAACGTTCGAACACACTCTAAATGTTCAGCAAACACTAGCAGTCAAAGGGGTCTCACATTAACTCATTCGCGGCCAGCCGCATCCGGATGCGCGGCTTATGCCGACACAAAGGTCCTGGCTTATGCCGACACAAAGGTCCTGGCTTATGTCGACACAAACCTGGCTTATGCCGACACAAAGGTCCTGGGTTATGCCGACACAAGGGTCCGGGCTTATGCTGACACAAAGGTCCTGGCTTATGCCGACACAAAGGTCCTGGGTTATGCCGACACAAAGGTCCTGGGTTATGCCGATACAAAGGTCCGGGCTTATGCCGACACAAAGGTCCTGGCTTATGCCGACACAAAGGTCCGGGCTTATGCCGACACAAAGGTCCTGGGTTATGCCGATACAAAGGTCCTGGCTTATGCCGACACAAAGGTCCTGGGTTATGCGGATACAAAGGTCCTGGGTTATGCCGACACAAAGGTCCTGGGTTATGCCGACACAAAGGTCCTGGGTTATGCCGATACAAAGGTCCTGGGTTATGCCGATACAAAGGTCCTGGGTTATGCCGACACAAAGGTCCTGGTTTATGCCGACACAAAGGACCTGGCTTATGCCGACACAAAGGTCCTGGTTTATGCCGACACAAAGGTCCTGGCTTATACCGACACAAAGGTCCTGGCTTATGCCGACACAAAGGTCCTGGCTTATGCCGACACAAAGGTCCTGGCTTATGCCGACACAAAGGTCCTGGGTTATGCCGATACAAAGGTCCTGGCTTATGCCGACACAAAGGTCCTGGCTTAAGCCGACACAAAGGTCCTGGCTTATGCCGACACAAAGGTCCTGGCTTAAGCCGACACAAAGGTCCTGGGTTATGCCGATACAAAGGTCCGGGCTTATGCCGACACAAAGGTCCTGGCTTATGCCGACACAAAGGTCCTGGCTTAAGCCGACACAAAGGTCCTGGCTTATGCCGACACAAAGTTCCTGGCTTATGCCGACACAAAGGTCCTGGCTTATGCCGACACAAAGGTCCTGGCTTATGCCGACACAAAGGTCCTGGCTTATGCTGACACAAAGGTCCTGGCTTATGCTGACACAAAGGTCCTGGCTTATGCTGACACAAAGGTCATGGCTTATGCCGACACAAAGGTCCTGGCTTATGCCGACACAAAGGTCCTGGCTTATGCTGACACAAAGGTCCTGGCTTATGCTGACACAAAGGTCCTGGCTTATGCCGACACAAAGGTCCTGGCTTATGCCGACACAAAGGTCCTGGCTTATTCCGCGCAACCGGATGCGGCTGGCCGCGAATGAGTTAATGTGAGATCGACGCTTACGCTGAACTGCTCACTACTGAGCACTTTTTCGGACACTGTGGGGGTGGGGGTGTTGGTGGGTTGGGGTGTTGGTGGGGAGGGGTGGGTGGGTGGGTGGGGGGTTCCAACTTAATGTTTGGTCCATTCAACCTTATACAAAAGGCCTCCGTGATGCTACGCCTTACTTCCAGGAGCCGAAAATCGAAAAGCGGGGAGTGGGTGGGGGGGGGGGGGGGAGGGAGAAGCCGCCAAAATATCAAATAACGGGTGAAGTGGTTCCAAACGCCCCAAAAGGGAGTTTCTTACAACATTTTAAAGAATTTTGTGTCGGAGGGGGTGGTGGTTCCGGAACCCCCGGACCACCCCCCCCCCCCCCCACTTCCATAGGCCTTATGTTTCTTCAATAATCGTCCTGCAAACATTGCCGAACTTGTTTCCCGCAGAACGAGATTTGTTTTAGTACTGATGCCGAATATCGCGATCGTCGGCCTATGATTCACGTGACCTCTCGCCCGGGACTTGAAAAGTCTTGGACAGTTTTAACACTAGATGGTGTACCTGGGATACAGTTAAACACTGGACAGTGTACACGGGGTACGCTGTCTGAAAAACGTATACTATAGTCTTTAAGGCCTGAAAAAGTATACTATAGTTTGAAAGTAGTCACGCCAATGCGCACAAGGCCATCGGGCCGACGACAGCCCGATGGCCTTGTGCGCATTGGCGTGACCACAAGGCCATCGGGCCGACGACGGCCCGATGGCCTTGTGCGCATTGGCGTGACCACTTCAGCCTTACGGTTAGCACCAAAATCTCACCATAGAAAGATTGAAAGCCCCTGTTGTTGGGTAGGTAGGGACCCTTGTAGAAGCCCAGGTGCCATTTGCCCACCATGTGCGTGGCGTACCCGGCCTCCTGCAGCTTGTCCGCCAGTGTGGGGCTGTCCAGGGACAGTCCGTTGGGGACGTCAGGTAGGATCACCCCGTGCTGGAGACCTGTGTGAATCTGAAACCCACACCAACAGGCCGGCTGCCGTGGGTTCAACCCATTTAACAAGGCCGCATTACCCAAAGTTTGGAGGTGTCACTTAACCCATATCATCCTGAGGCTAAAAGCTTCAAATGTGTACACTGCCATATGCAAGCTACATTATAGTTCTTACAGATAAGGATATAGACCAATGGCTTTAGTTAACGTTGGTTGTGCCAGTATAGCTTGGCGCCTAGAGGCGCCAAGCTATTCTGGCACCACCCTTGAACTATTTTAGTCAAACTTATTTCACACACTAGTGTATTGCGAATGATAAGGGTTAACGACGATATATATGACATGCAGGAGATGGGTCGGCCAAATAATTCAAGGGTAGTGCCAGATTAGCTTGGCGCCTGATGGTGCCTGAAATGAAGTGTGGGCTGGTTTGTTCGGGGTTTAACTTGCACGACACCGGAGTGATAATGGACGGCCCTGACGGTGGGTGGGGGGGAGACAGGGACAGCTAGTAACGTCAGTACGACCTGAACACTGATAAATTCAGGCACACTGCATCTGTGCCACTGTGATAGATCAGGACCTATCAACGGAATGGTATATATGATCATAAATTATGAGCATCCCGTTAAAAAAAAACTGGCCTAAGAAGTGTGAGCACTGCTGTGCCGGGTCTTACTGGGTCGCCGACGACTAACGATCGCTGTCTCACCTGATACCTGCCGGACATCAGCTGACTGCGTGTGGGGGTACATATTGGCTGCACGTAATAGTTTTCCAGTCTCACACCCTCAGCCGCCAGACGGTCGAGGTGTGGGGTTCGAATCCTCGACCCGTGGTAGCCGATGTCATGGAAACCGTAGTCGTCAGCCAATACAAACACGATGTGGGGCCGAGAGGCGCGGGTGACGTCACGCAACTGCAGTGGTGACTCTGTAAAGTTGGACGACGTCAGGTTGGCTGACAATTAAACCAGAAAAAAATGTTTTCAACAAACCCTCCCCTGTCTCCCCCTGCCCCACAACAAACAAACGAAAAAAACCCAACAACCAACCAACGAACCAAACAAAGAACATGTTTTCAACGACCCCCTCCAAAACAACAACACCCCCCCCCCACAAACAACAACAAACCCCCCCCCCCCCCCACAAACAACAACAACCCCCTCCCCCAAACAACAACAAAAAAGCACAAAAAACAACCCCAAAACAAACAAACCAACAAACAAGCCTCAACAAACAAACACGCAAACAAACAGACAAGAGGCATAGAGCGTCATGAGGATCTATGCCTCTTGCTGAAACCAACTTTGAATCCGTGTTCCTGGGAAAGCCAGGGATTTTTGGTGTTGAATTAACGAAGCCGGCAAAAAAACCACAATCTTCGTCAGCCAGCACTGAAAAGGTTAACCTCAAAACCACGTAAAGCCGCTCACCTGGCCATACAACAAGCCGCTCACCTGGCCATACAACAAGCCGCTCACCTGGCCATACAACAAGCCGCTCACCTGGCCATACAACAAGCCGCTCACCTGGCGACGCAGCTGAAACGTTGTAAGATGGTGTAGATGATACGTTCACAAAATAACCTTCAGTGACGACTGGATTCCTGCGCGAATCAGCTGACGCGTTCGTGATGTACACAGATTTCGCTGACGCATTCAAGGGCAAAATCACTGACGAGTTAGATGACGAGCCGATGACGGTGTCTAGGGAAGAGTAGACGATATAGACAACGGCCCAGGTGATCATACTGCTGCACCCATGATGATGAGAACACGAGCTTCCCGAAACGCTACACGTTTTGATGTCTTTCTGCTAACGATGTCTGTTTCTGACGGTGCCAGTAACTGTTGGTATTTGTAACTGTAGTCCCTCTTCTGGTGTGAAGCGGTTGAGGCCTGTAGGTTCGTTAAAATGTGTGCTGGTCTGTGAGTTTGGACCTTACGGCCTTACGGCCAAAAATCACAGATCAGCACACACGTTTTCATTGCTGGTCCGCTAACCCAAACAATGTCTGCTTAGTGTTGAAAGAAACACACAACATCTTTGTAGTTCGTAACACTTCGGCTTTTACATTAAATAATAATAATAATAATAATCCTAGAACGCGCAACTGCGTATGATAAAAATGAGTCACTCCCGGTTCTAAGCGACCAAATATAACCGATGAGCTATCAATAATATAACTAATAACTAGTACTCCAATAACTACATCAGCGACGTTCCGGTAGGATCGAGGATCCTAGGGGTCCGCAGCTGAGTACGGTGTGATAGGGTTGCAGACGCGTTCCCGTATGATCAGGGATCATAAGCCGGGCGCGTACCTGTATCTTGGAAAAAATCACACGCTGATGCGTAACTAACAGAAGAATATGAATAAATGAAATCAATCAGTAACTATATTTTTCTATGTGGCAAATAACTAATGCATGGCGGCATGTAAACTAAAGCATGGCAATGCATAAACAAATATGGCGGATAGTAGTGACGTCAATGCGTGGCGTCACTAGCGCGGGAAAGAGACAAAGGCAGAGGGTCCTAGCAAAGAAGAGAGAGAGAGAGAGAGAGAGAGAGAGAGAGAGAGAGAGAGAGAGAGAGAGAGAGAGAGAGAGAGAGAGAGAGAGAGAGAGAGAGAGAGAGAGAGAGAGAGAGAGAGAGAGAGAGAATGACAATGACAATGAATCTTTATTTTCCAAGGATAAAAAGATTTACTTCTGAAGACCTTTCTTCCATCTTGTCCTTGCTAAACTACTTACACACCCACTCACGGGGCCGCACGCACTGACACACCATAAGCGCCCAACAAGGCGAGTCATACTGGCTGCCCCCCTCGATCAGCTGCCGCTCGAAGGTGACAGCAGGGATACAGCCAGTGTGTACATATGGCGATCATATACAAAAACATCATAAACACATTTAATACACATAATGAGCATAAGATTAAAAAAACAACAACAACAACAACAACAACAAAACAATCAGATAGACAAATTCAAAATACCACGTCATTCTAAAACAAAAGCAGTTTACGATTGCATTTGTAGCAAATGCTGATGAAGCCGTGTCTTGAAAGCATTTATGGTCGTGATAGATTTTATTTCTTTTGGAAGTAAATTCCATTCTTTGGCTGCTGAATATGACAAGGCCGATTTAAAAATGTCAAGGCGGGGCCTAGGCACTACCAGGTCGTTCCTCAATGTCGGGTACGGAGTGTGAGGAGCCTTAAAGAGAGCAGCGAGATATCCAGGTGATTTTGAAAGTGTGATCTTACGCATAAATACACATTTATTGAATAAAAAGTGCTTACGAAGGGGCAACATATTTAATTTTGTTGGTTTATCGTCGGTAGTCAAAGGGGTGTGGGAATCTTTTAGGATAAGCTTTGCCGCACGTCTATGGAGTGAATTTATTCTTTTTAAAGAAATATCGCTGCATCCATCCCATACTGTCGATGCGTAATCTAGATAGATGGGATTTGTGTGTGTGTGTGTGTGAGAGAGAGAGAGAGAGAGAGAGAGAGAGAGAGAGAGAGAGAGAGAGAGAGAGAGAGAGAGAGAGAGAGAGAGAGAGAGAGAGAGAGAGAGAGAGAGAGAGAGAGAGAGAGAGAGAGAGAGAGAGAGAGAGAGAGAGAGAGAGAGAGAAGACAGAGCATAGAGTCAAAATAGCAAAGGGGCCACAACATAAGAATGAAAGCCAAAATTACTAGCACGAATTAAACAAAGCGATGCTGATACATCAAGATTGTCAACCTCGACTTTAGTGAAGAACTATATTCTACTGAAATCAGAATTAGATTCTGACGCAACTAATACGCTACAAACTGCGTTAATCCCAATAAGAAATTCGTAACTTAGGATTCAAATCTAAACGCACACGCGATCATGGCGATGCCGCTATCGCCACGCTACGCCACGTCACGCCACGACCGGTCCTAGCGTACGATTTCTAATAAAGGGATCTTCGAAGAAAAGGTAAACTACACAAACTCTCAATCGTTCCCACAAAACAGTAATTATGATTGATCCGAAACTACATCCTCAAACTTCGAGCACATTACACAGAGGAACCACCACAAAGTTACAATGATCGAAACATATTATCCAAAGAAACACATTATCCAATGAAACAAAAGTTGGCTTCCTAAAAAGCGAAGTCTGACAATAATGAAGGATCAGTGGGTCAAATGGTTGTTGTGATGCGTCTAGTGTGGTAGTGTAGCGTCTGTGCTTGTCGCTCTCGCTTTCAGCTCCCACCGCTGGCTAGCAGTTTTGCGAAAAGGGGAGCAGAACATGTCAGTCTCTCCCTGCCAGTACACAGCCTCTCCAACAACAAGCCTCATGTAGTGCCTCCTCGTGGTGACTCATGGTAACCGAGCACCTTACGGACTCGGGCTGAACTACAGAGGACTCGGAGGAGATCTGGCCCCCAGACATGCGGCATGCAGGCCCATCGATGTGTGGACAAGCCCTGATGCCCATGAACCAGATCCCCAGCTATGGGTAAATAGCCCCACTGCCTTGTGGGTGCCTTGGGAGAGGCAAAGGCTAGGGGAGTAAACCCTATATAAATCCGGGCAGGGATGCTCGATAGCCTTGGTTGGCAGATCTCCTTCGAGAAGGAAAACTCCGAGGAAAAACCTGAGTAGATGGGACCCATAAGCCTTGGTCGGCAATCCATCTAGGAGAAGGATACTCCAAAACTAAACCATCCTGTGCTCCCAGGAAAGGCCTTTTGACCAGGAGCTAAGGGTGAGGTAACCCCGACAGAAACCCCGAGTGCTGAAGACGGAGGTACTGGGCTGCACAGCGCACTCTAATAAACCACAGTACCATGCATATACAGCCATATGACACTTGGAGATGGATTCAAGAGGAATGGTGCTCGCCCTGTGGAGTCTCACCAGGCAGGTGCAGTACCGGGCTCTGCGCCTCTTCAGAGCCCACCCCCAGCGACTGGAGGACCTTCCCGACTGTCTCGAGGAGCCAGGGGACTGGGAAGTAGAGCGACTGGCCAGCGAAAAAACAAGACCAGAGACAAAGAAAAAGCCAATGTGAACATCATGCACTGGAATGCCGAAGGGGTTACCAACAAGAAAACAGAACTAGAGCACTTTCTGCATGAAAACAGCATAAACATCTGCTGTATACAAGAGACACACCTGCAAGAAGGGAAACCCTTTAAGGTCAGAGGATATCAGGTCTTCCGAAGTGATCGCCAAGGGAGGAAGAAAGGGGGGGTTATGACCCTAGTTAGAAACAACCTGAATGCCAGCGAAACCAGGAGATTCATGGAAGAGGCAGAATACATCCAGGTCAAGGTAACCACCAGTGACAGCACCCTTGACCTTGTCAACTACTACTGCCCTAATGATAAGTTGCTGTCCCTCGACACTATCCAGGTCCCGGACAGTGGATTCCTCATCACTGGTGACTTCAACAGCCAGTCCCAGAGTTGGGGATATGACACACTGGACAAGAGAGGAGAAGACATTGAGGAGTGGCAAGATGAAAACCACCTGATACTTGCCAATGACCCTGAGGACCAACCTACCTTCTACTCTCGCCGCTGGCACACCACCACTACACCGGACCTGGCGCTTTGCACTGAAGATGTTCATAAGTGCCTCAGCAGAACAGTAGGACCACAGCTAGGAGGAAGTGACCACCGCCCTATCCTCCTAACCCTAAAAGGATGCACAGCAGCTAGCTCGCCACACCGGCCAAGATGGAACTACCGAAAGGCAGACTGGCGCTTGTTCAGTATCCGAACAAATGAGCTAATGCAAGACCTCGCTGTGTCTGGAAGGAACATCAACAATGTGGTCAGAGAGTTTAATGACATTATCAGTAAGGCAGCCAAGGAATCCATACCTCGAGGGGTCCGGAAAAACTACACCCCATACTGGACCGCAGATCTTCAGAAAGCACATGACAACCTCACTAGGGCCAGAGAAGACGCTGAAACCAACCCCAGCCAAGAAAACAACATCAAGCTACAACACAGTAAGGCCCAGTATCTGAAGATGAAGTTGGAGTGCACAAGAAGAAGTTGGAGAGAGAAGACTGCAAGACTAAACATGGACAGGGACACCACGAAGTTGTGGAGACTGACCAAGGCGTTGAACGATGAGGGCACCAGGGAACAGAAGATCACCTTGGAAGAAGAAGGGAAAGCACTGACTGGTAGGAAAGCTGCAAACATGTTTGCACAGATCTATGCGAAAGAAAGTGACATCACTGTCCCACGAATGCTTGCGAAAGAAATCAGACAGAAAGAAAGAGAGAGAACAAGAGATGTGAACATCCATGATGCAATGAAGAAGGACATCACCCTTCTAGAACTGAAGATGGCCATCAAACAGCTGAAGAAGAAAAAATCTCCAGGTCCAGACAGCATCTCAAACGAGATGTTACAACACCTTGGCAACACTGCCTTAATGAAGCTACTGGACATCTTTAACCACAGCTGGAGAGGAGGTCAGGTACCCAAGTGCTGGAAGGAAGCCAGGATGATCCCAATTTTGAAGAAAGGAAAGAATAAGTCCAAAGCCCTGAGTTATCGCCCCATCAGCCTGACAAGTTGTGTGTGCAAGACCATGGAGCGCATCATCAACAAGCGCCTGCAGTGGTACCTGGACTCTGAGAGCATTATCGTGCCAGAGCAAGCTGACTTCAGAAGCTACAAGAGTACAGAAGACCAGACAACACACCTTGCTTGCACAGGTCATAGAAGATGCCTTTCAAGATCAGAAGGTGACATTAGCTGCCTTCATTGACCTACAGAAGGCTTTCAACAAGGTGTGGAAGGATGGTCTCCTTGTGAAACTCCTTCGCAGTGGCATCCAAGGGAATATGTACCGGTGGACCAAGTCATACCTGCATAATCGCAGAGCCCGTGTGACAGTGGATGGGTACTGTGGCCAAAAAGTGCTGTTGCGTCAGGGGGTGCCACAAGGGGGAGTCCTGTCACCGACACTGTTCATACTTTTCATCAACGACCTTGTGCCAGAGCTACCAAAAGGAGTACACGCAGCCCTGTACGCAGACGACCTGGTACTCTGGTGCACAGAAGAGTATGCAACAACTGCTACATACAGGATGCAGCTAGCCCTGGACAGGCTGACAGACTGGACCAACAACTGGTGTGTGACCATCAACACAGAAGAATCATCAGCCACACTCTTCTCTCTCTCCAACAAGGCAAAGGCTGGCAACCTAACACTGGGCAACACCCCGCTGCGGTATGAAGACCAACAGACATACCTGGGAGTCACCCTTGACAAGAGGCTGACGTGGAAGCCGCACATTTGGAATGCAGAAGCGAAAGCTAGAAGAAAGCTGAACATCATGAGAAAACTGGCTGGAACACAATGGGGAGCCAATGAAAAGATCCTCAAAAATGTATATCAAGGCACAGTGAGACCACACCTTGAGTACGGATCTAATGCATGGTTGACGGCAGCCCAGTCACACCAGCAGACCATTGACAGAGTTCAGAACCAGGCACTGCGTATCATCACCGGCGCAATGCGATCCACACCAATTGAAAAGATGGAAGAGACAACGGGCATCCCACCCCTGCGCATGAGAAGAGATTGCAAAGCCTTGATACAGTCCACAAAGGTCAAGTCTTCCAAAGACCATCCTATGAACGCTAGGATGAAACAACCAACCTCAGGGAGACTGAAAAGATCAAGCTTTGTGAAGGAGACGAGAGCACTGCAGAGAAAACACCAGGCAAAGCTGCCTGCGCAGGTAGAGGCTCTGAATCCTGCTAGCGACCTTCCACCTTGGGAAAGTAAGCCAGAAAACATCACCATCTCTTCCACGGTACCCTACATCACCACCAGAGATGAGCACAGCACTGTGAGCAAGAAAGCCCTGACACTGGCCATGCTCGAAGAAAAGTATCCCCAGGAAGCATGGATACGGGCATACACCGATGGATCAGCCACAGATGCAGTTCAGGATGGAGGGGCTGGGGTGTACATTCAGTACCCAAACGGAAAATGGCAGGCAGAGGCAGTACCAACAGGCCTTCACTGCACAAATTACAGAGCTGAGGTGGAAGCCCTAGTCCGCGCAGCTAACACCCTTAGTGGCACTGCAGACCCTGATGCCCAGATTGTCTTCCTTACTGATGCCATGTCTGTCCTTGAGGCAGCAACAGCAAGCAAACTGCCACGTCTACAAGAGGCACTGCAAAACATCAAGTGCACCAGACTGGTGCTGCAGTGGATCCCTTCACACTGTGGCATCTACGGCAATGAAGAAGCTGACAGAATGGCAAAAGTGGGCGCAGAGAAAGAACAAGATGAAAATGGAGTCAGCTTCACAGAGATGAAGACCATCATTAAGTCTGTGTACAGACCACCACAACGGCCCCTAGACAGTTACCATCAGCTGTCCAGACAAGAGCAGGTGACCATCTTTCGTCTGAGGACCGGGCACAACCGACTCAATTTCCACCTGCACAGACGCTTCCACCTCGTGCCATCTCCCCTGTGCCCTTGTGGAGAAGCAGAGCAGACCGCAGAGCACATCCTCCAGGACTGTGGGAACCACCAGCCGCTGAGGGAGGAGATATGGCCGAAGCCCGCCACTCTACAAGAGAAACTGTACGGGCCTGTGGAGGCGCTACAGAAGACCACAGATTTCATTTTGAGAGCCAAACTCCAAGTGTGACGGCGTTCGAGAAGAAGAAGAAGAATGAAGGATCAAACATAAAAAAAATCATCACTAGCAAAAGCAAAAGAACACAATGAATTTGTACACAAAATAATCACTACTTACAGGGCACTCGACCCGCAGTCAAATTCCGAAACACAGTGAAATACTCGACGTGAAGCACGCTACAAAATTACACGCACTGAATGATAATGATACGCAATGGTCAGTCGCTAAGTGAGCCGCAGGGAT
Organism: Semisulcospira habei; assembly: GCA_036245525.1. Lineage (NCBI taxonomy): Eukaryota > Metazoa > Mollusca > Gastropoda > Semisulcospiridae > Semisulcospira > Semisulcospira habei. The sequence continues at coordinate 144,454,887 of BTPG01000007.1, forward strand.
ACACGGCCTTAAAATGATAGGCATAGCGCATGCCTACAAGGAAACAAGCGAGCAGGCGAAACGGCTCGGCCGGACAATGAAACTAGCGAAAACTGTGTTAGTAGCTGAATAAAAATAAATAACTAGCAAACTATACATCCGCTACTAATAAATCTTAGCATTTCCGAAAGTGAATTTAAAGGGCTTTTCGATGAACTAAATTAGGAAAAAAATTAACACTAAGCTGAATTTTATATAATTTTATAATGACTGCCACGCAAGGTGAAGTGAAAGGCGAAAGAGCATGAAAAACGTTAATTTTACTAAGACTGGTTACGATCGTACAAAACCAAATAGATATTCTAAAAGCAGGAACTGTGCTGAATCTAATGACTATTGAAACAGCTTTCTAAGTTCAATAGAACGGAAGCTATGAAGCTTAAAAAATAAATAGAAAACACAAGTTACGAAACCAGTACTACAATGGACGATTCGCCGCGTCACGCAAGTGGTGACGTCACGGCTAGAGGCTGTACGGGGAACCTCAGACGCGGACTAAAAATAACTACAAAGGGACAGAGGCTTACCGCGCTCTGCTACATATTTATTCTAAATTAGCCTCTTTTTTTTCTGCACACCTTAATTTTTATTCTAATAAAATAAAGTCTCATTTTCGTTTCATTTCATTCATTTTGTTTTGTTTCATTTCATTTCTTGAAAGGTATTATCATCGTGTGACTGATGTAAAGTTTATGTTCATGTACGATGATAAGCGAAACTGTTTCACCTCTCGATTGCTCATGGCTGCTGACTGATGTACACCAATGTCCAGGCGGGAGCTCCAGTGAACTCAAAACACAACTGCTCCGGCCAGAACTCAATGTCGAAATCTTTCACCAAGACTCTGAAGACCTGTGTCAGTGATTTTTATCCCCTTCACAGTCGAGAAAAGTGACTGAACACGACACAGCTGCAAGAGGCATAGATCCTCATGAGCCCCGGCAATTGCGGGGGCTCATGAGGATCTATGCCTCTTGCTGACACCACTTTGTATCACTGTTTCTTGCCCGGCCGTTAGGCGTTAGATTCGCAAATATTTCCGAAAGAAAATCGTCTGCGACGGCTGACAGTGTAGGACTTAATCCGTAAATAGCTGGCGTCCAATCAGTTCAGTTTCGATCCAGTTGCCAAATCCACCCACCTGCACAAGAGACATAGATAATCATAAGCCCCCCCCCCCCCCCCCACACTAACGCTGGGGGACTAAACAGGATATGTGCCTTTTTGATGAACTCGCACGTCTGTAATTTTCGTTCGTCTTTCGATCGTAAAACTGTGGCCATAATTATGTAGGTGGCAAGGCGATCCATTCAGCCCTCCTGTGGTGATCATTTCTCAGACACCTCTCATGGCCAAAACACCCCACCCAACGGGGCACAGACCCACGTGAGCTTCCGCGGTGTAATGCCGGATCTCCGCCTCTCACGAGTGCATTTGACATCTGTGCTCCTCTAGGCGAACAAGGACTCGGCCGGCGAGTATTGAAGTTTCAGCGGTAGCCAGTAATCGCGGGTACCCAGTAAGCAGAGGACCTCGGGCCCACGACGGCCGTAGTGGGCCCGCGCACGACTGTGCGCGGGCCCACTGCGGCTATCGTGAGCCCGAGGACGTGTTGCTGCTGGGTTAAGTATGGAGGTCTCGTGCACTTGATACATGCACTTATTATCACACAGTTACTGGACTGAGTCTTACCTGTAAAGAAAATCGATTCACTCATTCTACCCCAGACCCACCACAGCAAGATAAGGATGGACCATGATAGTTCAAGGGTGATGCCAGAATAGCTTGGCGCCTATGGGCGGCCAAGCTATTCTGGCATCACCCTCGAACTATCATGGTCGATCTGTGTCCTGCACTGCTAATGCAGTCTTCAGAGGACCACGGCAAAATCTGGGGGATTTGGTGTTGGGGTAGAATGAGTTAAGTCAAGAACGTGACTGCTTCATGTCAAAGCTCGTAAAATGCAAAAGAAATACGCAACAGAGAAAGACACACGGTTAGAAAGTGTCCGTATGTCTATTTAGAAGGAAAAAACAACCGTGTTTACCCACAAATTATAAACTCTGTATTTGTCCTTCCGAGCGTGTTCTGTTTTGATTGTATATACAACGACTGAGCTCCGGGGGTCACACATCGCCAAGGGACTCAGTTTTTTCTTGTTGTTTTTTCCCCCCGAAGTTTGTCATATGTCTGGGAAGACCCACTAAGCATGCGTGCATTAATAAATGGGAAGTTATAATGGCCCCAACGACGAGTCATCGATTCTGAAAGAAAACAAAGACGAGGTGAGAAGTGTGCCGGGACGGGCACTTACCCTAGAACCAGCATGACACATCTGCGACAGCCAATGTGTATCCATCAATGGACGCCTCCCTTGTTGCAGAGTGTAAAGGGTTGACTTCAAAGACCGGACATCACTAAACTGCAAGAGGCATAGATCTTCATGAACTCACGCCACTGCGTGGGTTCATGAGGATCTATGCCTCTTGCAGGTGAGCTGTGTGTACTTGAGGTAACTGATACCACTTCCTATCATAATGATAACAATAATAACGACTCATTAAAAAAGGTGATTGTATTTCAGCATGATATATATATATATATATATATATATATATATATATATATATATATATATATATATATATATATATATATATATAATCAGGAAAATATTATGAACAGCAATCAGCAAGATAAACACAACACACCATACAGATTTATAACCACAACCGACAGGAAATCAACACAGGAGAAGACAACAACCTCAGTCAAATAAAACCCCAGCACAATAAAAAATAATCACAGCAAAAACAACAAACACAAGCCCGTCAACCCCCCCCCCCCCCTCTCCATGTGAGTCTAACCACCGGTACAGTAAACAGATTATCTGGGACTGTGAACAGTGTGTGTGTGTGTGTGTGTGTGTGTGTGTGTGTGTGTGTGTGTGTGTGTGTGTGTGTGTGTGTCTGTGTGAGTATCTGAACTGTAAACATGTGTCTGGACTGTAAACATTGTGTGCGTGTGTGTGTGTGTGTGTGTGTGTGTGTGTGTGTGTGTGTGTGTGTGTATGGGACTGTAAACGTTGTGTCTGGGACTGTAAACCGTTTGTGTGTGTGTGTGTGGGGGTGGGGTGAGGGGGACTAAACAGTGTGTGTGTGTGTGTGTCTGAGACTATAAAGAGTACGTGTGTGTCTGGGACTGTAAACAGAGTGTGTGTCTGAGACTGTAAACAGTCCCAGACGCACACACTGTTTACAGTCCCAGACAAACAGACAGTTTGTCTGGGACTGTAAACAGTGTGTGCGTCTGGGACTGTAAACAGTGTGTGCGTCTGGGACTGTAAACAGTGTGAGTGTCTGGGACTGTAAACAGCGTGTCTATGTGTCTGGGACTGTAAACAGTGTGTGTGTGGGACTGTAAACAGTGTGTGTGTCTGGTACAGTACAGTGGCTCCATGAACAAAACAGTTAAAACCAAAGCAGAATATCGGGAAATCAGCAGATGATTATAACCACAGTAAAACGGATCACCAAAACGGCCAGAAATATCCCAGGGGCGGATCAGTTACCTCGACGGGGGGAGGGGGAGGGGTAGGGAAGAAGACGTAAGTGTGTCAACACTGTCACCACTCGCTACCCCCGGAGGGGGGGGGGGGCAAACACCCCCAAAAAGGACCTTGTCATAGCATTTTAAACAAATTTGGTGGGGGGGGGGGGGGGTGGATGGGTGTTTGGGTGGGTGGGTGAGGGTGGGGTCCGAAACCCTTAGAAACCCCCCCCCTCAGATCCGCCCCTGTATCCATTGCCAACAGAGTAAACGAACACGCTTAGTCACGTCTTCACTTCCCCTTGACGCAGACTGTGTGTCTGAAATTGTAAATTCCACGTCACAAATCTATAATCCTCAAAGGAACACGTACGAACAAAACAAAGTGGGATCAGCAAGAGGCATAGATCCTCATGAGCCCCCGCAACTGCGGGGGCTCATGAGGATCTATGCCTCTTGCAGCTGAATCGTGTTCACCTTATCTCGGTTGTGAATGACAGCAAACTGGACATCCAACATACGGAAAAGGCAATGCATTGAGCGTTTACTGCATTATCAGCGCTAAATATTATATATATATAAGATCAGCAATTTTCTACATGAACAAACATCACAAATTTAGAGAATTTAGAGTGAAAAAACGGAATGTCACTCATATTCTGTAAAACAAACTTGAACAATAAAAACCACCACACCACCGTCGTTGCGGTTCTGACGAGCGAAGCGCGCTGGCATGCTTGACAGGCAGCGCGTTTAGCCACACTGACCTGGCTCATGCAGATATCGGTATGGCTCGTTTGACATCAGAGCGAACAAAGTTCTTTCGCAAATGTCTCTGCAGATCCACTTTTCCATACCAATCTTAGAACAAAAAAGTACCCAACGGAGAAAGAAACACGCTTAGAAAAGACGGGTACAACACAATTTATTAATATTTCGGGTAAATACCCTTTGTCAAAATAGACAAACAAACAGAGAGATCAGCCGCTACTTATCTTCATTCGCAGAAGGAATGTGGCATCTCCTTTTTGACAAAGGGTATTTACCCGAAATATGAATAAATTGTGTTGTACCCGTCTTTTCTAAGCGTGTTTCTTTCTCCGTTGGGTACTTCTTTGCATTTTACACGCTTGGCACTCACCTTTTGGGTCTGCCATCTTAGAACAAATATTTACTCAGTTGACCTAATACGATTTACTTTTAACCCCTATCATACTGAGGCTAAAAGCTGCAAATTGGTACACTGCCATATGCAAGCTACGTTATAGTACTTACAGATAAGGATATAGACCAAAGGCTTTAGTTCAAGGGTGGTGACAGAATAGCTTGGCGCCTAGAGGCGCCAAGCTATTCTGGCACTACCCTTGAACTATTTCAGTCACACTTGTTTCACACACTGGTGTATTCCGAATGATAAGGGTTCTGAAACTCGAACAATGTGTCAGTTTCGCTGCACTGTCGTCAAAATTCGGATTTTTTTTCTTTCTCACGAAATGACTGATTTTATATCCCTAAATGTGCCCCAGATAATTATATTAAGCCCGGTATTACAAAGATCAATTTTCACGTGAATTGGTTTGTCCCTGATCACCTCGGTGAAGAGGGACCCCCCCCCCCCCCCCCAAAAAAAAAAAAAAAAAAAAAAAAAAAAAAAAATGGATGAAACGAACGAACGTGAATTGGCCAATTGATGAGAAAGGAGGAGGGAAAACCTACGCCAAAACAACAAAGACAACTACGCCAAAACTGCTAGTCCCCGATCACTACTAGTGCCAGTGGGACAGTAAACTGGAAATGAAGAAGTGAATTGGCCAAGTTTTCGAACCTGAAACAGCGCAGGCATACATGAACTGACGAAGCCTGCATGCTTGACCTCGATATTGAAATCTGCCGGGGTTCTATTTAGGGTGTTGAAAATGGCTTGTTCTTGTCTTTTCACCAGGTGTTTACGACTGTGCAGCAACATCGACAAATCCTAGGAGTTAAGTAAAAGTATTCCATATTAGGTCAATTGGCACTAAATACTATTTCTTCTTAAGAGTGGTCTAGAAAAGTCTTTCATTACGGAGATATTTGGCAAAAACGTTGTGCCCTCCGATGTCGAATGGCCTATATCTGTATAACTCATTGTGCCCGAGGTACAAAATACCCACATATTTGAATTACCCTCTGAGGATACCATCACAATTCACGGGACAGGCCGACCATGATAGTCCAAGGGTGGTGGCAGAGTAGCTTGGCGCCTATAGGCGCCAAGCTACTCCGCCACCACCCTTGAACTATCATGGTCGAGCCATGTCTTGCTGTGGTGTGTCGCGGGCAGAATAAGTGAGGTACCGTGTAGCTGAGACCGCCATGCGTGCGAGCGAGAGTCGCTCGTCAGGTCCCTCTGAAAAAAGGCATATGATTTAATTCCCGTCTATTTCAAGCGTCCTTCTCCTGGCACTAGATTAATAGTTTCACAATATACACTGTTTAGATGATCTTGGTATATCGTTCGAATTAAACCTGTAATGTGTAAGTTACTTCTGTTTATGTCGTCTGGTCATGTAGTTTTTTTTTTTTGTTTTTTTTTTTCACCATTGTCATAATTGTCATAATGTGACTAAAACCGTACGCGCGCATGTAATCCCAATGAAAGAAAATTTGTCTGCTAGACTGACACAATAAAGTTTTTGAATTTGAATTTAAATTAAGGGTGAAGTTTGAATATCGTAAAGTGGAAGACTTAGTTTCTGCTCTTCATTTCCTGAGCTAAACAGATGGTCCAGAAGGCAGCCATGACACCCGTGACGTGCGCTTGGCTGTGAAAAGATGTTTAGGAAAGTCACAAGTAAGACAGGAACATTTTGACGTTTGTTTATCATGAAAGCCATTTAACTCATTGTACCCCAAGACTGAAATCCCCCAATTTTGCCGCCGTTGTCCTCTGAAGACTGCATTGCAATGCAGGGCACAGATCGACCATGACAGTTCAAGGATGATGCCAGAATAGCTTAGGGCCCATAGGCGCCAAGCTATTTTGGCATCACCCTTGAATTATCATGGTCGATCCATATCTTGCTGTGCTGTGTCTAGAGTAGAATGAGTTAACCCATTCAAGACGCGCCGGATCTGGAGTGCGAATGTGGCCAAAATGACCCATACACTGGGCAACAATCTGTGGGAACATTACATCCATATTGTCACAATCTGATGACGAGGCTAAGGTTTACAATGGGTTAAAGTAGTGTATAATTGTGCGGGTGTCTGAGAGAGAGAGAGAGGGTGCTGTTGTGTATGCGCAGTGAGTCTAGTTTTCCAGTGCGAACAGCGCTAGCTATTTATTATTATTATGGTTATTAAAACCAGTACAACGTATGAAACAGGTACAAGGTATGAAACCGGTATAAGGTGTGAAACCAGTACAAGGACAAGCTACGAAATCAATGTAAGGACAAGGTATGACACCAGTACGCTATGAAATCAGTTTCAGAACATGTTATGAAACCAGTACAAGATATCAAACCGTACAAGATATGAAACCAGTGCAAGGACAGATGTGAAACCAGTACACTTTTTGAAATCAGCTCAGATCGCTAGTAAAACTGGTTCTTAATGTTTTTCCTGTTTTATCTGAGACTTCCCTAAACATCTTTTTATAGCCAAGCACACGTAATAGTTGTCATTGACTTCTCGTCTATCGGGGAACTTTTCTGTGCAGCTTGTGAAAAGAAGAGCAGGACAAAGTACAGAGCCAGTACACGTTTCCCAGAGTGTGGAAGGGGACCCTAACCATAGTCGTGGGGCGTGTGTCGACCATGACATATTATGAAGAGTAATAACAATACCTGTCTGGCAATCTTTTTCTCCGTTTAGTGCTGACACTTAAACATAGACTGAACTTAACCCTCTTAATCCCACAGCCGAATTTCCAAACGCTTTGAGGCGTTGACTAACGACTACGTAGCAACTGCAGGAGATAGATTGATCATGATAATTCAAGGGTAGTGCCAGATGAGCTTGGCGCCTGACGGCGCGAAGCTCATCTGGCACTGCCCTTGAATTATCATGATCAAGCCATCTCCTGCTGCAGGGTCCTGGGGCTAAATGGATTAAATCTGTGTTGGAAACTACAGATTATTGGGATCAAAGATACCCCCGTGCTTTTGGATCAGATGGTCGTGACACGCCCCTTCTGTTGGAAACTTTGCGGCGCATAACCAGCAGAAAATGGCATCGCACGCAGTACAGTGCATACTGTGGCATCCACCAGTCTTCTCGATGGGCTGCTGGCAGCCAGGACACGCTCGCCTGTTTTTCCTGTCTTGTCTGGCCCACTCATCCACTTCCTGCTGCGCAGGCCGCCTCGCTTCGGCGTCCCTGGAAGTACACGGGTGGGCAAAGTCAGTTGGATTCGTCATTGGTCAAGTGAAATAGATCATTGAGTTTTGTTTAAAAACGTTAAGCATCTAGGGCCTAACGTCTTTTATACACAAACCAAGGGGAATTACTCAGCGCTGGACAGACAAACAGTTTGATCCCCTGCCCCCGACTATCAGGCACCTAATCGCCAGCCCACAGAAAAATACGCAGGTATAGAACCAGACGATCATATACATCCCTAAAAAGGATGCATCAGGTCTAGCATATAACCCATGTCTTGTTCTGGAACTTAGGAAGTAATTAACGTCTTTTGTCCAGCACGAAGGCGATTTCAAAGACGGGGCACCGAACAGGGTCTAAACAAATTTACTGAGCCCATCTGGATTGGAACCCCCAACCTTTCGGACGAGAGTCGAACGCTATACCTTCGCCATCCAGCTCGCCGTCACTAAGTTTGACCATTTGGGTGTCGGTAGCGGTTTTAGTCTCAATGATTCCTGTAGGAATCGTCGTGACTAAAACCGCTACCAACACGCAGAGGGTTTAGCGAGAAGGCACGTGGAATACGAAGATAAACTAACCGGTCTTTCTTGTCATCAAGGGAGAAATTAAACGGAACAAATAATTGAAAAGAAAATCAGAACTGTTAGCAAATTCAGGTTCAGATTCAGACAACTTGATTATCTATAAAGGGAAATTGTTGCGTGGTAGTCATTATAAGTAACTCAATAAAAAAAAATTTAAAAAAAAGGGTAAAAGAGACCAAAAAAAAAAAAATTATAAAAATACCGCAGCTTTAAAATGCTACAATAAAATAATAATAATATGACCATAGCTGTCTGTACTATAGTATAAACACATGCGCGAGCACACACACACACACACACACACACACACACACACACACACACACACACACACACACACACACACACACACACACACACAAATTGCGTTAATTGCGTTTAAAAAAAAGCAAACACAACCTTATGTGGATCCTTTCTCCAAAAGATGCTGGTCGCGATTGTATAGATTTATAATGTTGACCTATTCTATTTCGTGGAGCGCCAGGGGTCGATACTGATCTACAGTGTAACAGTGAAAATCGAAACAAATAATGCCAAAAAAGTGTTTCGCTGTGGACTTATGCCAGCTAGGGCGCAGAGAGATGTTTATTTTTAGCGGTAGATTTGTGGAATGAAGTGGATTTTCGTTGTCCTTTTGCGTGTCGGTAGCGGTTTTTGTCGAGAAGATTCCTACGGGAATAACAACCTGACACGATCCTACGCGAATCATCGCGACAAAAAACCTCTACTGCAAGCAAAGGGTGAACTCATTCGAGACGAACCGCCTCCGCCTACGCCGCGTATCTGGAGGCGGCTCATTTCGAATGAGTTAACCGCATTTGCATGTAGCCAGCGGTACTCAGGTTGTGATGAAGCTCTATGCCCACGCATAGAGTTCACGCAGGGTTTTTGCATTGTGCTGTCGGGTCAGCGGTATTTTGTGTAACGGATAGTCCGTGTATGCACGAGGTTACGTGCGATCGTTAGGAAAACGATTTGCACGGAGTTTTAAGCCGCAGCTCAGTCTAACAGAGCTCTAGATTATTTAGTACGCGCTATTCTGTTAATGAGGACGGACGTATGTCAGCTACACTAGCAGTATTCAAAGACTCCGAGACCTAGATATCAGGTATGTTTTTGTATGTATTATCGACAGCTACTGAGCTAAAGGTAGTATGCGTTAGTAAGATTTAGTTCGATTGTGTAGCGTTGATTTGATTCAGTTATGTCGGTTTGGACTTTGTTGAGAAGACAGGTGATTTCCTATGTAGTTATTTACTGAGATGGATAACTAAAGGAATGTGAGGTGTGTATGCCTAAGTCGTTTATGAAGGTAGTACGTGGTTGTGTTAAGTATAATCTTTCCTATGTACAAACCAATGTGTGGCGCGTGCGTCATGTTATAGTATGTTTCAGTGTAGTGACTGAGTTATGGTGTGTTGCGAAACTAGCATGTCTTATGAAGCACGAATGTGTGAATGAACGTGTAGATTTATTTGTATCAGCCAGGTTATGTAATGTACCTCATATCATCTAATAATGTGTGTGTTAAGCAAGTGTTGTGATATTAGAACCTTATTGTACAGAGTTCTTGTGCGGAGCGACTGACGTGACGCCGAGACGTCAAGGTCAACAGTGGCTGCCGCTGGAGGAACGTGTCGTGAGGACATTCACAGCTCGGTTAGCAAGAGGCTTGGTGCCAAGACATCAAAGTCAACAGAGGCTGCCGCTGGAGGAGCGAGTCGAGAGGGCGTCCACATTTCGGGAAGCGTGGGACTGCTTCAAGGAACGCGTGACGCAAGAGACTACACGCCTAGACTTAGACGTGAAGTGCAAACGATACAGAGTGAAAAGATTGGATAATGAGGACTTGTACCTAACTGGCTTTTACGATATTGTGTGTGAATGTGAGGGTGATGTGGTAGTGTCGAGAAGTGTGTATTTTGTAAAGAGTATCTATTTTTGTGTTCGTTTTTATGTTTGTTAGTTTAGTTAGTAAACGGCCACAGAGAAAAAGAAACAGTGTTTGAGTTTGTGCTGCGCGAATGCGTCCGACTGAGTCGGTGCTTGTGTATGTGGCCGTTGCGTTGTGAGTCTGTGCGTGCGACCGGGGGAAATTCTGCGTACGTTAAACAGTTTTACAGCTGTACCCGTTGCTGCATGCACAGGAGGTTTAACTCATTTAAGGCGTGTCACATCCGGATACGCGGTTTAGGCTGCATATCCGGATGCGACGTGTCTCGGATGAGTTAATCATAAATCAGGGTCGAACTGCACGTAATTTTCAACAGCCAGTCCCTGCCCGGCATAGTCCTTGCAGGTTTGTTTGAGCTATACTAATGGTCAAAACTTAAGGGCCACCCCACTTTTTGTGTCCTTGTTTATCGTCGCAAGTACGCTAATAAAATACAATGTTCTTTCGATCCAACTGGGTTAAAAGTTGACCTTAGACAGTCCACTGTACAACGAACAATAGACAACAATTCATCAATTTCCACGAACGTGTCAAATGCACGTGAAACATCGTCAGTTTTTGTGAAAAGCTGTGCGATATTGGCAAGCGTACCAAAGGCAGGCAGGTGGAAAAACTCGGTAAGTCGTGATGCACGTGCTAAAGGGGTCAGTCGTGAACACTGAGAACTTCTGTTTCGCTCCAAATACCGGTACAGTAGGGGCATAATTGTCACTTTCCAAACCATGCCACCACGACGAAGCCTAACGCCAGTAGATCAAGGCCAAAAGCTAGCATGGCTGCAGGATGGAATTTCCGGACGAGAAGTTGGGACCCGTTTTGGGGTGTCCCATTCAGTGATCCAGAGGCTGCTGGCACGATTCCAAGAAACTGGAAGGGCAGAACGACGACCCTGCTCAGGACGCCCGCGCTGCACCAGCAGCAGGGAGAACAGATACCTCTGGTGGCGGCTCTGCGCGACCGAACTGTCACGTCAACCACTCTGCGACGTCAACTGATGCAAGCTGCAAACGTTAACGTCAGCAGAAGCACAGTCTGCCGACGTCTGCACGAAATTGGCCTGGCTTCACGCAAAGCAGCAGTGAAAATACCCCTCACTCCAGCTCATCGCAGAGCCCGGGTTGCCTGGTGTCGTCAACATGTGAGGTGGAACAGACGCCAGTGGACTCAGGTTCTGTTTACTGATAAGTCACGGTTCACCGTGTCCTTCAACGACGGCAGGGTGAGGGTCTGGAGACGCCAGGGCGAGCGATTTACGGATGGATGCGTCCAAGAGGTGGATCGCTACGGAGGAGGCTCAGTCATGGTCTGGGCAGGCTTCAGCAAGGAAGGCAGGACCCCCCTCTACGTCATCCGAGGCACCCTGACTGGACTGCGCTATCGGGAGGAGATTGTGCAACCCCTCATCCAGCCAGCTCTCCAAGCAATAGGCGACAATGCTGTTCTGCAGGACGACAACTCTCGACCTCATCGCGCCCGTGTGGTGGATGAATACCTTGAGCAACGGGGCATCATGAGGATGGAGTGGCCAGCTCGTTCACCTGATCTGGCTCCCATTGAGCACCTCTGGGACGTGCTGGGGCAACGTGTAGTCAGCAACCACCCCCCACCTTAAGGCGTCCCCCAGCTGACTCAGTTCCTGCATCAAGAGTGTGAAGTGATCCCACAACATGTTCTCCGAACCCTGGTGAACTCCATGCGTCAACGCTGCATTGAATGCTTGGCTGCAAACGGTGGGTACACTCGCTACTGACTGGACCAGTCTTGTGTGACTTTTCAAATGAGGGGTGGGTGAACATTCTAACGTACCACTGTTGTTACAATTGCTTGATGTACTTATAACTTAAATGAAATTGTTACTGAATAAACTAGAAAAGTATTGTTATATTATTTGTGTAGTGTTGTCAACGTATGCGATAAAAAGTGGCCCTTAAGTTTTGACCATTAGTGTATTTTGTATCCCCACGCAACAATCTGGCTGCTGTGCAGAGAGACGGGTGAATGTTACTGGCTTGGAAAAGTGAGGAGCTGAGTAGCTCAGTTGGTAGAGCGTTCGACTCTCGTCTGAAAGGTCGTGAGTTCGAACCCAGCTGGGGTCAAAATTTGTTCAGAACTGTTTTCGGTGCCCCGTCTTTGAAAGCACATTCGTGGTAGACAAAGGACGTTAAGCCCTATGTTAACCTGCTAGTCGTAGTCGTAGTATCATACAATTACACCAGACGCACGCACGTAGGGTTTTTGTAAAGAAACTTCACTCAGCTGCAACTCGTCACACGTGGCACAAGGTTGTAGACCACACTGGAGTAACGGTTCCAACAATATTTTATTTTCACGATGCAATCTCTGCACAATGCATCCACACTTTGGTACACTGTCTCTCTACAATGCATACACAATTCTGATACACTGCGTCTTCCACACAATGCGCGAGCATATTTCCTAACACGCTCTTTTATACTATTACAGATTTCCAGAATAATCCAGCAAATTACACAACTCAACCAATCAGAAAAGAATACGTAACCAAAACTTATTGATATTCATTAAAAAAGAACTCTAGATCTAACTACAGCCTTCCACTAACATCTAGGCGCATTCCGTAAATGTTGCGAATTGTAGCCAACTTGTTTACTACAAAACTTTGACGTCATATCTGAGGTCACTAGCCTGATCGCGACCCTTCCCGAACTTTCCAAGTTAAACTAGGGCGGACTTCGCAACAATGTAGCAAACTTCTATCCACACAACAAAAATCGATAACAATTCTCCATGCAAAAGAAAACAAATCATACTAAAAGGTACGTGACTCTTATCTAAAATAACTCGACTGAACACCCGATCATTTCTATGATTAACACACATGCCCTAAAAAAAATAACACAACCACGAACGTAACACCCTAAACGTATAACGTTTTTAAAAAAAAAAAAATGTGACATGCAACTGGTTGTATATATCTTACCGCCTCATGGAATCACGCAGCATGGCGCAGGTCATACCGTCACGTGACTGCACGTGACAGGCGGTGCACGTGCGCTCGCCACACTCCGGGCACTGGAACACCTGGTCCTCTGCCGTCACACGGTACACCATGGGGCAGTCGGGCGTGGTGCAGAAGCGAGCCGCGTGGCGATTGGTCAGCACGTACGCTGAAATGGCGGCATTGGCAAGAGCGAGGAGCGTGATGTGACCGGCGCGTGACAGGCTGCTCAGGTCACGCCACACCAGGGGCACGTCACAACCATCCTGACAGCAGATGATCGGTAATTTACGATCCGTGATGGCTGTTTCCACCTACACAACAAATCACTCGGCCAATAAGGAAATGTTTAAAGGTTAGTGTGTTTGGAACATTTTCCACTGACTTCGGGTATCTTATTACTGCCCCACCCGGGTCTGCCCTAGGGGACTTGGGTGGAGTTAACTACTTTATAGTTCCCAGGGTCACCCTGGTCAGCCCCACAGGGTGGGTTTTCCCCTCTATTCTGGGGCATGTGTTTCTGTCTACCCTTGGTCCATTCACCTGTATTTTCCTTTTTTAAACTCTCCCTACTGTCTGCGCTGTCTGTAGCTCTTGATATTGGATGTGTGTTGCTAAATGGTCTTAGGTTTATTTAGCGTATTAGACCGGCTGGCGACATACATTCAATATACTGTTTAGTTGGTTTTTTTTTTCCGCGAATAGTGCAGGCACGTCCTAAGAAAGTCTTGTTGCTGTCGGGATGTTAAGCAATGTACAACCAACCAACCATCTTATTACTGCCTGTACACGTAATCACACGTATGCATATATATATATATATATATATATATATATATATATATATATATATATATATATATATATATATATATATATATATATATATATATATATATATATATATATATATATATAGTTGAATTATTTGCAATATCAGGGGCGGATCTTTGCCAAATAATCTTTAAAAAGATTTTTTCCCTTTAAGGCAAAATATTTCCCCCCTCCATCCCCCCCGCCGCCCATCCACTCCCCCCCCTCACCCCCCCCCCCCCCCCCCCCCCCCCGCTTTTTGATTTTTCGGCAACTGTGAAGCGAGGTCTAGCGTCGGGAGGCATTTTGTGTGAGGTTTAAGGTCTCTAACCAAAAAAAAAAAAAAAAAAAAAAAAAAAATAGGCAATAGATTTCCCTGTCCCCCATAATCCGCCCGTCAGGGCCGTCCATTATCACTTCCGTTCCGTGGGCGTTACACCCCGAACTAACCAACCAACCAAACAAACAAAAAATGCCCTCCCCCCACCCAGGGAGGTAACTGATCCTCCCCTGAATATAGATGAGCACAGATCTCTAACACTCACTCACGCACACACAAACAAACACACCTGGCGTTTGAGACAGCCCTTGCAGTAGGGGTGAGCACAGACCTGCAGGCGGTACAGAGCGCCCACATCCACGGGACATAAGCACACCACACACTCGATGTCCTCGCCCTCTGGCTTGTCTCCCTTGCTGGCCGCACGCAGCTCGTCCTTGACCGCCTGAATGAGATCCTTGGCCCGCTGTGGACACAACATTATCATCAAGATGACAGGTTATAGCACTGTCAGGGGAGAGAAATGTGCATGATCGACCAGTGATCATAGATCTACTGTGGCCAAAGCACAAAAAAAAAAAAAAAAAAAAAAAAAAAAAAAGAGATAGGAAAGAGAGAGGGCGCTAAGAAAGTGACTGAAAGCGGCAATGCATATGGAAGCCCCCCCCCCCCCCCCCCCCGAAGGGGGGCGTATCACATATCCACTGTTCCAGCCACTCAGTGCATGGAAATTTAAATCTAGGTCCCCCAAGTGGGGTCCAGATATTTAGCCGGTGTGGACAGCTGTTTCGGTCTTGGCGACCTCTTCAGCACACCATCGGCAATACTGGAGGAGGCAGGAAATCACTGGTCGATCATGCACATTTCTCTCCCCTGACAGTGCTATAACCTACTTTACTTTGTAACCTTCCTAAAATATTAGCACTGGCAGTCTCCCCTTTTCTTTTCATTTATCACTACAATATCAACTGCAACCCCTTTCCCCCTTTTGGTAGGCCCCCACCCGGGTCTGCCCTGGGGGACTTGGGTGGGGTAACTACTTTTTAGTTCCCAGGGTCACCCTGGTCAGCCCCACAGGGTGGGTTTTCCTCTCTTTTCTGGGGCATGTGTTTCTGTCTACCTGAGGTCCATTCACCTGTATTTGCCTTTTTAAAACTCTCCCTACTGTCTGCACTGCCTGTAGCTCTTGATATTGGATGTGTGTTGCTAAATGGTCTTAGCTTTATTTAGGCCCCATGTGTTAGGTTTATTTAATGTATTTGACCGGCTGGCGACATACATTCAATGGTCTGTTTAGTTGTGTTTTTTTTTTCACAAGCAGTGCAGGCACGTCCTGAGAAAGCCTTGTTGCTGTCAGGACGTTAAGCAATGTACAATCAATCAATCAAAACCCTTTTTGGTAGGTTTTCTTTTAGGATGCATGGAAATTTAACTCTAGGTGGTGGCATGGAATGTATGCCCCTGCAGACACCACAGTAAAATGTGGTTGTCATTGCAGGTAGGCAGAATTTCCTGCCTCCTCCAGTATTGTCGATGGTGTGCTGAAAAGGTCGCCAAGACCGAAACAGCTGTCCACACCGGCTAAATATCTGGACCCCCCTTGGGGGACCTAGATTTAAATTTCCATGTACTGAGTGGCTGGAACAGTG
Organism: Semisulcospira habei; assembly: GCA_036245525.1. Classification (NCBI taxonomy): domain Eukaryota; kingdom Metazoa; phylum Mollusca; class Gastropoda; family Semisulcospiridae; genus Semisulcospira; species Semisulcospira habei. Next base: position 144,471,100 of record BTPG01000007.1, read on the forward strand.
GATATGTGAGCCCCCCTTCGGGGGGGGGGGGGGGGGGGCTTCCATATGCATTGCTTTCAGTCACTTTCACTCTCTTTCCTATCTCATTTTTTTGTGCTTTGGCCACAGTAGATCTATGATCACTAGTCGATCATGCACATTTCTCTCCCCTGACAGTGCTATAACCTACTTTACTTTGTAACCTTCCTAAAATATTGGCACTGGCAGTCTCCCCTTTTCTTTTAATCACGATGACAGTCGGCACAGCGCGAACGCACATCTAGCTGCACGAGGTACAGCACGAGAACTACCGGAAGCGGGGGATTCACCCGTTAACTGACGAGAAAATCTGAACACCGTTAATGACAATCAGTGACAATGATCCTTTATTTGACAACGGTACAAGTTTTGGTAGTAACAACCATTTTTCGAACTTGCCGCTGCTGATGTACTGATTAATTACTATCGCACTAATAATTTTCTACTATTTAGAGGGAACAAAGAATTACTTGACAAACACAAGCCAATAGAGAAGAAAATTGTAAGGGGGATGTGACACAGGAATTACCAGCTTTACTTGTCGGACATAATCACATGTTGTGAGGTTTAATTAAAGTAATTTGTTATAGGAATACACACAGCCTAATACGAATACATACGCATGCACGTAGCCGCACGCCACTCTGTCTCTAATAATATATTATACATGTACGCACACGCACACGAACGCACACGCACACGAACGCGCACGCACGCACGCACGTGCACACACACACACACACACACACACACACACACACACACACACACACACACACACACACACACACACACACGCGCGCTATATCCGCCGCAGAGTGCAGCTATCTCTTAGACATGGGACTGCTTTTGATGTTTCAATTTTCATTTTTCCACGTATATAGCCTTCTGAAGGACTACCGTGTTTTCAAAGAATAATATGTACTAGAAGAATAATAGCCTTACTCTACAATCGGAGAAGAAGAAAAAGACGCCATTTTGCTGTCAGGCGACGTGTTATCTTGTTATCTTCATCATACATACCTAATAACGTGAAATCTTTATCCTAAAGCGGACAAAACCAAGATGTCGGACGTTGTGCTTTAAAGTTGCGACGTACTTTAACTCATTCTGCGCGAGACACACCACAGTAAGATATGGCTCGACCATGATAGTTCAAGCATGGTGGCAGAAGCCATGACATTTTAAGGGTGGTGGCAGAATAGCTTGGCGCCTATAGGCGCCAAGATATTATACCACCACCCATGAACTATCATGATCGATCTGTCTCCTGATTTGTAATACAGTCTTCAGAGGGTAACTCCAAAATGTGGGTATTTTGTACCGCGGGCACAATGAGTTAAGACAATGGCGTCGAACACATTGTTGCATTCAGTTCAGTCCTTGTTTTTCATCTGTCTGTCTGTCTGTCTGTCTGTCTGTCTGTCTGTCTGTCTGTCTGTCTATCTATCTATCTATCTCCCGTAGTCTTGCCGACCGTTGGGGCACCACTGATGACTTGGCAACCAGCTCCCTCCATTCCTCTCTGTTCTCTGCCATTCTTAGCGTATCGCGCAGCTTCAGTCCTGTCCACTCTGAGATATTGTCCTCCCATCTTTTCCTCTGTCTTCCTCTCCTTCGTCTCCTTGCACAGTGCCTTGCAGGATTGTTTTGGCAAGCCCTGCTGAACGCGTGACATGCCCATACCACTTCAGTTTGCGTTTTTTCACAATGGCTAATAAGTCTTCATAGGGCCCGATGGCTTGCCTGATTCTGCTTCCCACTTCCACGTTCGTGATGTGATCTCTGTATGAAATGCCAAGCAGCCTTGGAAAACATCTCATTTCAGTGGCTTGTATCCTCCTTTCAAGGTCTGCTGTGAAGGTCCATGACTCGCAGGAATACAAAAACACTGAGATGACTAAGTAGCGCATCAGTCTGATCTTGGAGCAGAGTGTGATGTTTCTGTCCTTCCATATGGTCTTCAATCTTGTCAGTGCTGTTGTTGTCTGCGCAATCCTGGACAGTATTTCTGGTTTTGATCCCTCATCTGTCACAATGACTCCTAAGTATTTGAATTTATTAACGGTTTCCAGTTTTTGGCTTCCAATCATGACGTCAGTGCCAATGCCACTGGTGTTATTGGTCATCAGTTTGGCCTTCTCTGCACTGATTTCCATCCCATACGCAATGGCTGTACTGTCCAGCTTTTCCACCAGTTGGGCTAGCTCCTTCTCTGTTCCTGAAAGGCCATCAATGTCGTCCGCAAAGGGCAAGTTCGTGATTGTTCTGCCTCCAATACTGACAGATTTCATGATCTTTCTGAGCGTCTCTCATGATTCTTTTCAGGAAGATGTTAAAAAGAGTAGGTGAGAGCAAGCTGCCTTGTCTGACTCCAACTGTAGTCCTAAACCAATTTCCTACTTTGCCGTTGAAGCAGACTGCGCTAGTGACCTTATTGTAAAGGTTTGCTACGACTTTGATCAGGTTGGCATTGATGTTGTATAGCTTCATTGTGGAACAATAGGCTGTATGCCACACCCTGTCAAACGCTTTCTTAAAATCCACAAAGACATGACAGAGATCTTGCTGGTGCTGGAGGTACCTCTCACATAGAACTCTCAGGTTGAAGATCTGCTCAGTTGTGCTGCGCCCTGGTCTGAAGCCTGCCTGTTCCTCAGCTATGATTTCCTCTGCCTGTGGCTTCAGCCTGTTCAGCAGGATCTTTAACATGACTTTGCTTGGGTGGCATATAAGACTGATCGTGCGATAATTCTGGCATTGATGTAAGTTGCCTTTTTTGGGGAGAGTTATTATAAGTGATTGGGTCCATGGTGTGGGCCAATCCCCTGACTGCCAGATCTTATTGCAGATTGTTAGTAAGGCGCTTATCATGTCTTCTCCCCCTTCTTGGACTAGCTCTGCAGGGATGTTGTCTGCTCCTGCTGCCTTCCCTTTTTTTCAGCGACTTCACTGCAGCCTCTACTTCTTCTCGGAAATGGGATAGTTGCCATTGTTGGTCACGGGTGGGTTGACAAGTATGCCTGGGTCCCCTGTAGCTCGGTGGTTTTACAAATCTGAGCAGTACTCTGTCCATCTCTTCAGTATGTCTTGGTCTTCCGTAAGACAGTTCCCTTCCCTATCGTGAATGATAGAGGAGCGTTCTTGTTTTACACTGGTCAGGTCTTTCACCAGCTGGTATGCATTTTTGCTATTATTTTTGTTCAGATTTTCTTCTATGTGTTTACACTGATCTTTAATCCACTTATTCTTTGCCTTTTTCGTGTTTTTCTTGATATCCTGGTTAATTTCCCTGTATTGTTTAGCTCCTTCTAACTCTGATTTCTTTTTGTTTAATTCTCGACGCTTGTCACATAGAACAAAGATGTTAGCGGTAACCCAAGGTTTCTTTGCCAAGGATCTTACTGGCTGTTTGGGTTATAACAGTGTTAAATGCGTCGATCAGTGTCTTCTGCACCTAGAAGTAGCAGTGGCGCGAAATTTTTTCCTATCTTTGCCTGGAAGGCTTCCGCTACCTCTGGGTCTTTCAGCTTCTCGAGGTCAAACTTGATTCTAGTGGGACCCTGCTTGTTGACCTTCTTTAGGCGAAGTCGGAAGATCATCATCACTAAGTCATGGTCGCTTCCAATGTCTGCTCCTGGAAAACTTCTTGTCTTGGCAATGTTCACACTGGTTTGGAAGCGTCTCTTCACCATGATGTAGTCAATTTGGTTATGGTGCTCTCCGTTCGGGCTGTGCCATGTCCACCTTCTGGATGCTTTGTATGGGCCAAACGTGTTCATCAGCTTTAGATCATTTGAGCTGGCAAATTCCAGGAGCCTTAAGCCTCTGTCGTTGGTCTCTGCATTGCAGTAGCGTCCGCATGTGCCTTTCCAGTTCCTAAAAGCATCCTCTCCTATTTTGGCATTCCATTCTCCCTGTACCACAAAAATGTCTTTCTTGGGGATCTGGTCCAGAACTTCTTGCAGTTGGTCATAGAAGTCTTCTATTTCCTCATCGCCATAGTCTGGTGTTGGGGCATAAACTTGTACAATGGTGATATTGAATGGGGTTGCCCTCAAGCGTATGGTGATAAGCCTACTGGGGACTGGCCGACAACTCATGACAGTGTTCACGATGTCTTTGTGGACGAGAAATCCGACACACTGTTCGTGTTTGTCTTCTCTGCCACTGTAGTACAGTTTGTGGTTTTCCTGGGTTGATGTTTCCCCAAGGTTCTTCCATCGTACTTCGCAAAGTCCTAGGATGGTCCAATGGTATCTGTTCATTTCGTGTGTCAGTTCCTCTACCTTTCCAGGCGATCTTAATGTTCTGACGTTCCAAGTGCCAATGCTGATGTTGTTTCTGGCACTGAGTTTTGATGGTGCACCAGTAACACACTTAACACTTCTGCCCTGGCGCAAGACAGAAGGCGCGGTCCTTATACCATACTATATCAGGTATTTATACGCCCTGAGCCCAAAGCGTTTTGACCATGGAACCCATGCGCAATTCCATAAAGTTCTGCGAACTACGCAAAGTGCAGTGAGTCTAAAATGGACACCACATCTAGCGCACAGCAAGGAGTTCTTTGTGTCACACTTGCCATCGGTCACTTCACATGATGCTCAATGTCCTGGATAATCCCGCAGCGACAGACTTTGACGGTCTCATGCCACAGTTTGCATAAGAGTACATAAGCATGAAAAAGCACTACCTGCAAGCTGTCCTGTTTGCCGGATAGCGTCAGTTTGTGACGTCTGTAGTCCACAGTCAGGTTTTGAAGCCCCGCGGCTTCACGCAGCCCGAGCAGGTCGTCCCCGTGTGTAGTGATGAGGGCCTTCAGCACTCCCGCCGGGTTGTCACCGCCCTTCAAGGTCACCACGTCCTCTTCACCCAGACCATGCACCACCACGTCGAGGTACTCGGCAATTCGCTTGCGAACTGTAATTTAACACAATAAATAAAATATCTCATGTATGTGTGCAAAATAAGGTGGCTTTGTACCAATTCGACTTCACCAAATTAGCCTGATACACTACAGAAGAAAATAAATTGACCATGATAATTAAAGGGTAGTGCCAGATTAGCTTGGCGCCTGCGCCAAGCTAATCTGGCACTACCCTTTAATTATCATGGTCGACCCATCTTCTGCAACTAGTAGGTATCTGTCACGTGACACCTGTAAAATTTGGGAAACACGTCTTTTGGGTTAAACACATGTAAATTGAAAGGAAAGTGAAAATAAAGTACAAACTAACAAAATAATGCAGTTGCCAAATATTGCTTAATAATTATTGCTTAAAACAATTAGGCGAACTTAAGCAGCCCGAACCATGAACATGACTCTGGTACGGAAAAGAACTGCGGCTCAACCCTACTAGTTACTAGTTAGATTGAAAATTAGCCTACATTACTACGCCTACTCGGAACGGAAGAGACAGCGAAAAAGACGTGATGGAGATCTACAGGTGTAATGTATAGAAGCCACTTATTTAGTCACACCTCAGTAATAATTTCATGTCCATGTTTCGCGAATATTGGCCGTTTGTATCCCAATGCGCAAAAGGCCATCAAGCCGACGTGGGCCCGATGACCTTTTGCGCATTTGGATGTAACTGTTGTGAATACACGCACGCACATTCAAATGCTTGGCTACAAAACAACGCAGCACGCAAAATATGACGTCAGTGGATGAGCAGTAAAGTTTGGTGATGACGTCATTTTTCTTTCGTAGGTCAAAGACGTCATTTCTTCATTACAATAATCAAACGAGCATGCTGTGAACACAAGATGCGTCATAATCCTGCTCTCCTCCTTAGCTGCAAACATCGAGTTTTGGCTCACGTGCGAAGCAAAAGTGAGTATGTCTTGGGCCAGTGGTCGTCCGTCCGGTGTCCGTCCGCCGTCGTCCGTCGCATGTGGTAAACTTTAACGTTGGCATTTTCTCAGAGACTATTCATGCCACAGTTTTCAAACTTTGCCCAAGGATTCTTTGTGGCAAGACCTTTCCGAACATACAAATTTGAGTGACCTCTCACAAGGTGAACGTCACAGAGACTCAGGAAAAGGGTAAAAAAAGCTATATTTTGACCTAATTTATTTTCTCTCAAATACTATTCACAACTTCAAACCTAAACTTTGCACAAAGATACCTGAGGGTAAGACCTTTCTATGCACACTAATTTGGTTGATTCCTTGGAAAGGTCAAGGGTCACAAGAGCTCAGAAAATAGGTCAAAAATAGCCATATTTTGACAAAAGATGTATTTTTTACTCAAATACTATTCACAACTTCAAACCCAAATTTGGTACAGAGATACCTGATGGTAAGACCTATCTATACATACTAATTATTTGGATAACCCTTTGGAAAGGTCAAGGGTCACAGGCTGGCAAATGTGTGTAAAATGCCAATTTTTGATAAAATTGTAGGTATTATCAACATTTTCGCAAAATTTTCAATCAAATTTGGCACAAAGGTAGCTAATGATAAGCAAAGGTCAAGGGTCGGGGGTGATGGTTGACAGATGTGTGAAAAATACTTACATTTTGAAAAAAACATGGATGTTGCTGGTCCGGAAGCCAGCCCTATACTTATTGTCACAAAGGTCACATATATGTATATCGGTCGTCAACGTGAGCCATAAGGGCTTTGCCTTTCTTTTTTCTCAAATACTATTCACAACTTCAAACCCAAATTTGGTACATAGATACCTGATGGTAAGACCTAGCTATGCATACTAATTTGGATGACCCTTTGAAAGGTCAAGAGTCACAGGCTGGCAAATGTGTGTAAAATGCCAATTTTTGATAAAATTGTAGGTATTATCAAACATTTTCGCAAATTTTTTAATCAAATTTGGCACAGAGGTAGCTGATGATAAGTCCTTCCTGTGCATACTAATTTAGTCGACTCATTGCAAAGATCAAGGGTCGGGGGTGGGGGTGGGGGTGGGGTGAGGGAGTGGGGGTGGGGTGGGGGGGGGGGTGGGTGGTGGTTGACAAATGTGTTATAATGCTTACATTTTGAGAAAACATGAATTTTGCTGGTGCGGAAGCCAGCCCTTATTGTCACAAAGATCACACATATGTATATCAGTAGTCCACGTGACCCATAATGACTTTGCCTTTCTCGTTAAATTTGAAATACTACGCAACGGCCATTCTCCTATTTCGGTAAACTGACGACAGCAAGAGCGATGTCTACCCAACAGAGTGCGGTACTATTGGCTACAGTTTCAATTAGTTTGTTATAAAAATATATATATATATATATATATATATATATATATAATATATATATATATATATATATATATATATATATATATATATATATATATATATATATATATAAATAAAAAAATATAAAAATATAAAAATTAACCAAAAGGGAAGAGGAGAACTAGCACATTCCACTTGAAAATGCTTAACTCATTCGAGACGTGCTGCCTACGGATACGCGGCGGTTCGCCGCGTATCCGTAGGCAGCACGTCTTGATTGAGTTAATAGTTCAAACCTACCTTTAGCACAAGCGGTGTCACTGCCGTGTATGGCGATTGTTGTTCTGAGCCTGGTGTCCACACACACGTACGCCCCCGCCTCCTTCTCCGCCTTTTGTAGGAACTGACGGCCCTCATGTGTCAGCAGGTGCTGCAGGTGCGGGGTGGCCTCCAGCACGTCCCCCTTGATGACGTTACTCAGCAACGCCCGGGCCCGCACGGCCTCTTCCAAGTCAGTTGCGTTAATGGACACCAAAATGCTTCCGTTGCGCTGCTCCTTCTTCGTGACCTCCACTCCGGTGCGGGTCAGCTCCTGCACAGCCATCTGATACTGTGTGGAACACATCTCCATCACGCGCGCCCGGACCGTGAGGATTGTCTGCAGTGACGGTTTAATCTCCACAGCCCGATGGTTCAGAACCATGTGGCCCCGCAGAGTTCTGCAAGCAGCTAGTCCCTCTGTGGGGTCGCTGAACAAGATGTAGGCCAGGAAAAAGGCAGTCCGCTCTTTGGGTTCCATCACCGTCACCTGCAGAGTGGATGTCGTCAGTTGGGCCTGGAACATGTCCGTGATCTGCACCTCCAGTCGCCTCAGTTCGTTGTTTGTCGTAAGGGCGACGTTCGTTCTGGCGACCGTTACCAACTCCACCACGCCCTGTGCGTCCTCTCTCTGCCGGAGCGCGAGCAGGAGGGAGCGCTTGATGACGTCCTCGCTGACGACAGCGGGCAAGCCCGTTAGAAACAGGCTGTTGGCGTTCTTCGTGTCATGCTGAATCTTCACGAGACTGTTGCCGACATAGAAACTTCCCATCACCAAGCAGGAAGAGCGGTAGGCACGAGAGACACGAGCGTTACCAAAACCTCGCGATGGCCGGCGACACCAAGATAAACGTGCCCTGAACTCTGCTTGTTGTCTCACAGGAGGGAGAATCTCAGCCTGACCCACGTCAGAGTCATCATCTTTCGTCCCTTCCACTGCAGCTCTCGCTTGCTCAACTGTCTTAAAGACCAGGAATCCCCACTTGTCGCTCTTGGTGAACGCATGTGAACGCCTGATGTCGCCAAACTGTCTGAATTTCTGTACAATGTGATCTTCATCGGCGTCTTCAGACGGTCGTGTGACAAAGATTCTTCTGCTCTCGGTCGGCATGAGGATTGCTTGTACCTGCGCACCGGAGCCGAGTACAACCCTGACACGTGACTCTTCCTTTCCCACAGGCAACTCCATGTCCTCGTTCTCCAGCTCTGTCACTGCGCTCCTCACAGTGTCTGACAAAACCTGTGTCAGCTCCCTCACTCTATCGGTCATGTGTGTAGAGAACACCCTCACCTCGCCCGTTTCACGGTTGGCTACGACAGCCAGTACGCTGGATGCGTCTGTGGAGTACTGCTCTTCGTACTCGGCCATTTTGCTGTAGCGGAGTCCCACCAGACGGAAGAAGGCGTGTGATCCCACAGCCTGTGTGTACACCTTGTGAAGCGTTATGCGGCGGACCTGATCCACGTCGAATTCAAGATGCTCTTTCTTGACGTCACTGAGCCAGGACGCCTGGACGGGTGTGATACCCATGATGAAGTCTCGTGAGGTCTTCGTGAGTTGGTAGTACACCACCCACTCCGGTGTGGCGGCCATTGAGTTCAGTGCAGAAGAGGGATGAAAAAACACCTGTCTGCCCGCACGTGCGGCAAAGAAGCCGGCATTCTCTTGGCCCAGGTAGTGGCACAGGTTGGAGAAGAAACACTGGAAGATCATTCTCTGCAGGAGGTCACTTCTACCGTCAGCCTCAGAAAACTTGCGTTCAACGTCCATCTGAACCTCCCTCTTCAAGATGTGTAGGACGTCCTTGACTGTGTCCTTGGCCCCTCTCATGACCTTGGTGTTGACGCTGTTCTCGACGCACCACTTGTTTTTGTCGATATCTGGCACCGCCTCCCACGCCCTGTACACCGCAAGCGCCGTCAGACTGTCGCCTCCAAGATGGCTGAACTTGGCTTTAGATTTCTCCTGCATCTCCTGCTCGTCCGGAGTCGTCCCTCTGAAGAAGACGTTGCTGCCGGCATTCATGACCGCAGCCAGGACGATGGCGTCGTACAGGATGTTTTCTTTCTGGCCTAGCAGGGTGAGGAGCCCAAGCTTAGGGTCAAAGGGCAGCTTGGCCATCCATCTGCCCGTGTCCGTGATCTTGTCGTCCTGCATAGCGCCCAGCTGCACCAGGGACTGGAGGGCGCCCGTGATGGCGTCCGGACTGGGCGACTGCACAAAGTCGTACATGTCCGGCCCCACCCCCAGCTCGGCCAGCTTGAGCAAGGCCTGTCCCAGGTGCGTCTTGAGGATCTCGGGCAGACTGATGGCCTCCATGTCCTGGAAGCTGCGCTGGGAGTACAGCCTGTAGCACGTGCCTGGAGCAGTGCGGCCCGCCCGCCCCTTACGCTGATCCGCAGAGCTCCTGCTGATGACGGTGACTGCCAGCGAGTTAACGTTCTTCCGCGCGTCGTAGCGCAGCTCCTTGGCTACTCCTGTGTCCACTACGTAGCGGATGCCGTCAATGGTGATGGAGGTCTCGGCGCAGTTGGTGGCGAAGACGATCTTGCGTTTGTTGCCGACCAGCGGCTCAAACACCTTCTGCTGCTCGTCGACCTGCAGTTGGCCGTGCAGGGGGAAACACTGGAAGTTGCTCCGGTCCTTTAGAGTTTGCTGGAACGTTTCGCAGCATTTGTCGATCTCTACTGGGGATGTCAGGAAGACGAGTATGTCGCCCGGGGGATGTCCCGTGTGAATCTCGATAGCTTTCTGCACAGCGGCGTCTACGTAGTTCTCAAATTCGTTCTCCTCAGTCTTGACGTCTTGGTAGTGGACCTCCACTGGAAACGTCCTGCCCGACACTTTCATGACGGGGCACTGGCCGCCAAAGAAGGCGACGAACACCTGGGGGTCGATGGTGGCGGACGTGATGATGACTCGCAGCTCGGGCCTCTTCCCCAGGCAGCGTTTGAGCATGGCCAGCAGCAGGTCCGTGTAGAGACTGCGCTCGTGCGCCTCGTCCACCACGACACACGAGAACTGCGTCAGGTTAGGGTCAGCCAAGCACTCGTTCAGAAACGCGTGATCCGTCATGAAGATGACCTTGGTGACGTCACGTCTCCTGACCTTGCTGCCCGCCTTGTAGCCCACCTCTCCTCCCACGTCGCTGGCCAGCTCCTTAGCCACGTGCGTCGCCAGGGAGACGGCAGCCACCTTGCGGGGCTGTGTGCACACGATGGTGCCCCTGTCAGCGAGGTCCGTCTCCAGCAGGTACTGCACGACTTGCGTGCTTTTGCCGGAGCCGGTCTCGGCCAGGATGATGGACACCTGGTTGTGTGTCACCAGCTCCATGATGTCCTGCTTGCGCGCGTACATGGGCAGCGGTCTCTCCAGGCGGCGGCACTCCACGCAGAATCGTTTGCGTAGGACCTGCAGGTCTCTCTCGTATGACCTCATCTTCCATATGTCCTGCAGCTTGGCTCTAAACCCGTCCACAGCTCTAAGGAACTCTTCTTGCTGCTTTTCAAACTCATCCTGCTTGTGCTCCAGGGCGGTTATCTCCTCTTTGGTTTGTTTGTATGTAAACAAATTGGTCAGCTTCACCTTAGCGGCATCGATTTTCCCCGCCAGGTCCTCCAGTCGCGTGTTGTGTTGCCGCAGGACCTGTTCTGACCGGGTGTCCAGCTCCGTCTCGCACTGCCGCCTGAGTTCCTCCCTCTCCTGCCGGCGCTCTCTCCACTGCACGTCCTCCTGGTCAAACTCCGTCAAGCTGCAGTCGATAAGTGGCGCGTATCTGTCACGGTCCTCCAGCAGCAATTGCCGTAGCATCCTGGCGTGTTCCGGTGTAGAGCAGGTGAGCGTGCAGAAGGTGCACGTGTCTGATCGCCGTACCGCCGACTCTGTGGGCGTCAACACCACGCTCTCTCTGTCCACTTTCGCTGTCAGTACATCACCTACAGCTCTGACGTCATCAATAACAGCGTGGATTCTGACGTACACATTAGTCTCCTGCTCCGCTGGCATCATGCTGGGATTCATGGCTGAGAGAATACGAAGTTGTTACACGTTGAAAGTTGTTGTGAAAGAATAGGGCGTAATGCAATGCAGACGTTCGCATTAGTTTTAGTTGACAGTCATAACCGCAAATAGACTTGCAGAGACTCAAAAGCGTTGGCCGGGGATTCTTTATCACTGCAAAGAACAAAGACAATAGTGAGGTTGCGTTTGCAACAAACGACTCCCAACAACGAACGAGCACAAAGTCACGCTGGATAACCATAAGCATACACAACGCTCCAAGCATCTCCAAGCGGCATAGATCCTCATGAGCCCGGAGGGCTCATGAGGATCTATACCTCTTAGAGATGTTTGAAGTTCGTTGTTGGGAGTTGTCCAGAGTAAACGTAACCTATTGTAGCATTGCCGACTGGACTGCGAGAGGTGACCGCAAAAGAGGAATACAGCTTGACATAGGTTTATCGTGAATGTCAGCCCTTCTATGCAGAAAACATATAAATAATAATAATAATTAATAATTACGTTATTTATAATGCGCTTATCTTATAATAATTATAAACTCTAAGCGCGCACTCACAACTCGCACACCCATGCGCACGCTTTAGACAATCACTCACGTACCACAAGTAGTGAAAATACATTATGACGGTCAGCTTGGGGTGGGGAGTGTGGTGATATAGTGCTAGAACTGTTGAAAGAGGTGAGTTTTGAGGGCGGACTAGAAGGAGGAGAGAGAGTGTTTCTGACGGAGAGAGAGTGGGAGAGTGTTCCAGGTGGATGGACCGTATACTGAGAAGGAGCGGGGGCCGAAAGTGCTGAGTTTGGTGCGGGGGATGAGTAGGCGGAGAGGGTCGGAGGCGGAGCGGAGGGAGCGGGAAGGAGTGTAGGGGTGAAGTAAGTTGTTTTATGTTTTGTTCGCGCGGTTAACTACTGCAATAAACATGTTTTTATTCGTGCCAACACTTGCAATAAACGTATCTTATACCCGCGCAAACTACTAAAATAAACACACGTTCTATTCGCGCAGCTACTGCAAAACATATGTTCCATTCGCGCAAAACAGACACAATAAACATATGTTCTATTCGCGCGATTGCCTGAAATAAACATATGTTCTGTTCGTGCAAACTACTGCAATAAACACATGTTGTGCTCGCGCAAACTACTGCAATACACATATGTTTTGTTCGCGCATATTGCTGCAATATACATATTAGTTCTATTTGCGCAAACTACTACAATAAACATATTAGTTCTGTTTGCGCAAACTACTACAATAAACATATTAGTTCTGTTTGCGCAAACTACTACAATAAACATAATTTATTAGTTCTTATTCTTTCTTTTTTTTGTTTGTCTTTTTTTAAAAAATATCAAAATAGCCAATACAATGTAGTGTTTTTGTTCGAATCTAAATGGACATAAGTTACAAAATAGACAATGATTTAGCTGTCTTACAGTTACTGCTAAGTGGGAGAGTGTGTGTGTGTGCTACTGCTTGTCTGCGCGATTGCAGCATGTATCTTTTCTGTTCTTTTAGTGCATGTTTGTGTTTTTGTTCATACACAGTAAAATATTCGGAGATGACATTCACTATTCAAATATAATCATATTAGGGAGAATATCCAAACACAATACGATTGATGCCAAGCACAAGCCTTTCCGTACAGGTTTCACTTTTGTTACATGCTCCACTCATTGTATTAAACATGTGTAATTTTCCGGACGAGCAAGTCCTGCTCGAACATGCATACTATATCTAGCTTCTTTCCGTATCTATATTTACCAACACACATTTTGCCGACAGGTATTATATGGTTGATAACTTTCACGTCACTATTCTGCACGTTATCCACATAAAAGCCAAATAATACATCTTTTGCAGTTAACTGAAGAGTGATAGAAGTTAGTCTTTGAATGTGTTCTGTTGCGCTTTCCCAGAGTTTACGAATTTTATTACATGAGCAAAAGAAATGTTCTATGTAATCTTTATCATTACAAAATTCACAATTTTTAGAAGTCTTAATGCCCATCTTATGCAGAAGAATATTTGTAGGATATATATTTTACAGTATTTTCCAGTGTAGTAATCGCAGCCTTGTTTCTTTTACACATTTTTCCGCTAAGGACCAGTGTGCTTTTGACAGAGTAACACCACACTTTCTCTGCCAAAAGGACAATGCTCTAGGCACCGCTGTACCTGCCGTTACCAGAGATACGCGGATAGCAGCACGGGGCGCATACCGCAAAGCCTCCATATAGTTGCGTGGTACAAAAAATACGTCGGGCTCCACGCGAACCATAAGTGCCCTAAGGGCCGTACACAAAGCGTTATATTCAAACAGCCGGCAAGGCTTGTTGCCTACTATTTGACATATTTGAAGAAAAGATAAGATATTACCATCGGACAAGAGTTCGTCTACAAAGCAAACACCAGCACGCACCCAATCTCTAAAGAACAAACTCCATGCTTATACATAATTTCAGAATTGTTCCAAAAACATTGGTTTTTAAGCTGAAGGGGAAAATCATCTTTCGGTAAAATGATAGTCTTATTATCAAACCATATTGTCAATACTTCCCTCCAAAAACACTTTTAACCAACCTTAGACCCGCAAATTGCTTGGCCGCTACATTAGAATGAAAACATGGCATACTCATTGCCCAAAGCAGCGGACATGTAACGCGGAATAATTTTCAATTTTTCACAGCCATTATGTTGAATTCATAGTGACCATGACAATAAAAATGAAGCTTGCATATCATGGACATTGATCATCTTCAGACCAGCATTCTCTGTACCGTTACACATAATACTTTTTTTTAACCTTTTCAAAGGCCCGAGTATTGGTATATCTCTTTTTTTTTCTAGATAAATCTGAACAACAGTGTATTACGCTTATTCAGCATGTCTCTCGGGGCAGACAGTGATTGTAAGACATATGTAAACTGCGACAATAAAAGTGATTTAACAATACATATTTTCCCTGCGATACTAAGATTTTGACCATGCTGATATAGTTCTTCCTACTTTATCCAGTCTGTGTAACCAGTTGTCCTCTATACTCGAGGCTGGCATGTCACTGCCGAAAACAATTCCCAAAATTTTCAGACGTTTTTTCCAAGTGATGCCGTATAGTTTATGATGACAGTCTTTCAACGAGCCAAGCCACATGGCCTCAGTTTTCTTTCTGTTCATTTGTAAACCTGAAAACTTTGAAAACTGCTGAATTAACTTCAGGATTCTTTCAAGATCTGATTTGTTTTTCAGAAATAAGCTTATTTTGTTTGCAAACATTGCTAATTTGAGCAAACTGATATCATCTGAAGTGTATGAAATAGTTGGAAAACGCAGACCCTGCACAGACTGGTCTGCGCGGATTTAATGGCTAATAACTATATGGCTAGAACGAAGGCCAACGGAGAAAAAAGGACACCCCTGCCTTATTTCCGACCTGACTTTAAAACACTGAGACATCCATCCCATGTAGTTTAAACAGCTTTCTGTATTACTGGTCAAGACATTCACCCATCTGACAAAGTTTTCCCCAAAACCAAACCTTTGAAATGCCCAGATCATATATTCCTTTGAGACGGAGTCAAATGCTTGCTTGTAGTCTAGCGCAAGTAATATTCCAGGATTATTTTCTATATTTAAATTGTCTATAGTGTCATCAATATGTCTGATAACATCACTGACTTTCCTGCTCTTGATGAAACCAACTTGATCCTCGTGAACTAAACTACTTATGACTGTAGCTAATCGGAGTGCTAGACATTTAGCGAGTACTTTGTAGTCAGTATTGTCAAAGAGATCGGGCGTCAGTTATTTAAATCTTCTCTAGGCAGCCCTTTCCCTTTGTGTATTAACGTAATTACAGCACGCCTGTGTAGCACAGACATCTCCCCACGCTCAAAAGCTGCATTGAACGAGTCTAGAACAATGTTTTTAACTTTTATCCAAAAGAATTTGTAAAATGATGTCGTAAGACCATCAAGTCTGGGAGCAGAGCCATTTTTCATTTTTTTCAATGTGTGTGTGAGTTCATCCACTGCAATGTGGTCCTCTAACCCTGTCTTCTGGTCCTCTAACCCTGTCTTCTGGTCCTCTAACCCTGTCTTCTGGTCCTCTAACCCTGTCTTCTGGTCCTCTGTTAACTGAGGAACTTCTACATTAATAAAAGCATTTGCTTCATTTTCTTCAAATTGAACGACCTTGTCATAATTATTTGTTACTAAAATAATTAAATTGCTCCGACAGGATTTCTTCCTGTGAATACACTATACGCCCATCTAGCATACTTAACTTGTCCATTATCTTAGCATTTGCCTGTGTTCTTTCCAGCCCGAGAAAGTACCGAGTACTCTTTTCGCCTTCTTCAATAAATTTAGCACGTGCTCTAGTCTGGGCGCCGCGCGCTGTGTACATCGTGTGTACATCTAATTCGTGCTTGACGTGCTCTCTCTGCTTACATATAACAACATTATTAGGATCAAGCGAGAGACGCTTTTCAATACTGTTAAGCCGTTCTTCCAATACCAATTGTGTACTCCGTTGAGAAGTTCTTTTTCCTTTACTGTATGACATAATTAATTCTTTTAATTTGACTTTACACAAATCCCACCTTGTCTGTGCATCAATGTAAGTATACTTAGTTCTAAATTCATCCCAAAAGTATTCACCAACACCACCAGGTTTATATCATATAGCAGACCGCCGTTAAATTTCCAGTAGGAAGGGCCACGTTGCACGTGTGTTACCTTATAGTTCAGAACCACCGACCTGCGGTCTGAGTTAGGAACAGACACAATGTCACATGTGAAAATACAGTTCAGTGTACTGTCTGAACATAACATATAGTCCAGTCGTCTGGCAATATAGAGATTGTATTTACACCACGTATACTCAAAAACTAGACCATTGAAAACTCTCCATATATTATTATCTGAAAGATTAAAGTCTGACAAAAGATTATTAAAACGCCCCACATCTGGCACCGGGTGTTTCTCGCCACTGATGATGTCTAATTTGTTATCAAGGACACAGTTAAAATCACCACATACAATCAGCTGATCCGTGTCAGCACGGTTCAGTCAATTATATAAACAATTAAAAAAACAGTTGCTTTTCGGATGAGATGGTAGGAGCGTATACATTCACAACTAACGGTGTTTTATCTTCCAAACAATATCTACAGCTAGAATTCTATCTGAACAGTAGACACATTTAATTTCACAAGAAACCTTTTTGTTAATTAAAATAATCTGCCCCATGCTATGACAAGCGTCGGGTGCACAAAACAGCTTATCTTCCCATTCCCCGTTCTTTCTTCTTTTTTTTCGAATTCTTTATTTCGGTATTTAAATTAGGCATACAGTATATTTTATATATGCACACACACGCATATATATACAAAAGCCATATATACATAGTTACATTGCAAATCAAGTTACACAATCACAGATCGAAAAGTATAGAAAAAATATCAGCACATAAGTATGTACCCCCCTCCCCACCCCTCCCACGATCCTATTTACCCCCCCCCCTCCCCGCCCCACTCTCTTAGAACACACACCGCTCGAACACACAACAAATGACAAGCAAAGTTTACATAGGTCTGAACAGTCGTGCTGGACAGACACAAATGTGACCGCCTGGGCATGCTTTCCTCAGTGCTATAGATAGCACTGATGGATACATGCACAAAGGAATCCAGCTAAGCCACCCTTGCTACCTTGAACCAACCCTGGATGCCTTAGTGAGATGCCTGGCAGTGCCAGAAGCCGTCTGCACACTATCGCCAATGGTGAGGCTGCAGCCTCTAACAATGTAATAGCATTACAATTCGCCAAAAAGTGTAGCATAGTGATACCACATATGACAAAACTTGTTACTCTGACCAGTAATTTCAAATCGGTACTTCTCACATAGATAGCGACTCTTCATAATTCTAACAAAGTGCCTTAAATTAGGCGGGGTTTCTTCTAATCTACATTTGTAAACATAGAACTTAGCAACTAATATTATGAGGTCTAAGACAATGTCTGACCTAAAGTGCATAGCTGTGCCAAAGACAATAAGACTTTTTGTGAACTCAAAATTAGTGCAGTTTACACAGTTGTCTCGCAACCATTGTCCCATGTCAGACCAAAATATCTCTACATACAAGCAGTCCCAGAACAGGTGGGAAAGGGTTTCGTCCTCATTCTTACAAAAGGTGCAAATTGCAGATTCAGACAATTTACGCACAAATAGAAATCGCTTTGTGGGCAGCAACCGATGCAATAATCTTAGCTGGAACCATTTTAGTTGGGAGTCTGGTGTGGTTTTGAAGGGTTTTGAAAAAATACATTTCCAGCTTGGTATGTGGTCAATATCAAAACATTGAGACCACTTTTGAATACAAATAGGCCTTGACTTTGATTTGACCAATGTTAAATATATGGTTTTACAACCCTGCAAGATAATGTTCCAGACCTTATTGCCGGTACTATTTCCTTCCTTAACTGGCTCTACTGCTAATGAGGTTAAGTAGGCCATGACAGCATTAGCTACACCAGAGTACATCAAGAAATGTGTAGAAACATCAGGGAGCAGCAACTTGAATGACTCGAAAGACAACAGAGAGCCATTCTCATCAAGCAGATCCCCAATAACCAAAATTCCTTTTTCTCTCCATTCGGTGATATGAACCGTTTTCCTGTCTCTAATAATGTTCTTGTTATAATGAATACGTTCTGAGAGCACTTCATCAGAATTTTCAGGTACACACTTGTTACAAACAATCTTGTAATGTTTGGCAACATCGGCCCAGAAGCAATTATCACAATGAAGCATTAAAACGTTTGCATATTCACCACCAAACACCTGCATGTTACTAAACATAGGATAGCAGCTGACCAGAATCCGACGTACCAATGAGTCACATGATACACCAAAGACCCTTCTAAGCCAACTGACCTTCATAGATGTCAAAAAAGAATAAACATTTAACATTCGCAAGCCACCTTCATTGTATGCTGAACAGACAACAGCTTTATTTATTTTTGCTCTCTTTCCATCCCACAAGAAAGTAAACAACATTTTTTCAAGGTCAGTCAAAAACTGTGCAGGAGGATCTGGGAGGTTTATAAAAAGATGGACAATCTTTGACACTGCAAGTGTT
Source organism: Semisulcospira habei (assembly GCA_036245525.1). NCBI lineage: Eukaryota > Metazoa > Mollusca > Gastropoda > Semisulcospiridae > Semisulcospira > Semisulcospira habei. The sequence goes on from BTPG01000007.1 coordinate 144,489,807, forward strand.
TTGATTACCGTAATTTTACCTAATGGTGTAAGTTGACGCTTAGACCAAACATACAAAACTCGCTGAATTTCAGCAAGTTTGCCATCGTAATTAATAGCGGTTATAATATTAATGTTTGTGGAGAGCTTTATACCAAGAACCTTAAAAATCCCAGGGTCCCAGATGAAGTTGAATTCGGGCATGAACCGAATGTGTGAATTCCTCATAGGTCCAAGCCAGACCACCTGCGTTTTATCCATATTCATCTTGAGACCTGAGATAGATGCAAAGTATTGTAGACTGTGGATGCTTTCTTCGAAAGACCTTTTGCTTCCATTTAAAAACAATGAAGTGTCATCTGCAAACTGGGACAGAAGTAAGTATATATCTTTAACTTTTAACCCACTTATATTTTCATTCTGGCGTAGAATAGAGGCCAGAATTTCCGCGCAGATTAAGTAAATGTACGGAGAGCTTGGGTCGCCTTAACGACATCCTCTTTCTACTGGAAACCACCCAGAATAGCGACCATTAACAGAGACACAGGCCTTAATATCACAGTAAAATGTTTTAATCCATTTCTTCATATCTGGACCAAAGTTGAAAAAGTCAAGACATTTTTCCACAAAGGACCAGGCGACCGAGTCAAATGCTTTCTCAAAGTCTATGAGAACCAGTTGACCTGGCACCTGGTTTACATGAGTGTAAAAAAGTACATCGTAAAGAAGCCGTATGTTCTCACCAATATATCTGCCCTTCAAAAAGCCTTTTTGGTCTTGGTGTATAATAGAGGGTAAAACCAGTTTCAGACGTTCTGCTATGCAGGCAGAGGCTATTTTATAACTAGTATTTAAAAGAGTAATGGGTCTCCAGTTTTTCAAAAATTTCTTATCCTTTCCCTCTTTGGGTATACAAGTGATCACCCCTTGCTTTTGTGTTACTGACAGCTGGCCATGCTGAAAGCCATAATTTATAGATCTCATCAGAAAATGACCAATATCAGCCCAAAAGAATTTAAACAATTCGGTGGTAAAACCATCTGAACCTGGAGATTTATTGTTACACATTCTTTTCAATGATTTTAATGCCTCCTCCATCGAAATGCTTCAATAGACATCTTCGCATCATCAGACAACGAGGGTGCAAAAACAGTGGAGGAGAGGTCAATCTCAACTAACTCTGCTTCCCTCAAAGCGTACAATTGCTCGTAAAACGCTTGAGTTTCTTTTACAATAGCATCCACATTATTTATCACTTCTCCGTTATCGTTCTCTAAGTAGTTCATTGATTTACTAACAAAATTCCTACTTTCCAAACTACAAAAGTATTTTGATGTCTTTTCCCCATCTTGGATCCACTTAGCTCGGGACCGGACAATCATACCCTCTGTCTTTTTCTTGCGTAATTCCACAAGTTCTGCTTTTTTAGCCTCAAGAAGAGGGATATTATTGTGCTGGATACTACGTTCTAAGTTTTTAATCTCGTTCTTAAGAGAATCTTCTTTTTTGGTTTCTTCCTTTTTCTTGTGGCTAGCATATGAGATGGACTGGCCCCGAGTTTCTAGGAGTATCATCTCAAAAAAGGTTTGATCACTAATGCAAAATTGTAGGTCATCATTTCTCACATTATCAATAGAATCCATGTTATAAATCAAAAGTCCATATTGCCTCTTCAAGTCCAGAATCAATTTTTTAACCATTTCTACAAATGACTTGTCCTTAAGAAGTGAATTGTTGAATTTCCAGTAAGTTCTATTTCTCTTAGGAAGCGATGCAAAAAAATCAATAGACACAAGCGAATGATCTGAACGATAACCTGAGTTAATGTTTGCCTTAGTAACCTCTACCATCAAACATTCGATACCAGGAAATAATCTAATCTGCCTTGTTGAGCAGAGTTAAAGCGACGCCATGTGTACTGTCTAGATGCTGGGTGAAGCACCCTCCATACATCCACTAGGTCATACACCTGCATACATTCAAGCACCTTTTGCATTGATCGAGGGCGGTTAATATTTCTATACCTGTACTTATCCATATTAACATCCAGTACAACATTCCAGTCACCGCCTACTATTACATATTGATTATCTAACCTACCTATTTCTTCAAAGACAGTTTCAAAAAAGATGGGAGAGTCCCCATTACTAGGCCCATACAGGTTAACAATAGTCATCCGCTTACCCTGTATGTCAATATCTAGTACAATATAAGTGCCACCATTACTTCTGGGGGTGTAGGGGGCTCTGGATAGAGGTAGCACCTTTGCTGTTCGGCAGCTGCGTCCTACATAGGACGGACGGGCATCACTGGTCCTCATCCATCTCCTTAATCTCTCACGTGCTGGCTCCAAGCGCCACACCCTGGCAAACCACCTCAGCTGGTGGGCTAAACCACGTGAGGGGGTGGTGTTCACATTGCACCACTAGGCGGATGAGCTGTTTCTGACAGCCAACGGCTAGAGGACGGAGGAGATCAGGTTGGATCCAACGGCCAAATGTGGGGGAGTAAACCCTTCAAATCAGGAGTGGAGCCCCGAAGGCAGACAGCTGCCTGTATTCACGCACTGTTCTGGCAGCTCCTGCAGCCAAACTGGTGCCAAACGTACTGCTTTGCATTCCTTTGGATACATCAGCGAGGCCGAGAGGGGGATCTTGACGACTGGGCACCCCAGGATCTCCATACACTTCGCCCAGGCTTGCGCCCTGGAGAGGTCACTCCAGTGACTGACCCAGCAAGCGCATATACTCCATTGTCTTCCGAGACAGGATGCCAAACCACCATTACTTCTAATCACATTATGTACTTTATACTTAAAGTTGTTGTTAAACAGAATTGCAACTCCTTTGCTATTTGTATCATTACCACATAGAAAACATTCAAAGCCCCACATGGCCCTTAGCATGTGTTCATTTTTAGTCTTGATGTGTCTCTTGCAAAAAGTAGATAGAAGCCTTTAACTGTCTGAGGTAGTCTAACACATCTTTCCTTTTCTGATACTGGCCAAGACCATTGGCATTAAAGGTACATATTTTTAATGGACTGTCATTGGTAATCCTAGCCATACTGGAAGTGGAGTTTGTTTCCAGCCGTTACACGCAGCAGTTTGCATATATGGTCAAACCGGCTGACTGTATCATCAGTACTGAATGTGTGGCAGGTGTACACAAAGGCCAATTCAAGTGAGTGGCAAAACGAACCAAGGTGACTGAACAGGTGCAGGGAACAGGAGAAAAAACACATATATTTTACACCAAATGTTCCATACTCTAATAACCCTGTCATATAACAAAGTGTGTGTTCTACACTCAGCATATAGGAGCAAACCATGTACAAAGAAAAAAAACCAAGAAAAAACAAAAAAAAAAAAAAGGAAAAAAAGTTGATATATATGCAAGCATTACCGCTCTTCTCCTTCGGGAGGATATCCAGCTATACAGTATCCATGAGGAATGACACCATTAACAAGGTGTAGTGTTCAGGAATACCTGTAGTTCCCTCCTAGAATAGCAATTACAATATATTTATAAGTCAGTGCTATATCTATACAAAAAAAGGACATATATATTTGGCCCCTCCAACTCCAAGTAACATGTAAAGAGAAAGGTAATTAGGGGTAAAAGTAAAGTACGAATGAACAAAGTTGTAAGTCATGCTGTACCCTCCCAACAGAGAGACAAGTGGACTGAACTGCTGCCCTGGACTTAAAGGCTTGACCAGTGTCGCAGAGCCGCACGCACTCACCCGCTGGTCAGCCCTGTATATTATTATTAATGTTAGCATTTGGTAGTGCTCAACAAGTAACATACCCGCCACATACACATCAACATACATGTCAATGTACACGCACAAATATATATAAGGCACACATGTGCACTAAAGTATACATAAAATTTGTATGCGCGTGTACACCCACCTGTGCCCGGTGGATGTGTGTAATACGCACCCACCCAGCACAAACACACACACACACACCAAAGCGAGTATCAGGTATGTACACATGCTCCCGGCACGCCTGAACAAATACCCTTACATGCACACACACACACACACACACACACACACACACACACACACACACACACACACACACACACACACACACACATGCCATACACGCGTAAATACACATGCACATGTACACACTTCTGTGCATGAGAAGAGTACATGTACCATAGTTACAAAAGTACCCATCATATGTGTTCACCCGCACAGCACACCCATGCCGGGTAGAAGCGTATAATACGCATCCACCCAGCACAAATGCACCCGCAAGCACACACACATACCAAAGCATGTATGTACAAATCATCCAGCACATCTGTACAAGCAGACATGCATACCCATGAACATGCACGTGCACATGTAAGTGTACACACATGCAAGCATGAATGCAGGCACACATGTACGCACACACACCTGCTCCAAAAAATAAACAGCATAACAACATACATAGGTACCCAGCAGAAAGTACCTGGACATACATGCACACGCCCGTACACATGTATGCAGGCGTTATTATATATACATAATTATACACACCTGACCTGTGGGACACGCTGCGTAAATAATACCCAAAACAACTTGTAGCCACATGACACACTACAATGTTTCTTCATCCATCACAACACCACTGTAAAGTATTGCAGAAAGGACGTACATTTTGAGGCATGTCACTGCTCGAGGCATGGACATTCCTGGCCGACCCGGCACACGAATTAACACACACAGAGTGACACCTGTGAATGGGCGTTCGCATACCAAAACGATTCGGACTGCCCATGCCGAGAATAAAATGTACGTACCGTGCCTCACCAAGAAAGGTGTGTCCAGTCCCTCGGCGTCTCAGTCTCAAACATCAGATGCCAGTGACATAGCACATTAAACTATCATGACCATACGAGCCTGGCTCACAACACACTCCAACAGAATCACATCCTGCCTCACACTGAGGAACAGCGGACCTCGTGCGAACTTATTGACCTATTGGCCAGAGTAGCCGCTCTTACCCAGGTAGCGTGTCACGCGTAAGGTTACAGGTCACAGGTGAAAAAACACATGTAAACAGAGGGTGATCACAAAGATTGCAAAGCATCCACTGCCTACATGTAGCCAGCTCCGCGATCGGGTGCACATCGAAACTTATGCAGTTTAGGCAAAGAGTCCATATACAGCCGATCGCCGGGCTAGCTCAGCGCTGAAGCGTACGTCGTCTTCTCTCCCGTGGTGTTGTTGTGTTTGGGTCACTTCCAATAGGCACCTTGTCCACCAAGTCCGAGATTGAGGCTATACGTACGTCGTCTTCTCTCCCGTGGTGTTGTGTTTGGGTCACTTCCAATAGGCACCTTGTCCACCAAGTCCGAGATTGAGGCTATACGTACGTCGTCTTCTCTCCCGTGGTGTTGTTGTGTCTGGGTCACTTCCAATAGGCACCTTGTCCACCAAGTCCGAGATTGAGGCTATACGTACGTCGTCTTCTCTCCCGTGGTGTTGTTGTGTTTGGGTCACTTCCAATAGGCACCTTGTCCGCCAAGTCCGAGATTGAGGCTATACGTACGTCGTCTTCTCTCCCGTGGTGTTGTTGTGTTTGGGTCACTTCCAATAGGCACCTTGTCCACCAAGTCCGAGATTGAGGCTATACGTACGTCGTCTTCTCTCCCGTGGTGTTGTTGTGTTTGGGTCACTTCCAATAGGCACCTCGTTGTCCACCAAGTCCGAGATTGAGGCTATACGTACGTCGTCTTCTCTCCCGTGGTGTTGTTGTGTCTGGGTCACTTCCAATAGGCACCTTGTCCACCAAGTCCGAGATTGAGGCTATATGGAATCAGATTTGCGCTTTACATAGACACTCCCACGTTTTGTCCACGCATCCTGCGCTGCAGGGTAGTCCCAGCACTGGGACAGCAAAGTGTAGTTGCTGCGAGTTAAGTCCTCGGTTATGATGTAGGAGGTGTTCTTTAGTTTCCGTCTATGGAAAAGCACTAATTCTGCAGCCTTTCTCGACATGAATCGCACGATCACAGGTCTCGGCCCTCGCTGTTGTTGCCCACTTCCCTGTGATCGCTGCTGTAGTTGACCTATGCGATGGCAGGCCTCAATATCTCCAGGCTGTAGACCGGGCAGCTGTAGCTTGTCTTTGAAAATCTGAAGGACTTTCTTTTCGCACTCCTCTACGGTCTCTCTCTCTCTGCCTCTGGTACCCCCAGTATGCGAACGTTATTTCTTCGGGTGTATTGTTCCAAGTCGTTCGAACGCTTCTCTGCTACGGAGGCTAAAAACTTCGCATCCGTAGCCAGACTGGTTGCCTCCTCTATCTTCTTTCTACACTGGTCCAATTCAAGCTTCAGTGTCTGATTTTCCACTCCTTAGCTCATGCATCTCGCCTCTCAACTCCTCGAATTGCTCATTCACTTTATCTAGCTTTGTAGACATTTCACGTAGCAGTCTCATTAGATAAGCATTAGAAGGGTCACTGACCTGTACGTCGTCACCAGTGCCGGGATACGAAGACCGTGGCAGACGAGGCAGACGCGGTAGCAGACGACGCATTCTTGTCCGCAGTCTCCGCCATGCTGTTTCGCCGCGTAGTTTGAAAGTGACACTTGATCGATGCCCTGCTGTCCGATGCCGGCTCCGCCTTGCTTTTCTTCTTCCTGGCTTTCTTTAGAAGTGCCGCTTTTCTCTGTCTGGCCGCATGTCTGGGTGTAGACTGATCAAAACTTGAGTCAGTTGTAGTAGATTCAGCCTTCCGTTTAGCCTGGCCGAGCGGCATACCTGTAGAGTTCACTAGGGCCGACCATCAGCATTTTCAGTGTCAGAGATTTACGGTCCAAGATGTCACATTTCAGAGGTAAAAATGATATCCTCCGGATGGTTGAAAAGGCAGGGAAACGATTAGCACATCCTCGTTGTTGTAATTGCTTCGAGGACGAAGTAATTAAAGAGAATCAGCATAAATCAGGAACCCCTGAAAAAATTCAACCTGCCTGTGGCCTGAGCAGTGCTCACCTCCTCGTTTCCCAACTTTCTTGTTCCCCATTAACCACATACGATTCCTGGACACATATCACGTCATACGAATTTCGTTTTAGCCTGTTAAAGAAAGCTTTTCTTTTATTATCATTTCTCAAGCTATGGGCGTTTATAGTGACTATATTAAGTTTGTCCATTCAATAAATCAGTATTTTCATATTTGCATGTAGTAGCATAGGTAGAGACGCTGTTCATTCTCATAGTCCGGGGGCATGGACGATTCTCAACGAATATTCATGAGGTGAAGGTCGCATCGAAAGCGAGGCTATATGGGGAACATGTGGGAGAGGCAGACAGTACTTTCATGGCGATAGAGGAGCAGTCGAAGCGCAGATCGAAACACCATTGCGTTGTTCCTGTGTGCACATCAAATAGAGCACAGAATATTGAAAACGCGAAACTTTTATTTCATACTTTTCCAAAAGCAACCGAAACTCGACGGAGGAAGGAGTGGTTGATCCGAATTCATCTGCTCGTGTGTGGGTGCATGTGCAGTGTGTTGGGTGTGAGAGAAACTTGCATGTATAGACTTTATGGTCTACAGCAGAAACTGTTTTGAGCGACCATCCTTACAGCAGATCCCCTGTCTTTACAGACCAACATTTAGGTGGCTACAGCCCGGGTGACACTGTTTGCCCTTCAAGACCTCTCTTGAGAGAGCATGAGATGATTAAGGCCACTTTCTTCTAGCAAAAATGGTGATTGCCAGAACAGGTTCTGCTGGGTTAACATTTATTTTTGTTGTTTTAAAATTTAAGTTAGGTGCCTGTTCTCACGTGTGTATGTGTGCGTGTTTTGCTATAGAATGTCATTGTATTAAAGTTTTGGCTTACAATCTTGATTCCAAGAAAACAGGGGATCAGCTGTGATAGCTTAAGGGTATTGTCTGATCAGCTTAACACATGAAAATACCGCCATGGCACTACCCTTCAAATGTCATAGTTGATCCCTTTAGATGATTGAGTAGTGCTGCCACACTCACACACACACACACACACACACACACACACACACACACACACACTCACACATACACACACACACTCACTTACACACACACACACACACACACACACACACACACACACACACACACACACACACACACACACACACAGAGTGATGAATGTCATATATTTAATTCTGCTGCAGAAATCTGACTTCGACAATTTTAACCCTTTTGCTGTCAGCAGCGATTTGGTTGAAATGATGCCTGTGTAAAAACTCTTCTGAAATTGCTACCAACTGCGAAATGGTTAAGAGAAGACAAACACATGCTTGAATTCACCAAACTGGAAACATTGAGATGGGGGGGGGGGGGGGGGGGGGCAGTATGGGACAACACCAAGTAGGTCCGCAACCGATAATTGTGTTGTTTTTCGCTGGCTAAATTCACAAAATATAACCGAGTTGACCCCTCCAACAATGTTAATGTGGTGTCAAATGTTTGGAAAAAAAAGTGTGCACTCAGTATGTTACAAGTTCCGTGTAAGCTTTCACAAAACACTCATATATCTCAAATGTGTAGAAGAAAATCCTAAAACCACAATCTTCTGAATGCTCAATCTGCTGACCAGTTTCTTCGAACACAATTCAATCAAGCTTCAGTGCAAATGGCTGTGATTAGTTTACAGGGGAGTGATTTTTATATGTGGTCAGATATTTGCTAATGCTCAAAATACGGTATAATTCTAAGGCGTCGACGTTCTGCGCTTTCACTCGCCATGTTGCTGTCGCGCGTCTAGCCCCAGATAGCCTCGTTTTCGCGCACGCGACCTTTTGACCCCAAGCTCATTAAGAATCGTCCATGGCCGATTCGTCAACACAAGCCACAAACCAAGCACAATCTGGCAGGAGACAGCAAGTCCATCTCCGTGGAAAGAGAGACCCACATTATAATACAATGAAAATCTCGTCTTCCACAAACATGTACTTGCCGTCTGTCGCCAAACTAGACCAGCACAGCAGAACAGCTTACGTCGCGGCTGCGTCATCAAGTTGGTCAGCGGGGTTCCCTGCTATATCGGACACGAAATCCTCGCCAGCTGATGGTGGTGACGTCACAGTTGGAGTTTCCCTGTCGGTGCGTACCGCTCGCTTTCTCTGCGAATCCTCAGACATAGGACTGCTACGCTGACGTTTGGACACAGAGCACGAGCGCGATTTCCCTGTATCCCGGAAATCCAGGGTGGTTTGTGTGGAGGGCCGCCCTCTCGCTGTAAAGGGCGTATTGCGGGGAGCCGTGGTGATGACACTGGTGTAGATGTGGCCGTGGTGATGACACTGGTGTAGATGTGGCCGTGGTGATGGCACTGGTGTAGATGTGGCCGTGGTGATGACACTGGTGTAGATGTGGCCGTGGTGATGGCACTGGTGTAGATGTGGCCGTGGTGATGACACTGGTGTAGATGTGGCCGTGGTGATGGCACTGGTGTAGATGTGGCCGTGGTGATGACACTGGTGTAGATGTGGCCGTGGTGATGACACTGGTGTAGATGTGGCCGTGGTGATGACACTGGTGTAGATGTGGCCGTGGTGATGGCACTAGTCGTCATTGCTGAGCAGGTCGCCCTTGTAGTCGTCTGATTGCCCGACCCCACGGGCTGGCTGGGGCCTGACGCTGACGGTCCTGGGGTCGGAGGCGGGGGTGGGGGTCAATGGCTTGGGGTAGGGGCGTGCTGGGCGGGGGAAGTGGTTCCAGCGACAACAGAAGTCCACGAGGAGGGCGGGGGGATGGGGGGGGGGGAGGGCTGGGGGCACGTGAGGTCTCCGGCTTTGTGCCCGGGGGTGCGGCACGTTCTACTGACGATGTCCATCTCGCATGTGGCCGCCCGGTGGCCCTGTCGTAGACACCGGGAACAGGTGGCCGAAGCTGCACTCTGACGCTGCTCCCGATGGTAGAGACTGGCTGTGCACGTACCGATCTTCACCTGCGTGGGCAGCGGTTCCCGAGGAATTTCGATGTAAACAAATCTCCTGCCTGTTATCCACCGCGTCAGGCCTCCCCTCTCATCCCTGTCCCTCTCCATCAGTAGGTTTGATCGCGGCTTGCAGCCCAGCTTGGTGATTGTCGCTTCTATTTCTTGGTTACTGTATGCAATAGGGACATTCCCAATCACGAGTTTAGTCGTGTAGACTTCCTGACCGTCGTCTGCCGATCGCACTATAAATGGATTTTTTTTTTATCAAACAGCGTCACTAATTGACCCCTGACAGTCATGCCTTGCAGCAACAGTTTCACCCTAGCCTCAGGAGTCTTAGGATAGAGCCTCCACAGGCCCCCTATTCTCTGAGCACCAATGACCGTGTTGTATCCGCTGGTACTCTCTGCCGCGGCACACATCTCGCGCACGGAGTAAGGTGGGGATTTCTCGGCCAAGTGTAGACTTCTGCACGGGATGAACGTGGCCGGGACACCACTGTCGCCGGTCGTCTTTGCACCGTTGTACGTATCGGTCATTTTTGCAAAGAAACACGTCTAAGAGTGCAACTTAGAGTCACACATTTTATGCAAAATAAAGTAATGGTGTCTCACCGACCATTGTACCACTTCCTGAGGGAGGGCACGTCCTGTAGTTACAGTAAATCGCCAGTGAAAAACACAACACCAAAAAGCGTGGCGAACGACACCATTCGCCTACCGGAAGTGAAACATATTAGATCTATTCGCGCAAACTATTCCAATAAACATAATTATGTTCTGTTCGCGTAAACCACTGCAATAAACCATGTACCTGCGCTGATGTTCAGAACGCATTTACAGATGAACTGCCTCTTGCTTCATTCACATGCACATATAAATATTAACTCATTCAGCCCGACGGCCGTATTTCCCAAATTTGGAAGGCGTCATCTAACGACTATGCACCAGTTGCAGGAGGTGGATCGACCATGATAATTCAAGGGCAGTGCCAGATTAGCTTGGCGCATGTCGGCACCGAGCTAAAATGGCACTGCCCTTTAATTATCATGGTCGACCCATCTCCTGCTGTAGGGCGTCAGGGCTGAATGGGTTAAGTCCAACAAACAAAAAGAAACAAGTCCGCAGAGTAATTGTCTAGGCGTTTGTGGTGCAGGGTTTGCAGGCCGTGTAATTCTCAAATAGCTGTCTTACTCTCTGGTTTGCCAAAGGACAGGGGCTACCCCTTAAGCAAATCACTGGGGCTATCCCTTAAGCAAAGGACAGGGGCTACCCATTAAGCAAAGGACAGGGGCTACCCCTTAAGAAAAGGACAGGGGCTACCCATTAAGCAAAGGACAGGGGCTACCCCTTAAGCAAAGGACAGGGGCTACCCATTAAGCAAAGGACAGGGGCTACCCGTTAAGCAAGGGACAAGGGCTACCCATTAAGCAAAGGACAGGGGCTACCCATATAAGCAAAGAACAGGGGCTACCCATTAAGCAAAGGACAGGGGCTACCCCTTAAGCAAAGGACAGGGGCTCCCCAATAAGCAAAGGACAGGGGCTACCCAATAAGCAAAGGACAGGGGCTACCCATTAAGCAAAGGACAGGGGCTACCCATTAAGCAAAGGACAGGGGCTACCCATTAAGCAAAGGACAGGGGCTACCCATTAAGCAAAGGGCCCATGATTTTCCCCACGACGGCCGCAGTGGGCCCGCGCACGGCTGTGGTCGACGTGGGGCCGAAGACGTTTTGCTGGGCTATAATTCCTTTGTCAGATTATGGGATGCCTCCAGTTTGATCGGTGACGCTAAGATCTGTTCTGCTGTAAACCTGAAACACACACACACACACACACACACACACACACACACACACACACACACACACACACACACACACACACACACACACACACACACACACACAGAGACACACACACACACACACACACACTCACACACACACACACACTCACACACACACACACACACTCACACACACACACACACACACACACACTCACACACACACACACACACACACACACACACACGCACACGCACACGCGGCGAACGTCGGCAGCAGTTCGCCCGCGCACTGCTTTGCGCGGGGCAACTGCGGCGGACGTCTGCCCAAGAATCCTTTGCTTCTCGGGAAGAAACAGAACCCATGGAAAAGGCTTGCACGATGATCCACGACTAACATGTCCATGTATCACTACTAATAAAGTGTGTGTGTGTGTGTGTGTGTGGGGGGGGGGGGGGGGGGGGTTCACACACTGAAATGAGAACATTACATTGGCTTGAAGGAAAAATGTTGCGCCTGAATTTCGTGTCAAGCGAAAACAATAAATATAGAGGTTGAAAACCCTTTAAAGTATGGGAAAGCATGAAACACGACTGATCGTTCTTCACGGTGAAAAATGGAAACAACGTAGAACAGAAAAAAACACATGTTCTCGAAACGTAGTGTTTCATTTGCCCCATACTTAAAGGGTTTTCAACCTCTATTTGTTTTAGTTTTTGTCTACCGTATTTAAAAAATACGGTAGACTTTGAAATGGGCTGGGCGGAGCGCATTCTGGAGCATGCGCATGACGTTTTTGGCGTGCGGGGCAGAAATTCTGGCAAAGAAGTAACAAGATAAAATGACGTCACGTCTAGCTACGCAAACCTTGCTAGAGAACGTCTTTTTGGCGCCAAAGCGCCGCGTGTGTGTGTGTGTGTGTGTGTGTGTGTGTGTGTGTGTGTGTGTGTGTGTGTATGTATGTGTGTGTGTGTGTGTGTGTGTGTGTGTGTGTGTGTGTGTGTGTCAGCGACTAGAGACCGCGTCAGTTTGGGGACGGACAAGCTTGAAATTTTAGGATGATCACGGGTTGGCTTAGAGAGGAGGGAGATGGATCAGCATTATAAACCTAAAAATACGAACAACTCTGAACGTTTCTAAAAGATAAACGCATCTGAGCTCCAAACAATACGGTAAACTTTGGGATGAAATCCCCATCTTGTTCTTTATTACATTGGCTTTAATTAAAAATGGTGGGGTTCATGAGGCGTATGGGGGTCCGGAATCCCTTGAACCCCGCACCCCACCAACCCTCCCCCTCCCCCCAGCACCACCAGATCTACCTCTGCGTTATTGGGTCTGTTCTGCTGCGTGTGCATTAACCCACTTAGCCCCGAGTCCCTACAGCAGGAGATTGACCGACCATAAAAATTGAAGGGTAGTGCCAGATTAGCTTGGCGCCTTCATGCGCCAAGCTTATCTGGCACTACCCTTGAATTACCATTGTCAATTAATCTCCTGACACTGGTACATAGTCATTAGGCAACACCTCCCAAATTTGAGAATTGGGACCTTGGGGCTAAAAGGGTTAACCTCAGTAAAGCTTGTCAGAACAGAGCCCACGGGAGGCAACTCAGTCTGTAACTGTGGTTTTGGTCGATACCCAGATGCTGACGTCAACAGGCATCATATACATTCTGTTCTAATTTAGCACTAGACAGCAAGTCCATTTTGTGTGGATAGCCAGATGGTCAGTGTATTACATTGGAAATCTCGCTTTTCACAAAATTTGACGAATTTTAGAGTAATCAATCATTCCTTCAACCAATCAATCAATCACTCACTCACTCACTCACTCACTCACTCACTCACTCACTCACTCACTCACTCACTCAATCAATCAATCAATCAATCAATCAATCAATCAATCAGTCAATCAATCAACTTTATTGTTCCAAATACATGTTGCCACGTACAGGAAAATTTGTCTCGCTAATCGTACTACGTCACTACAAAGATCGAAAACTCCTAATCTGGGATATATCCAGTGAAAATTACATGACGGGTCAGACGACAGATTGACCGCGATAGTTTGAAATAAGTGCAGGACTGAATAGCTATAAGTTTGCTAGAGGCGCCGAGTCAGCTGACGCAGCGTAGCAAACAGTTACCCCCGTATCATGTGACACGTGCACTCAGCCTTATCACGTCAGTCGGCAAGCAATCACTGTCACAGGCAATCTATGAGAAAATGACTCTGGTTTGGTCGGTCATGGCTCGCGCCCTAAATACCGTACTATACTGTCTGTTCAGGAGCTGATTGGAGAAGGGGGTCCCTTCCTCCCCCCCCCCCTCCCAGGTCTAAAAAAGTGTATGTCATTAGCTTAACCCTTATCATTCGGAATACACCAGCGTGTGAAATAAGTTTGACTAAAATAGTTCAATTGATTGATTGTACATTGCTTAACGTCCCGACAGCAACAAGGCTTTCTCAGGACGTGACTGCACTGCTTGTGAAAAAAATAAAAAAATAAACAGAACATTGAATGTATGTCGCCAGCCGGTCAAACACGTTAAATAAACCTAACACATGGGGCCTAAATAAAGCTAAGACCATTTAGCAACACACATCCAATATCAAGAGCTACAGGCAGTGCAAACAGTAGGGAGAGTTTTAAAAAGGCAAATACAGGTGAATGGACAAAGGGTAGACAGAAACACATGCCCCAGAATAGAGAGAAAAACCCACCCTGTGGGGCTGACCAGGGTGACCCTGGGAACTAAAAAATACCTAACCCCACCCAAGTCCCCCAGGGCAGACCCGGGTGGGGACTAAAATAGTTCAAGGGTAGTGCCATAAAAGCTTGGCGCCCAGAGGCGCCAAGCTATTCTGGCACCACCCTTGAACTAAAGCCATTGCTCTATATCCTTATCTGTAAATGCTATAATGTAGCTTGCATATCAGTGGCAGTGTACACATTTGAAGCTTTCAGCCTCAGTATGATATGGGTTAAAGTCTCGGCCTAAAGCAAGCGCCTTTTACCTTTGACACTCAACTCCCTAATTGGTCCTTCCCAGTGCGCAATGGCCATGGGGCCGACGTCGGCCGATGATATTTTGCGCATTGTGTCGAGGCGACCACTGGCAAAGCGTAACTCGTAATGCAATGAATAATGGTTACCTGGCTGCGGCACGCAATGTCCTTGTTTGATTGTCGTATCAAATGACCGTATAGTGTAGGCCAACCGGCGCGACACTCACACCCGACTATTGAGTTTAGGCTTGATCAGTGCCATAGCAGCAGTGATGACTTGACTAATTTGTTACTTTCCAGCCGCCCCCCCCCCCCCCCCCCCTCTCCCTTCTCAAAATAAACAAGGAGGATTGGGGAGGGGGTCAAAAACTAGAGTCAAACCTGCATAAAATATAGGCATACAAATAAAACCTTTTCTCTTTTTTTTTTCTGGCGAAATTGTGTTTCTCGAAAATAATATAAATAAAAAATACAGCCTTATTTTTTCTTTCCTTCCTTTTTTTTTCCACTGATGTTTTTCTCCAAATGTTTGTTCTGCCCATAAAGATTGAGGGTGGTGATGGGCCGAGTGGGTGGGTGGCTGGAAGCAAGGGATACGCTGGGGTCCCCTACACTTTTGCTGGTGGGGGTGGGGGGGGGGGGGTGGGGGGGTGGGACCCTTTCTCCCCCCCTTCGGCTTCTACGCCACTACTGAATATTAATAAATATTCCCACATTTGTATTCTGTTTCGTCAAATAGATACAAAGTATTAGTCACTGACCAGTCCTCAGTTACCCAGTGCCAGCCGAGAACAGGGTCAAATCAGTCCGCGCGGCTCAGTCGGCGGCCGCTTCCACTGCTACAGCAACGTATGCGGCATAGTTGTCACAGTGATTCACTCAGATTACCCCAGCATGCACTCGGCGATAATTATTGCCATCATGGCCGTACCTCGCTGATAAGGCGTCAGTGCGAAAATATCATCGGGGCCGGCGACGGCGGCATTTGGCCCGCACACGTTGTGCTCTGGCTAACTGCGGCCGTCGTCGGCCCTAGGAAAACTCTTTGCTGCTGGTGCACCGAGTGGGAAAATAAACACAAGTATTTGCTGATATAAGCGTATGGCCGTATTGGTGAATATGCTTTAGTATGGTTCCTCATTCGTGCAGCGAGACTATTAGCCTTGGTGTTTTCGTGAGTGTACTATGACTGAAGCATGATACATAGCCGAAATGCCAGTATAATGATCTATAATGTAGACTTGACGTGGTACGCACCTTCACCGCCCGTCCCTGCATTTCCTGTGGCAAGCTCCACCAAAAACAGACGGAGATGGCCGGTCTTCCCTTAACCGGCTAAACACCGCGGTCATAGTAATGGCGGCTGTCTGAGAATTGTACTTTCAGTTTGTGCTCAATGCACGGAAATCCGACGAGGAATAAATTTCGGGGATTCTCGTAGGTCACATTTGGTATGACGGCAGCCATGTAATCGGCGCTTCCGGGATTTACCAGTGAAATTAGCTAAGTAGCTGGTCAGTGATGTTGGACCTTATGGCAGTGTAGTGTGTGTGTGTGTGTGTGTATGTGTGTGCGTGTGTGTGTGTGTGTGTGTGTGTGTGTGTGTGTGTGTGTGTGTGTGTGTGTGTGTGTGTGTGTGTGCGCGCGCGCGCTTGCGGCGTGCGTGCGGCCTGAGTGTGACTGATTTAGTACTTAGGCCTACTACTTAGTTGCAGCAACAGTGATACTAGTTCAACGCCGGCGGGCGGCACACGTAACACAGCTCTTTAGAACACATACGAGCCGTAGTAAAACAAAAAAAAAAAAAAACCAAACAAACAAACAAACAACAACCATAGAAACAAACAAACAAACAAAAGAACAAACAAATAAACAAAGTGACTGTTATAATTATTTCAAGATGACTTTAAAATAATCATAAAAGTATTAACCCTTTTAGCCCCAAGGTCCCATTTCTCAAATTTTGGAGTTGTTGCCTAACGGCTATGTACCAGTTGCAAGAGATGGCTTGACCATGATACCTCAAAGGTAGTGCCAGATTAGGTCAAATTGTGACATGTAAGCCCTACGCGTGAAAATCAGCCAGAAAATTGCAAAGTTGATTCTCTGATACTTTCAAATGTTAGTACTGCGATGAGTGACGTATAACATCGAGTCGTCACAATGAACACGGCGTCGTGGGACTAATGATGCCATGACGTGAAGCTTGAAGTGACGTCATTTCGCTGCTCGTGCTACTTAGTATTCTTCTTCAGAGTAGCTATGCTACACCAGACCACAGAACTTACGAATGGCGGGAATCGCCGTGTGTCCGTCTTTATTTCTGTGTGCCAGTGTGTGTGGATCAGAGTGTGGGTTAGAGTAGAAGGAGATGGATTCCTGTCGCTACAAGAGCCCACAGAGCGTACTAATGGCGGGAAGCGCCGTGTGTCCGTCTTTATATGTGTGCGCCGACGTGTATGTTGATCAGGGGTTGGCTTAGAGAGGAGGGAGATGGATCAGCATATTAAACTTAAAAATACGAACAAATCTGAACGTTTCTAAAAGATAAACGCATCTGAGCTCCAAACAATACGGTAAACTTTGAGATGAAATTCTCATCTTGTTCTTTATTACATTGACTTTAAAAATTGTGGGGTTCATGAGGCGTATGGGGGTCTGGAATCCCTTGAATCGCCAGTCTGTAACTGTGGTTTTGGTCGATACCCAGATGCTGACGTCAACAGGCATCAGATACATTCTGCTCTAATTTAGCACAAGACAGTAAGTCCATTTTGTGTGGATAGCCAGATGGTCAGTGTATTACATTGGAAATCTCGCTTTTCACAAAATTTGACGAATTTTCCTTCCATCCATCCATCCATCCATCCATCCATCCCATCCCATCCCATCCCTCCATCCATCAACTTTACTGCCAGTTACAGGAAAATTTGACTCGCTAATCGTACTACGTCACTACAAAGATCGAAAACTCCTAATCTGGGATATATCCAATGAAAATTACATGACAGGTCAGACGACAGATTGACCGTGATAGTTTGAAATAAGTGCAGGACTGCTAGAGGCGCCGAGTTAGCTGACACAGCTTAGCAAACAGTGACCCCCGTATCATGTGACACGTGTGCTCAGCCTTATCACGTCAGTCGGCAAGCCATCGCAGTCACAGGCAATCCATGAGAAACAGACTCTGGTTTGGTAGGTCATGGCTCGCGCCCTAAATACCGTACTGTCTGTTCAGGAGCAGATTGGAGGAGGGGTCCCCCCCCCCCCCCCCCCACAGGTCTAAAAAAGTGTATGTCATTAGCTTGAAGTCTCGGCCTAAAGCAAGCGACTTTTACCGTTGACACTCAACTCCCTATGAATCGGTCCTTCCCAGTGCGCAATGGCCATAGGGCCGACGTTTGCCGCATTGTGTCGAGGCGACCACTGGCAAAGCGTAACTCGTAATGCAATGAATAATGATTACCCGGCTGCGGCACGCAATGTCCTTTTCTAAATGTCATTTTCATTATTTCCAATTTACTGTCGCCACGACCTACGAGGGTATGGGGGACTAGTGGGTTTAACTTGATAGGTTAAAAAAAAAAAAAAAGGGGGGGGGGGGGAAGGATAAAGGAAAGTTAAAGCAAGTGTAGTCAGCAACATCAAGGTCACATGACATATATACGTTTAATTGTGGTATCAAATGAATGTATAGTGTAGGCAAACCGGCGCGTCATTAAGACCCGACTATTGGCTTTAGGCTTGATCAGTGCCGAAGCAGCTGTTATGACTTGACTAATTTGTTACTTTCCAGCCACCAGCCCCCGCCCCCACCCCTCCCTTCTCGAAATAAAACAATGAGGATTGGGGAGAGGGTCGAAAACTAAAGAGTCAAACCTGCATTTAATAGGCATACAAATAAAACCTTTTCTCGTCTTTTTTTTCTGGAAAAACTGTGTTTCTCGAAAATAATATAAATACAGAAGAAATACAGCCGCATTTTTTCTTTCCTTCCTTTTCCACCAATGTTTTTCTCCAAATTTTTGTTCTGCCCATAAAGATTGAGGGTGGGGATGGGCTGAGTGGGTGGGTGGGTGGAATCAAGGGATACGCTGGTGTCCCCTACACTTTCACTGGTAAGGGGGAGGGGGGGGGGGGTGGTGGAGGGGGGCAGGACCCCTTTTGCCCCCTTCGGTTTCTACGCCACTGAATATTAATAAATATTCCCACATTCACTGACCAGTCCTCAGTTACTCAGTGCCAGCCGAGAACAGGGTCAAATCAGTCCGCGCGGCTCAGTCGGCGGCCGCTTCCACTGCTACAGCAACGTATGCGGCATAGTTGTCACAGTGATTCACTCAGATTACCCCAGCATGCACTCGGCGATAATTATTGCCATCATGGCCGTACCTCGCTGATAAGGCGTCAGTGCGCAAATATCATCGGGGCCGGCGACGGCGGCATTTGGCCCGCACACGTTGTGCTCTGGCTAACTGCGGCCGTCGTCGGCCCTAGGAAAACTCTTTGCTGCTGGTGCACCGAGTGGGAAACTAAACACAAGTATTTGCTGATATAAGCGCATGGCCGTATTGGTGAATATGCTTTAGTATGGTTCCTCATTCATGCAGCGAGAATTAGCCTTGGTGTTTTCGTGAGTGTACTATGACTGAAGCATGATACATAGCCGAAATGCCAGTATAATGATCTATAATGTAGACTTGACGTGGTACGCACCTTCACCGCCCGTCCCTGCAGTTTCCAGTGGCAAGCTCCACCAAAAACAGACGGAGATGGCCGGTTCACTTCGCCGAGCTAAACACTATCCGGTAATGGCGGCTGTCTGAGAATCGTATTTTCATTGCTCAATGCACGGAAATCCGACTAGGAATAAATTTCGGAAATTCCCGTAGGTCACCGTTTGGTATGACGGCCGATTGCTGAAAATGTAATCGGCGCTTCCGGGATTTACCAGTGAAATTAGCTAAGTAGCCGGTCAGTGATGTTGGACCTTATGGCAGTGTAGTGTGTGTGTGTGTGTGTGTGTGTGTGTGTGCGTGTGTGCGTGTGTGCGTGTGTGCGTGTGTGCGTGTGCGCGTGTGTGCGCGTGTGTGCGCGTGTTTGCGCGTGTGTGCGCGTGTGTGCGCGTGTGTGCGCGTGTGTGCGTGCGCGTGCGCGCTTGCGGCGTGCGTGCGGCCTGAGCCGTGACTGATGACTTCAATAGGGCTAGTTCAACGCCGGCGGCGCACGTACGAACACATACGAGCCGTAGTAAAATAAAGAAAAACAAACAAACAAACAAAAAAAACCCAAACAAACAAAAAACATAGAAACAAACAAACAAACAAAAGAACAAACAAATAAACAAAGTGATTGTTACAATTATATCAAGATGTCTTTAAAATGATCATGAAAGTGTTATATAAGTTATTGGTCGGAGGGGTTCGCTACACGGACCCTTGCAGGCCTGAGGGGGGTCAAAGGAAACATTGTACCCCGAAGGCCGAAGGCCTGAGGGGTACAATGGTTCATTTGACCTCCCGAAGGCGTACAAGCGTCCGTGCAGCAAACCCCTCCGACCAATAACGTATTTGTTTTCATTCCTCCACCATTTTCGTAAAAGAAATCAAGAAGACATCTTCCGACCTGGATCACGCCAGACTTGACTGACGTCAAATGGATATACCTTTATACATAATAGACTTATGACGTAATTAAAAATATGTCATGACGTTGCCATCTCCAGTACTGAGTGTGCTTGTCTTTTCGAACACTAAGTAACTTTGTACTTTAGAACGTTTGGCGATCTTTCATAGAACAAAACTGGCATTGAAGATGCGTCATCGAGAGGGCTACAAAACTTCCGCCATTTTTCGCTACAGTTTTTTATTTTTTTAAATTTTTTTATATCACTGTCATATGGTACGGTTTGCGCTAAAGTGACTGGTCGTGTGACGTAGGGAGGAAAACAATTCAAGTTATTGGTCGGAGGGGTTCGCTACACGGACATTTGTAGGCCTGAGGGAGGTCAAAGTAATCATTGTTCCCTGAAAGCCGAAGGCCTGAGAAGTACAGTGATTCCTTTGGCCTCCCGAAGGCCTACAAGGGTCCGTGCAGCGAACCCCTTAGACCAATAACGTATTTGTTTTCATTCCTCCACTATTTTTGTAAAAGAAATCAAGAAGACATCTTGCGACCTGGATCACGCCAGACATGACTGACGTCAAAGGGATATACATTTATTCATAATTGACTTATGACGTAATTTAAAATGTCATGACGTTACCGTCTCCAGTACTGAGTGTGCTTGTTGTTTAGAACACCACAAAGTAATTTTGTACTTTAGAACGCTTGGCGATCTTTTATAGAACTAAACTGGCATCCAAGATGCGTCATCGAGAGGGCTACAAAACGTCCGCCATTTTTCGCTACAGGGATTTTTATATTACGGTCACATGGTACGGTTTGCGCTGAAGTGACTGATCGTGTGACGTAGGGAGGAAAACAAACCTTTTTAGCACCAAGGTCCCATTTCTCAAATTTTGAAGGTGTTGCCTAACGGCTATGTACCAGTTGCAGGAGATGGCTTGACCATGATAATTCAAAGGTAGTGCCAGATTAGGTCAAATTGTGACCTGTAAGCCCTACGCGTGAAAATCAGCTAGAAAATTGCAAAGTTGATTCTCTGATACTTTCAAATGTTAGTACTGCGATGAGTGACGTATAACATCGAGTCGTCACAATGAACACGGCGTCGTGGGACTAATGATGCCATGACGTGAAGCTTGAAGTGACGTCATTTCGCTGCTCGAGATATTTTTCCTCAGAATAGCTATGCTACGCCAGAGCACAGAAATTACGAATGGCGGAAATCGCCGTGTGTCCGTCTCTATTTCTGTGTGCCAGTGTGTGTGGATCAGAGTGTGGGTTAGAGTAAAGGGAGATGGATTCCTGTCCCTACAAGAGACCACAGAGCGTACTAATGGCGGGAAGCGACGTGTGTCCGTCTTTGTGTGCGCCGACGTGTATGTTGTTCAAGGGTCGGCTTAGAGAGGAGGGAAATGGATCAGCATAATAAGCCTAAAAATACGAAATAATTTGACTTTGAAAGAAAACTTTTTATATTGTGATAATGTTTGTCTTTCCAAAGATATCATTAGTTTTGTTTTTAGTGCACTAAGTCATTTATA
Source organism: Semisulcospira habei (assembly GCA_036245525.1). Lineage (NCBI taxonomy): Eukaryota > Metazoa > Mollusca > Gastropoda > Semisulcospiridae > Semisulcospira > Semisulcospira habei. The sequence goes on from BTPG01000007.1 coordinate 144,511,711, forward strand.
TGGACGACAGTGAGTGTCGATGTGTTTTCGTCACGTGGCGTGCTTTTTGCGGGGCAGATAGCGTAGGTGTAATTTATGCTGAAACTCATACTTCTACGTCTGAGGGTGCCTCCGCAATTCAACCTTCAGATTTGGTTTTTACACCATTCTTGGCTTAAAGCAGCTCGTTGCCTTTGTTGAACACTTTAGCGATTCACAGCATATGGTTACGCTGCTGAACGTGCGTTTTTAGCAAACTTTCATGACTTTTTCCGAATATCATAAAATCCGCTGAAAATAACACATAACGTGAGAGCGGAGACGCCCTCCGCAGAAGAAAGCAGTCACTGCTCTGCGTCGTCTGACTCAATAAAAGACATGTAGGCCTTCTTTTCAGGCGTGTCTAAAATGTGGTCAGAAAATGAGAAAAACTGAAAAAGAATACAGTTTATTTTGTCTCCTTTTGTTCGGCAAGCTATACGTCATCAAAACGAGGTAGTGAGTTTACGCGATTTTGTTTTCTTTATTATGTTTGTTTGTTTGTTTTTGTTGTTTTTGTTTGTTTTTTTCACGTTTCGATTTTTTCCCGGTCCGATCACGGCCGATAGTATGTTCATCCCTCTATCTATGGCCTAGGGCGTCTCCGCTGGTCAGTCTACAAATCTGGTTTTGGAATCCATTCGAAAGATCAGATTCTTGGCTATAAGCAGCGTGTTGCCATAAAAACAAAACCATAGCCATTCATGAGATATTCTGCAAGAAATGCGTTTATAGAATTTGTTTCTGACTTTTGATGATCATCATAAAATCTGGAAAACAATATGCGTTCGGTGTTTTAATAAAATGCCATTCAGTTTCCAGTAGGACTGTCTACATTGCATGGATCTAGAAAAAATGACGTAAACGTTCTCTGCAATAAAAACAAAACAAAAAAAAAAACAAAAAGGCAGTCGTCTGACTCAATAGTATGAAAAAGTCGCGTCAGTCTTCTGGCGTGTCTGAAATGTCTCATGAAAATTAAAATAAATCTTTTTTTTTTCGTTTTTGTATCTTCGCCTCTTTTTAATGATGTTATTGTTTTTGTTGGCTCACGTGCGAAGCAAAGTTAATTTATGTTCTGGGCCATCGTCCGGGGTAAATTTAATGTTGGCATTTTCCCTTTTTTTCTTTTTTCAACCAACAGTCTTCACACTTCCCAAGGACACTTTCTGGCAAGACCTTTCTAAAATGCCAGTTTCAGTAACCTGTCTCAAAGGTCAAGGTCATAGGGGATCAGGAAATAGGTCCAAAACAGACATTTTGACAAAATTAGTTGATTTTTTGTTTGTTTGTTTTTTACTGAACTATTCACAACTCCAAAACAAACGTGGTACAAAAATACCTCAGTGATGGTAAGACCTTTCTATGCATACTAATTTGGTTGTCTCATTGGAAAGGTTCAGGGTCACAATAGATAAGGAAATAGGTTAAAATAGCCATATTTTAAATACTAAAAATAATACCGGTTATTATGTAGGCGCTTTACCCAATTCTGCGAATCGGCTCAAAGCGCCGCGAACTGAGCCCAACACGCACGCTCACGTGAAACACACGCATTCACTCTGAAGACAAAGACAGTACAAGACTAAATCAGGACATTCACATGGTGCGAGTAGTCAGCTCAGCTACTGAGGTTTCGAAAATTTTGATCGCTTTTATTTGAAATTTATAAAGTGGCCTGAAACCGGTACCGAAGTGGAGGGGGAGGAAAAGCCGGAGTATCCGGAGGAAGAACCCCCGACGGTCCGCCCGAATTAACGTGACACTTACTAGAGGAGAAAAGTCCGACGCCGGAACCCGGTATCGAACCTCGCACATCTAGCATTGGTAGCAGGCGCCTTTACCACTGCGCCACGGACCGCCCCATATTTGGACAAAAGATTTTTCCCCCCTCAAATACTATTCACAACTTCAAATCCAAACTTGGTACAGAGATACCTGACGGTAAGACCTTCATATGCATACTAATTTGGATGACCGATCGGAAAGGTCAAGGATAAAAAAGATCAGAAAATAAGTAACAAATGGCCATTTGTTTTACTTTTTTTCCTTCTCGAATACTGTTTACAACTTACATGCTAAGCCTGATGGTAAGACCTTCCTATGAATGTACAACTTACATGCTAAGCCTGATGGTAAGACTTCCTATGAATGTACAACTTACATGTTAAGCCTGATGGTAAGACCTTCCTATGAATGTACAACTTACATGCTAAGCCTGATGGTAAGACCTTCCTATGAATGTACAACTTACATGCTAAGCCTGATGGTAAGACCTTCCTATGAATGTACAACTTACATGCTAAGCCTGATGGTAAGACCTTCCTATGAATGTACAACTTACATGCTAAGCCTGATGGTAAGACCTTCCTATGAATGTACAACTTACATGCTAAGCCTGATGGTAAGACCTTCCTATGAATGTACAACTTACATGCTAAGCCTGATGGTAAGACCTTCCTATGAATGTACAAACTTACATGCTAAGCCTGATGGTAAGACCTTCCTATGAATGTACAACTTACATGCTAAGCCTGATGGTAAGACCTTCCTATGAATGTACAACTTACATGCTAAGCCTGATGGTAAGACCTTCCTATGAATGTACAACTTACATGCTAAGCCTGATGGTAAGACCTTCCTATGAATGTACAACTTACATGCTTGGCAAGACCTTCCTATGAATGTACAACTTACATGCTAAGCCTGATGTTAAGACCTTCCTATGAATGTACAACTTGCATGCTAAGCCTGATGGTAAGACCTTCCTATGAATGTACAACTTGCATGCTAAGCCTGATGGTAAGACCTTCCTATGAATGTACAACTTACATGCTAAGCCTGATGGTAAGACCTTCCTATGAATGTACAACTTACATGCTAAGCCTGATGGTAAGACCTTCCTATGAATGTACAACTTACATGCTAAGCCTGATGGTAAGACCTTCCTATGAATGTACAACTTACATGCTAAGCCTGATGGTAAGACCTTCCTATGAATGTACAACTTACATGCTAAGCCTTATGGTAAGACCTTCCTATGAATGTACAACTTGCATGCTAAGCCTGATGGTAAGACCTTCCTATGAATGTACAACTTGCATGCTAAGCCTGATGGTAAGACCTTCCTATGAATGTACAACTTGCATGCTAAGCCTGATGGTAAGACCTTCCTATGAATGTACAACTTGCATGCTAAGCCTGATGGTAAGACCTTCCTATGAATGTACAACTTACATGCTAAGCCTGATGGTAAGACCTTCCTATGAATGTACAACTTACATGCTAAGCCTGATGGTAAGACCTTCCTATGAATGTACAACTTGCATGCTAAGCCTGATGGTAAGACCTTCCTATGAATGTACAACTTGCATGCTAAGCCTGATGGTAAGACCTTCCTATGAATGTACAACTTACATGCTAAGCCTGATGGTAAGACCTTCCTATGAATGTACAACTTACATGCTAAGCCTGATGGTAAGACCTTCCTATGAATGTACAACTTACATGCTAAGCCTGATGGTAAGACCTTCCTATGAATGTACAACTTGCATGCTAAGCCTGATGGTAAGACCTTCCTATGAATGTACAACTTACATGCTAAGCCTGATGGTAAGACCTTCCTATGAATGTACAACTTACATGCTAAGCCTGATGGTAAGACCTTCCTATGAATGTACAACTTACATGCTAAGCCTGATGGTAAGACTTCCTATGAATGCTAAAGGGTCACAAGAGATCGCAAACGATGTGAAACATGTGTATTTTTGTTTAAAATTTAGTTTTCATCAGCATTTTGGCACAACTGTTCAACCAAATTTGGCAGAAAGGTAGCCGATTTAAAGACTTTTTTATGCAAACTAATTTGGTTCACTACTTGCAAAGGTCAATGGTCACGCGAGGTTGTCAAAGTGTGAAAAGTGCAACTCTGAACATTTTTGAGAAAACATGGATTTCGCATGTACAAATGCCATCCCGTTACTTATGTTAGAACACTTGAACAATGACTTATTTCAGTCACCTGTCGGAAAGGTCTAGGTCACACAGGTTAGATTACTTATGTGGATCGGCCATGCACGTGAGCCTTGAGGACTTTGCCATTCTTGTTCTGCACGCTACGCCGTAATCGGAATGAGTGTGTGCAAGACAGTAAGTGTCCGCGTATTTTTCGCGTCACGTGGCGCTGTTCAGGGCCAGCACACACGCTGAAAAAAAACATCTCTACTTCATTGTATGGCTAGGGCGTGTCATCTATTCAACCTACATAACCGGTATTAGAACCACCTGCAGTTCGCTGCATTTTCTTTTAAAACTTTAGTGATTTAAGAGCCGTGATGCAGAACGTGCGTGTTTTCTTTTTCTCATTTTTTACAGACCGTCACAAAATCCGGTGAAAATTACACATGAGTTATTCTCCCCCGCTGATAACTAAAAAGTGGAAACGGAAGTACACATTAAAATGTTGCCTGATCTGTACAGAAATATACATACATTATGTCATAAAGTGAACATCTAAAGATACTTTACATTAAAAGCAATAGGACCAACTGTTTTGTCACCAGCTGTGGAGAATTATTCAATACGTTCTGGGGCTCAAATGTCATGTCATTCAATTTCCAGTAGATTGTGTAAGATAGATGACCGTTAAGCGCATAGCGGAACTGGTACCCTCTGCGTTTAAAACAGCCTCTTTCTCTGTACGTTGTTTAATTCAATAGCATAAGGGGGGGGGGGGGGGCGAAGGGGGCGGGTGACGTGGACTAAATTCGTGTTGCGCGATTGGCGTTTTATCGTTTCTCGTGATTGCAATTTTTTTATCCTCTTGATCTGTGAAGAAAGGATTCGTCGTGAAACGCAAAAACAAAAACAAAAAGACTAAGATCTTCATGAATTATGATCCGTAAAAACGTCCTGGTTCTTTCTTGGAACGTGAAAAGTCTATAACCAGACTGTAAAGTTTAAGAAGGTTGTGAAAACTAAGTCTGTGTATCATGAACATCTAGTCCCACAGTCCCAGTCCTCCTCAACACCGCCCCCCTCCCCCTCCCCCTTCTTATTTCAGATAATTATAAATAAAATTTAAAATTCGGACCAAATCGATCATGCGTTTACAGGCTTACAACAACTATTGAAGAGATAGTTATCTAGCCTTGTAACGCACGCAGACTTGCCCACAGTCGCACGTACAGACTCTCACGCAACAGACGCATACACCGCCACTGACTCAGACGGGCGCATTCATGCGGTAAAACACAACACACGGGCTCCCTTTCTAAAGTGACTTTTATACAATAAGAAAAGAAACGCTTAAAAGATTATCAGACTATATACACTCCACCTTCCCCACTGCATCCAAATCACATACACACAAATCACAATATCTTTGCCAGGCTAGGTTTTAGTTTCACACCGTCTCCAACCTGTTTGATGTTATTGCCTGGTTACGTTGGTCCTTCTCACGTCTAGGCGTGAAAGTCCGTCGTACGCTTCTTCTTGCCGTCCTGTCTCTTTGGCACGGACGTCCTCGTTCTCGTACTGTTGCGCAGTTCTCGCTTTGACTCGGGTGTCTTGGTCCCGGTCAGACTCACTCTCAGTGAAGAGCTGGAGGGATGACCTCACGTTAGGTCCCACCTGTGACTCGACGTCTCGGCGTCCGTCGTTCCACTCTTTACAAGAACTCTGAATAGGCAACAAAAGTCCCAACGTAACACTTGCTAAACACACAACATATTGGATCAATGAGAAACGTCACGTAACCTGGCTGATACAAATAACTCACGTTCATTCACACACACACACACACACACACACACACACACACACACACACACACACACACACATGCTTCATAAACTGTCTACTTCCGTAACACCCCCATATCTGTCACTATCTTGAAACAGACTATAGCCTAACACTCTCGCTATACACTACTCTATACAATGGAAAAGACTATGCTTAACCATCCACGTACTATCTTCATAGCGGCTTAGACATACACCCCTCACATTCCTTTAGTTATCTATCTCGGTAAACAACTGTATACAAAAACACCGGTTACTTCACTGAATTCTAAACCAACATAACTAAACCAAACCGGTCAACACTATACAAGCAAATTCAGTAATCTTACCAGCGCATACTGTCTTTAACTAAGCAACTATCAATACTACATATATAGAAACATACCTGAATTCTAGGCTTCAGAGTCTTGGAATACGGGCTAGGTATATCAAACACATCCGTTTCATACAACAAGACAGCCCGTACTGAAGAAACTAGACCTCTGACAGACACAGTTTTTGCCTAGAACTCACTAAACAGAACTCACCAAAACTCCGTGCTAACCATGTCTTACAGATTTCCCGTGGAGCCTAATGCCACCCGGACTATCGGCACAAACAAACCGTTAACAAAACCCGTACCGTACTAACCCTAATGTATGAGCACCTTGCACGAGCATAGAGCTTCATCACAAGCCTCGAAAAACATCAGCCATAAAATCAAACTATTATTTTGTTTTCTTCTTCGCCAGAAAAATTGGGGGAACCAGGGGATACTCTTGGGGCAGGGGTGGGGGTGGGTGGGTGGGGAGGGCACTTCCTACACCCCTATTCCCTCCCCCCCCCCCCCACACACACACCGCCCGGCCACGCGCCGGTTCCTACGCCACTGCATTTCATGCATATACCACCGCCACCTCAATGAATAACCCAATGCAGGCGCGAATCTGGAGGGGATGGGTACAGGGGTTCCGGACTCCCCCCCCCCCCCCACACCTACCTTTTAAAAAATGCTATAACAAAGTCCCTTTTTGGGGTGTTGTTCCCCCCCCCTCCCCCACGTGTAAAATTTTGGCGAGTTTTCACACACGCACCCCCCCCCCCCGCCCCCTTCCCGCTTTTTTCGATTTTCCGGCCTCTGGAAGCAAGGTCTAGCGTCGGGGAGGCCTTTTGTATCAGGTTGAAGGTCCCAAACAAAAAGTTGGACCCCACCCCCCACCCCCCACCCCACCCAGTCGAGGTAACTGATCCGCCCCTGCAATGAATAAATCAACTGAAAATAAATAAACAATAAAACACACAACTAAATAAATAATAATTAACAAATGTGGCGAGTGCTTTTGGCGCATTTTTCAAACTTCTTGACATTATGTTTTTGATTTCATCATTTTTCAGGAGCTCTAGGTCGACTCGCGCTAGGAGCAAGAATCCTCTGGTGTTTTTTGATTTAGAGACGACAGGACTCATTCAGTCTGATGAACTGCTGCCTGACATTATACAAATCGCGGCTATTTATAGAGATGACATTTTTGACAGGTAAGGATCATATCGGTTTACATGCACAAGTTATGCGTATCGATACACTATCGTGTCCGCACTTGCTTTCGTGGTATTATCGGTATTACCGTTAATATCGCAATAGCTGGTCCCGAAACCAAACATGCTCAGTAAAAGAGTGGGAGTTTTATCCAGTGAGGCTACATGCACAACTTCCTCGCCATTCCCACTGTAACAGTCAATGAAATAAGTGCGATTTCAATCGTTTCTTCCCAGTGCACAAAGGCCATCGGCCGTGCGCGGGCCAACGGCGGCCGATGTCAGCCAGATGGACTTTTGCGCATTGGGTTGTCATTTATTGAACAAGTAAAGACACATTTGAACTCAAAATGGCGACTGACATTTTTTTTCAATAATAGTATTTGTATTTGTATTTGCAGAACACGGGAGGTTGTCAAAGTGTGAAAAGTACTTACATTTTTGAGAAAACATGGATTTCGCATGTACAAATGCCATCCCGTTACTTATGTTACAACACTTGAACAATGACTTATTTCAGTCACCTGTCGGAAAGGTCTAGGTCACACAGGTTAGATTACTTATGTGGATCGGCCATGCCATAGGGACTTTGCCATTCTTGTTCTGCACGCTACGCGTAACTTGATCGGAATGAGTGTGTGCAAGACAGTAAGTGTCCGCGTATTCTTTTTCGCGTCACGTGGCGCTGTTCAGGGCCAGTACACACGCTAGGTGTGTAAGAAATAAATGTAACATGGCTAGCTAACCAATATGCATTAGTATCATATGTATTGGCTAGTCAGATGTGCTTCAAAAATTCTCCCACTTAATTCAAATCAATGGTAGTCCTATTTCTGCTTTCCTTTGATAAAACCAATACAGGTCAGCTAAAGTGTATTAAGATACCCGAGAGCCACGTCACGGACTCCCAGTAAGCAAAATGTCCTCGGGTTGCTGTTAGCCTCTTCTGGCCCTTCACAGCCTTTTGCTCATCTAGTATCCTCTTGGAAATTACAGACATATTCCCAGGCTGTTAGAAGATCATCATCTCTCCTACGTCCATAGGGCTATCGATGCGTAGGACAATCGACCAACAACGTCAAGTTTCTCATTGCGTATGACTATCCCCAATGCGCAAAAGGCCATCGGGCCGACGACGGACGACGTTGGTCCGCGCACAGCCGTGCGCGGGCTGACGTCGGCCCGATGGCCTTGCGCACTGGGTATATATAATGTATGACTATTGATACGTAGGACTTTCGACACACACACACACCCTAAGTCGACTAAGGAATTGTGGCCCTGTTATATCCAATTCCGCGACAAACTGGTGCGTGCAATATTGAGGATAAGTGGTGTTTATGCGGCGTAGTGAAACAGTAGCTCCATGTTACTATCAGCGTGTCCTTTCTTCTTTTCGCGGGAATCAGTATTCGTGTTCCGGGTTTGAGTAGCATCTGCCATTCAACTTCTGCTTGTACGTTTGTCACTTCCTTTCGTTGAAAGCTGGACTCACTTTTGTTTTGTCTTATAACTTTCATAGGAACAGGAGCCAAATAACCATTGTTCGGAAATCAGACGTAGGTCAAAACAGCACGTGTTCCGGACAAACCAACGTTTCTAAAAGATAAACGCATCTGAGCTCCAAACAATACGGTAAACTTTGGGATGACATTCTCATCTTGATTTTTTTTTTTTTTTATTATTACATTGGCTTTAAAAATGGTGGGATTCATGAGGCGTATGGGGGTCCGGAATCCCTTGCACCCCGCACCCCGCCAACCCTCCCCCCTTTCCCCTCCCCCCCAGCACCACCAGATCTACCTCTGCGTTATTGGATCTGTTCTGCTGCGTGTGTATTAACCCATTTAGCCCCGAGTCTCTACAGCAGGAGACTGACTGACCATGATATTTCAAGGGTAGTGCCAGATTAACTTGGCGCCTGAAGGCGCCAAGCTAATCTGGCACTACCCTTGAATTATCATGGTCAGTCAGTCTCCTGCAACTGGTACATAGTCATTAGAAAACAGCTCCAGAATTTGAGAAATGGGACCTTGGGGCTAAAAGGGTTAAGACATATCTTGAGGGCCAACAAAAGAGCCCGTCAGTTAGATCGCTGTAGTTGTCTTCAATGACAGGGGAACCCCTCCCCCCCCCCCACCCCCTCCATAAGAGCGGTCGCTCAGAACGGGTTGTGCCCTCAAACTTTCTGGAGCTAAATGTGATCCCCCCCCCCCCCCCCCCCTGAAAAAAAGGTTGTAACGTTGATAATGAGCATTCCGATTATTTTTCGAAAAACAATACAAACCAACCCGGACTGTATGTCTGTGGGAAAACTAAATCAAACTCGCACTTAAGACATTTTACCCCAGGACCCAAATTCCCAAATGTTGAAGTTGTCCTCTCAAGGAATGTATTACAATTCTACAGACAGATCGCGCATGATAGTTCAAGGGTGGTGCCAGAATAGCTTGGCGCCTACGGGCGCCAAGCTATTCTGGCACCACCCTTGAACTATCATGCTCGATCCATGTCTCGCTGTGATGTGCCGATACTGAATGAGTTAATCGGAACCCCCCCCCCCCCCCCCCCTTTTCATTTACAAGATAATGTCATGTAGACACTGAAATACAGTGGTAGTATTTGTATGTGTGAGCTGGTCTATGATTGTGGACTATGCTGACCCTGGTCATAAGGTTCAAAATGACAGATCAGCTACACATTGATGTTTCTTGTTTATTTTTTGTCCAGATGCAGAAAGCGGAACCGACCTCACTCTCTGTAAAGGTCCCAGCACCCAGCGCCTGTAGTGGAACTAATCTCTAGTCTCTGTAGAGGTCCCAGCGCCCAGCGCCTGTAGTGGAACTAATCTCCAGTCTTTGTAAAGGTCCCAGCGCCCAGCGCCTGTAGTAGAACTAATCTCTAGTCTCTGTAGAGGTCCCAGCACCCAGCGCCTGTAGTGGAACTAATCTCCAGTCTCTGTAAAGGTCCCAGCACCCAGCGCCTGTAGTGGAAATAATCTCTAGTCTCTGTAAAGGTCCCAGCGACCAGCGCCTGTAGTGGAACTAATCTCTAGTCTCTTTAAAGATCCCAGCACCCAGCGCCTGTAGTGGAACTAATCTCTAGTCTCTGTAGAGGTCCCAGCGCCCAGCGCCTGTAGTGGAACTAATCTCTAGTTTCTGTCGGGGTCCCAGCGACCAGCGCCTGTAGTGGAACTAATCTCTAGTTTCTGTCGGGGTCCCAGCGACCAGCGCCTGTAGTGGAACTAATCTCTAGTCTCTGTAGAGGCCCCAGCGACCAGCGCCTGTAGTGGAACTAATCTCTAGTCTCTGTTGAGGTCCCAGCGACCAGCGCCTATAGTGGAACTAATCTCTAGTCTCTGTAGAGGTCCCAGCGACCAGCGCCTATAGTGGAACTAATCTCTAGTTTCTGTAGAGGTCCCAGCGACCAGCGCCTGTAGTTGAACTGAACTCTAGTTTCTGTTGCGGTCCCAGCGACCAGCGCCTGTAGTGGAACTAATCTCTAGTCTCTGTAGAGGCCTAGGCGACCAGCGCCTGTAGTGGAACTAATCTCTAGTCTCTGTAGAGGTCCCAGCGACCAGCGCCTGTAGTGGAACTAATCTCTAGTTTCTGTCGGGGTCCCAGCGACCAGCGCCTGTAGTGGAACTAATCTCTAGTTTCTGTCGGGGTCCCAGCGACCAGCGCCTGTAGTGGAACTAATCTCTAGGCTCTGTAGAAGCCCCAGCGACCAGCGCCTGTAGTGGAACTAATCTCTAGTCTCTGTAGAGGTCCCAGCGACCAGCGCCTATAGTGGAACTAATCTCTAGTCTCTGTAGAGGTCCCAGCGACCAGTGCCTGTAGTGGAACTGAACTCTAGTTTCTGTTGCGGTCCCAGCGACCAGCGCCTGTAGTGGAACTAATCTCTAGTCTCTGTAGAGGCCTAGGCGACCAGCGCCTGTAGTGGAACTAATCTCTAGTCTCTGTAGAGGTCCCAGCGACCAGCGCCTATAGTGGAACTAATCTCTAGTCTCTGTAGAGGTCCCAGCGACCAGCGCCTGTAGTGAACTAATCTCTAGTCTCTGCAGAGGTCCCAGCGACCAGCGCCTGTAGTGAACTAATCTCAGGCTAGTCTCTGTTGTGGCCTCAGCGACCTGCGCCTGTAGTGGAACTAATCTCTAGTCTTAGTGGATCTCATCGCCAAGATTACACTGGTTGTTCTCCTCCATTATTTGCCACAGTAGAGAATGAAGGCAGACAACCACTGTGCCCGGTGGCTTGTTTCAATCATAAAATCCAGACCAAAAGGTTACTGCCAAGCGTGTAAAAGGATCACTGTATTTGTTTGTTTGTATATTTGGAAAAATCTCCAAAAAAAAAATAAAAATATTAATAAATTGCGTTGTCACTTTCTTTTCTAAGTGTGTTTCTTTCTCCATTGGGTTATTCTCTTGTTTCAATCATGGTATACTGACGAGCAAAAGAAATGCGACATGGTTCGAGTCATCGGAAACACTGAAGTGTTTAGAATGGCAACACACTGAAGTGTTTAGTATGGCAGCACACTGAAGTGTTTAGTATGGTAGCACACTGAAGTGTTTAGTATGGCAGCACACTGAAGTGTTTAGTATGGCAGCACAGTGAAGTGTTTAAAATTTTGGTAATGTAAAACTGTCCTTTCATCACCCATTGAACTATCATGGTCAGTCTCTCGCCTGAACTGCGACGTAGCCTTCTTGGGACAACTCACTAATCTGAAAAAAAGAAATCAGCCTCAGGATGTAATGGGTTATTTGCGACGTGCAGCTGAACGGTTCCCCGGCAAACAGAATTCTAAAATAAATCACTCGCAACGTAATTTTGTTAAGGAGTTTGTCCTCCGGTAATTAGACATTTTGCATAAAACCCTGGATTTTGTTGTTACAGATTCAGATAGTTCATTAGTTAACCCTTTTAGCCCCAAGGTCCCATTACTCAAATTTTGGAGGTGTTGCCTAATGACTATGTACCAGTTGGAGGAGATGGATTGACCATGATAAATCAAGGGTAGTGCCATTCTGGCACTACCCTTGAATTATCATGGTCAAGCCATTACCTGTTGCAGGGACTCTGGGCTAAATGGGTTAATATGCGAAATTGAACGATGATTCATATATAAAATTAGTTAATTTATATCTGTACACCAATGCACTCGTGTAAAAATATAAATTGACTGTCAAGGGACCGAAATTATGTCCGGAAATTAGCGGGAGGTTAAGGAGTAAAGTTGCTAGTGAAATTATGGAATGAGGGGAATTTATATCGCAGACAGTAAGTCATGAAGTGCAGACGGGACTAAGTGGGTTACGTGTCGGTACGCATGATTCCTTGGTGGGAAAACCAGAAGGGGTGAACGTGCGGAAATAAGAGTATCTAGACTAATTGGCCGGTAAAGTAGGTCAGTAGTAATGTATTTTTACAGACCAGAGGAAGGGAGTACGTGCGGAAGTACATGGCCCTCGCCTAGTTAGTATGGAATGGGGTCAGGACCTTTCCCGCTTTGAGTCTATCACAGAACTCACTTATTCAGTAGTCTGAGGAAATTTCCAGAATTTGGAAAAGAAATAGTCCGGTCACAAAATAATTATATTAATGTTGTGATACGGGTGTTAGGTTACAATGGATGCATGGACTGGATGTGAAATGCATGTTCAGTATATTTTATATAGTTATTGAAATTAGTTGAAGTTGATGTAGAGATGTGAATGACTGATTAGTCCTGAAATCGCGTAGTAATACAAAGTGAGGCAGGGAGAGAGACTTTAGTATATATACGAAGCGAAGCGTGAAAGAAAAAAAAAGAACACTTGAAGACGGCATGGGCTGAGAGAGAAAAGACTGGCGCTGAGAGAGGGAGAGACCGTGAGGTCGGAGATGGAAAGTAATGTGACTGAACTTGTGTCAGTGATCGGGAACAACCGTTCCAATATGGACTATTATAGTGTATAAGAAAGCCGCGGAGAAGAACTTGACGGTTCTACTCCAGTGATCACATTAGCCCAAGCGTGAGATGTGATGGGTGCAAAAATGCAGCAGTGACAATCAGTTGTGAATGTGCCGAAAGAGAACACTGAAAGATCACCGGGGGTCAGAGGGTCGACACTGAGACGCAGCGCCGACAAGGACCAGGTAGCGGGTCGACGGAAGCAGCGCCGACACCGAGGACCACTGAGATAGCCACCGCATAACTTGAAGTAGTGTATAGAAAGCCTGGCCAGGTAAGGTGACTTTTATGTTTCTGTGCACAGAACTAGCCGAGGTAGAACAAAGAACTAGACAGTGAAATAACAGCATTAGGTAGAACAAAGATGAACTGACAGCGAGATAACAAGATACTTTAGACATTAGTTAAGTGTGACATGTTTGATGGTTTATATGTAAATAATTAACCTAGTTAGCATTTCAGCAACTGAGTTTGTGGTAATCAGTTGTATGGCTGCGTGAGTGGGGAACGCATGCGAGACGTCCCTCTCCAGAGTGGGAGAAATGTATTGAATGAGATGATTGAGGGCTACAATGATGAGAGTATGAGAGTGTGAGTGGAGATTCCCCCCTGTTGACAAGATTATATTATAACCTACACCCACATCACAAACATTTAAACCACCATCTTTCCGACAGTCCGTGACATTGACTAACTTTATATGAATCATCGTTCAGTTTCGCAGATTAACTAATGAACTATCTGAATCTGTAACAACAAAATTCAGGCTTTGATGCAAAATGTAACGAGCACCATAGCGTAATGTGCACGACAGTGTGAAGCTGAAAAACAAAAGCTCGATACTCTGTTTTTGGGATGTTGACTTTGTTTTAGTTGTTTATCTGTTTTCTGTTATATTATGACTGTCAATACAGTGGTGGTTTTTTAAGTTATGTGACTGCTAGAAGGACAGGAGAGAGCAGGCATCCTTGACGGACACCGATCGTCGTCCTGAAGAACTCGCCTGACTGATTGTTAAGTAGAACCGCGCTGCAGGCGTTCTTGTAAAGCGCTTCTATCATTTGGATCAGTCCCTCCTCTATGTTGAACGATCTCATGACTTGCCAGAGTCCGTCGTGCCAGACGCGATCAAATGCTTTCCTGAAATCAATGAAGTTGTGGTAGAGTTCGCGCTGATGCTGCAGATGTTTCTCGATCAGGACGCGGCAGTTGAAAATCTGCTCTACAGTGCTTCTTCCAACTCTGAAGCCAGCCTGTTCTTCTGCCAGCAGTTCCTCGGCGAAAGTTTTGAGGCGGTTGAGAATGATTCTAAGCATTACTTTGCTAGGGTGACTTATCAGACTGATAGTTCTGTAGTTCTGGCACTGTTTCAGGTTTCCTTTTTTGGGGAGCGGGATCACTAGAGACTGTGTGCTCTCTCCTGTCCTTTTCAACATATTCCTGGAGAAGATCATGCAGGAAACCCTCCACGACCACCATACTTCAATCTCTATTGGTGGCAGATCCCTGTGCAATCTTCGATTCGCAGACGACATTGACCTCATGGCAGGCAGCAATAGTGAGCTCCAAAACCTGACAGACAAACTTTCAAGTAGCGCAGGGTCTTATGGCATGGAGATCAGTACGGATAAAAGCAAAGTGATGATCAACACCACAAGCGACAGCAGCAGCAACATTCACATGAATGGCCAAAAGCTAGAAGAGGTCAATAGCTTCAAGTACTTGGGAGCCACCCTATCCAAAGACGGTAGTTGCATAGCAGAGATCCGTATCAGGATAGGTACAGCAACATCCGCAATGGCCAGGCTGGACAGGATATGGCGAAGTAACTCCATCAGCTTCACCATCAAGTACAGGCTTTACAAGTCCCTCATAGTGTCTATTCTACTCTACGGCTGTGAGACTTGGACACTGCTTGCAGACTCAGAAAAGAAAATCCAGGCCTTTGAGAACAAGTGCCTGAGGAAGTTGCTCCGCCTCTCGTACCGCGAGCACAAGACCAACGAATATGTACGGAGCATCGTCACTTCCCTGGTGGGCCCACATGAACCCCTTCTGGCAACCGTGAAACGGCGCAAGCTTGCTTGGTTTGGCCACGTGACCCGACACAACACCTTGTCCAAGACTATCCTCCAAGGCACTCTCGAAGGAAGTCGTCGGCGAGGTCGTCAGAGAAAGAGTTGGGTCGCAAACATAAAAGAATGGACCGAACTCGAGATGTCAGACTTGCTTGCCACCGCCCAAAATAGAACTCAGTGGAGAGCACTGTCTGTTGCTGCTGCCTTTCAGTCCCCCCAACGCCCAGTTCGGGCAAGGGACTGATGATGATGATGATGACTGCTAGAAATACGTGTAGGTGGTACACTTAAACGGCAAAAAACTGTGACACCATGTCTCGGGCACGTTACGCCGATTTCAGCTGCTAAGTCCACATACACAAACAGGACTTGAACACCGCCCACTGTGCACAAACAAAATTAGTCCATTTTCTGCCATTGATATCAATCGGTTAATCAGTTAAATGTAATTGTGCAGGCAAATTGTTCCCTAGCATGATGCAATACTCTCATGAGCCCCATGCAGCCGTTTAGGGGAATGAAACTCTGTGCCTCTTGCTGAACAAGTTTGGTTTCTCAAGTCAACAAACTTCTCTTCTGACGTCAGCAGAACGCACCCTTCTGACGTCAGCGGAAGACACCCTCCCCCCTCCCTCTCTCTCTCTCTCTCTCTCTCTCTCTCCGCGCTCACACACACACACACACACACACACACACACACACACACACACACACGCACGCACGCATGCACGCACGCACGCACGCACGCACACACACACACACACACACACACACACACACACACACACACACACACACACTGTGAGATGTCAGTCCACTGGCTCAAACCAGCCTTGACTTGTCACCTACATGCATATATAATTAATACGATGCAGCCGCGCAGCTGTTAGACAAACTGTGTTGTCCTTCAGAAAATTTTCTGCTGTATACACCACTGCGCTAGCGGATACACGAAACAACTCTACACGATACATACAACTCTACACGATACACACTTAAACTCTGCACGATACAACTATAACTAAGCTTGGACGCCGTCCTGCTCCCTGACGAAAATACACAATGCAGAAGTTACATGAATTGTTTGCCGTGTCCCTGTCGGTGGTGGTAGTTTTGATGGTGATGGTACCACGATCTGCAGATTGTGGCTCGGCGCCCCAGCCCTATGTCAGCCCACAACATAGGACCACACGACGTGTACGTGGGCCAACCAGATGCCAGATATGGTAAGTCGTAGTTCTTGTTGTTGTGGTGGTTGCTGCCGCTGCTGAAGGTGCTGCTGCTGTGGTTTGCCCTTGGTGCTGTTGACCCCAGCTGCAAGAGACATAAATCCTCATGAGCCCGCGCAGACGCACTAACATACCGCAGACGCACTAACATACCGCAGACGCACTAACATACCGCAGACGCACTAACATACCGCAGACGCACTAACATACCGCAGACGCACTAACATACCGCAGACGCACTAACATACCGCAGACGCACTAACATACCGCAGACGCACTAACATACCGCAGACGCACTAACATACCGCAGACGCACTAACATACCGCAGACGCACTAACATACCGCAGACGCACTAACATACCGCAGACGCACTAACATACCGCAGACGCACTAACATACCGCAGACGCACTAACATACCGCAGACGCACTAACATACCGCAGACGCACTAACATACCGCAGACGCACTAACATACCGCAGACGCGGGGGCTCATGGGGATTTATGTCTCTTGCTAGTCCTGTGTTCTTTGTGCTCACGTCTGCTCCCGTTTGACTTTTGTTTCTCGCGCGAGTGTCGGACAGAGTGCAGTGGATTCAGTGACGCGAGAAAACCCGCTACAGACATCCAAAGGGTTAACATGCAGTAACCGAATAATAATAACAATAATAATAATAATAATAATGAGTACTTGTATAGCGCCTAACCTCAGATTAGAGCTCTGAATACTGAGATTTAGGCCGGCTTTATGTCGTGTGCCTGGCACATTGCCAATCAATGTCTTCATTACATCTTACTAATGATCACAAAACTGTCTTTTTCATTTCATTCATTCATTCATTCAGTCAGTCATTCATTCATTCAGTCATTCAAATTTAAACAAACAAGCTGTCCCATCACCTTTGTCTCATTCCAAGTATACACGTCATGTTCCATTGCAGGAAACCCAGCCTGGGCTGCCCACGTCCCACAAGGGACGTCAGTCTACACACAATTTTGGGACTGCAGAGTTAGGTGAGCCTTATTCCCCAGTTGTTGGGTCCCAACCTCGGCGGCGACCCAACCTCCGCCAGAGTGACATATAATGCTCAAAAATAGTAATGTACATTGACTTTTCAGCTTGAATTACTCCGAAGTTCTCTGAATGGGTATAATAACGGTTATATCAGTGATTAGCCATCCCATTGGCCTACAATTCCACGACATCGGTGTGGCATATAGTGCTCACAAAAAGTAAAGGACGTCATAATTTCCGCTTGAAGTACTAAAATGTCGGAAAATACCTTCCATCTGCAAACTGCAGTCACCTTTTTGGTCTGATTAATGTTTTAACTTTTTGGGACATTTTAATAATTCAAGATAAAAGTAATACATACTTTAGTTTTTGTGAGTACCATATATCACATCAATTTGTGAAATTGTAGGCCATTGGAAAGTGGGATGGCCAACCACTGATATACCCGTGATTATACCGCTTCTGAGGACTTTTAGTAATTCAAGCTGAAAAGTTTAATGTATCTTAATAGTTGTGACCAGTATATGTCACTTTGGCCGAGGTTGGGTCGACGCCGAAGTTGGGACGCAACATCAGTCATCGTGTTCCCGTGGTGCACAGTGTCACGTGACAGCCTCGATCTGACTTTCACGCTGGTCTGTAACTTTGCAGGCTATGATCTAGGCCTGCAAGATGGAAACTGACAAACCAACACTAATTAACTTACTGAACGGTGATCGTATCACACACCTGGCTACAGCAAAACCTGTTCGGAGCAACCGCCTATTCTGAAAGAAACAATGGCCGTACAAGACGTCCTCTCTATAACCCATTTAGCCCCGAGTCACTACAGCAGGAGATTGACCATGATAATTCAAGGGTAGTGCCAGATTAGCTTGGCGCCTGAAGGCGCCAAGCTAATCTGGCACTACCCTTGAATTATCATGGTCAATCGATCTGGTACATAATCATTAGGCAACACCTCCAAAATTTGAGAAATGGGACCTTGGGGCTAAAAGGGTTAAGAGATCCAGACCAAAAATGTGACTGCCAAGGGTTAAGAGATGTCTTGAGGGCCAGCAAGTGTCACCTGTTATTAAAGACCGTCAGTTGGGTCGCTGTAGCCGTCTTTAATGACAGGTGCCCCCCCCCCCCCCCCCCCCATAATAGCGGTCTCACAGAGCGGGTTGAGCCCTATTACAATCACATTTGGACGTTTGTGTCTTGAGGTAGTCACACTTTCCGGAGCTAAATGTGATTTTTTTTTCTTTCTTCTGAAAATGTCATGTTGATGATGAGAATTTGGATTTTGTTTTCGAAAACAAAGCAAACTAACCCGGACTGTATGTCTGTGGGAAAACAATACAAACTGACCCGGACTGTGTGTCTATGGGAAAACGAAATCAAACTCACAGTTGCACCAGGACCAAATTTTGACGATGTCCTTTGACGGACTGTAGTACAATTCTAGATCTAGACAGATCACGCATGATAGTTCAAGGGTGCTGCCAGAGTAGCTTGGCGCCTACGGGCGCCAAGCTATTCTGGAACCACCCTTGAACTACCATGCCCAATCTGTGTCTTGCTGTGATGTGCCGGTACTGCATGCGATAATCGGAGACCCCCCACCCCTCTTTTATTTACAAGCTATTGTCACGCATATACTGAAATACAGTGACGGTAGTATTTTGTATTTGTGAGCTGGTCTGTGATTGTGGACTATGCTGCCCTTGGCCATGAGGTTGAAAATGACAGATCAGCTACACATTGATGTTTCTTGGTTTTTTTTGTGGTCCAGATGCAGAAAGCAGCCGGAACCGACCTCACTCTCCGAAGAGGTCCCAGCGACCAGCGCCTGTAGTGGAACTAATCTCTAGTCTCTGTAGAGGTCCCAGCGACCAGCGCCTGTAGTGGAACTAATCTCTAGTCTCTGTAGAGGTCCCAGCAACCAGCGCCTGTAGTGAACTAATATCTAGTCTCTGTAGAGGCCTAAGCGATCAGTGCCTGTAGTGGAACTAATCTCTAGTCTCTCTAGAGGTCTCAGCGACCAGCGCCTGTAGTGAACTAATATCAAGTCTGTGTAGAGGCCTCAGCGACCAGCGCCTGTAGTGAACTAATCTCTAGTCTCTGTAGAGGCCTCAGCAACCAACGCCTGTAGTGAACTAATCTCTAGTCTCTGTAGAGATCCCAGCGACCAACGCCTGTAGTGAACTAATATCTAGTCTCTGTAGAGGCCTCAGCGACCAACGCCTGTAGTGAACTAATCTTTAGTCTCTGTAGAGGTCCCAGCGGCCAGCGCCTGTAGTGAACTAATCTCTAGTCTCTGTAGCGGCCACAACGACCAGCGCCTGTAGT
>BTPG01000007.1:144536657-144796657 GCA_036245525.1 Semisulcospira habei
CTGTGCCCATTTCCCGTTTGACTTTCAACAGTCCTGTGTTCTCTGTGCCCATTTCCCGTTTGACTTTCAACAGTCCTGTGTTCTCTGTGCCCATTTCCCGTTTGACTTTCAACAGTCCTGTGTTGTCTGTGCCCATTTCCCGTTTGACTTTCAACAGTCCTGTGTTCTCTGTGCCCATTTCCCGTTTGACTTTCAACAGTCCTGTGTTCTCTGTGCCCATTTCCCGTTTGACTTTCAACAGTCCTGTGTTGTCTGTGCCCATTTCGCGTTTGACTTTCAACAGTCCTGTGTTCTCTGTGCCCATTTCCCGTTTGACTTTCAACAGTCCTGTGTTGTCTGTGCCCATTTCCCGTTTGACTTTCAACAGTCCTGTGTTGTCTGTGCCCATTTCCCGTTTGACTTTCAACAGTCCTGTGTTCTCTGTGCCCATTTCCCGTTTGACTTTCAACAGTCCTGTGTTCTCTGTGCCCATTTCCCGTTTGACTTTCAACAGTCCTGTGTTCTCTGTGCCCATTTCCCGTTTGACTTTCAACAGTCCTGTGTTCTCTGTGCCCATTTCCCGTTTGACTTTCAACAGTCCTGTGTTCTCTGTGCCCATTTCCCGTTTGACTTTCAACAGTCCTGTGTTCTCTGTGCCCATTTCCCGTTTGACTTTCAACAGTCCTGTGTTCTCTGTGCGCATTTCCCGTTTGACTTTCAACAGTCCTGTGTTCTCTGTGCCCATTTCCCGTTTGACTTTCAACAGTCCTGTGTTCTCTGTGCCCATTTCCCGTTTGACTTTCAACAGTCCTGTGTTCTCTGTGCCCATTTCCCGTTTGACTGTCAACAGTCCTGTGTTCTCTGTGCCCATTTCCCGTTTGACTTTCAACAGTCCTGTGTTCTCTGTGCCCATTTCCCGTTTGACTTTCAACAGTCCTGTGTTCTCTGTGCCCATTTCCCGTTTGACTTTAGTTCTTCACCCGAATATGGGTCAGTGTGCAGTGGCTTCAGACGCGAAATCCGCGATCACTGGCAGCGAGGGGGTTAATGGTGGTGGTGCTGGCTGTCATGGTTACTACACTCCCTTTGTGCATAATGTCCTCAGGCCGATGTTATCCGTTGTCATCAACGCACGGCCCCATGCCCTTCTGCTTCCTGTGCTGCCTCGGCTGATCATTAACCCTTTGCCTGTCGGTAGCGTGTTTCTTTTTCAGTCCCCGATAGTGGGACTATACACTGAATAAAATGAATGAATGAAGCGTTTTTTAGTCGCCATGATTCCTGCAGGAGTCATGGCAACAAACCCCGCTACTGACATCCAAAGGGTTAACTGCTGTAAGCCGGCTTTATGTTGTGTGTCTGGCAAGTTGCCAATGTCTTCATTAGACCTTCATAAAACTGTCTTTTTCAATTTCATTTCATTCTTCATTGATTGATTGATTGATTGATTCATTAATTCATTCATTCATTCATTCATTGATAAATAAACAAACAAGATGTCCCATCACTTTTGTCTCATTCCATGTACTACACGTTCCATTGCAGGATACCCAGCCGGGGCTGCCCACGTCCCACAAGGGACGTCAGTCTACACACAATTTTGGGACTGCAGAGTTAGGTGAGCTTTTCCCCCCAGTCATCGTGTTCCTGTGGTGCACGGTATCACGTGACAGGTGTTGGGTCCCAACCTCGGCGTCGACCCAACCTCGGCCAAAGTGACATATACTGGTCACAAATAGTAAACTATACTACCTTTTAAGCTTGAATTACTAAAAGTTATCAGAATCGATATAATATTGGGTAGATCAGTGATTAGCCATCCCACTGGTCTACAATTTCACAACATTGGTGTGACATATAGTGCTCACAAAAAGTAAAGGACGTATTACTTTTAGCTTGAATTATTAAAATGTCCTAAAAAGTGTAAACATTAATCAGACCAAAGAGGTGACTGCAGTTTGCAGATGTAAGGTGTTTTCCGACATTTTAGTAGTTCTAGTCGTCCCTTAGCTTTGTGAGGAAAAGTTAATGATCCAACATGTTCCCGTGGTGACAGCCTCGGTCTGACTTTCACGCTGGTCTGTAACTTTGCACGTTATGATCTAGGCCTGCAAGATGGAAAGTCACAAACCAACACTAATTAACTTACTGAAGGGTGATCGTGTCATACACATGGCTACAGCAAAACCTGTTTGGGGCAACCGCCCTTTCTGAAAGCGACAATGGCCGTAAAATTTAGCCACGAGTCCCTACAGCAGGAGATTGATTGACCGTGATATTTCAAGGGTAGTGCCAGATTAACTTGGCGCCTAAAGGCGCCAAGCTAATCTGGTACTACCCTCGAATTATCATGGTCAATCAATCTCCTGCAACCGTTACATAGTCATTAGAAGACAGCTCCAAAATTTGAGAAATGGGACCTTGTGGCTAAAAGGGTTAAGAGATGTCTTGAGGGTCCACAAGTGTCACCTGTCATTAAAGACCGTCAGTTAGGTCGCTGTAGCCGTCTTTAATGACAGGTGACCCCCCCCCTTTCCCCCTCTCTCCCCCCCCCCCCCCCGGGACCCAAAAAAACAGTGGTCGCTCAGAACGGGTTGTGCCCTATTACAATCACAGTTGGACCTTTGTGTAGTCACACTTTCAGAAGCGAAATGTGATTTCCCCCCTGAACAAAATGTTATAATGTTGATAATGAGCATTCTGATTCTTTTTCGAAAAAACAATACAAACTAACCCGGACTGTATGTCTGTGGGAAAACTAAATCAAACTCACACTTAAGGCATTTTACCCCGGGACCCAAATTCCGAAATTTTGAAGTTGTCCTCTCAAGGAATGTATTACAATTCTAGAGACAGATCGCGCATGATAGTTCAAGGGTGGTGTCAAAATAGCTTGGCGCCTACGGGCGCCAAGCTATTCTGGCACCACCCTTGAACTAGCATTCTCGATCCATGTCTCGCTGTGATGTGCCGGTACTGAATGAGTTAATCGGAGACACCCCCCCCCCACCCCCTTCATTTACAAAATATTGTCATGTATATACTGAAACACAGAAACAGTATTTTGTATGTGTGAGCTGGTCTGCGATTGTGGACTATGCTGCCCTTGGCCTTGAGGTTCAAAATGACAGACCAGCTACACATTGATGTTTCTTGGGTTTTTTTTTGTTTGTTTGTCCAGATGCAGAAAGCGGAACCGACCTCACTCTCTGTAGAGGTCCCAGCGCCCAGCGCCTGTAGTGGAACTAATCTCTAGTTTCTGTAGCGGTCCCAGCGACCAGCGCCTGTAGTGGAACTAATTTCTAGTCTCTGTAGAGGTCCCAGCGACCAGCGCATGTGGTGGAACTAATCTCTAGTCTCTGTAGAGGTCCCAGCGAGCAAGGGCTTGTAGTGGAACTAATTTTCTAGTCTCTGTAGAGGTCCCAGCGACCAGCGCCTGTAATGGAACTAATCTCTAGTCTCTGTAGAGGTCCCAGCGACCAGCGCCTGTAATGAACTAATCTCTAGTCTCTGTAGAGGTCCCAGCGACCAGCGCCTGTAGTGAAACTAATCTTTACTCTTAGTGGATCTCATCGAACGGTTCTCCTGCGGACAGAGAAAGAATTTTATAATTCTAAAATTAATCACTCACAGCGCCATTTTGTAAAGCTCCTCCCACTTGTTTGAAGTTTGTGACAAGTGGTCCAATCGTGATTTTTCTCTTGCCTTGAACTAGACATCGGCAGGCTTGCAGTGCGCATGTCATGTGTTATTCTGCTACACAGCTACACATTTGTTGTCAACAGTTTTGCTTCAAATAAACATTTTCGGCTTAAACGTTTCTTAGGTTTGGTTTTGCTTCGAAAACGTGCGTGCTTGCCTACGTACATGTTTGTCTTTGTGTATCTGTGCGTCGGTATTCCTGTGTGTGTGTGTGTGTGTGCGTGTGTGTGCGTGTGTGCGTGTGTGCGTGCGTGCGTGTGTGCGTGCGTGCGTGCGTGCGTGCGTGCGTCCGAGTCGGGTAAAGGTGCCACATTTCATTCTTCGCTGATAAGTAGAGACTGACTTAACTCTATATTTGTTTGATTGTCTATTTTGAAGACGGGTATTTACCCGAAACCCTTGGTTCGTCTGCCATGGCCTAGCAAGCTGGGACGATGGCATCGAGGTCCTCAGGTCGTAGGTTTTAGATCAGACTGTCCTTGTCCTAGTCTCTGGCTCAAAAACCTTCCCTGGAGACACGGGGGCTTTGAAGTCAGGGTTTTCCTCCCTTAGCCTTTCCGCAGCCAAGCGGCCAGGCCTGCAAGGCAGCAGGACAATGTTGATTAATTTTCGAGGTTCTCTCCTCTAGATCCGCCGTGTTTAGCCTGGGGGCTCGTGCTGCCCAGTTTTTGGGGTCACCTCGGAGAGGATGTGGCCAGGGACCACGCACGGGCGGTCTTGGGATAGAGGGATGCTATGCTAGTCCGAAGGGATTACACACGAGGGTGCCTCGCGAAGGCCAAGAGGCCCTAGACTAGGGTGATCCCGGGGGAGGCGCGGTAAGAGTTCCCCACTACCCGCATCACCAACGCAACTCGTCCCCTGGGGCCCCCACCTTTTGAGTCAGGCAGCGACCCCTTGACCCCAAACCGAGGGTTTAAAGGGTGAGGCCAGTACTGCGCACACCGCACTCCACCAAAAAGCTCCACCGCGCAGGCTTTAGGAAACGTCCACGGACCATGACACCGACCTTTCCAAGTTCTGTAGCGATGGGCAAGGGGCGAAACGGCAGGTGAAACATGTCACTGGAAGCCGCAGTCTCAAACCTGCATGCAGGCGGTTCAGGATATTGGTCGCCTGATGTTGACCTGGGGATGACAACGTCACTCGGCACACCCTGAACGATCAAGCAGCCTTCTCTAGGGACAGCACTGCTTGCTCCACACGGAGAGAGGCCTAAAAAAGGTGGCTTAACCAAAGCTCATCCCCTCACAACCCCAGTTGGCTAGCCGCGGTCAACGGGCATCTTCTCCTGCGGTCAGAAAACAAGTAAAAACAACGGATCCACTCTAATGACGACCACGACCGGACTCAACGTAGCATGCTGGAACATCCGAACCATGCTCGACACAGCAGACAGCGGACGCCCTGAAACGTCGCTCCGCCCTCATTGCCCATGAATTGCGCCCTCATTGCCCATGAACATCGACATCGCTGCGCTCAGCGAAGTACGCCTCCCGGACGAAGGCAGTCTCCAAGAACTTGGCGCTGGCTACACCCTCTACTGGTCAGGCAAGTCTGCATCAGAAAGACGGCTCTCAGGCGTGGGTTCATGCGCCTCCCACTGAGACACCAGCAACACGTCACCCTTCTCAGTGTGTACTCCCCAACCCTCCTGGCAGAGCCTGCAGAAAAGGACAAGATCTACACTGACCTCCGCAGCCTCCTACAGAGCACCCCTGCAGACGACAAAGTCATAATCCTTGGCGACTTCAACGCCAGAGTGGGCCAAGACTCTGAAGCCTGGAAAGGAGTCCTCGGCAAGCATGGCGTCGTGAACTGAAATGACAATGGCCGCCTACTGTTGGAGTTCTGTGCAGAGCAGCAGCTTGTCATCTCCAACACTACTTTCCAACAAAAGGACAGTCGAAAGACCACCTGGATGCATCCTCGCTCCAAACCCTGGCACCTTATCGACTATGTCCTAGTGCGTCAGAGGGACCACAGTGATGTCCTCTTCACCAGAGTGATGCCCAGCGCAGAGTGCCACACTGATCACCGCCTTGTCCGCTGCAAACTCAGGCTCCACTTCAAGCCCAAACCCAAGAAAGGGGGGCCCCCTAAGAAAAAGCTTGATGTTGCCAGCCTTCAGCGTGACGACGTAAAAACTGCCTTTCAGACAGATTTACAGCGCAGGCTCACAGACACAGCTGACCCAGCAGACTCCTCCACTGAAACACTCTGGGAACAGCTGAAAACTGCTATCGCAAAATCCTCTGCAGAAGTCTTGGGTTTCGCTAGAAAGAGGAACAAAGACTGGTTTGACGAAAACGACGTAGAGATCCAGGAATTCCTAGCACAAAAAAGAGCTGCCCATCAGGCCCACCTAGCCCAGCCTTCCTGCCCTGTGAAGAAGTCTGCCTTCCGCCTCGTCTGCAGCAGTCTCCAGCGCAAGCTCAGAGATCTTAAGAACGAGTGGTGGACCAGACTCGCACAGAGAACCCAGCTTTGCGCTGACAACGGTGACTACAGGGGCTTCTACGAAGCACTGAAAGCAGTGTATGGCCCCAGGCACCTGATACAAAGTCACCTGCGAAGCGCTGATGGACAGGAACTCCTCACAGATAATAACTCCATCTTGAACCGCTGGTCGGAATACTTTCAGGACCTCTTCAGCGCTGAGCGCACTGTTCAAGAAGCAGTCATCCTCCAAATCCCACACCTCCCAGTAAAGGTTGAATTGGACGAACCGCCCACTGCTGAAGAGACCCTCACAGCCATCCACCAGCTCAAGAGTGGCAAAGCAGCAGGCATTGACGGTATCCCACCAGAGATCTGGAAACATGGAGGCCCAGCACTGCACAACAAGCTCCATGACCTCTTTCTCTGCTGCTGGGAGGAAGGAACACTACTAAAAGATCTCCGCGATGCAGTCGTCATCACCCTGTACAAGAACAAAGGAGAGAAGTCCGCCTGCTCCAACTACCGTGGAATTACCCTGCTGTCCATTGCCGGGAAAATTCTTGCAAGGCTGCTCCTGAATCGGCTGGTACCTGCCATTGCAGAAGACCACCTTCCAGAGGGCCAGTGTGGCTTCAGAGCCAATAGGAGCACCACCGATATGGTCTATGTGCTGAGACAGCTTCAGGAGAAGAGCCGTGAGCAGAACAAAGGGTTGTACTTAACGTTTGTCGACCTAACAAAAGCGTTCGACACTGTGAGCAGGCAATGCATGTGGCAGATCCTGGAGCGACTTGGCTGTCCCCCAAAGTTCCTCAGCATGATCGTCCAGGTACACGAGGACCAACAAGGCCAGGTCAGACTCAACAGTGACCTCTCAGAACCATTCCCCATTCTCAACGGTGTGAAGCAGGGCTGTGTGCTGGCACCGACCCTCTTCACCATCATTTTTAGCATGATGTTGAAGCAGGCCACAGTGGACCTCGACGATGACAATGCAGTGAACATCAGGTATCGTCTCGATGGCAGCCTGTTCAACCTCAGACGACTGCAGGCCCACACCAAAACCCTAGACCAACTGATTCGTGAGCTGCTCTTTGCTGACAACGCTACCGTCGTTGCACACACACAGAGAGCCCTGCAGCGCATTACATCCTGCTTTGCAGACGCTGCCCAGCTCTTTGGACTCGAGGTCAGTCTGATAAAGACAGAGGTCCTCCATCAGCCGGCACCCACGGTAGAGCATCGCCCTCCCCACATCACCATCGGCGAGTCTGAACTGAAGTCAGTGCACCAGTTCACCTACCTTGGCTGCATCATCACGTCAAGACGCCAAGCTGGACAAGGAGCTGGACAGCAGGCTGGCAAAAGCAAACAGCGCTTTCGGGCGTCTATACAAGCGGGTGTGGCACAATCAACAGTTGAAAACAGGCACCAAGATCAGCGTGTACAGAGCTGTCGTCCTCACCACCCTGCTGTATGGTTCCGAGTCCTGGGCCCTCTACCGCAGCCAACTACGACTCCTCGAACGCTTCCACCAGCGCTGCCTGCGTACAATCCTTTACATTCACTGGAGTGACTATGTCACAAACGTCGAGGTCCTTGAACAGGCAGAAACTGTGAGCATCGAGGCTTTGCTGCTGCGGACACAGCTCCGCTGGGCTGGGCACGTCTCCATGATGTAGAATCATCGCCTACCCAAGATCACCCTGTTCGGTGAGCTCGCCACTGGACACAGAGACAGAGGGGCACCAAAGAAGAGATACAAAGACTGTCTCAAGAAGTCACTTAGTGCCTGCCAAATCGACCACCGCCAATGGTCTTCACTTGCTGCGGACCGTGACACCTGGCTCTCCACCATTTACAAGGCAGCTGTCTCCTTTGAGGACTCTCGCAGAGCTAGCCTTAAAGACAAGCGTCTCAGGAGAAAAAAAAGAGATGCCGCAATTCAGAACCATGGCCAGACCTCCCTCTGCAGCCACTGCGGTCGAACCTGCCTGTCCCGGATCGGCCTCCGCAGTCACGAGCATGCCTGCAGAAACCGTGGACAACCCCTATAGAATCTTCGTTCGCAAAGTCAAGCCAAGAGATTTACCCGAAGTATTAATAACTTGTGTTGCGCCTTTCTAAGCGTGTTTCCTTTTCATTTGGGATCCTTTGCATTTTACACGCTTGGCAGTCTAGGGTAGGCTAAGATCATGATGAGGGAGGTAAAGAGGGGTGGGTGGGTGATGGGGGGGGGGAAGGGGTTAAGATGACCGTCACATCGGGCCTCGATCATTTTCAGTCACGTCCTCATACCATGGCTTGGCCTGCCACGGATCAGCTTATCGTGGTGTTTAATTTTGCCAGCTACGTCCAGCGGACATCTCCGCATAATAATTTGACAATGTGGCCGCCCCCTCTTACCACAGTTACAACTGCACTATACGTGATGATTTAAACAATCCAGACAAAAAAGGTGACTGCCAAGCGTGTAAAATGCAAATAAGTACCCAAAGGAGAAAGAAACACGCTTAGCAAAGATGGTTACAGTACAATTTATTTTTATATTTCGGGTAAATACCCTTTGTCAAAATAGACAAACAAACAGAGAGATCAGTCGCTACTTATCTTCATTAGCAGAAGGAAATGTGACAACTCATTGCCACATTCCTTCTGCGAATGAAGATAAGTAGCGACTGATCTGTTTGTTTGTCTAAAATACTGTGATGATTTAAAGTGAATCGGGTGTTATTCACTGAACCGTAGTGACCCCGGCTCTAAAACTGCATTTAGAGAGGGGGATAATGTAGTCATTAGTAATTTACCCATTTAGCTCCATAGTACTACAGCGTGAGATGAACTGACCATGATAATTCAAGGGTAGTGCCAGAGGAGCTTGGCGCCTGAAGGCGCCAAGCTCGTCTGGCACTACCTTGAATTATCATGGTCGATCCATCTCCTGCAACAGGCATATATTCATATCCTTAAGCAGCACCACCAAAATTTCGAAAATTCGGCCTTGGTGTTAAATGGGTTAATCAGGATGATTCAGTGTTGTCACAGTAATTATGGTATTGTCACGACCCCCGCTTCCGGGGTGCGAACTATGAGCGCTACCACTCGAGAACAACAACCCACACTAAAACAAACACCAGAGGAACAATTACGACAACAATTATTACATATAAAACAAAAATAATCCAAAATATTTTCACTCAATCCTAACCCCACACTCACGCATCGCATTCACACGCACATCCACACTCATCGGCATGAATATCCAACATACATATTACAAAATAACAAATATTATAACGACACAAATATCCTTAATAAAACACAAATGAAAATTGAACAAACTTAATATAATTTACAAGTTACTGGTCCTCCTCGACGCAAGCACAAAAGTCAAGCTCTGCTCAGCTTAACGCTCTTGCTTCCGCGATAAGGTCCTTCATAGCACATGGCTCCTTTTGAATAATACAATATTTCAGAATATGTCTGTAAAGACAAAGTTTCTCACATAATATTGTCACCACAAGGAAATGAAATTAGGCTCACAACGTTCTTTTACGAGTTTACAAATGGACAAAACTTTACTTAAAGTAAATTAGCAAATACTAAATGGGACGACCCGACCTGGCTAAACACGGGGCGTGCCGCGAGGCTCGCAACAGCGCCCAGGTACGACGTCATAGTCCCGCAAGGGGGAGTGATAAGCTAGCCTTCACTCTCACAACGAACCACCCAGGCCTTCCGCGCATTAACGGAGGCGGGCTAACCCACTCAGATCTTTAGACTTTTGGTTTTGGATCTTCGGATGCACAAGGGTGCAAAAATACACATATGAAAAACTAACAAAAGAAGAAAGGTAATCACATCACCCTTCCCGCAATTTTAATTGCCGTCTTTTATATTCCTTCACCTCTCTCCCACAACAATAATAAATTCAAACTCAACGAAATGCATATTTACACGTCACCATATGACTCGCTTCCAAATTTACTCTCCTACGTGAGTGGCTACCAAATAAATGAAATTTCTACATTCTTACACTTGCCCCCCAATACTCACTAACTAAACTAATAATAATAACAGAACAAGCAAACACAAACAAACCCTCCGAGTATATGGCCACTAAATAATTGTTGCGTATACTCACTGTCATCCATGAAGACGCCCCGGCTGGGACGAAGACAAAGACAAGACAAGCCAGGGGTTCAGTCAACGCAGCTTTTCCTCTTTCCTTTCCAGGGCACCGGCTCTGGGGCGACCAGAGCCGTATTGTGGGACTGCTACAGAGGAACGACACAACCGCTTGGGGGCTTCAGCAAATGGAGAACCACGCCTGAAAGTCCTCCCTCGGAGACTGATGTTTCGTTCACTGTTGGAAAGCAATTGACTCTTGTTCGCTGTTGGAAAGTGAATGACTAACAATTTGGATATCGTAAGGTTTAGCAAAAAACTAGCGCTCAGAAAAAAAGTGCGGTGTCAGTTCACGTGAATCCCCCGATCGCGCAGACTGAGCAATCACGTGCGTCACACGCTGTCCTTCGACTCTCGCACGGCAGCAACTCCTCGTGTAAAGGCCAAACAACTCACCTATGCTATCGTTTAACCCGGTAACTAACTAGCCTCTGTCACCCCTCTAAATTTAACTCCCCTATAAAAATAGGGGAAAAAAACCCCGTGTCGTGACACTTATATTGAGCAACATTTTGCTTGATATTATTAATATTATATTGAGCAACATTTTGCTTGATATAGTGCGATAACAGGCAGATGTGATTACGAGAACCAAAATGTCCGAGTCAAAGACGAGGACACTTGATTGGAGTCAAGTAATCACATCTGCCTGTTTATCGGCACTATATGTAACAAAATTGTTGCTCAGTATAATTTATGTACCCATTCCAAAACAAAACTATGCCTCGCGTCATTCGTTTTGCTGATGATTGCGGTGTTCAGACAAAACACATGAATGACAGACGACTGCCCATCGCTGTCGACTCAGTGCGTAGATTTCGATTGTCTAGGAAGGCATCAGTGCATTGTATAACCGTGTGTGTTGCTGAGTTAAGTGGTAAAAGAGCAAGACCGGTCCCACCCAGGTATGCATCCGGTCACTCTGGTCCCGACCCCTCAAAAAGTCCGAGCAGAAGAATGTGAAGCACTCGGGGGCGTTTCGATCGGTATTCGTAGTTAGTAACTACAGGCTCCGATTTACTCATCAGGGAACCGGCCTACAATTCTCAGTCCATTTCTTGGTGTCTTCCTCCCAGTGTGTCGCATTTAAATCCTTACATAAGGACCTGTTATCCGTGTAGTCCATGCATGTAACTGTAGTCCTGACGCGGCATAATTGATGTCCAGTATGGTCGCTTTCAAACCCTTGCAGTATTCCTGACGCGGTGTTATAGATGTCTGGTATGAACGCTTTCAAATCCTTGCAGTATTCCTGATGCGGTGTTATTGATTGCTTCAAATCCTTGCAGGGTCCAGTCTTGTGTCGGGATCCGATTCAGTGTATCGCTGCGTCTTCTGTTCCCTAGGCGCTTGGGCCTGTCCGTTCCAAGGTCATTTCCTGCTGCTCAGCGGGGCTTAGCCGCGATAAGACACAAGGAACCGTTGGGCGGAGTTTGCGTGTATCGACGTTGGAGTCATATTCTTTGTTTATTAATCCGTCCGTATTGACGGATCAATCCCAGACTGAGTGTCGTTGTTGTTGTTGTTGATCCTCCGTGTTTTCGTGTTTGTAGACGATGCCGGTTGTTTGTGTGGCTGTGTTGCCTTCCATACGACAGACTAGTGTTTCTAGTATTGTCCTCTGTGTAGGTGGTACGCAGTGTTGCCGTGGTGCATATCTCACAGCTGATGATTTAAAATCAGCTTATTGTTGTAGCTGTCGTTTCGTTGATTGCTGTTGTTGCCGTTGGCTTGTTGGGCCGCCTGAATTGTATACCGTTTTGGTGGTAGGTGCCGGGTTTTGTCGTTGTAGAAGGGCCTTCAATTCTTCGAGTGCTTCACAGAATAGTTGGCCTCGCTTGTTGCGAGCGTTCCAGTCCTCCTTTCACTTTTGTACGCTTTAGAACGAGTTCTTTGTGACCAGTGTTGCCTGGTGTTGTAGATTAAAGTTGGTGCTGCGTAGTTTTGTGGTCGGTGTGAAGCAGACAATGTCCGTTTCCTCTATTCCTTAGTCCGTATTGTAGACAAAGTGGCTTGCCTTTCTTCATGGCGGGAGGTAAGTCTTTTAGCAAACAGTATGACGTCATAGCGTGTAGCGATTCATGACAGATGTCTCTTCAGTAGAGGGTTATGCCGTGGGGGGCTGCAGGGCCGATTGTTGGCCTCAGTTGAGTAGCTGGCTCACACGTGTCTTGTTAAAGCAGCAGAAAAATAGGATCGCAGTGTAGTTTGTAGCTTGTCGATCGTGTGGTGTTAAATTTTCCACCTGAATTTCCAGCCTTGTGGGGGACGTGTTACTTGGTGGTTTTCGTTCCATCCACCTATTCTCAGGTGTGGGGAGTGCGTTCCAACCACAATATTATAGGTGTGGGAGTGGGTCTCAACCACCCTATTATAGGTGTGGGAGTGGGTCTCAACCACCCTATTATAGGTGCGGGAGTCGGTCTCAACCACCCTATTATAGGTGTGGGAGTGGGTCTCAACCACCCTATTATAGGTGTGAGAGAATGGTCGAAGAGCTTCTTCTTGCTTGTGGTTTTCTTGGTTGTATTCGTTCCATCCACCCTTTATCAGGCGTGGGGAATGGGTCTCAACCACCCTGTTTCAGGTGTGGGAAACCATCGATGACTTTCTTCTTCCTTGTAGTTCTCCCTTGACATAGATGTCTTGGGTCTTAATCGCCGTTTCTGGCGGAGTTAGGGCTGGCAGCTGTTGTTTCCTTCGTCGTCTCGCTTCGAATGAGGCTTTGCTGGGTGTGAGGGCAGAGCGGCTTAGTGCAGCGCGCGTGCCGATGACGTATGGTCGAATCTCATTGGTCGGCTGTCGCGGTCGGACTGATCGCCCGCTGTCCGTGTGAGATAGCGTCTTGTGACCTTGGTTGCAGGTGGAGTCTATCTTCTATGTCGGCCGGTCCATTTTTGTGGTATACTATATCTCTGTTAGCCGTATAGACGTGGGGATGAGAGGTAGTTGTCTGTTGATGGTGTATATCTGGATGCTTAGAGTAAACATCTGTCATGACACGTCCGTCTTCCGTAAGTGTTTGCTAGAAAGTGAGCTAGCTGGATTGCTCTTCTACCGGCACTGATATGAGCTATCTCCTCTTATTTAAGAGGCGCTCTCTGCTTCGTTGAATCAGTGTTCCGATCCCCTCAGGACGGTGAGCCTGAGGTTGGGGTTGTGTGCATTGAAACGTGGCCACTCTAAACGGTGGGCGCGTGGCCGGGGCCGATAGCGGTGGCGTCATCCTGATTGCATCATCACTCTGGCCGCGAACCGCTGTATTACGCTTAGTCCCTTCGTGTGTTTTGTCGATTCAATCTTGATGGTCCAGTGGAGCAATGAAGATGCGATATTTTTCCTGTTCGCACAGTCCGAGTGAAAGGAGAATGAAGTGGGCATAATATGCCAGGGTTTGAAAGCGAGGCGTAGGTGAAACCAAAAGTGACCGGTTTTGCACATTGCTGAGTATAGCAAACGACCCTAAAAAAAAAATCGGGTGGCTATTCACGGGTCCTAGTCAGGTCGGTGCTACGCACCTTCAGATCAGTGGTAAAAGAGCAAGACCGGTCCCACCCAGGTATGCATCCGGTCACTCTGGTCCCGACGCCTCAAAAAGTCCGAGCAGAAGAATGTGAAGCACTCGGGGGCGTTTCGATCGGTATTCGTAGTTAGTAACTACAGGCTCCGATTTACTCATCAGGGAACCGGCCTACAATTCTCAGTCCATTTCTTGGTGTCTTCCTCCCAGTGTGTCGCATTTAAATCCTTACATAAGGACCTGTTATCCGTGTAGTCCATGCATGTAACTGTAGTCCTGACGCGGCATAATTGATGTCCAGTATGGTCGCTTTCAAACCCTTGCAGTATTCCTGACGCGGTGTTATAGATGTCTGGTATGAACGCTTTCAAATCCTTGCAGTATTCCTGATGCGGTGTTATTGATTGCTTCAAATCCTTGCAGGGTCCAGTCTTGTGTCGGGATCCGATTCAGTGTATCGCTGCGTCTTCTGTTCCCTAGGCGCTTGGGCCTGTCCGTTCCAAGGTCATTTCCTGCTGCTCAGCGGGGCTTAGCCGCGATAAGACACAATGAACCGTTGGGCGGAGTTTGCGTGTATCGACGTAGGAGTCATATTCTTTGTTTATTAATCCGTCCGTATTGACGGATCAATCCCAGACTGAGTGTCGTTGTTGTTGTTGTTGATCCTCCGTGTTTTCGTGTTTGTAGACGATGCCGGTTGTTTGTGTGGCTGTGTTGCCTTCCATACGACAGACTAGTGTTTCTAGTATTGTCCTCTGTGTAGGTGGTACGCAGTGTTGCCGTGGTGCATATCTCACAGCTGATGATTTAAAATCAGCTTATTGTTGTAGCTGTCGTTTCGTTGATTGCTGTTGTTGCCGTTGGCTTGTTGGGCCGCCTGAATTGTATACCGTTTTGGTGGTAGGTGCCGGGTTTTGTCGTTGTAGAAGGGCCTTCAATTCTTCGAGTTCTTCACAGAATAGTTGGCCTCGCTTGTCGCTTCTACTTGTAACTAGATCACGCATAATTGCGGAAAATGCCAGCAGGTTTGTTTATTTTGTTCTTTTCTCAGGTTGTCGATCGCCAGCTGCCATCTCGTCAATTTCACTTGTCAGTTCAGCCCGACTCGCGCGTTTCCTGGCGTCTTTTCTCCGTTCGTGTGTGTGTATAGGATATACATTTAGAGCATTCATACACACTAAGAAGTATGCCATTACTACTACACATAAGCAGCGCGTTAATGTTGCAGTGTGAGCATATTTCGCGTTTTCGTTTTGAAAATCCAAGTATCAGCAAGATCCAGTCTTCTTGGTGCGCAAGGGATTTTGGAAAGGAAAGTATACCTAGCAAGCTCATGAATATTAATTTGCTTGTTATACAATATATCAATACATGTGTCAAAGAAGGGAAAACTTTATGGAGTGGGTATATATATATATATATATATATATATATATATATATATATATATATATATATATATATAATATATATATATATATATATAATTTTTCATTAAATTCTGGGAATGCTCTTGCTACGCTAATGCCATGATATTCCAGGCTGGTAAGCTTGCATTGTGTCATCAGGACATCAGCTGCCCTTTTTGTGACCGCATCGCCTACTAGTTCTAGAAAGGAGAGGGTTAGTGGGAGAGAAGGAATGACAGACCTATCATTTTAAGCCTTCCACTGAACACTTACTACATAAGGTAGTAGGGACTACCCCCAGGCGAACCGCAACCCGCTGGAGAATATCCAGTCCTCCCCCCGAGAGGGGAGGCTAGTGCATGAATATTCCCAAACAGATCTTGGACCTGCTGGATAGATTTAAGTTTTTGCCGCCTACAACCGGTTTCGCTCCAAGGGGGAGCTCATCAGGTAGGCATACGGCGTAACCTGAAATTGCAAACACAACGCATGTACGAGAAGCTGCCTCCAGAATTTGACTGGTAGCACCGCCAGTACAGCGTGTAAATGCATCCCGAAAACGTTATGAGGTGTTGCAGTGGAAGAAGACAGACTAATTTTGAAAAGGCAACACCTAGGCAATTTTGTGGTGCAATTATTCTTTACTTTTAACAAAGGCGTCGCCCAAAGCCAAAAAATGCACTCGATCAGAATAGCTCAAGGGACGTAATTTTTCATTAAATTCTGAGAATGCTCTTGCTACGCTAATGCCATGGAATTCCAGGCTGGTAAGCTTGCATCGTGTCATCAGGACATCAGCTGCCCTTTTTGTGACTGCATCGCCTACTAGTTCTAGAAAGGAGAGGGTTAGTGGGAGAGAAGGAATGACAGACCTATCATTTTAAGCCTTCCACTGAACACCTACTACATAAGGTAGTAGGGACTACCCCCAGGCGAACCGCAACCCGCTGGAGAATATCCAGTCCTCCCCCCGAGAGGGGAGGCTAGTGCATGAATATTCCCAAACAGATCTTGGACCTGCTGGATAGATTTAAGTTTTTGCCGCCTACAACCGGTTTCGCTCCAAGGGGGAAAAAAAAATTACGTCCCTTGAGCTATTCTGATCGAGTGCATTTTTTTTGGCTTTGGGCGACGCCTTTGTTAAAAGTAAAGAACATATATATATATATATATATATATATATATATATATATATATAGATATATATATAGATATATATATATATATATATATATATATATATATATATATATATATATAGATATATATATAGATATATATATATATATATATATATATATATATATATATATATATATATATATATATATATATATATATATATATATATATATATATATATATATATATATATATAGATACATACATACATACATACACACACACACACACACACACACACACACACACACACACACACACACACACACAGATCGAATGCAAGTGTGTGCGTATGTGTGAGTGATTGAACTGCTGCCCCTGAACAGATACGGCATGTATGCCTGACCTGAACGGATTGTCTCCGTGTCTGTAAGTTCTTGATTTATTTACCGTTGTAGTTATATTTCGCATGGTGCGAATGAGAGTCAGATGGTCGATTATGCAGGCCTGAATGAGTGTCCTTTCCTCCATGCCCACAACAAGCCTGACAGTATGCAAGCATCACGCAAAACGACAACTCTGTGTGTGAGTGTGTGAGTGTGTGAGTGTGTGTGTGTGTGTGTGTGTGTGTGTGTGTGTGTGTGTGTGTGTGTGTGTGTGTGTGTGTGTGTGTGTGTGTGTGTGTGTGTGTGTGATTTTCTGCACGCACCCTTGTAGGCCTCCGTGAGGTCAGAGTAACCAGTACACCCCCTCAGACCTTCGGGGTACAATGGTTATTTTGCCCTCCCTCAGGACTACATGGGTCCGTGTAGCAAACCCTACTACCAATAATTTATTTTTCTACAGATTATGAGCAGCACACCCTGTCAGCCATGAATCTGTATTGTTTGTTCTTGTAGAAAATAGTTTTTGTGTTGCACATGTGGATGAAAACCATTTTACGAAACTGATTATCCAGTTTGTTCTAGTTTTATTCCCCCCCCCCCCTTTCGTATTTCTTTGCATTTTACACGCTTTCCATTTTTGTCCTGAAGCAGTCACCTCATTGAACTGGGTCGATTGTATTTGCGCAATATGGGTGGCGGCTTCTGATGAATTCTCATCTGTTGTAAGAGATAGACTCCGGATGCACCATGTTTGTTCAAGGGTTTCACCAGATTAGCTTGGCGCCCTATAGGTGCCAAGCTAATCTGGTGC
The DNA here is from genome assembly GCA_036245525.1 of Semisulcospira habei. NCBI lineage: Eukaryota > Metazoa > Mollusca > Gastropoda > Semisulcospiridae > Semisulcospira > Semisulcospira habei. The sequence goes on from BTPG01000007.1 coordinate 144,554,217, forward strand.
AACCCTTGAACTAGCATGGTACACCCATTTCCTGCTTTAGCTTGTCAAGTTGAGCCAAGATGAACAGTATCTAAAACTGAATAAGCGCGGTCTCATATTTTACCACGTCAGATTAAAATTTGTACAGGTTTACTTTCCACTGGTTTCGCATGTTGTCCTTGTACTGATTCACACATTGTGTTGGTTTTATAACTTGTCGTTGTGCTGGTTTCACACTTTGTAATGGTTTCATATCTTGTCCTTGTACTGGTTTCGTACCTTTCCTTGTTTCATATCTTGTCTTTGTACTGGTTTCATAACGTGTCCTTGTACTGGTTTCATACATTGTCCTTCTACTGGTTGCATACCTTGTCCTCATTTGTCCTGGTTTTATACTTTAATTGTCATTGTACTGGTTTCATGTCTGATTTGTCTTTGTACTGGTTTACTCATGCCTGATTTGTCCTTGTACTGGTTTCATACGTGTCCTTGTACGGGTTTCATGCCTTGCCCTTGTACTGGTTTCATACTTTAATTGTCCTTGCACTGGTTTCGTACCAAACTTGTCCTTGTACTGGTTTCATATCGTGTCCTTGTAATGTTTTCATAATCTGTGTCCGTTCTACTGACTTCATACTTTTTTCTTGTACAGGTTTCACCCCTTGTCCATCAGCCAGCATGTGCGATTAATCCTCTTAACCCCAAGCTCCATTTCCCAAATTTTGGAGTTGTCACCTGACAACTATGTACCAGTTTCAAGAGATGGATGGACCGTGATAATTCAAGGGTAGTGCCAGATTAGCTTGGCGCCTTCAGGCGCCAAGCTAATCTGGCACTACCCTTGAATTATCACGGTCCATCCATCTCCTGCAGTAGAGTCGGGGCTAAATGGGTTAAGGATACCATCGTAAAGGTCAGTCTGGCGTGTTAACACATTCAAGACAAGACAGGTTTAAACGTAGCTTACAACAAGGTCGGAAAAACTGCATCATAATTCTAATACTGGAAAAACAACGGTTTACAGAAGTCCCAACTTCTCGCTCTCTTTCTCCCCAATGCACAAAAAGCCATTGGGCTGACAACGGCCGCCGTTGGCTCGATGACCTTTTGCGCATTGGGTCTCTATGTAAAGTAGTAGAAAATAAACAGTGCGCAGGGGCGGATCTGGAGGGGGGATCCCAGGGGTTCCGGAATCCCCCCTCCAGACCCAAAAATTCTTTAAAATGCTGTAACAAATCCCTTTTTGGGATGTTTGAAAATCTCTCTCTCTCTCTCGTACTCAGGTAGTAAATTCTGCTGAGGGCCGGAGACCAGGACCTGACCATCCCACTCAGAATTCAGACGGTACTATTCGTAAAACCTCAGTGACTTTTCCTGTTTGGGAGACAGCCCACAATACTCTGTTCTCACCTCCCCAAAACAGTAACAATACACATGACATTGATCCCTCAGCCTCTGGTGGACGTCAAGCTACTGAAGCTGTTGGCATCCAGTCTTACGACGAACAGAGTGCGCCGCCTGCCAATGAACTCACAGGTGCCAAACAGGGCGGGTCGGGTGCTGCTTTTGCCTCCAACTTCCCTTTCTCCCAGCCGCTCCTTTACCACCGTGTGGAAGCTGGACCGGACCCCTTCGCTTCGTGTTTTCCCGGCAACTGCGTACGCCCTTCTGCCGGCTTCTGGCCGCAGGTCACACCACACGGACTACCCGTGCCACCGTTATCTGCATTCCACCCTACTTTTTCACCGTACCCAGTATCTTATCCGCAGTGGCTGGTCCCGTACCACTCATGCGGCTTGCGGCCCCAAGTCATCTAGTGATTGGATTATGCCAGGGACAACTGGGTACTGAGTGTTTTTTTTTTTTTTTTTTTAAATATGTATTCATAGTGACATGTGAACTAGTTTAACAGGACACAAAGTGTGAGGCTTGTTGTTATCTATTTGGATTCTACTGCCATATTTAGCCGATTGATGCTGATTTTGTTGCGATAGACAGATATTTGGACTGAAATTACCGTGCCGAGCATTTTGGCTACGTTAATCTCATTTTGCTTCTGACGCAGACGTTGTCTGTGATATGACTATGTATTTGCAAATGAGCAGCTTTCTGAATGAGTCAGAAATGTTTCTAGACTAAGTGTGACATTAAGCGGCTATTTTGAGAAGCTGCGTGAAAAGGGACACACGGATTTGTTTCATTGTCATATCCACTGTGCCTGACGGTGACTGAATCTGCACTTTGGAATGTGAAACTAGTAAATTTTGGTTTTTAGTCATGTGTGGACTGAATAGCGCCGGTTATAACTTGAATGTACTCATTTGAGGCCGGAGCGTGACTGTATAGTGAAAGTTTTCGTGAACTCTTAGTTATCTAAATTGTTTTTCTTCTTCTGTACAAAGATCAGTCGTACAGACGTATAAGAAAAAGGATAACTATTGACTATTGACTTTATAAAAAGGTCTTTTGTAGTCGTGTGTACACTAATGTCTATATACAACGAACAATATGGCGAATGGATCCACTGGCTCAGCCACTCAAGGACTGAACGTCGGACATTTAATATATCTGAAAGTACATGATGTCTCCCTGTTTCTGAACCAGCCGTCACATTTCCACCTCTTTGGTCTCACTGAATCTCGTCTGGATTCTCGAATCACTGACGCATGTGTCAGTATTCCGAATTTTTCTCTTATTCGACGTGATGCAACTTCTCCTGGTCATACTGGGCTAGCTGTTTATGTGCACAGCACTGTTCAGCACAGGGTACGCAGACGTCTTGATCTTGAGACAAAGGAGGTGGAATGTGTGTGGTTAGATGTCAAGCTTCCTAACACGTCGCCACTACTAGTTGGCTTTGTGTATAGGAATCCAGCATCCACTGCCGAGTGGTATGACGACTTTGTACAGGTGATGGATAAAGTGAATGACACAGGCAGGGATGTACTCATTCTTGGTGAAATAAGCAATCCAGACCAAAAAGGTGACTGCCAAGCGTGTAATATGCAAAGAAGTACCCAACGGAGAAAGAAACACGCTTAGAAAAGACGGGTACAGCACAATTTATTAATATTTCGGGTAAATACCCTTTGTCAAAATAGACAAACAAACAAACAGAGAGATTAGCCGCTACTTATCTTCATTGGCAGAAGGAATGTGGCGACTGAAAACTGTTTGTTTGTTTGTCAATTTTGACAAAGGGTATTTACCCGAAATATTAATAAATTGTGCTGTACCCGTCTTTTCTAAGCGTGTTTCTTTCTCCGTTGGGTACTTCTTTTCATTCTTGGTGATTTTAACATTGACATCTCAAAACCCCATTCGATGTGGCAATGTGCAACAATGCTGTTTGGACTAAAACAGATGATTACCACTGCAACCAGAGTAACCCACTCTTCGTGTACTTTGATTGACCACATCTATACTAACAGCCCTCAAGCTATCATTGAAACTGATGTCCCTTCACTAGCTGTCAGTGACCACTTTCCCATCCCCTGGACATGGTCATGTTATGTTCCTAAACAGAGCCGAACCCAACATTTACACATTACTTATAGATGTTTTAGAAAACTAAATAGAGATAGTTTCCTTCATGACCTCACTTTTTTGCCGTTCCATGAAGTTTACAATCACAATGACCCTGATGTAGCGCTCTTACTGTGGCTTGAGCTGTTCCTCGGAGCGCTAAATAAGCATGTCCCTTTAAAAAGGAAACGAGTCCGGTGACGTGAGCCCCCCCCACCTGGATTACGGAGGAGATTAAACAAACAATGGAAACCAGAAATCGAGCCAAGCGGGACAAAGATTTTATTGAGTTTAAAATGTTACGTAACAGAGTCAAATACCTTATTCGGGAGGCACAAAAAGCACTGGTAGAGAAAACCATACGTGGCGGGAATCCGTCTTCAATATGGAAAGTTTTAAACTTACTAACTAACAATAGTAAAAATCGTTCTGCAAATTCGACTGCCAACCTTACAGCCAATGCATTTAACGACCACTTCATTTTAGCCCCGAAATCTTTACTACATGCTGAAGGCTTGGATCAGGTGGAACATGTCGCATCGCAGAAGCTTACTGACTTTTGTAAGCAAAGACTGTCCGCGGGCGATGCTTTTAATATCCCTTGCATCGCTGTACATGAAGTGGGCAGACTTATCTCTAGTCTCAAGAACAAAAAGTCAGCTGGCATTGATGGTATCAATGGTTTTATCCTCGAACTTTCTCTTCCATACATTGTGGAAAGCTTAACCTATATTTACAACCTATGTATTCAAAATAATATTTTTCCGGCGGCTTTCAAAAAATCTAAAGTGGTACCTATACCTAAAACAAAAGACACATCTGATCCAAATAATTTTCGGCCTATATCCATATTATCTATTCTATCGAAGCCTATTGAGAAGCATGTACTTAAACATCTTCTCGAATTCCTGGAAGAAAAGTCTCTCCTGAATAAATATCAATCTGGTTTTCGCCCTAAACATTCGTGTCACACTGCCTTGGTTCATATGATTGACACTTGGCTGCTCAACATCAACAGAAACAAAATGTCTGGTGCTGTCTTTCTAGACCTAAAAAAAGCGTTCGACCTTATAAACCACGAAATTTTATTAGAGAAACTAGACTGCTACTTTAACAATAACAGCCCAGGGACTCTCTCATTCTTTCGTTCATATATCATAGGGAGACTTCAAACTGTGTACATCAATGCTACCTTCTCTTCTGAAAAGCGTGTTGAGTATGGCGTGCCCCAGGGATCCATACTAGGACCGTTACTTTTATGTTTGTTTATAAATGATCTTCCACTTCATATTTCCAATCCAAATACCGAATGTGACATGTTTGCCGATGATTCAACTCTTCACGCTGGAGGGAAAACTGTACCTGAAATATCAAGCAATCTTCAGCTTAGTCTTCAGGAGGTCTCAATGTGGTGCAAAAATAATCAAATGCTTGTAAATCCATCCAAAACGAAAAGCATGCTAATCACAACACGCCAAAAGCATCAGTTCCGCCCCCATTCACTTAACCTCTCTTTTGATTCAGTTCCCATTGAGCAAGTCAAGGAATATCGCCTCCTCGGGGTAATTGTTGATGACCAACTGTGCTGGTTGCCCCATCTAACACTAGGGAAAACATTATCAAAGAAGCTATTTTTACTGTCAAGATTAAAATCTATCATTGATACGAAGACACGAAAGCTATTTTTCAACTCCTACATTAAACCTCACATTGACTACGCATCTACTATTTGGGACGGCTGTAGTAAGGCTAACCTTAAGCGGATTAATTCTCTATACCATGCGCAGTTAAACTGATCCTCCCAATCCCCTCTCTAACTTTGGAGGAAAAGCTTCAGGCAACAGGGCTCCTTCCTTTACATCAACACCTTACGTTTAATAAGTGCGTACTTATGCACACACACACACACACACACACACACACACACACACACACACACACACACACACACACACACACACACACACACACACACACACACACACACACACACACACACACACACACACACAGAGCCTTGCAGCGCATTACGTCCTGCTTCGCAGATGCCGCCCAGCTCTTTGGACTTGAGGTCAGTCTGAAAAAGACAGAGGTCCTTCATCAGCCGGCACCCAAGGAAGAGCATCGCCCTCCCCACATCACCATCGGCGAGTCCGAACTGAAGTCTGTACACCAGTTTACCTACCTTGGCTGCATCATCACGTCATACGCCAAGCTGGACAAGGAGCTGGACAACAGGCTGGCAAAAGCGAACAGTGCTTTCGGGCGACTATTCAAGCGGGTGTGGCACAATCAACAGCTGAAAAAAGGCATCAAGATCACCAAGATCAGTGTTCGTCCTCACCACCCTGCTGTACGGTTCCGAGTCCTGGGCCCTCTACCGCAGCCAACTATGACTCCTCGAACGCTTTCACCAGCGCTGCCTGCGTACCATCCTCAGCATTCACTGGAGTGACTATGTCACCAACGTCGAGGTCCTTGAACAGGCGGAAACTGTGAGCATCGAGGCTTTGCTGCTGCGAACACAGCTTCGCTGGGCGGGGCACGTCTCCAGGATGGAGGATCATCGCCTACCCAAGATCACTCTGTTCGGCGAGCTCGCCACTGGACACCGAGACAGAGGGGCACCAAAGAAGAGATACAAAGACGGTCTCAAGAAGTCACTTAGTGCCTGCCAAATCGACCACCGCCAGTGGTCTTCGCTTGCTGCGGACCGTGACACCTGGCGCTCCACCATTCACAAGGCAGCCGTCTCCTTTGAGGACTCTCGCAGAGCTAACCTTAAGGACAAGCGGCTCAGAAGAAAAACAGAGTTGTCGTAACTCAGAACCCTGACCAGACCTTCCCCTGCAGCCACTGCGGTCGAACCTGCCTGTCCCGGATTGGCCTCCGCAGTCACAAAAATGCCTGCAGACGACGTGGGCAAGCCCTATAGAATCTTCGTTCGCGAAGTCAAGCCAGTCACTTATGCACAAAGCACTGAACGGGAAAGCCCCCCTCTACCTGGCTAAGCTTTTCACTGAGAGCGAAAGGGTTTACAGCACTTTGAGGAACAGTCTCGTCATTGAACGGCCCCGAATTGATTTGTTTAAATGCAGCCTTTCTTACGCGGGTGCCTATTTATGGAACTCACTTCGTCCACATATACAGCAAACGAGACATCTTCCATTGTTTAGGACGAAAGCTTTTAAATACATCTCTGAGCAAACTTGAAAGAAACGTAGATAATATGTCCAAAAGAGTCATGTCAATGATTTCCTGTGGTCCTCCGTTTTGCACTTGTTAGCTTTTACATAATATCTCTCTTTATCGTGGTGTTTTGGCTGCTCACTAAATTCCTACTCATGAGTAGCTGTATCATAAGTGTGCAGTCGCTTTCTATAAACACACTTTACATCGCACCCCCCCGCCCCCCCCACAAGACCCTGTCATTTTGCTGTGTGTGTGTGTGTAATCTTCAGCAACTTTGTAACTTGTATCGGAATGTAACACAAGTGACCTGTGGGTGTAGCCGCTTGTTTTGTGCTGTTAACATATTGTTTTAATGTTGCTTTTAATGTTGTAGTTTAGCAAGGACAAAGTTTGTTTAACATGAAAAGAGGCCTGTGCGCCTATTGTTTCCATCCTTGAGAAATAAAGTATCATTCATTCATTCATTCATTCTCTCTCCCCTCCCCGTTGTTTGATATTTGGGCGAATGGTGAGAGTCAACACACGCACGCGCCTTCTCTCTCCCCCCCCCCCCCCCCCCCACACACACACACCTCCCCTCTTTTTCGGCCCCTGAAAGCAGGTTGAAGGTCCCAAACAGTTGGAAACCACCCCTCCTTCCCCCTTGAGGTAACTGATCCGGCCCTGGTGCGATAGTAATTAAGTAATTAATCAGTAGATTGGCAACGGCAAGTTTGAAAACAGTTGTTACTACCAAAACTTTAACCGTTGTCAAATAAAGGATCATTGTCTCTCTCTCTATTTCTGTTGTTTTAACAACAAACAAAGCTGAGTCCAGTTGTTGTGACATATCCAAGACAGTATATTATCTCTGGTTATATCCAAAGTTAACCAAATTCTATGACGTCATTGCCACGGCCCCCATACCCCGCCGTTGTTTTCAGGGCGCGTCCGAGGGTCGTGATTGGGGAAGACTGGCGGCACGGCCGTGTGGCGGTAAAACTCTAGACGCGACAGCAAACGTAGCACCACTTCCGGCTCAGAGGTCGACAGGTCATGGCGTTCTTCCGGGTCAGCTGTGACGTTGAACAGCCAGAGGTTTTTGTTTTTGTCATACGAGTGACTGTTGTCCGTGCGGCTCTCGTCAGGGTGGTTTTTATCCGCGTGGATGGTAGCATTTGAAGTGGATTCACCACGTCCCTTTTCTTCGGGTGGAGCTGCCCAGGAGCTGGAGGCTGGCGTGAGAGAGAAAAACAGAGTGAAAAACTACAAATGTTAGAAATGAAATTAACACCTTCACGGCCAGAGGACGGCAGACAGTGCTTTTCAAACTCATTGCAAATCCACCGTCAGAGATCTCCAGCCGACAGAGACACATGGATACAACGTGCTTTCAGCAAGAGGTATAGATGCTCACGGAGATCTCCAGCCGACAGAGACACATGGATACAACGTGCTTTCAGGTATAGATGCTCACGGAGATCTCCAGCCGACAGAGACACATGGATACAACGTGCTTTCAGGTATAGATGCTCACGGAGATCTCCAGCCGACAGAGACACATGGATACAACGTGCTTTCAGGTATAGATGCTCACGGAGATCTCCAGCCGACAGAGACACATGGATACAACGTGCTTTCAGGTATAGATGCTCACAGAGATCTCCAGCCGACAGAGACACATGGATACAAAGTGCTTTCAGGTATAGATGCTCACGGAGATCTCCAGCCGACAGAGACACATGGATACAACGTGCTTTCAGCAAGCAAGAGGTATAGATGCTCACAGAGATCTCCAGCCGACAGAGACACATGGATACAACGTGCTTTCAGGTATAGATGCTCACGGAGATCTCCAGCCGACAGAGACACATTGATACAACGTGCTTTCAGCAAGCAAGAGGTATAGATGCTCACAGAGATCTCCAGCCGACAGAGACACATGGATACAACGTGCTTTCAGGTATAGATGCTCACAGAGATCTCCAGCCGACAGAGACACATGGATACAAAGTGCTTTCAGGTATAGATGCTCACAGAGATCTCCAGCCGACAGAGACACATGGATACAACGTGCTTTCAGCAAGAGGTATAGATGCTCACGGAGATCTCCAGCCGACAGAGACACATGGATACAACGTGCTTTCAGGTATAGATGCTCACGGAGATCTCCAGCCGACAGAGACACATGGATACAACGTGCTTTCAGCAAGAGGTATAGATGCTCACGGAGATCTCCAGCCGACAGAGACACATGGATACAACGTGCTTTCAGCAAGAGGTATAGATGCTCACAGAGATCTCCAGCCGACAGAGACACATGGATACAACGTGCTTTCAGGTATAGATGCTCACGGAGATCTCCAGCCGACAGAGACACATGGATACAACGTGCTTTCAGCAAGAGGTATAGATGCTCACGGAGATCTCCAGCCGACAGAGACACATGGATACAACGTGCTTTCAGCAAGAGGTATAGATGCTCACGGAGATCTCCAGCCGACAGAGACACATGGATACAACGTGCTTTCAGGTATAGATGCTCACGGAGATCTCCAGCCGACAGAGACACATGGATACAAAGTGCTTTCAGCAAGAGGTATAGATGCTCACAGAGACGGATCTTTCAACCTCCCCCCCCCCCCAAAAAAAAAAAAAAAAAAAAAAAAAAAAAGCGCGAGAGGGACAAATGAAACAGTCTTCCTTTGGAGTTGAATGAGAAGACGTGACACGCAAACCCCGCCCCTCCTCCTCTATCTCCCCCCTCCCCCCCACCCGCCCCCACCCTTGCTTTTGATTGTTTGGCCTGTGAACAGAAGGCCGCTTTTATTTTTTTTTCGGCAAAAGAGCAAGCAAGGTCCCCAGTGCGCTAAGACCATCGGGCACAGCAGTGCGCAGGCCAACGGCGGCCCAATGGTCCTTTGCGCATTGGGTCTGTCCTCTGAGCGCCATCTGTCTCCGGTTAAAAAGCCCTGACAAAATGTTGAAACCCCCCGTAATAGGGAATTAACTGATCCGTCCCTGCCTCATGAGCCCCTGCAACATCGTCAGCTTAATCTTGCAATTATTTCACTCAAGCAACTGACTCCAGACCTTTGAGACTGTTCACGATGGGCACTGACAGTGATACCGTCTCAAAACGGCACCGCCCCATGTTCCAAGCTAATGCGATACGGCCCGTGAGCTATCTCGTCGATCCATCTCCCGCTGTGGAGTCTCCGTGCCGAGTGAATTCACAAATCTACAAAACTGATTGCGTTTGACCCTTTTTCAAGCACTGACAGCCGCTTAGAGACGTCTTTGAAACAAGCGCACACTCACTAGAAGCTGGGGAAAATCTTGTCCGCCTGCCCGTGAGGTACCTCCGTTAAAGTCAGCAAGAGGCATAGGTCCTCATGAGCCCCCGCAATTGTGGGGGCGCATGAAGATCTATGCCTCTTGCATTCGCGCACTTGCTCGTTGAGTCCCAGCAGTTAAGGGATTAATAACTTGTAACCAATCAAAACACGCCGCACTGTACCTCCAGTGAGACCAGTAAGGAGTTTGTAGTCTCCAACTCGGATGGCGGCGAGGATGCGGTTATCGAACGTGTCCGGAAACAGTCGCTTCCCTTTCCTGTTTTGCATGGGGTCGATGTTGTGGAGCAGCTCAAGGCGGGGACTGGGGGCGTCGTTGCTGAAATGCAACAGCGTTAACCCCTCTGTGCTTGCAGCCACCGCTACTGTATTCAGTATAGGTGACCGCACGCACAAGGGGTTAATCTTTTTCATCCTGATACACCCATTGCTTGAAATCAACTTGACTGATAGTTCAAGGGTGGAGCCAGAATAGCGTGGCGCCTGAGGCGCCAAGCTATTCTGGCGTCACCCTTGAACTAAAATGGTTGATCTATCTCCTAATCTGGAATGCGGCCTTCATAGGTCAATGTGCAAATTTTACAAAATCAGCCTCAGGATGGAATGGGTTAATAGACGAGTTCCGGAACTCAGAAGTAGGTCACACACTGCGCGACGATCGACGCAAATAGTAATAATAATAATAATTAATAATAATTACGGTATTTATAATGCGCTTATCTTATAATAATTATAACTCTAAGCGCGCACTCACAACTCGCGCACACATGCGCACGCTTTAGACAACGACTCACGTACCACAAATAGTGAAATACATTGCGACAGTCAGCTAGTGGATTAAAAGCTCGCAAAAACATGCGATCCTAAACGGCGCGTCTTTTGACTCAAACAGTGGATGAAAAGCCCTGACAAACATGCGATATCCACTGTTGAAGTCAAAAGACCTGCCGTGTTTGTCCTCTTTGAGTTCCGTAACTCGTCTATTAAGTATTATGAAACTTTTAGAAAGTGACCAATGAAGAAAGAAAGATGCTTGAGGAAAACGTTTTGTTTTCTCATTGAAACTCGTTTTCCTGTCTTTGATATTGTGGGCTATTTCATTTAGTTTTCTTTGTATTTTACAGGCTTTTTGCCCTATTGAAGCAACAGAAAGGAAATCCATTTTTTGTGAAAAGTGAGATTTTCATTGAATAACATCAAAAATGTCGCATTCACAGGGAATGCTTAGCAGTCACCCTGCACACTGTTGGTACAGTGTTAGAATATTGTACAGCACGCCCATATACCACAGCAGATTCTGCTGAACTAGCACTTCAACATTCCAGTGAGCAGTACGGTAGTGTTCGCGGGCCGACTATGGCCGATTTGGACCGGAGGACCTTTTTTTCTCACTGGGTTACCTTTTCTTACTAAAGGAAAGAGGGAAGGTTTATTTTTCTCGGGTGGGGAGGGGGTGGGGGGGGGGCGATCCAGACAGTTTCACGAAATCACAAAATCACTAAGTTGCTTCGGACGAGAGAGAGTGTGTCACTTATAAGCTTGACACATCAGCTCAATAAAATGACCTGTTTTCGTCTTTTAGCGCGTGTTCACTTCAGGTCTGTGAGTGGGAACCTTACGGCTGACAGCGTTATATGTTCAAAGTCACAGATCAGCTCATTTGTCTTTGCCATTTCCTCTGATCAGTCAATGCAACCGTCAAAGAAGCGAAGTGTTTCAATTAATCGTATCTCTATGAACACCCTCAGTGCCATGACCCTGTACAATCTTCATGAGCTCACGCAACACGATCCTAGTGCAAGAGACACAGATTCTCATGAGCCCCCGCAGTTGCGGGGGATTCATGAGGATCTATGTCTCTTGCAATGTTTGTAAAAACCGAACTATACTAATCAATCAATACTGTAACAAATAAAGCCCACCTAATGGTGTTCCACTGATCAAAGCCGTCGAGCAGTTTGGTCCCGTCGAGCGATCCCCCAGCCAGCCCTATGAGCGTGGGGAACCAATCGGACACGTGGATCAGACCTCTGTTGATGTAACCCTTCTTCTGGAGCAAGGGGCTGGACACGAACCCCACACCTCTCACGCCGCCCTCCCACAGGGACCCCTTGTTGCCTCGCAGCGGCCAGTTGCTGCCGCCCTCTTTGGTCTGACCGCCATTGTCTGCAGGAGAAAAAAAAAATCGTTTTTGCAGCTTAACCCCTTGACGGCCTGTGGACGCAGGTTGTGTTTTGAAATCCTGGTTGGTTCAACGTTATTTCGTGCCCAAGCCTTCTAAGGAACATAAGGTAGTAAAACAGTTGCCGCAATGGTTTTACGTGAAAGGAAAACAGAAAATAGAGGCTGAAAACCCTTTTAAGGTAGATACATGGAACACGACGTTACGTTTCGGATCAAAGATCCTTCTTCTGGGTGATATGGAAACAAACATAGAACAGAAAAGAACACACGATAGAAAGAAAAGACGTCATTCTGTATAGGGAAAATTTAGAATGACGTAAAAAAGAAGAAAAAAAAAACACCAACATAATGACACAAATACACACGCACAAAACATATCCATACCACCCAGAAGAAGGATCTTTGATCCGAAACGCCGTATTTCATGTATCTACCTTAAAGGGTTTTCAACCTCTATTTTCTGTTTTCCCTTCTAAGAAACATGGATACACACATGGTGGCACACTCTTAGATACTGCCAAGAAATGTATGCCAGTCAAAACTATAATAGTCCAACAACGAGAAACTCCATGGTACAGCGAGCAGTTAGCTAAAATTTAAAAAATAAGGATAACCTCCATAGGAAGGCCAAAACTACTAACTCAGAAGCTGACTGGAAAGTTTTTCGTCATGCTCGTAATACTTACACAGATGCAATACGCAAAAGACAGAAAGAGTACATGTTAGAGTTAGACAATCGTATCTCTTGTAATAGAAACTTCGGAAGTAAGAACTGGTGGAAACTAGTCAAATCGTTTATGTCAAAAATGGATTCCCGATACCCCCTATCGAGGAAAGCGGTAACATTTATTACTCTAACGAGGAGAAGGCAACGGCGTTTAATAATCACTTCACAAGCCAATCTACGGTAGAAGGTAACAACGATCCAGTACCTGACATGCAATATGTACCTACATCAATCTCCCATATATATCTTAGTCCTGCAGAGGTATTTAATGTTATAAACGATCTAGAGCCAAATAAGGCCGTAGGTCCTGATCTTATACACAATAAAATTTTGATAGCTAGTAGTACGCTTATTTCAGAAGCTCTTACCATTCTCTTTAACCGGTCGCTTGACGAATGTATATTTCCATCCGTGTGGAAAATTTATCATGTAACTCCTGTCTATAAAAAAAAGGTGACAAAAGCAAATGTAGCAATTATCGCCCTATATCCTTGCTCAGCTGCATTGGTAAAATTCTAGAAAAATGCATCCAACGCCATCTATTTCAATATCTTTATTCGAATGATCTAATAACTGTTAGCCAATCAGGTTTTATACCTGGGGACTCAACAGTCTACCAACTCCTTAGTGTCTATAATGACTTCTGCAAGTCATTGGATAGAGGCATAAATTCCCAAGCTGTATTTTTTGATGTAGCCAAAGCCTTTGACAAAGTGTGGCATCATGTTCTGCTGAAAAGATTAGATGTAATAGGAATACGTGGGAAGCTTCTACAATGGCTGGCTGATTACCTGCGCAATCGCAAGCAAGCTGTTGTTATCAAAGGATGTATATCTACATATTTACCCGTGGAGGCGAACGTCCCGCAAGGGTCAGTGTTGGGCCCTATCCTTTTTCTTATTTATATTAACGACATTGTACTAGACATTGAATCTAAAATAAAACTGTTTGCAGATGATACCAGTATGTATTTGTCCCTGAATAACGATAATATTAGAGCTGACATAATGAACTCGGATCTTGAGAAAATTAGTGTTTGGGCCCATAAGTGGAAAGTAAATTTTAATCACCTACAGACTGAACTATTGAACATGTCACGTAGCCAGAACTTCCAACCACTTCCCCTACTCTTTGATAACAGTTCACTTCAAAGTACTGCTACACACAAACACCTTGGCATCATCTTGCAAAATAACTGTAAATGGGATACCCATATCAAATCTGTTATAGCCAGATGTCGATTACTTATAGCTTGTCTAGATTCATATAAATACAGACTATCGAGACGATCTCTGGAGACTATGTTCAAATCTTTTATACTGCCACACTTTGACTATGCTGATGTGAGCTGGGATAATTGTACAGGGGCACTTTCGGATGAATTGGAAAGTCTCCAGTTACACGCTTTAAGAACCATTACTGGCGCAGTCCGTGGCACTAGCCACCAATTACTTTATGAAGAAACCGGTCTTATTCCGTTGTGGCAAAGACGTCGTCGTCATAAACTCATCCTTTATTTTAAAATAGTCAATGGTTATGTTTTGGCATCCTGTCTCGGAAGACAATGGAGTATGCGCTTGCTGGGTCAGTCACTGGAGTGACCTCTAGAGGGCGCAAGCCTGGGCGAAGTGTATGGAGATCCTGGGGTGCCCAGTCGTCAAGATCCCCCTCTCGGCCTCGCTGATGTATCCAAAGGAATGCAAAGCAGTACGTTTGGCACCAGTTTGGCTGCAGGAGCTGCCAGAACAGTGCGTGAATACAGGCAGCTGTCTGCCTTCGGGGCTCCACTCCTGATTTGATGGGTTTACTCCCCCACATTTGGCCGTTGGATCTAACCTGATCTCCTTCGTCCTCTAGCCGTTGGCTGTCAGAAACAGCTCATCCGCCTAGTGGTGCAATGTGAACACCACCCCCTCACCACTATTATAAGATAAGCGCATTATAAATACCGTAATTATTATTATTATTATATCCACCGCAGTCAAGGGTCCATTGTTTTCATTCAGTCAGTCTTGTTCTTTATTGTGTGCTTGTTTGTTTATTCATCTGTTTGTACCTGCAGCAAGTCAGCTTTGTAAAATCAGTCGGTCAGGTGGCTGTGCTTTCTTGTACAATTTCCAAAATCGAGATCAAAACTTAAAATCTTAAAACAAACAAACAATGGCAGCACAGATCAAAAGAGATAAATTCCTTCAGAAGAATGAACAATAAAGGCAAAGCCCTTATGGCTCACGTGTATGACCGATTTACATATTTGTGACAATAAGGGCTGGCTTCTGCACCAGCAAAATCCATGTTTTCTCAAAATTTGTCAACCCCTGTGACCCTTGACCTTTGTAATGAGTTGACTAAATTAGTACACATAGGAAGGTCTCATCATCAGCTACCTTTGTGCCAAATTTGATTGAAAAATTGTAAAAATGTTGATAATAACTAAAATTGTATCAAAAATATTAATTTTTCTCTAAAATATATTTTTGGGAAAAATACTTACCGATGGCATTACTGATAGGAAGATAGGTCTAGCTACTGATTTCAGCCTAAGTCTCCGTTGTGTAAGCAACACAACCGGGGAGGCGGCTCGAGGAGTCGTCGTTTTATATAACTCCCAGAGTGACTTCACATTCGAGCGCACGAGGTTCGGGCAGTATCTGTGAGTCCTTCCCTCGACCGCAACTGTGCGGTGCGGGATATTGTCGCGGCTGTTGGGTGGCGAACGAGTTCCACCTTCGTTCGCTTCTACCTATGTGACCTCTTGGGCCGGCGGGAGAACCTGGCTCTTGTTGGGGACGTCTCGGCGGGGCAACACTCCCTCCCGGCGCCATAGGTAACGCTTAGTTGAAATCGTCGGGAGTTTGCGCCCAGGGCACCTTGTTAACCATGTTCTCAGGACGGGGTATGGTGGGCGGCACCCTCCTCGTTTTCGTTATTCTTCCTATCAGTAATGCCATCGGTAATGTTTTTGAGGAAACAAATTAATTTTTCTCTAAAATATATATATATATATTATTTAGGCTCCATATCGTAGGTTTATTTAACGTATTGGACCGGCTGGCGACATACATTCAATGTTCTGCAGGCACATCCTGAGAAAGTCTTTTTGCTGTCGGTACGTTAAGCAATGTACAATCAATCAATCTAAAATATATTTTTTCGAAAATACTTACCGATGGCATTACTCTTAAGGGCCCTCCCACCTGTCCCGCTTGCCGCCAGCTACGTTCGCTTAGCGTATGACTGGTTGCTAGGCCCAAAGGGCCTTATGGGAAGGGAGGGGAGGTCACTCTGGGAGTTATATAAAACGACGACTCAATGGTATAACACCCGGGTACATGGCCCAGACTGACCTCTATTTTAAAATAGTCAATGGTATTACCCCCGGGTACATGGCCCAGACTGACCTCTATTTTAAAATAGTCAATGGTATAACCCCCGCGTACTTAGGCCAAGACTGACCTCTATTTTAAAATAGTCAATGGTATAACCCCCGCGTACTTAGGCCCAGACTGACCTCTATTTTAAAATAGTCAATGGTATAACCCCCGAGTACATGGCCCAGACTGACCTCTGTTTTAAAATAGTCAATGGTATAACCCCCGCGTACTTAGGCCCAGACTGACCTCTATTTTAAAATAGTCAATGGTATAACCCCCGCGTACTTAGGCCCAGACTGACCTCTATTTTAAAATAGTCAATGGTATAACCCCCGGGTACATGGCCCAGACTGACCTCTATCTTAAAATAGTCAATGGTATAACCCCCGGGTACATGGCCCAGACTGACCTCTATTTTAAAATAGTCAATGGTATAACCCCCGCGTACTTAGGCCCAGACTGACCTCTATTTTAAAATAGTCAATGGTATAACCCCCGGGTACATGGCCCAGACTGACCTCTATCTTAAAATAGTCAATGGTATAACGCCCGGGTACATGGCCCAGACTGACCTCTATTTTAAAATAGTCAATGGTATAACTCCCGGGTACATGGCCCAGACTGACCTCTATCTTAAAATAGTCAATGGTATAACCCCCGGGTACATGGCCCAGACTGACCTCTATTTTAAAATAGTCAATGGTATAACCCCCGGGTACATGGCCCAGACTGACCTCTATCTTAAAATAGTCAATGGTATAACCCCCGGGTACATGGCCCAGACTGACCTCTATTTTAAAATAGTCAATGGTATAACCCCCGCGTACTTAGGCCCAGACTGACCTCTATTTTAAAATAGTCAATGGTATAACCCCCGGGTACATGGCCCAGACAGACCTCTATCTTAAAATAGTCAATGGTATAACGCCCGGGTACATGGCCCAGACTGACCTCTATTTTAAAATAGTCAATGGTATAACTCCCGGGTACATGGCCCAGACTGACCTCTATTTTAAAATAGTCAATGGTATAACCCCCGGGTACATGGCCCAGACTGACCTCTATTTTAAAATAGTCAGTGGTATAACCTCCGGGTACCGGGTACATGGCCCAGGCTGACCCCTATTTTAAAAATAGTCAATGGTATAACCCCCGCGTACATGGCCCAGACTGACCTCTATTTTAAAATAGTCATTGGTATAACCCCCGCGTACTTAGGCCCAGACTGACCTCTATTTTAAAATAGTCAATGGTATAACCCCCGCGTACTTAGGCCCAGACTGACCTCTATTTTAAAATAGTCAATGGTATAACCCCCGGGTACATGGCCCAGACTGACCTCTATCTTAAAAGAGTCAATGGTATAACCCCCGGGTACATGGCCCAGACTGACCTCTATTTTAAAATAGTCAATGGTATAACCCCCGCGTACTTAGGCCCAGACTGACCTCTATTTTAAAATAGTCATTGGTATAACCCCCGGGTACATGGCCCAGACTGACCTCTATCTTAAAATAGTCAATGGTATAACCCCCGGGTACATGGCCCAGACTGACCTCTATTTTAAAATAGTCATTGGTATAACCTCCGGGGACCGGGTACATGGCCCAGACTGACCCCTATTTTAAAATAGTCAATGGTATAACCCCCGCGTACATGGCCCAGCCTGACCTCTATTTTAAAATAGTCAATGGTATAACCCCCGGGTACATGGCCCAGACTGACCTCTATTTTAAAATAGTCAATGGTATAACACCCGGGTACATGGCCCAGATTGACCTCTATTTTAAAATAGTCAATGGTATAACACCTGGGTACATGGCCCAGACTGACCTCTATTTTAAAATAGTCAATGGTATAACCCCCGGGTACATGGCCCAGACTGACCTCTATTTTAAAATAGTCGATGGTATAACCCCCGGGTACATGGCCCAGACTGACCTCTATTTTAAAATAGTCAGTGGTATAATAATAATAACAATAATAATAATGAGTATTTATATAGCGCTTAATCTTACTCAAAAGCTCTAAGCGCTTTACAATCTGTACGCAAAAATAAAGTACAATGACATATGCACATAACAAACAAAGCACAATGCCCGAACACACCACTTTTACAATAAACTAAACAACAATACATACATAATAATTTATATTCTAATTAACATTCAGTCTAAAAAAGGAGGATTGCAGAACTACAACTAAGGCATCAAACACTGGCAGTTATTCAAAGTAAAGCTTGAAGAGGTGAGTTTTCAACGACCTCTTGAAGTCAGAGACAGACTCACTGTTTCTGACCTCAAGAGGAAGTGTATTCCATAACACTGGGGCTTGATAAACGAAAGTGCGCTGACCAAATGTTTTAGTTTGGACAGAAGGTACACACAGCTTCCGTTTATCAGAAGAGGAGCGGAGCTCACGAGAGGGTGTATACACATGCAGCAAAGAGGACAAGTATTCTGGGCTGGTGCATGAAAGGCAGTTAAAACAGATTGACATAACTTTGTATTGAATACGTGAGGCCACAGGTAGCCAGTGAAGGGACTTCAAGATGGGTGTGACATGCTCAGTCTTACGGATTCTCACAACAAGCCGGGCTGCACCGTTCTGAACTTTCTGGAGGCGATCAATGAGATACTGAGGGCAGCCACAAAGCAAAGAGTTACAATAATCTAGCTTGGACAGCACAAATGCACAAACTAGTGTTTTAGTGGCTTCCACGGTCAGCAGGTGACGAACCCCCGGGTACATGGCCCAGACTGACCTCTATTTTAAAATAGTCAATGGTATAACCCCTGGTTACATGGCCCAGACTGACCTCTATTTTAAAATAGTCAATGGTATAACCCCCGGGTACATGGCCCAGACTGACCTCTATTTTAAAATAGTCAGTGGTATAATCCCCGGGTACATGGCCCAGACTGACCTCTATTTTAAAATAGTCAGTGGTATAACCCCGGGTACATGGCCCAGACTGACCTCTATTTTAAAATAGTCAATGGTATAACCCCCGGGTACATGGCCCAGACTGACATCTATTTTAAAATAGACAATGGTGTAACCTCCGGGTACATGGCCCAGACTGACCTCTATTTTAAAATAGTCGATGGTATAACCCCCGGGTACATGGCCCAGACTGACCTCTATTTTAAAATAGTCAGTGGTATAACCCCGGGTACATAGCCCAGACTGACCTCTATTTTAAAATAGTCAGTGGTGTAACCTCCGGGTACCGGGTACATGGCCCAGACTGACCCCTATTATAAAATAGTCAATGCTATAACCCCCGCGTACATGGCCCAGACTGACTTCTATTTTAAAATAGTCAATGGTATAACCCCCGGGTACATGGCCCAGACTGACCTCTATTTTAAAATAGTCAATGGTATAAACCTCGCGTACATGGCCCAGACTGACTTCTATTTTAAGATAGTCAATGGTATAACCCCCACGTACTTAGGCCCAGACTGACCTCTATTTTAAAAAAGTCAATGGTATATCCCCCGCGTACTTAGGCCCAGACTGACCTCTATTTTAAACTAGTGAATGGTATAACCCCCGGGTACATGGCCCAGACTGACCTCTATTTTAAAATAGACAATGGTATAACCCCCGCGTACATGGCGCAGACTGACCTCTATTTTAAGATAGTCAATCGTATAAACCCCGGGTACATGGCCCAGACTAACCTCTATTTTAAAATAGTCAATGATATAACCCTCGGGTACTTAGACAGAGACTGACCTCTATTTTAAAATAGTCAATGGTATAACCCCCGGGTACATGGCCCAGACTGACCTCTATTTTAAAATAGTCAATGGTATAACCCCGGGGTACATGCCCCAGACTGACCTCTATTTTAAAATAGTCAATGGTATAACCCCCGCGTACTTAGGCCCAGACTGACCTCTATTTAAAAATAGTCAATGGTATAACCCCCACGTACTTAGGCACAGACTGACCTCTATTTTAAAATAGTCAATGGTATAACCCCCGGGTACATGGCCCATACTGACCTCTATTTTAAAATAGTCCATGGTATAACCCCCGGGTACATGGCCCAGACTGACCTTTATTTTAAAATAGTCATTGGTATAACCCCCGGGTACATGGCCCAGACTGACTTCTATTTTAAAATAGTCAGTGGTATAACCCCCGGGTACATGGCCCAGACTGACCTCTATTTTAAAATAGTCGATGGTATAACCCCCGGGTACATGGCCCAGACTGACCTCTATTTTAAAATAGTCAGTGGTATAACCCCGGGTACATGGCCCAGACTGACCTCTATTTTAAAATAGTCAATGGTATAACCCCCGGGTACATGGCCCACACTGACCTATATTGTAAAATAGTCAATGGTATAACCCCCGGGTACATGGCTTTAGACTGACCTCTATTTTAAAATAGTCAGTGGTATAACCCCCGGGTACATGGCCCAGACTGACCTCTATTTTAAAATAGTCAGTGGTATAACCCCCGGGTACATGGCCCAGACTGACCTCTATTTTAAAATAGTCAGTGGTATAACCCCCGGGTACATGGCCCAGACTGACCTCTATTTTAAAATAGTCAATGGTATAACCTCCCACGTACATGGCCCAGACTGACCTCTATTTTAAAATAGTCAATGGTATAACCCCCACATACATGGCCCAGACTGACCTCTATTTTAAAATAGTCAATGGAATAACCCCCGCGTACATGGCTCAGACTGACCTCTATTTTGAAATATTCAATGGTATAACCCCCAGGTACATGGCCCAGACTGACCTCTATTTTAAAATAGTCAATGGTATAACCCCCGGGTACTTAGGCCCAGACTGACCTCTATTTTAAAATAGTCAATGGTATAACCCCCGGGTACATCGCCCAGACTGACCTCTATTTTAAAATAGTCAATGCTATAACCCCCGGGTGCATGGCCCAGACTGACCTCTATTTTAAAATAGGCAATGGTATAACCCCCGCGTACTTAGGCCCAGACTGACCTCTATTTTAAAATAGTCAATGGTATAACCCCCGGGTACATGGCCCAGACTGACCTCTATTTTAAAATAGTCAATAGTATAACCTCCAGGTACTTAGGCCCAGAATGACCTCTATTTTAAAATAGTCAATGGTATAACCCTCGCGTACATGGCCCAGACTGACCTCTATTTTAAAATAGTCATTGGTATAACCCCCGGGTATATGGCCCAGACTGACCTCTATTTTAAAATAGTCAATGGTATAACCCCCGGGTACATCGCCCAGACTGACCTCTATTTTAAAATAGTCAATGCTATAACCCCCGGGTGCATGGCCCAGACTGACCTCTATTTTAAAATAGGCAATGGTATAACCCCCGCGTACTTAGGCCCAGACTGACCTCTATTTTAAAATAGTCAATGGTATAACCCCCGGGTACATGGCCCAGACTGACCTCTATTTTAAAATAGTCAATAGTATAACCTCCAGGTACTTAGGCCCAGAATGACCTCTATTTTAAAATAGTCAATGGTATAACCCCCGCGTACATGGCCCAGACTGACCTCTATTTTAAAATAGTCATTGGTATAACCCCCGCGTATATGGCCCAGACTGACCTCTATTTTAAAATAGTCAATGGTATAACCCCCGCGTACATGGCCCAGACTGACCTCTATTTTAAAATAGTCAGTGGTATAACCCCCGGGTACATGACCCAGACTGACCTCTATTTTAAAATAGTCAGTGGTATAACCCCCGGGTACATGGCCCAGAC
This sequence comes from Semisulcospira habei, assembly GCA_036245525.1. Lineage (NCBI taxonomy): Eukaryota > Metazoa > Mollusca > Gastropoda > Semisulcospiridae > Semisulcospira > Semisulcospira habei. The sequence continues at coordinate 144,576,279 of BTPG01000007.1, forward strand.
TGACCTCTATTTTAAAATAGTCAATGATATAACCCCCGGGTACATGGCCCAGACTGACCTCTATTTTAAAATAGTCAGTGGTATAATAATAATAACAATAATAATAATGAGTATTTATATAGCGCTTAATCTTACTCAAAAGCTCTAAGCGCTTTACAATCTGTACGCAAAAATAAAGTACAATGACATATGCACATAACAAACAAAGCACAATGCCCGAACACACCACTTTTACAATAAACTAAACAACAATACATACATAATAATTTATATTCTAATTAACATTCAGTCTAAAAAAGGAGGATTGCAGAACTACAACTAAGGCATCAAACACTGGCAGTTATTCAAAGTAAAGCTTGAAGAGGTGAGTTTTCAACGACCTCTTGAAGTCAGAGACAGACTCACTGTTTCTGACCTCAAGAGGAAGTGTATTCCATAACACTGGGGCTTGATAAACGAAAGTGCGCTGACCAAATGTTTTAGTTTGGACAGAAGGTACACACAGCTTCCGTTTATCAGAAGAGGAGCGGAGCTCACGAGAGGGTGTATACACATGCAGCAAAGAGGACAAGTATTCTGGGCTGGTGCATGAAAGGCAGTTAAAACAGATTGACATAACTTTGTATTGAATACGTGAGGCCACAGGTAGCCAGTGAAGGGACTTCAAGATGGGTGTGACATGCTCAGTCTTACGGATTCTCACAACAAGCCGGGCTGCACCGTTCTGAACTTTCTGGAGGCGATCAATGAGATACTGAGGGCAGCCACAAAGCAAAGAGTTACAATAATCTAGCTTGGACAGCACAAATGCACAAACTAGTGTTTTAGTGGCTTCCACGGTCAGCAGGTGACGAACCCCCGGGTACATGGCCCAGACTGACCTCTATTTTAAAATAGTCAATGGTATAACCCCTGGTTACATGGCCCAGACTGACCTCTATTTTAAAATAGTCAATGGTATAACCCCCGGGTACATGGCCCAGACTGACCTCTATTTTAAAATAGTCAGTGGTATAATCCCCGGGTACATGGCCCAGACTGACCTCTATTTTAAAATAGTCAGTGGTATAACCCCGGGTACATGGCCCAGACTGACCTCTATTTTAAAATAGTCAATGGTATAACCCCCGGGTACATGGCCCAGACTGACATCTATTTTAAAATAGACAATGGTGTAACCTCCGGGTACATGGCCCAGACTGACCTTTATTTTAAAATAGTCGATGGTATAACCCCCGGGTACATGGCCCAGACTGACCTCTATTTTAAAATAGTCAGTGGTATAACCCCGGGTACATAGCCCAGACTGACCTCTATTTTAAAATAGTCAGTGGTGTAACCTCCGGGTACCGGGTACATGGCCCAGACTGACCCCTATTATAAAATAGTCAATGCTATAACCCCCGCGTACATGGCCCAGACTGACTTCTATTTTAAAATAGTCAATGGTATAACCCCCGGGTACATGGCCCAGACTGACCTCTATTTTAAAATAGTCAATGGTATAAACCTCGCGTACATGGCCCAGACTGACTTCTATTTTAAGATAGTCAATGGTATAACCCCCACGTACTTAGGCCCAGACTGACCTCTATTTTAAAAAAGTCAATGGTATATCCCCCGCGTACTTAGGCCCAGACTGACCTCTATTTTAAACTAGTGAATGGTATAACCCCCGGGTACATGGCCCAGAGTGACCTCTATTTTAAAATAGACAATGGTATAACCCCCGCGTACATGGCGCAGACTGACCTCTATTTTAAGATAGTCAATCGTATAAACCCCGGGTACATGGCCCAGACTAACCTCTATTTTAAAATAGTCAATGATATAACCCTCGGGTACTTAGACAGAGACTGACCTCTATTTTAAAATAGTCAATGGTATAACCCCCGGGTACATGGCCCAGACTGACCTCTATTTTAAAATAGTCAATGGTATAACCCCGGGGTACATGCCCCAGACTGACCTCTATTTTAAAATAGTCAATGGTATAACCCCCGCGTACTTAGGCCCAGACTGACCTCTATTTAAAAATAGTCAATGGTATAACCCCCACGTACTTAGGCACAGACTGACCTCTATTTTAAAATAGTCAATGGTATAACCCCCGGGTACATGGCCCATACTGACCTCTATTTTAAAATAGTCCATGGTATAACCCCCGGGTACATGGCCCAGACTGACCTTTATTTTAAAATAGTCATTGGTATAACCCCCGGGTACATGGCCCAGACTGACTTCTATTTTAAAATAGTCAGTGGTATAACCCCCGGGTACATGGCCCAGACTGACCTCTATTTTAAAATAGTCGATGGTATAACCCCCGGGTACATGGCCCAGACTGACCTCTATTTTAAAATAGTCAGTGGTATAACCCCGGGTACATGGCCCAGACTGACCTCTATTTTAAAATAGTCAATGGTATAACCCCCGGGTACATGGCCCACACTGACCTATATTGTAAAATAGTCAATGGTATAACCCCCGGGTACATGGCTTTAGACTGACCTCTATTTTAAAATAGTCAGTGGTATAACCCCCGGGTACATGGCCCAGACTGACCTCTATTTTAAAATAGTCAGTGGTATAACCCCCGGGTACATGGCCCAGACTGACCTCTATTTTAAAATAGTCAGTGGTATAACCCCCGGGTACATGGCCCAGACTGACCTCTATTTTAAAATAGTCAATGGTATAACCTCCCACGTACATGGCCCAGACTGACCTCTATTTTAAAATAGTCAATGGTATAACCCCCACATACATGGCCCAGACTGACCTCTATTTTAAAATAGTCAATGGAATAACCCCCGCGTACATGGCTCAGACTGACCTCTATTTTGAAATATTCAATGGTATAACCCCCAGGTACATGGCCCAGACTGACCTCTATTTTAAAATAGTCAATGGTATAACCCCCGGGTACTTAGGCCCAGACTGACCTCTATTTTAAAATAGTCAATGGTATAACCCCCGGGTACATCGCCCAGACTGACCTCTATTTTAAAATAGTCAATGCTATAACCCCCGGGTGCATGGCCCAGACTGACCTCTATTTTAAAATAGGCAATGGTATAACCCCCGCGTACTTAGGCCCAGACTGACCTCTATTTTAAAATAGTCAATGGTATAACCCCCGGGTACATGGCCCAGACTGACCTCTATTTTAAAATAGTCAATAGTATAACCTCCAGGTACTTAGACCCAGAATGACCTCTATTTTAAAATAGTCAATGGTATAACCCCCGCGTACATGGCCCAGACTGACCTCTATTTTAAAATAGTCATTGGTATAACCCCCGGGTATATGGCCCAGACTGACCTCTATTTTAAAATAGTCAATGGTATAACCCCCGCGTACATGGCCCAGACTGACCTCTATTTTAAAATAGTCAGTGGTATAACCCCCGGGTACATGACCCAGACTGACCTCTATTTTAAAATAGTCAGTGGTATAACCCCCGGGTACATGGCCCAGACTGACCTCTATTTTAAAATAGTCAATGATATAACCCCCGGGTACATGGCCCAGACTGACCTCTATTTTAAAATAGTCAGTGGTATAATAATAATAACAATAATAATAATGAGTATTTATATAGCGCTTAATCTTACTCAAAAGCTCTAAGCGCTTTACAATCTGTACGCAAAAATAAAGTACAATGACATATGCACATAACAAACAAAGCACAATGCCCGAACACACCACTTTTACAATAAACTAAACAACAATACATACATAATAATTTATATTCTAATTAACATTCAGTCTAAACAAGGAGGATTGCAGAACTACAACTAAGGCATCAAACACTGGCAGTTATTCAAAGTAAAGCTTGAAGAGGTGAGTTTTCAACGACCTCTTGAAGTCAGAGACAGACTCACTGTTTCTGACCTCAAGAGGAAGTGTATTCCATAACACTGGGGCTTGATAAACGAAAGTGCGCTGACCAAATGTTTTAGTTTGGACAGAAGGTACACACAGCTTCCGTTTATCAGAAGAGGAGCGGAGCTCACGAGAGGGTGTATACACATGCAGCAAAGAGGACAAGTATTCTGGGCTGGTGCATGAAAGGCAGTTAAAACAGATTGACATAACTTTGTATTGAATACGTGAGGCCACAGGTAGCCAGTGAAGGGACTTCAAGATGGGTGTGACATGCTCAGTCTTACGGATTCTCACAACAAGCCGGGCTGCACCGTTCTGAACTTACTGGAGGCGATCAATGAGATACTGAGGGCAGCCACAAAGCAAAGAGTTACAATAATCTAGCTTGGACAGCACAAATGCACAAACTAGTGTTTTAGTGGCTTCCACGGTCAGCAGGTGACGAACCCCCGGGTACATGGCCCAGACTGACCTCTATTTTAAAATAGTCAATGGTATAACCCCTGGTTACATGGCCCAGACTGACCTCTATTTTAAAATAGTCAATGGTATAACCCCCGGGTACATGGCCCAGACTGACCTCTATTTTAAAATAGTCAGTGGTATAATCCCCGGGTACATGGCCCAGACTGACCTCTATTTTAAAATAGTCAGTGGTATAACCCCGGGTACATGGCCCAGACTGATCTCTATTTTAAAATAGTCAATGGTATAACCCCCAGGTACATGGCCCAGACTGACATCTATTTTAAAATAGACAATGGTGTAACCTCCGGGTACATGGCCCAGACTGATCTCTATTTTAAAATAGTCAGTGGTATAACCCCCGGGTACATGGCCCAGACTGACCTCTATTTTAAAATAGTCAGTGGTATAACCTCCGGGTACCGGGTACATGGCCCAGGCTGACCCCTATTTTAAAATAGTCAGTGGTATAACCCCCGCGTACATGGCCCAGACTGACCTCTATTTTAAAATAGTCAATGGTATAACCCCCCCGTACATGGCCCAGACTGACCTCTATTTTAAAATAGTCAATGGTATAACCCCCGCGTACTTAGGCCCAGACTGACCTCTATTTTAAAATAGTCAATGGTATAACCCCCGCGTACTTAGGCCCAGACTGACCTCTATTTTAAAATAGTCAATGGTATAACCCCCGGGTACATGGCCCAGACTGACCTCTATCTTAAAATAGTCAATGGTATAACCCCCGGGTACATGGCCCAGACTGACCTCTATTTTAAAATAGTCAATGGTATAACCCCCGCGTACTTAGGCCCAGACTGACCTCTATTTTAAAATAGTCAGTGTTATAACCCCCGGGTACATGGCCCAGACTGACCTCTATCTTAAAATAGTCAATGGTATAACCCCCGGGTACATGGCCCAGACTGACCTCTATTTTAAAATAGTCAATGGTATAACCCCCCGGGTACATGGCCCAGACTGACCTCTATTTTAAAATAGTCAATGGTATAACCCCCAGGTACATGGCCCAGACTGACCTCTATTTTAAAATAGTCAGTGGTATAACCTCCGGGTACCGGGTACCTGGCCCAGACTGACCCCTATTTTAAAATAGTCAATGGTATAACCCCCGCGTACATGGCCCAGACTGACCTCTATTTTAAAATAGTCAATGGTATAACCCCCGGGTACATGGCCCAGACTGACCTCTATTTTAAAATAGTTAATGGTATAACCCCTCGGGTACATGGCCCAGACTGACCTCTATTTTAAAATAGTCAATGGTATAACCCTCGCGTACATGGCCCAGACTGGCCTCTATTTTAAGATAGTCAATGGTATAACCCCGACGTACTTAGGTCCAGACTGACCTCTATTTTAAAATAGTCAGTGGTATAACCCCAGGGTACATGGCCCAGACTGACCTCTATTTTAAAATAGTCGATGGTATAACCCCGGGTACATGGCCCAGACTGACCTCTATTTTAAAATAGTCAGTGGTATAACCCCGGGTACATAGCCCAGACTGACCTCTATTTTAAAATAGTCAGTGGTATAACCTCCGGGTACCGGGTACAATAGTCAATGGTATAACCCCCGCGTACATGGCCCAGACTGACCTCTATTTTAAAATAGTCAATGGTATAACCCCTGTGTACATGGCCCAGACTGACCTCTATTTTAAAATAGTCAATGGTATAACTCTCGCGTACATGGCCCAGACTGACCTCTATTTTAAGATAGTCAATGGTATAACCCCCACGTACTTAGGCCCAGACTGTCCTCTATTTTAAAAAAGTCAATGGTATAACCTCCGCGTACTTAGGCCCAGACTAACCTCTATTTTAAAATAGTCAATGGTACATGGCCCAGACTGACCTCTATTTTAAAATAGTCAATGGTATAACCCCCGCGTACATGGCCCAGACTGATCTCTTTTTTAAGATAGTCAATGGTATAACCCCGGGTACATGGCCCAGACTAACCTCTATTTTAAAATAGTCAATGATATAACCCTCGCGTACTTAGGCAGAGACTGACCTCTATTTTAAAATAGTCAATGGTATAACCCCCGGGTACATGGCCCAGACTGACCTCTATTTTAAAATAGTCAATGGTATAACCCCCGGGTACATGGCCCAGACTGACCTCTATTTTAAAATAGTCAATGGTATAACCCCCGCGTACTTAGGCCCAGACTAACCTCTATTTTAAAATAGTCAATGGTATAACCCCCGGGTACCTAGGCCCAGACTGACCTCTATTTTAAAATAGTCAATGGTATAACCCCCGGGTACATGGCCCATACTGACCTCTATTTTAAAATTGCCAATGGTATAACCCCCGGGTACATGGCCCAGACTGACCTCTATTTTTAAATAGTCAATGGTATAACCCCCGGGTACATGGCCCAGACTGACCTCTATTTTAAAATAGTCAATGGTATAACCCCCGGGTACATGGCCCAGACTGACCTCTATTTTAAAATAGTCAATGGTATAACCCCCGCGTACTTAGGCCCAGACTGACCTCTGTTTTAAAATAGTCAATGGTATAACCCCCGGGTACATGGCCCAGACTGACCTCTATTTTAAAATAGTCAATAGTATAACCCCCGGGTACTTAGGCCCAGACTGACCTCTATTTTAAAATAGTCAATGGTATAACCCCCGCGTACATGGCCCAGATTGACCTCTATTTTAAAATTGTCAATGGTATAACCCCCGGTTATATGGCCCAGACTGACCTCTATTTTAAAATAGTCAATAGTATAACCCCCGGGTACTTAGGCCCAGACTGACCTCTATTTTAAAATAGTCAATGGTATAACCCCCGCGTACATGGCCCAGACTGACCTCTATTTTAAAATAGTCAATGGTATAACCCCCAGGTATATGGCCCAGACTGACCTCTATTTTAAAACAGTCAATGGTATAACCCCCGGGTACATGGCCCAGACTGACCTCTATTTTAAAATAGTCAGTGGTATAACCCCCGGGTACATGACCTAGACTGACCTCTATTTTAAAATAGTCAGTGGTATAACCCCCGGGTACATGGCCCAGACTGACCTCTATTTTAAAATAGTCAATGGTATAACCCCCGGGTACATGGCCCAGACTGACCTCTATTTTAAAATAGTCAGTGGTATAACCCCCGGGTACATGGCCCAAACTGACCTCTATTTTAAAATAGTCAATGGTATAACCCCCGGGAACATGGCCCAGACTGACCTCTATTTTAAAATAGTCAATGATATAACCCCCGGGTACATGGCCCAGACTGACCTCTATTTTAAAATAGTCAGTGGTATAATCCCCGGGTACATGGCTCAGACTGACCTCTATTTTAAAATAGTCAGTGGTATAACCCCGGGTACATGGCCCAGACTGACCTCTATTTTAAAATAGTCAGTGGTATAACCCCCGGGTACATGGCCTAGACTGACCTCTATTTTAAAATAGTCAATGGTGTAACCCCCGGGTACATGGCCCAGACTGACCTCTATTTTAAAATAGTCAATGGTATAACCCCCGCGTACTTAGGCCCAGACTGACCTCTATTTTAAAATAGTCAATGGTATAACCCCCGCGTACATGGCCCAGACTGACCTCTATTTTAAAATAGTCAATGGTATAACCCCCGCGTACTTAAGCCCAGACTGACCTCTATTTTAAAATAGTCAATGGTATAACCCCCGCGTACTTAGGCCCAGACTGACCTCTATTTTAAAATAGTCAATGGTATAACCCCCGCGTACTTAGGCCCAGACTGACCTCTATTTTAAAATAGTCAATGGTATAACCCCGGGTACTTAGGCCCAGACCTACCACAGTTAGTATCCGCATCAAATCCTTACCACAAACGACGTCCACTTGAACGCCAAGTCCCCCAGTATAAAACTGAACTGAACAAAACTTCATTTTTCCCATCCACCACGGGCCTTTGGAACAGTTTGCCCGATCACATTCAGCGTAGTCAATCCTTAAGCGAATTTAAATCATTCCTGTCGTGAGACGATTGTGTCGTACCCCCATATTACTATTTAGGTTGTAGAATAACACAGATAATCCACTGTAAAATTAGACTCAAAATGAGCTACCTCAATTATGGCCTGGTTAGTCGTCACCTCTCTAATTCTCCTGCCTGCTCTTGTGGAGCCAGTTTTGAAACCGCCGACCATTTTTTACTCCAGTGTAGTAATGACGATGTAATAAGACGTTTAACAATACTTCCACTTCCACCAGAATACACCAATATACATTTACTCCTTTTAATGGAAGTCAAACCTTCCCTACCATCCACAGTGAATAACGATATATTTTCAGCTGTACACGAATTTATTACTGCAGCAAAAACATTTCATTGAGTTATAAAATAGGACTGCAAGAAATAAAGGAAACAAAGGAAATAAAGAAAATCTAAAGACCAGTTGAGACAACTCTCTCTCTCCCACCCTCTCTCTCTCTCTCCACTATAATATTTGAAATGTTTTCCTTTATTTTATTTTATATATACATATATGTATTTATATATATATATATATATATATAATATATATATATATATATATATATATATATATATATATATATATATATATATATATATATATATATATATATATATATATATATATATATATATATATATATTGATTTACTTACCTATATTGTATTTAAAATCTGCATAAATATTATGTATATATATATTGATTTACTTACCTATATTGTATATAAAATCCGCATACCACCGCCATGCAAATTTTGCAAATAGTATAACTGAGTGTCCAGATCATCCTATAAGCCTGTGGCTTGTTTTGATCTGATGACAAGTGATGTATATTCTTTTACGTATTTTGCAAAGTAATAAACTATTTAAACCAAACATAGATACAAAGTAGTTTCAGCAAGAGGTATAGATCCTCATGAGCCCCCGCGACTGCGGGGGCTCATGAGGATCTATACCTCTTGCAGTTGGGTGGCGTTTATATTTTTCTCGGCAGCGAAGGAGTTAATCGCTTTGAAGTTGAAAAAGAGCACCCGATCCACCCGCCAGAGACGTAGATCAGCACGCACCAGCGCAGCTGCGGGGGGAGGGGGGATTGTGAGGGGGGGGGGGGGCGTGATGTTCTCTATCTCTTGCAGCTGGATCGTGTGGCGGGTTCTCTTTAAGGTTCACAGGGTCAGGAGTATTGAAACCAGCTGAAAATGTGGGCCAAGCGTCAAACTGGTTTTTAAACACGTCCTTACTTGCATTGGCTTTCTTTGGTATTACTTTAGTCGAACTGCCAAATGAAAAAGTAGTGTCTGACAACCTTTTGACTGTTCAGGTCAGTAAAGATGGGATCTCTGCGCTCGGAAAAGCCCATACGCGCTACCCCCACCAGAAGTCTTCCCAGAGTTCCTTTCGAGACTGTACCGATATTGGTTTGGTGGACTATGGATCTCTCACGTCCGTTTGAGTCTGTCCGACGCCTGCTGGCTTTCTCCACACCGAGGCCATCTACTGCGTGATGACAATGAGCGAGCGAACCTCTCCAAACCCGCTATCGTGAAACACATGGGCATTGATGACAAAACGAAAATTGAAGTGTGTGTGTGTGTGTGTGTGTGTGTGTGTGTGTGTGTGTGTGTGTGTGTGTGTGTGTGTATGTGGGTGCCGGTGTGTGTGTGTACCTGTAGAGAAGACAAAGACAGTGTTGTCCCACAGTCCCGCCTCCCGTAGTGCAGCTGTCAGATTGCCCACACCCTCGTCCATACACGACACCATGCCTGGAACATTAGTCAAGTGCAGCTGTCAGATTGCCCACACCCTCGTCCATACACGACACCATGCCTGGAATATTAGTCAAGTGCAGCTGTCAGATTGCCCACACCCTCGTCCATACAGGACACCATGCCTGGAACATTAGTCAGATTTCGTTTGGAACGAACGACTCCCAACGACGAACGAGAGCGGATAACCGACTTGTATCATAAGCATACACAGCACTCCGAACATCTCCAAGAGTCACAGATCCTCATGAGTATGTCTGACAACAACGCTGGACAAAAGGACTAACGTAAATTATGAAGTTTGGAGGTCGTAAAATGAAGGACTTGTCTTCTTCTTCACATTTGTAACATTAGCGTTCTGTTCGCAGGAGAGTTCCTTCCCTTACAATCCAAAGGCGGTGTGAACCTTTGGTGCGTAGTGTGCCTACTGACATGGACTGTGAACAGAAGGGTAGACAAGTCTTAGTTGAGGCAAGACAACACTGACAACCCGTTGTTTCGGCGAGTTTTTAGCAAGTAAAGGCCGTCATGGTGCAGGCCGCTTTAAAATATAATTTATATATTAACCCCTTATACTTGCAACCACCGGTATTGTTTACATTACATGTGGCTGCATGCACACGCGAATTATTATTATTATTATTATTATTATTATTATCATCATCATCATCATCATCATCATCATCATCATCATCATATTATTATTATTATTATTATTATTATTATTATTACCCCAGTTGTGCATGCAGCCACCTGTTGGTTGGTTAGTTCGGGGTTTAACGTCCACGGCACCGAAGTGATAATAGACGGCCCTGACGGGCGGAATATGCAGGACAGGGAGGACAGGATATTGCCTATGGAGTACAACCTGAACACTGATCAACTCAGGCGCACTACAACTGTGCCACTTTGATTTGCCAGGACCTTTCAACGGACATGCTATTGAACAAGCCCGTCTTTCCCCCCTGGATTGCGAGTCCAGCTACCGGGGCCGGGACGGGGATTCGAACGCACGACCCGGCGATTCCCTTCGCTCTCCTGCTCCGACGCTTAATCGCCTGAGCTATTTCGGACTCTTTAACAGCCACCTGTAATGTAAGCAATATCGGTGGTAGTATGCATAAGGGGTCAATATGAATAATAATAATGAATGAATAAACCAGTCAGTCAGTCACGATACTATTATTATTACTATTATTATTATGAGTGGTAGTAGTATGACTGTTATTATATTATTATTATTATGAGTAGTAGTAGTATGACTGTTATTATATTATTATTATAATTATGAGTAGTAGTAGTATGACTGTTATTATTATTATTATTATTATTAGTAGTAGTAGTAGTATGACTGTTATTATTATTATTATTATTATTATTATTATTATTATTATTATTATTATTATGAGTAGTAGTAGTATGACTGTTATTATTATTATTATTATTATGAGTAGTAGTAGTATGACTGTTATTATATTATTATTATTATTATTATTATTATTATTATTATTATTATTATTATTATTATTATTATGAGTAGTAGTAGTATGACTGTTATTATTATTATTATTATGAGTAGTAGTAGTATGACTGTTATTATTATTATTATTATTATTATTATGAGTAGTAGTAGTATGACTGTTATTATTATTATTATTATTATTATTATTATTATTATGAGTAGTAGTAGTATGACTGTTATTATTATTATTATTATCATTATTATTATGAGTAGTAGTAATATGACTGTTATTGTTATTATTATTATTAGAGTGTTAACCTGCATACGTCCTTCTCTTTATGTTGTGGATGTCCTGGTACTGTTGTGTGTACGTCTCAGGAACTTGTAGCGGTTCGTGCACGGCCTGGTAGGCTAGGTAGAGAAACAATGGCTGCACACAGAACACACACTTCACTGTCAGTCGACGTACATTGTTTAAAAAAAAAGTTTTTTGATAATTCAGCGCTAAAGAGCCGCAGTCGCCCAAGGAACATGCATACAAAACCATGTCAGCAAGAGATAATAATAATAATAATAATAATAATACCGTTATTATATAGGCGCTTTTTCTCAATTTTTGGGCGAATAGACTCAAAGCGCCGCGAACTGAAACCCAACACGCACACTCACGTAACAGACACGGATTTACGCCATTTAAGACAAACACAGTACAAGACAGACGAAGGGCCAGTTCAGCTACTGAAGTTACATAGATTTTTGATCGCTTGTATTTGAAATTTGTAAAGTGGCCTGAAACCCGTACCGAAGTGTGGGGGGTGGAAGAACCGGAGTACCTGGAGAAAGAACCCCCGACGGTCCGCCCGAATTAACAGTGATACTTACCAGAGGAGAAAAGTCCGACGCCGGAACCCGTTTTCGAACCTCGCACCTTTGGCATTGGTGGCAGGCACCTTAACCACTGCGCCACGGATCGCCCCTGCAAACTGCGGGGGCTCATGAGGATCTGTCTCTTGCAGCTGGATTGTGATGACTTTTTCTCGGCTTGTTATACATTAATAGCGTTTCATTGTGAAACGCAAACAGCGTTATGCATGGTATACTGCGGTGCAAAGACAAAACCATACACAAAGAGAGTGCAGCCTACACAGCCAAGACCTAGAGATTAACAGTGGAGGTGGCGGCGGTGACTGACGCTCTGAAATGGATTGCTACGACAGTGGACAGCCAATCACGCCAACATACTCACAGACTCAAAACAACTGCTGCACAAATATCGACGCAGAAATGGGAAGCCCAGACTGGCACTAGACAATATACAACTCTAAAGACTTGTGTGGTTCTACTGCCCAAGGCATGCTGGAGTCCAGGGCAGTGATTGAGAGGACACCCTCGCTGGCACAGGGACTGCGGGTGGGCAGATCAGAAGTGGTGAGAAAGCTGAGAAAGAATTTCCAGGAACAGAGCCAATGGCACCACACTGTCGATCGCCACCGGAACAGCGGGCGTTGGGCAGACTTGAAATGACACGAGAGATCCATAGTAAACCAGACCAATAATAGCGCGATATGGAAAGGAAGTCTGAGAAGACATAGTTCTAATGAGTGGAGTGGAGCACGTATGGACTTTCCCAGCGCAGAGCTCCCATCTTGACCAAACTGAACTGAACTGAACAGCATAGGATGCTAAAAAAGAAAATCTTATAAAAAGCAACGAAAGTCTATCTCTAAGCGCCAGTAATGCTATTTTCTCACAAAGCGCGTTCATAATACGTTCCTTGTCCCTTATATAAAATAAATGCGGCATTTCATTTGCTAGTCTGTATATAATCATGCATTAACAACAAGCAGTTCGCAATACCTTGGACGAGTCATGTGACCTGATGACGTCAATAGCCTTTTCAGTGAAGAGGTGAGTGGAGTAACGGCCATCTTGCGTGAAGTCTGGAATCAAGTTGTCGTAAAGGTCAAGGCCACCTACCCGTTTGTGGGTAAAGTGATCCTCCTCCCCCGTCAGAAATCCTAGAAGACGAGAAAAAAAGAAACGTTCGAACACACTCTAAATGTTCAGCAAACACTAGCAGTGAAAGGGGTCTCACATTAACTCATTCGCAGCCAGCCGCATCCGGAAGCGCGGCTTATGCCGACACAAAGGTCTTGGGTTATGCCGACACAAAGGTCTTGGGTTATGCCGACACAAAGGTCCTGGGTTATGCCGACACAAAGGTCCTGGGTTATGCCGACACAAAGGTCCTGGGTTATGCCGACACAAAGGTCCTGGGTTATGCCGACACAAAGGTCCTGGCTTATGCCGACACAAAGGTCCTGGGTTATGCCAACACAAAGGTCCTGGGTTATGCCGACACAAAGGTCCTGGCTTATGCCGACACAAAGGTCCTGGCTTATGCCGACACAAAGGTCCTGGGTTATGCCGACACAAGGGTCCTGGCTAATGCCGACACAAAGGTCCTGGGTTATGCCGACACAAAGGTCCTGGCTTATGCCGACACAAAGGTCCTGGGTTATGCCGACACAAAGGTCCTGGCTAATGCCGACACAAAGGTCCTGGGTTATGCCGACACAAAGGTCCTGGGTTATGCTGACACAAAGGTCCTGGGTTATGCTGACACAAAGGTCCTGGCTTATGCCGACACAAAGGTCCTGGCTTATGCCGACACAAAGGTCCTGGGTTATGCTGACACAAAGGTCCTGGGTTATGCTGACACAAAGGTCCTGGGTTATGCTGACACAAAGGTCCTGGGTTATGCCGACACAAAGGTCCTGGGTTATGCCGACACAAAGGTCCTGGCTTATGCTGACACAAAGGTCCTGGGTTATGCTGACACAAAGGTCCTGGGTTATGCTGACACAATGGTCCTGGGTTATGCCGACACAAAGGTCCTGGCTTATGCCGACACAAAGGTCCTGGGTTATGCTGACACAAAGGTCCTGGGTTATGCCGACACAAAGGTCCTGGGTTATGCTGACACAAAGGTCCTGGGTTATGCCGACACAAAGGTCCTGGCTTATGCTGACACAAAGGTCCTGGGTTATGCTGACACAAAGGTCCTGGGTTATGCTGACACAAAGGTCCTGGCTTATGCTGACACAAAGGTCCTGGGTTATGCTGACACAAAGGTCCTGGGTTATGCCGACACAAAGGTCCTGGCTTATGCTGACACAAAGGTCCTGGGTTATGCTGACACAAAGGTCCTGGGTTATGCTGACACAAAGGTCCTGGGTTATGCCGACACAAAGGTCCTGGCTTATGCTGACACAAAGGTCCTGGGTTATGCCGACACAAAGGTCCTGGCTTATGCTGACACAAAGGTCCTGGCTCATGCCGACACAAAGGTCCTGGGTTATGCCGACACAAAGATCCTGGGCTATGCCGACACAAATCCTGGGCTATGCGCTTATTCCGCGCAACCGGATGCGGCTGGCCGCGAATGAGTTAATGTGAGATCGACGCTTACGCTGAACTGCTCACTACTGAGCACTTTTTCGGACACTGTGGGGGGGGGGGGCGGGGGGGGGGGGGGTTCCAACTTAATGTTTGGGATCTTCAACCTTATACAAAAGGCCTCCGCGATGCTACACCTTACTTCCAGGGGCCGAAAAATCGAAAAGCGGGGAGGGGGGGGGGGGGGGGAGGGGGGGGGGGAGGGGGGGAGGGGGAGAGAAGCCGCCAAAATATGAAATAACGGGGGAAGGGGTTCCAAACGCCCCAAAAGGGAGTTTCTTACAGCATTTTAAAGAATTTTGTGTCGGAGGGGGTGGTGGTTCCGGAACCCCCGGACCACCACCCCCACCCCCCTCCATAAGCCTTCAATAATCGTCCTGCAAACATTGCCAAACTTGTTTCCCGCAGAACGAGATTTGTTTTAGTACTGATGCGAATATCACGATCGTCGGCCTATGATTCACGTGACCTCTCGCACGGGACTTGAAAAGTCTTGGACAGTTTTAACACTGGATGGTGTACCTGGGATACAGTTAAACACTGGACAGTGTACACGGGGTACACTATAGTCTCTATGGCCTGAAAAAGTATACTATAGTTTGAAAGTGGTCACGCCAAGTGGACGACGGCCCCATGGCCTTGTGCGCATTGGCGTGACCACTTCAGCCTTACGGTTAACACCAAAATCTCACCATAGAAAGATTGAAAGCCCCTGTTGTTGGGTAGGTAGGGAGCCTTGTAGAAGCCCAGGTGCCATTTGCCCACCATGTGCGTGGCGTACCCGGCCTCCTGCAGCTTGTCCGCCAGTGTGGGGCTGTCCAGGGGCAGTCCGTTGGGGACGTCAGGAAGGATCACCCCGTGCTGAAGACCTGTGTGAATCTGAAACCCACACCAACAGGCCGGCTGACGTGGGTTCAACCCATTTAACAAGGCCGCATTACCCGACGTTTGGAGGTGTCACTTAACCCATATCATCCTGAGGCTAAAAGCTTCAAATGTGTACACTGCCATATGCAAGCTACATTATAGTTCTTACAGATAAGGATATAGACCAATGGCTTTAGTTAACGTTGGTTGTGCCAGTATAGCTTGGCGCCTAGAGGCGCCAAGCTATTCTGGCACCACCCTTGAACTATTTTAGTCAAACTTATTTCACACACTAGTGTATTGCGAATGATAAGGGTTAACGACGATATATATGACATGCAGGAGATGGGTCGGCCAAATAATTCAAGGGTAGTGCCAGATTAGCTTGGCGCCTGATGGTGCCTGAAATGAAGTGTGGGCTGGTTTGTTCGGGGTTTAACTTGCACGACACCGGAGTGATAATGGACGGCCCTGACGGTGGGTGGGGGGAGACAGGGACAGCTAGTAACGTCAGTACGACCTGAACACTGATAAATTCAGGCACACTGCATCTGTGCCACTGTGATAGATCAGGACCTATCAACGGAATGGTATATATGATCATAAATTATGAGCATCCCGTTAAAAAAAAAACTGGCCTAAGAAGTGTGAGCACTGCTGTGCCGGGTCTTACTGGGTCGCCGACGACTAACGATCGCTGTCTCACCTGATACCTGCCGGACATCAGCTGACTGCGTGTGGGGGTACATATTGGCTGCACGTAATAGTTTTCCAGTCTCACACCCTCATCCGCCAGACGGTCGAGGTGTGGGGTTCGAATCCTCGACCCGTGGTAGCCGATGTCATGGAAACCGTAGTCGTCAGCCAATACAAACACGATGTGGGGCCGAGAGGCGCGGGTGACGTCACGCAACTGCAGTGGTGACTCTGTAAAGTTGGACGACGTCAGGTTGGCTGACAATTAAACCAGAAAAAAATGTTTTCAACAAACCCTCCCCTTTCTCCCCCTGCCCCACAACAAACAAACGAAAAAAACCCAACAACCAACCAACGAACCAAACAAAGAACATGTTTTCAACGACCCCCTCCAAAACAACAACAACCCACCCCCAAACAACAACAACCCCCCCCCCCCCCACAAACAACAACAACCCCCTCCCCCAAACAACAACAAAAAAGCACAAAAAACAACCCCAAAACAAACAAACCAACAAACAAGCCTTAACAAACAAACACGCAAACAAACAGACAAGAGGCATAGAGCGTCATGAGGATCTATGCCTCTTGCTGAAACCAACTTTGAATCCGTGTTCCTGGGAAAGCCAGGGATTTTTGGTGTTGAATTAACGAAGCCGGCAAAAAACCACAATCTTCGTCATCCAGCACTGAAGGGGTTAACCTCAAAACCAAGTAAAGCCGCTCACCTGGCCATACAACAAGCCGCTCACCTGGCCATACAACAAGCCGCTCACCTGGCCATACAACAAGCCGCTCACCTGGCGACGCAGCTGAAACGTTGTAAGATGGTGTAGATGATACGTTCACAAAATAACCTTCAGTGACGACTGGATTCCTGCGCGAATCAGCTGACGCGTTCGTGATGTACACAGATTTCGCTGACGCATTCAAGGGCAAAATCACTGACGAGTTAGATGACGAGCCGAGGACGGTGTCTAGGGAAGAGTAGACGATATAGACAACGGCCCAGGTGATCATACATGCTGCACCCATGATGATGAGAACACGAGCTTCCCGAAACGCTACACGTTTTGATGTCTTTCTGCTAACGATGTCTGTTTCTGACGGTGCCAGTAACTGTTGGTATTTGTAACTGTAGTCCCTCTTCTGGTGTGAAGCGGTTGAGGCCTGTAGGTTCGTTAAAATGTGTGCTGGTCTGTGAGTTTGGACCTTACGGCCTTACGGCCAAAAATCACAGATCAGCACACACGTTTTCATTGCTGGTCCGCTAACCCAAACAATGTCTGCTTAGTGTTGAAAGAAACACACAACAACATCTTTGTAGTTCGTAACACTTCGGCTTTTACATTAAATAATAATAATAATAATAATAATAATCCTAGAACGCGCAACTGCGTATGATAAAAATGAGTCACTCCCGGTTCTAAGCGACCAAATATAACCGATGAGCTATCAATAATATAACTAATAACTAGTACTCCAATAACTACATCAGCGACGTTCCGGTAGGATCGAGGATCCTAGGGGTCCGCAGCTGAGTACGGTGTGATAGGGTTGCAGACGCGTTCCCGTATGATCAGGGATCATAAGCCGGGCGCGTACCTGTATCTTGGAAAAAAATCACACGCTGATGCGTAACTAACAGAAGAATATGAATAAATGAAATCAATCAGTAACTATATTTTTCTATGTGGCAAATAACTAATGCATGGCGGCATGTAAACTAAAGCATGGCAATGCATAAACAAATATGGCGGATAGTAGTGACGTCAATGCGTGGCGTCACTAGCGCGGGAAAGAGACAAAGGCAGAGGGTCCTAGCAAAGAAGAGAGAGAGAGAGAGAGAGAGAGAGAGAGAGAGAGAGAGAGAGAGAGAGAGAGAGAGAGAGAGAGAGAGAGAGAGAGAGAGAGAGAGAGAGAGAGAGAGAGAGAGAGAGAATGACAATGACAATGACAATGAATCTTTATTTTCCAAGGATAAAAAGATTTAGGTCTGAAGACCTTTCTTCCATCTTGTCCTTGCTAAACTACTTACACACCCACTCACGGGGCCGCACGCACTGACACACCATAAGCGCCCAACAAGGCGAGTCATACTGGCTGCCCCCCTCGATCAGCTGCCGCTCGAAGGTGACAGCAGGGATACAGCCAGTGTGTACATATGGCGATCATATACAAAAACATCATAAACACATTTAATACACATGAGATATACATGCGCTACCATCTAACAAGTGTACCATAAGATTAAAAAAAAAAAAAAAAAAAAAAAACCAACAAAACAATCAGATAGACAAATTCAAAATACCACGTCATTCTAAAACAAAAGCAGTTTACGATTGCATTTGTAGCAAATGCTGATGAAGCCGTGTCTTGAAAGCATTTATGGTCGTGATAGATTTTATTTCTTTTGGAAGTAAATTCCATTCTTTGGCTGCTGAATATGACAAGGCCGATTTAAAAATGTCAAGGTGGGGCCTAGGCACTACCAGGTCGTTCCTCAATGTCGGGTACGGAGTGTGAGGAGCCTTAAAGAGAGCAGCGAGATATCCAGGTGATTTTGAAAGTGTGATCTTACGCATAAATACACATTTATTGAATAAAAAGTGCTTACGAAGGGGCAACATATTTAATTTTGTTAGTTTATCGTCGGTAGTCAAAGGGGTGTGGGAATCTTTTATGATAAGCTTTGCCGCACGTCTATGGAGTGAATTTATTCTTTTTAAAGAAACATCGCTGCATCCATCCCATACTGTCGATGCGTAATCTAGATGGGATTTGTGTGTGTGTGTGAGAGAGAGAGAGAGAGAGAGAGAGAGAGAGAGAGAGAGAGAGAGAGAGAGAGAGAGAGAGAGAGAGAGAGAGAGAGAGAGAGAGGAGAGAGAGAGAGAGAGAGGAGAGAGAGAGAGAGAGAGAGAGAGAGAGAGAGAGAGAGAGAGAGAGAGAGAGAGAGAGAGAGAGAAGAGAGAGAGAGAGAGAGAGAGAGAGAGAGAGAGAGAGAGAGAGAGAGAGAGAGAGAGAGAGAGAGAGAGAGAGAGAAGAACATAGCATAGAGCCAAAATAGCAAAGGGGCCACAACATAAGAATGAAAACCAAAATTACTAGCACGAATTAAACAAAGCGATGCTGATACATCAAGATTGTCAACCTCGACTTTAGTGAAGAACTATATTCTACTGAAATCAGAATTAGATTCTGACGCAACTAATACGCTACAAACTGCGTTAATCCCAATAAGAAATTCGTAACTTAGGATTCAAATCTAAACGCACACGCGATCATGGCGATGCCGCTATCGCCACGCCACGCCACGTCACGCCACGACCGGTCCTAGCGTACGATTTCTAATAAAGGGATCTTCGAAGAAAAGGTAAACTACACAAACTCTCAATCGTTCCCAGAAAACAGTAATTATGATTGATCCGAAACTACATCCTCAAACTTCGAGCACATTACACAGAGGAACCACCACAAAGTTACAATGATCGAAACATATTATCCAAAGAAACACATTATCCAATGAAGCAAAAGTTGGCTTCCTAAAAAGCGAAGTCTGACAATAATGAAGGCCCAAACATAAAAAAATCATCACTAGCAAAAGCAAAAGAACACAATGAATTTGTACACAAAATAATCACTACTTACAGGGCACTCGACCCGCAGTCCAATTCCGAAACACAGTGAAATACTCGACGTGAAGCACGCTACAAAATTACACGCACTGAATGATAATGATACGCAATGGTCAGTCGCTAAGTGAGCCGCAGGGATACACGGCCTTAAAATGATAGGCATAGCGCATGCCTACAAGGAAACAAGCGAGCAGGCGAAACGGCTCGGCCGGACAATGAAACTAGCGAAAACTGTGTTAGTAGCTGAATAAAAATAAATAAATAGCAAACTATACATCCGCTACTAATAAATCTTAGCATTTCCGAAAGTGAATTTAAAGGGCTTTCCGATGAACTAAATTAGGAAAAAAATTAACACTAAGCTGAATTTTATATAATTTTATAATGACTGCCACGCAAGGTGAAGTGAAAGGCGAAAGAGCATGAAAAACGTAAATTTTACTAAGACTGGTTACGATCGTACAAAACCAAATAGATATTCTAAAAGCGGGAACTGTGCTGAATCTAATGACTATTGAAACAGCTTTCTACGTTCAATAGAACGGAAGCTACGAAGCTTCAAAAATAAATAGAAAACACAAGTTACGAAACCAGTACTACAATGGACGATTCGCCGCGTCACGCAAGTGGTGACGTCACGGCTAGAGGCTGTACGGGGAACCTCAGACGCGGACTAAAAATAACTACAAAGGGACAGAGGCTTACCGCGCTCTGCTACATATTTATTCTAAATTAGCCTCTTTTTTTTCTGCACACCTTAATTTTTATTCTAATAAAATAAAGTCTCATTTTCGTTTCATTTCATTCATTTTGTTTTGTTTCATATTTCTTGAAAGGTATTATCATCGTGTGACTGATGTAAAGTTTATGTTCATGTACGATGATAAGCGAAACTGTTTCACCTCTCGATTGCTCATGGCTGCTGACTGATGTACACCAATGTCCAGGCGGGAGCTCCAGTGAACTCAAAACACAACTGCTCCGGCCAGAACTCAATGTCGAAATCTTTCACCAAGACTCTGAAGACCTGTGTCAGTGATTTTTATCCCCTTCACAGTCGAGAAAAGTGACTGAACACGACACAGCTGCAAGAGGCATAGATCCTCATGAGCCCCGGCAATTGCGGGGGCTCATGAGGATCTATGCCTCTTGCTGACACCACTTTGTATCACTGTTTCTTGCCCGGCCGTTAGGCGTTAGATTCGCAAATATTTCCGAAAGAAAATCGTCTGCGACGGCTGACAGTGTAGGACTTAATCCGTAAATAGCTGGCGTCCAATCAGTTCAGTTTCGATCCAGTTGCCAAATCCACCCACCTGCACAAGAGACATAGATAATCATAAGCCCCCCCCCCCCCCCCCCCCACTAACGCTGGGGGACTCAACAGGATATGTGCCTTTTTGATGAACTCGCACGTCTGTAATTTTCGTTCGTCTTTCGATCGTAAAACTGTGGCCATAATTATGTAGGTGGCAAGGCGATCCATTCAGCCCTCCTGTGGTGATCATTTCTCAGACACCTCTCATGGCCAAAACACCCCACCCAACGGGGCACAGACCCACGTGAGCTTCCGCGGTGTAATGCCGGATCTCCGCCTCTCACGAGTGCATTTGACATCTGTGCTCCTCTAGGCGAACAAGGACTCGGCCGGCGAGTATTGAAGTTTCAGCGGTAGCCAGTAATCGCGGGTACCCAGTAAGCAGAGGACCTCGGGCCCACGACGGCCGTAGTGGGCCCGCGCACGACTGTGCGCGGGCCCACTGCGGCTATCGTGAGCCCGAGGACGTGTTGCTGCTGGGTTAATTATGGAGGTCTCGTGCACTTGATACATGTGCTTATTATCACACAGTTACGGGTCTGAGTCTTACCTGTAAAGAAAATCGATTAACTCATTCTACCCCAGACCCACCACAGCAAGATATTTTGGCATCACCCTCGAACTATCATGGTCGATCTGTGTCCTGCACTGCTAGTGCAGTCTTCAGAGGACCACGGCAAAATGTGGGGATTTCGGTGATGGGGTAGAATGAGTTAAGTCAAAAACGTGACTGCTTCATGTCAAAGCTCGTAAAATGCAAAAGAAATACGCAACAGAGAAAGACACACGGTTAGAAAGTGTCCGTATGTCTATTTAGAAGAAAAAAAAACCGTGTTTACCCACAAATTATAAACTCTGTATTTGTCCTTCTGAGCGTGTTCTGTTTTGATTGTATATACAATGAGCTCCGGGTGTCACACATCGCCAAGGGACTCAGTTTTTTCTTGTTGTTTTTTCCCCCCGAAGTTTGTCATATGTCTGGGAAGACCCACTAAGCATGCGTGCATTAATAAATGGGAAGTTATAATGGCCCCAACGACGAGTCATCGATTCTGAAAGAAAGCAAAGACGAGGTGAGAAGTGTGCCGGGACGGGCATTTACCCTAGAACCAGCATGACCCATCTGCGACAGCCGAAGTGTATCCATCAATGGACGCCTCCCTTGTTGCAGAGTGTAAAGGGTTGACTTCAAAGACCGGACATCACTAAACTGCAAGAGGCATAGATCCTAATGAACCCACGCCACTGCGTGGGTTCATGAGGATCTATGCCTTTTGCAGGTATTTGAGGTAACTGATACACTTCCTATCATGATGATAACAATAATAACGACTCATTAAAAAAGGTGATTGTATTTCAGCATGATATGTATATATATATATATATATATATATATATATATATATATATATATATATATATATATATATATATATATATATATATATATATATATATAATCAGGAAAATATTATGAACAGCAATCAGCAAGATAAACACAACACACCATACAGATTTATAACCACAACCGACAGGAAATCAACACAGGAGAAGACAACAACCTCAGTCAAATAAAACCCCAGCACAATAAAAAATAATCACAGCGAAAACAACAAACACAAGCCCGTCAACCCCCCCCCCCCCTCTCCCTGTGAGTCTAACCACCGGTACAGTAAACAGATTATCTGGGACTGTGAACAGTGTGTGTGTGTGTGTGTGTGTGTGTGTGTGTGTATGTGTGTGTGTGTGTGTGTGTGTGTGTGTGTGTGTGTGTGTGTGTATGGGACTGTAAACGTTGTGTCTGGGACTGTAAACCGTTTGTGTGTGTGTGTGTGGGGGGGGGGGGGGACTAAACAGTGTGTGTGTGTGTGTCTGAGAATGTAAAGAGTACGTGTGTGTCTGGGACTGTAAACAGAGTGTGTGTCTGAGACTGTAAACAGTCCCAGACGCACACACTGTTTACAGTCCCAGACAAACAGACAGTTTGTCTGGGACTGTAAACAGTGTGTGCGTCTGGGACTGTAAACAGTGTGTGCGTCTGGGACTGTAAACAGTGTGAGTGTCTGGGACTGTAAACAGCGTGTCTATGTGTCTGGGACTGTAAACAGTGTGTGTGTGGGACTGTAAACAGTGTGTGTGTCTGGTACAGTACAGTGGCTCCATGAACAAAACAGTTAAAACCAAAGCAGAATATCGGGAAATCAGCAGATGATTATAACCACAGTAAAACGGACCACCAAAACGGCCAGAAATATCCCAGGGGCGGATCAGTTACCTCGACGGGGGGAGGGGGAGGGGTAGGGAAGAAGACGTAAGTGTGTCAACACTGTCACCACTCGCTACCCCCGGAGGGGGGGCAAACACCCCCAAAAAGGACCTTGTCATAGCATTTTAAACAAATTTGGTGGGGGGGGGGGGGGTGGATGGGTGGTTGGGTGGGTGGGTGAGGGTGGGGTCCGAAACCCTTAGGAACCCCACCCCTCAGATCCGCCCCTGTATCCATTGCCAACAGAGTAAACGAACACGCTTAGTCACGTCTTCACTTCCCCTTGACGCAGACTGTGTGTCTGAAATTGTAAATTCCACGTCACAAATCTATAATCCTCAAAGGAACACGTACGAACAAAACAAAGTGGGATCAGCAAGAGGCATAGATCCTCATGAGCCCCCGCAACTGCGGGGGCTCATGAGGATCTATGCCTCTTGCAGCTGAATCGTGTTCACCTTATCTCGGTTGTGAATGACAGCAAACTGGACATCCAACATACGGAAAAGGCAATGTATTGAGCGTTTACTGCATTATCAGCGCTAAATATTATATATATATATATAAGATCAGCAATTTTCTACATGAACAAACATCACAAATTTAGAGAATTTAGAGTGAAAAAACGGAATGTCACTCATATTCTGTAAAACAAACTTGAACAATAAAAACCACCACACCACCGTCGTTGCGGTTCTGACGAGCGAAGCGCGCTGGCATGCTTGACAGGCAGCGCGTTTAGCCACACTGACCTGGCTCATGCAGATATCGGTATGGCTCGTTTGACATCAGAGCGAACAAAGTTCTTTCGCAAATGTCTCTGCAGATCCACTTTTCTATACCAATCTAAAAACAAAGAAGTACCTTACGGAGAAAGAAACACGCTTAGAAAAGACGGGTACAACACAATTTATTAATATTTCGGGTAAATACCCTTTGTCAAAATAGACAAACAAACAGAGAGATTAGCCGCCCCTTATCTTCATTCGCAGAAGGAATGTGGCAGCTCCTTTTTTGACAAAGGGTATTTACCCGAAATATTAATAAATTGTGTTGTACCGGGATTTTCTAAGCGTGTTTCTTTCTCCGTTGGGTACTTCTTTGCATTTTACACGCTTGGCAGTCACCTTTTTGGTCTGCAATCTTAGAACAAGTGACAGTTGACCTAATACGATTTACTGTTAACCCCTATCATACTGAGGCTAAAAGCTGCAAATTTGTACACTGCCATATGCAAGCTACGTTATAGTACTTACAGATAAGGGTATAGACCAAAGGCTTTAGTTCAAGGGTGGTGCCAGAATAGCTTGGCGCCTAGAGGCGCCAAGCTATTCTGGCACTACCCTTGAACTATTTCAGTCACACTTATTTTACACACTGGTGTATTCCGAATGATAAGAAGCTCGAACAGTTTCGTTGCATTGTCGTAACATTTCGGTTTTTCTTTCATGAAATGACAGATTTTACATCCCTAAATGTGCCCCAGATATATTAATTCCAGTATAAGAAAAATCCATTTTCAAGTGAACTTTGCCAAGTTTTCAAACCTGAAACAGCGCAGGCATACGTGAAGTCTGCACGCTCGATCCCGATATTGAAAGCTGCCGGGGCTCTATACAGGGTGTTGAAAGTGGCTTGTTCTTGTCTTTTCACCAATTTGTTTTTAACGACTGTAGAGCAAAATAGACAAATCATGGGAGTTCAGTAAAAGTATTCCATATTACGTCAATGGTCGACTTAGCTGAAATTGTCTTCTCCTGCTGCCGTGTGGTGTCGCTGCTCCTATAAGGGGGCAAGTCACTATTCTCGGTGTCTTAGGTGATACCTGTTTGTGTGCATAGGCTTCAGTACTCGCGCTACACTACAGGCCGCAGGTACATCGCTCCTGACTCGGTGCCCGATTGGATGACATAGAATCCGGACACGCTAAGCGCAGTAAACCACATTAACTAATCCTACTGTGTGATATACCAGATGAATACTAAAGCCTGTGAACAGAAAAACGACATCCCCGTGGCATGCAGTATGTCGCGAGGACCAAGGATGATGTGCACGGACAGGGATCCACTAAAACACTGAGAATGTCCGGTTTACGCCACCTAGCGGCAGCAGCAGTGAACTAGGTCGCTCATTGGCACTAAATGATATTTGTTCTTAAGGTGTTTCTTTGCGGAGACATTTGGCAAACACGTTGTGCTCTCCGATCTCAAGCGGCCTGTATCTGTATTAACTGATTGTGCCCGAGGTACGAAATACCCACTTATTTGAGTTACCCTCTGAGGATACCATTACAACTCAGGAGACAGGCCGACCATGATAGTTCAAGGGTTGTGGCCTAGTAGCTTGGCGCCTATCCAAGCTATTCCGACACCACCCTTGAACTATCATGGTCGAGCCATATCTTGCTGTGGTGTGTCGCGGGCAGAATAAGTGAGGTAAAGTGCAGCTGAGACCGCCATGCGTGCGAGCTAGAGTCGCTCGTCAGGTCCCTGTGAAAGAAGCACATGATTTAACTCCGGGCTATTTCAAGCGACCTCCCCCAGGCAATAGATTAATAGTTTCACAATATACACTTTATAGATGTATCTTGGTATGTCGTTCGAATTAAACCTGTAATGTGTAAGTTACCTTCTGTTTAAGTGTGAAGTTTGAATATCGTAAAGTGGAAGACTTAGTTTCTGCTCTTCTTTTCCTGAGCTAAACAGATGGTCCAGAAGGCAGCAAAGACATTCGTGACGTGCGCTTGGCTGTGCAAAGATGTTTAGGAAAGTCACAAGTAAGACAGGAAAATACTGACGTTTGTTTATCATGAAAGCCACTTAACTCATTGCAGCCCAAGACCGAAATCCCCAAATGTTGCCGTTTTCCTCTGAAGACGAGTAAAGAAGTACACAACGGAGAAAGAAACACGCTTAGAAAAGACACAATTTATAAGAAAAACAGAAGATGGTGGTGGAAAACCCTTTAAAATAGAAACAAGGAACGACGTTTCGGATCAAAGATCCTTCTTCAGGTGACATGGAAACAAACGTAGAACAGAAAAGAACACGATAGAAAGAAAAGACGTCATCCTGTATAGAGAGAATTTAGAATGACGTAAAAACAAAGTGCATTGCAATGCAGGACACAGATCGACCATGATAGTTTAAGGGTGATGCCAGAATAGCTTGGCGCCCATAAGCGCCAAGCTATTCTGGCATCACCCTTGAACTATCATGGTCGATCCATATCTTGCTGTGCTGTGTCTAGAGTAGAATGAGTTAACTCATTCAAGACACGCCGGATCTGGAGTGCGAATTTGGCCGAAATGACCCATACACTGGGCAACAATCTGTGGGAACATCACATCCATATTGTCACAATCTGACGACGAGGCTAAGGTTTACAATGGTTAAAGTTGTGTATAATTGTGCGGGTGTCTGAGAGAGAGAGTGTGCTGTTGTGAGTCCAGTGTTTTCCAGTGCGAACAGCGCTATACGAGAGCTATTTATTATTATTATGGTTATTAAAACCAGTACAACGTATGAAACAGGTACAAGGTATGAAACCGGTATAAGGTGTGAAACCAGTACAAGGACAAGCTACGAAATCAATGTCTGACAAGGTATGACACCAGTACGTTATGAAACCAGTTTCAGAACATGTTATGAAACCAGTACGAGATACAAAACCGTACAAGATATGAAACCAGTGCAAGGACAGACGTGAAACCAGTACACTTTTTGAAATCAGCTCAGATCGCTAATAGAACTGGTTCTCTGTGTTTTCCTTGTTTTATCTGAGACTTCCCTAAACATCTTTTCACAGCCAAAGCGCACGTAACAGTTGTCATTGCCTTCTCGCCCATCGGGGAACTTTTCTGTGTAGCTTCTGAAAAGAAGAGCAGGACAAAGTACAGAGTCAGTATACGTTTCCTATAATGTGGAAGGGTACTCTAACCATAGTTGTGGGGCGTGTGTCGACCATGACAAATGAAGAGTAATAACAATACCTGTCTGAAAATCTTTGTCTCCGTTTAGTGCTGGATGGGCTGACACTTAAACATAGACTGAACTTAACCCTCTTAATCCCACAGCCGAATTTCCAAACGCTTTGAGGCGTTGACTAACGACTACGTAGCAGCTGCAGGAGATGGATTGATCATGATAATTCAAGGGTAGTGCCAGATGAGCTTGGCGCCGTCAGGCGCCAAGCTCATCTGGCACTACCCTTGAATTATCATGATCAATCCATCTCCTGCTGCAGGGTCCTGGGGCTAAATGGGTTAAATCTGTGTTGGAAACTACAGATTATTGGGATCAAAAATACCCCCGTGCATTTGGCTCAGATGGTCGTAACACGCCCCTTCTGTTGGAAACTTTGCGGCGCATAACCAGCAGAAAATGGCGTCGCACGCAGTACAGTGCATCTTGTGGCATCCACCAGTCTTCTCGATAGGCAGCTGGCAACCAGGACACGCGCGTCTGTTTTCCCTGTCTTGTCTGGCCCACTCATCCACTTCGTGCTGCGCAGGCCTCGCTTCGGCGCCCCTGGAAGTACACGGATGGGCAAATTCAGTTGGATTCGTCATTGGTCAAGTGAAATAGATCATTGAGTTTTGTTTAAAAACGTTAAGCATCTAGGACCTAACGTCTTTTGTCCACCACGAAGGTGATTTCAAAGACGGGGCACCGAACAGGGTCTAAACAAATTTTCTGAGCCCATCTGGGTTGGAACCCCCAACATTTCGGACGAGAGTCGAACGCTATACCTTCGCCATCCAGCTCGCCGTCACTAAGTTTGACCCTTTGGGTGTCGATAGCGGTTTTAAACAATCCAGACCAAAAAGGTGACTGCCAAGCGTGTAAAATGCAAAGAAGTACCCAACGTAAAAAGAAACACGCTTTGAAAAGACGGGTACAACACAATTTATTAATATTTCGGGTAAATACCCTTTGTCAAATTAGACAAACAAACAGAGAGATTAGCCGCTACTTATCTTTATTCGCAGAAGGAGGTAAATACCCTTTGTCAAAATAGACAAGCAAACAGAGAGATCCTTACTTACTTACGCCTGTCACCCCTACCCGGGTATAGGCCGTCGACGAGAGACCTCCAGCAACTCCTGTCCTGTGCTTCTCCTTCGATTCTACTCCAGGTGGTTCCCAGTCTCTTGATGTCTGCTTGGAGGTCTCGACGCCAGGTGTTTCTCGGCCTGCCTCTTTTCCTCTTTCCCTGGGGGTTCCATGACAATGCCTGCTTAGTGATACTGGAAGCTGGCTTTCTCAGACTGTGACCGATCCATCCCCATCTTCTTCGCCCAATTTCATTCTCTGCTGTTATCTGCTCTGTTCTCTCCCAGAGTCTGACGTTGCTGATCTTCTCTGGCCAGTGGATTTTCAAAATTCTTCTAAGGCAACTGTTCATGAAGGTCTGTACTCTGTTGACTGTGGTTTTTGTCAATCTCCAAGTCTCTGCTCCATATAGGAGAACTGCTTTTACATTGGAGTTGAAAATCCGGACTTTGGTGTGTTGTGACAGCTCTCTGGAACTCCACACTTTTTTCAACTGGAGAAAGGCTGCTCTGGCTTTACCGATTCGTGCTCTGACATCTGCATCAGTGCCGCCTTTTTTGTCTATGATGCTCCCGAGAACAGAGAGATCCGCCGCTACTTATCTTCATTCGCAGAAGGAATGTGGCATTCCTGTAGGAATCGTCGCGACTAAAACCGCTACCGACACGCACAGGGTTTAACGAGAAGGCACGTGAAATACGAAGATAAACGAACCGGTTTTTTTCTTTTCATCACGGGAGAAAATAAACGGAATAAATAATTGAAACAAAATCTGAACTGTTAGCAAATTCAGATTCAGATTCAGACAACTTGATTACCCATAAAGGGAAATTGTTGCGTGGTAGTCATTCTAAGTAAATCAATTTTTTTTAAAAAGTAAAAAAAGGTAAAAGAGACAAAAAATATCGCAGCTTTAAAATGCTACAATAAAATATATACTAAATATTAGCTCTCTGTACTATAATATAAACACATGCGCGAGCACACACACACACACACACACACACACACACACACACACACACACACACACACACACACACACACACAATTGCGCTAATTGCAGGTAAAAAAAATTAAACAAACAACCTTAGGTGGATCCTTTCTCCAAAGGATGCTGGTCACGATTGTATAGATTTACAATGTTGACCTATTCTACTTCGTGGAGCGCCAGGGGTCGCGATACTGATCTACAGTGTAACAGTGAAAATCGACACGAATAATGCCAAAAAAGTGTTTCGCTGTGGACTTTTGCCAGCTAGGGCGCACAGAGATGTTTATTTTTAGCGGTAGATTTATGGAATGAAGTGGGTTTGCGTTATCGCTTTGCGTATCGGTAGCGGTTTTTGTCACGAAGATTCCTACGGGACGTCAGAATGTTGTTATTCCTACGGGAATCATCGCGACAAAAACTGTTACTAACACGGAAAGGGTTAACTCATTTGAGACAAGCCGCCTCCGCGTACGCCGCGTATCCGGAGGTGGCTCGTCTCGAATGAGTTAACCGCATTTGCATGTAGCTAGCGCTACTCAGGTTGTGATGAAGCTCTATGCCCACGCATAGAGTTCACACAGGGTTTTTTTGCGTTGTGCTGTCGGGTCAGCGGTATTTTGTGTAACGGATAGTCCGTGTATGCACGAGGTTACGTGCGGTCGTGAGGACAACGATCTGCACGGAGTTTTAGGCCGCAGCTCAGTCTAACAGAACTCTAGATTATGCAGTACGGGCTATTCTGTCAGTAAGGACGGACGTATGTCAGATACACTAGCAGTATTCTTAGATTTCAGGTATGTTTCTATTATGTATTATCGACAGCTAGTGAGTTAAAGGTAGTATGCGTTAGTAAGATTTAGTTAGATTGTGTAGCGTTGATTTGGTTCAGTTATGTCGGCTTTATAATAATAATAATAATAATAATAATAATAATAATAATAATAATAATAATAATAATAATAATAATAATAATAATAAAAAGTATTTATATAGCGCTTAATCTTAATCAAAAGCTCTAAGCGCTTTACAATCTGTACATAAAAATAAAAATACAATGACATATGCACATAAACAAAACACAATACCCGAACACACCACTTTTACAATAAACTAAACAACAGTGCACACATAATAATTTATATTCTAATTAACAGTCAGTTTAAACAAGGAGGATTACAGAACTACAACTAAGGCATCAAACACTGGCAGTTATTCAAAGTAAAGCTTGAAGAGGTGAGTTTTCAACGACCTCTTGAAGTCAGAGACGGACTCGCTGTTTCTGACCTCAAGAGGAAGCGTATTCCATAGCACTGGGGCTTGATAAACAAAAGTGCGCTGACCAAATGTTTTAGTTTGGACAGAAGGTACACACAACTTCCGTTTATCAGAAGAGGGCGGAGCTCACGAGAGGGTGTATACACATGCAGCAAAGAGGACAAGTATTCTGGGCCGGTGCCTGAAAGGCAGTTAAAACAGATTGACATAACTTTGTACTGAACGGGATGTAGTTATTTACCGAGATGGATAACTAAAGGAATGTGAGGTGTGTATGCCTAAGTCGTTTATGAAAGTAGTACGTGGTTGTGTAAAGTATAATCTGTTCCTACGTACGAACCAATGTATGGCGCGTCTGTTTCAGTGTCGTGACTGAGTTATTGTGTGTTGCGAATCTAATGTGTTAGAAGCACGAATCTGTGAACTGACTGAACGTGTAGATTTATTTGTGTCAGCCAGGTTACGTAATGAACCTCATATCATCCAATATGTGTGTGTTAAGCAAGTGTTATGATATTAGAACTTTATTGTACAGAGTTCTTGTGCCGAACGACTGACGTGACGCCGAGACGTCAAGGTCAACCGAGGTTGCCGCTTGGGGAACGCAAGAGGCTTGGTGCCAAGACATCGAAGTCAACAGAGGCTGCCGCTGGTGTCGTGAGGACATTCACCGCTCGGGGAGCGAGAGGCTTGGTGCCAAGACATCAAAGTCAACAGAGGCAGCGCTAGAAGAGCGAGTCGAGAGGACGTCCACAGTGCCGGAAACGTGGGACTGCTTCAAGAAACGCGTGACGCAAGAAACTACACGCGTAGACGCGAAGGAGCGTGCAAACGATACAGAGTGATAACAGCAGTGAACAGAATGGATAATGAGGACTTGTACCTAACCTGGCTTTTACGATATTGTGTGTGGATGTCAGGGTGATGAAGTAGTGTCGAGAAGTGTGTATTTTGTAAAGAGTATCTTTTTTTTGAGTTCACGTTTTTTATTGTTAGTTTAGTTAGTGAACTGCCACAGAGAAAAACTCGCAAACCACATAGGTGAGGCTAGCGCTGGTAGAATTGTACACATACCAAGGGGAATTACTCAGCGCTCATGCTACATAAAGGGATGTAGATGATCGTCTGGTTCTATACCTGCGTATTTTTCTGTGGGCTGGCGATTGGGTGCCTGATAGGCGGGGGCAGGGGATCTAACTGTTTGTCTGTCCAGCGTTAAGCCCCTTGGTATGTGTACACAGAGAAAAAGAATTTGTATCTGAGTTTGTGCTGCACGAATGCGTCCGACTGAGTCAGTGTTTGTGTATGTGCCCGTTGCGTTATGAGTCTGTGCGTGCGACCGGGGGAAACTCTGCGTACGTTACACAGGTTTACTGCTAGGTTTGTTTGAGCTATTTTGTATCCCCACGCAACAATCTGGCTGCTGTGCAGAGAGACAGGTGACTGGCAGTTACTGACTTAAAAAAGTGAGAAGCTGGGTGGCTCAGTTGGTAGAGCGTTCGACTCTCCTCTGAAAGGTCGTGGATTCGAACCCAGCTGGGTCAAAATTTGTTCAGACCTCTTTTCGGTGCCCCGTCTTTGAAATCGCATTGGTGGTGGACAAAAGACGTTAAGCCCTGTCACGTGTTAGTCGTAGTATGATGCAATCAGACCAGACGCACGCACGTAGGGTTCTTGTAAAGAAACTTCACTCAGCTGCAACTCGTTATACGTGGCACACGGTTGTAGACCAGACTGGAGTAACAGTTCCAACAATATTTTATTGCAGCGATGCAATCTCTGCACAATGCATCTACAAATGCATCCACACTTAGGTACACTGTCTCTCTACAATGCATCCACAATTCTGATACACTGCATCTTCCACACAATGCACGCACATATTTCCTAACAGGCTCTTTTATACTATTACAGATTTCCAAAACAATCCAGCAAATTACACAACTCAACCAATCAGAAAAGAAAACGTAACCAAAACTTATTAATATTCA
Source organism: Semisulcospira habei (assembly GCA_036245525.1). Taxonomy (NCBI): domain Eukaryota; kingdom Metazoa; phylum Mollusca; class Gastropoda; family Semisulcospiridae; genus Semisulcospira; species Semisulcospira habei. The sequence continues at coordinate 144,609,436 of BTPG01000007.1, forward strand.
TTAAAAAGAACACTCTAGATCTAACGACAGCTTTCCACTAACATCTAGGCGCATTTCGTAAATGTTGCGAATTGTAACCAACTTGTTTACTACAAAACGTTGACGTCATATCTGAGGTCACTAAAATGATCGCGACCCTTCCCGAACGTTCCAAGTTAAATTAGGGCGGACTTCACAACAATGTGGCGAACTTCTATCCACACAACAAAAATCGATAACACTTCTCCATGCAAAAGAAAACAAATCGTACTAAAAGATACGTGATTCTTATCTAAAATAACTCGACTGAACACCGGATCATTTCTATGATTAACACACACATGCCCTAAAAAAAAAAAAAGACAACCACAAACGCAACACCCTAAACGTTTAACGTCTTTTTTGAAAAGTGACTTGCAACTGGTTGTAGATGTCTTACCGCCTCATGGAGTCACGCAGCATGGCGCAGGTCATACCGTCATGTGACTGCACGTGACAGGCGGTGCACGTGCGCACGCCACACTCCGGGCACTGGAACACCGCCGCCTGGTCCTCTGCCGTCACGCGGTACACCGTTGGACAGTCGGGCGTGGTGCAGAAGCGAGCCGCGTGGCGATTGGTCAGCACGTACGCTGAAATGGCGGCATTGGCAAGAGCGAGGAGCGTGATGTGACCGGCGCGTGACAGACTGCTCAGGTCACGCCAAGCCAGGGGCACTTCACAACGATCCTGACAGCAGATGATCGGTAGTTTACGATCCGTGATGGCGGTTTCCACCTGCACAACAAATCACACCAATAAGGCAGTGTTCAAAGGTTAGTGTGTTTAGAACATTTTCCACTGACTTCGGGTATCTTATTACTACCTGTACACGTAAGCACACGTATATATATATAGTTGAATTCCTTGCAATATCAGGGGCGGATCTTTGCCAAATATTATTTTAAAAGATTTTTTTCCCCTTATCTGGCAAAATATTCACACACCCCCCCTTCCCCTCCCCCTCCCCGCTTTATGATTTTTTCGGCCACTGCGAAGCGAGGTCTAGCGTCGGGAGGCATTTTGTGTCAGGTTGAAGGTCCCTAACAAAACATAGGCAATAGATTTCCATGTCCCCCATAATCCGCTCGTCAGGGCCGTCCATTATCACTTCTGTTCCGTGGGCCCCCCACCCGGGTCTGCCCTGGGGGACCTGGGTGGGGTTAGGTACTTTTTAGTTCCCAGGGTCACCCTGGTCAGCCCCACAGGGTGAGTTTTTCTCTCTATTCTGGGGCATGTGTTTCTGTCTACCCTTTGTCCATTCACCTGTATTTGCCTTTTTAAAACTCTCCCTACTGTCTGCACTGCCTGTAGCTCTTGATATTGGATGTGTGTTGCTAAATGGTCTTAGCTTTATTTAGGCCCCATGTGTTAGGGTTATTTAACGTATTTGACCGGATGGCGACATACATTCAATGTTCTGTTTATTATTATTTTTTTTTTTTCACAAGCAGTGCAGGCACGTCCTGAGAAAGCCTTGTTGCTGTCGGGACGTTAAGCAATGTACAATCAATCAATCAATCTGTTCCGTGGGCGTTAAACCCCGAACTAACCAACCAAACACTGACAAAATGCCCTCCCCCCCCCCCCCTGCCCAGGGAGGTAACTGATCCGGCCCTGAATATGGATGAGCACAGATCTCCAACACGCACTCACGCACACATAAACAAACACACCTGGCGTTTGAGACAGCCCTTGCAGTAGGGGTGAGCACAGACCTGCAGGCGGTACAGAGCGCCCACATCCACGGGACATAAGCACACCACACACTCGATGTCCTCGCCCTCTGGCTTGTCTCCCTTGCTGGCCGCACGCAGCTCGTCCTTGACCGTCTGAATGAGATCCTTGGCCCGCTGTGGACACAACATTATCACGATGACAGTCGGCATAGCGCGAACGCACATCTAGCTGCACGAGGTACAGCAGGAGGACTACCGGAAGCGGGGGATTCACCCGTTAACTGACGAGAAAATCTGAACACCAACCAATTGCAAGAGGTATAGATGGTCTCGTGCCCTTTTTTAAAAGTAAAGAATAATGACACCACAAAATTCCCTAGGTGTTGCCTTTTCAAAAATAGTCTGTATTCTTCCACTACAACACCACATAAAGCTTTAGAGATGCAATCCGCGCTGTACTAGTGTGCTACCAGTAAATTCTGGAGGCGGTTTCTAGTACACGCGTTGTGTTTGACCCCACCCTGGTCTGCCCTGGGGGACTTGGAAGGGGATACTACTTTTTAGTTCCCAGGGTCACCCTGGTCAGCCCCACAGGGTGGGTTTCCCCCTCTATTCTGGGGCATGTGTTTCTGTCTACATTTGGTCTATTCACCTGTATTTTCCTTTTTTAAACTCTCCCTACTGTCTGCACTGCCTGTAGCGCTTGATATTGGATGTGTGTTGCTAAATGGTCTTAGCCCCATGTTGTAGGTTTATTTAACGTATTGGACCGGCTGGCGACATACATTCAATACTCTGTTTATTTATTTTTTTTTCCACACTCAGTGCAGGCACATCCTGAGAAAGCCTTGTTGCTGTCGGGACGTTAAGCAATGTACAATCAATCAATCAGCGTTGTGTTTGCAATTTGTCAGGTTACGCCGTATACCTACCTGACGAGCCCCCCCCCCCCCCCCCCTCCCCGGCCACCCCCTTGGGGTGAAACCGGTCGTAGGCGGCAAAAACCTAAATCTACTCAGCAGGTCAAATATCTGTTTGGGAATATTTACTTACTAGCATCCCCTCTCGCGGGGAGGACTGTTAGCACAGCATTCTCCGAATATTTATGTATCCGCCGCAGAGTGCAGCTATCTCGTAGTCATGGGACTGCTTTAGATGTTTCAATTTTCATTTTTCCACGTAGATAGCCTTCGGAAGGACTACAGTGTTTTCAAAGAATAATATGTACTAGAAGATTAGGATCCTTACTCTACAATCGGAGGAGAAAAACAAAAGACGCCATTTTGCTGTCAGGCGACGTGTAATCTTGTTATCCTCATCGCACATATCTAATGACGTGAAAGCTCTTTATCCTACAGCGGACATATCTAATGATGTGAAAGCTCTTTATCATACAGCGGACATATCTAATGACGTGAAAGCTCTTTATCCTACAGCGGACATATCTAATGACGTGAAAGCTCTTTATCCTACAGCGGACATATCTAATGACGTGAAAGCTCTTTATCCTACAGCGGACATATCTAATGAGGTGAAAGATCTTTATCCTACAGCGGACATATCTAATGACGTGAAAGCTCTTTATCCTACAGCGGACATATCTAATGACGTGAAAGCTCTTTATCCTACAGCGGACATATCTAATGACGTGAAAGCTCTTTATCCTACAGCGGACATATCTAATGACGTGAAAGCTCTTTATCCTACAGCGGACAAAACCAAGATGTCTGACGTTTTGCTTTAAAGTTGCGACGTACGTTAACTCATTCTGCCCGCGACACACCACAGCAAGTTATGGCTCGACCATGATAGTTCAAGGGTGGCTGCAGAATAGCCTGGCGCCTATAGTGCCAAGCTATTCTGCCACCACCCTTGAACTATCATGGTCGATCTGTCTCCTGAATTAATGCAGTCCTCAGAGGATAACTCCAAAATGTGAGTATTTCGTACACTGAGGTAAGACAGCATAATGGCATTGAACACATTGTTGCATTCATTTTCAGTCCTTGCTTTCAGCATACTATATCAGGTATTTATACGCCCTGAGCCCAAAGAACCCATGCGCAATACCATATAGTTCTTCGAACTACGCAAAGAGCAGTGAGCACTGGCGCTCCACAAGGATGCGTTCTCTCACCGCTTCTCTTTACTCTGTTCACAAATGACTGTCTCCGCAACCCCGTCTGTGAAAATTTTGAAATTTTCTGATACCACCTTTGAGGGCCTGCTGTCTGATGCTGACGAAACTCTGTATCGAGACGAGGTTCGGAGAATGGTCGACTGGTGCTCGGAAAATGACCTAGAACTGAATATCTCAAAGACGAAAGAGGTTGTGATTGACTTTCGTCAAATCAAAGACCCGATACTGCCCCTCGTCATCAATGGGGAAACCGTAGAAGAAGTCGACTCGTTCAAATTTCTCGGTTCCATCATTTCGAGTGATCTGGGTTGGGACAATAACACTACGTCCATTGTGAAAAAGTGCCATCAGCGTCTCCACTTTCTGAGACAGCTGCGGAAACTCGGTATGTCCAGAGGAATCATGGCACAGTTCTACCGCGCGGTGATAGAGAGCACCTTGTGCTTCTCTATCACTGTCTGGTATACCGGGACAGAAGAGAACCAGCTCGAACACATTGTTAAGACTTTCTATCTGTCGCCTCCATTTTCAAAACGCGTTTGGAACGGAAGGCAGGAAAGATCGTTCGCGATCTGTCACACCAGCCAATCATCTCTTTGAGCTTCTGCCCTCTGGCCGGCGGTTTTGTGCTCTGAAAGCCAGAACCTCTAGATTCAGATGCAGTTTCTTTCCAGAAGCTGTCTTCAGTTCATCACCACCCATGGAACAACGTGATTCCATGATCGCGACATATGACTGATTTGTGTGTAATATTGTGTTTATCTATCCTTAGTGCTGTATACAGGACGATCGCCAACTGAGTGTATGACATGATGAATGCATGTACAGCCCTACAAGTGAGGATGTATTTTACTGTACCGTCACACAAAAATCCTTGTAACGTTTACTTGGTGAATAAATGTCTATGTCTATGTCTACGTCTATGTCTGTCTATTGTGCAATGGACACCACATCTAGCGCACAGCAAGGAGTTCTTTGTGTCACACTTGACATCGGTCACTTCACATGATGGTCAATGTCCTGGATAATCCCGCAGCGACAGACTTTGACGGTCTCATGCCAAAGTTTGCATAAGAGTACACAAGCATGAAAAAAGCACTACCTGCAAGCTGTCCTGTTTGCCGGATAGCGTCAGTTTGTGACGTCTGTAGTCCACAGTCAGGTTTTGAAGCCCCGCGGCTTCACGCAGCCCGAGCAGGTCGTCCCCGTGTGTAGTGATGAGGGCCTTCAGCACTCCCGCCGGGTTGTCACCGCCCTTCAAGGTCACCTCGTCCTCTTCACCCAGACCATGCACCACCACGTCGAGGTACTCGGCAATTCGCTTGCGAACTGTAATTTAACACAAGAAATAAAATACCTCATGTGTGTGTGTAAAATAAGCTGGCTTTGTGAAACCAATTCGATTTCACCAATTTAGCCTGATACACCACAGAAGAAAATAGATCGACCATGATAATTCAAGGGTAGCGCCAGATAGGCGCCAAGCTAATCTGGCACTATCCTTGAATTATCATGGTCGATCCATCTCTTGCAACTATTATGTAGCTGTCACGTGACACCTCTAAAATTTGGGGAAATACGTCTTTTGGGTTAAACACATGTAAATTGAAAGGAAAGTGAAGATAAAGTACCAAATGCAGTTGACAAATATTGCTTACTAATTATTGCTTAAAATTAGCCGAACTTAAGCAGCCCGAACCATGAATATGACTCTTGTACGGAAAAGAATTGCGGCTCCACGCTGACTCAGCTAGTTACTAGTTAGATTGAAAATTAGCCTACATTAGTACGCCTACTCCGAACGGAAGAGACAGCGAAAAAGACGTGATGGAGATCTACAGAAACATGGAGTAAGCAAAATTCTAAAATGGTTACACTGAACAAAGAAACTGATTGCAATGGTAGAATTTATAGAAGCCACTTATTTAGTCACACCTCAGTAATATTTTAATGTCCATGTTTCGCGAATATTGGCCGTTTGTATCCCAATGCCCAAAAGGCCATCAAAACAACGCAGCATGCAAAAATATGACGTCAGTGGATGAGCAGTAGTCAAATTTGGTGGTGACGTCATTTTCCTTTCGTAGCTCAAAGACGTCATTTCTTCATTAAGATAATCAAACGAGCATGCCGTGAACACAAGAGGCGTCATAATCCAACTCTCTGCCTTAGCTGCAAACATTGATTTTTAAATTTGAAATACGACGCAACGGCCATTCGCTTAATTCGGTAAACTGACGGCAGAAAGAGTCTACCCAAAAGAGTGCGGTACTATTCGCTACTGTTTCAATTAGTTTGTTATATAGACAAGATGACGGCCATGCAACACCTCCAGGCCGCCCGCTCCGGTAGTAATGGTCGCCGCCCGCAGACTAGCAGTCGGGCCCTGCAATGCTACATCATGACTGGTGTTTCTTTTTGATGACTTTTGGGAATTTGTTGTGCTGTGGCTGTTAATTGGATTCTCAGTAGTTTCCTCCGCCGTCAGTGCAATGCTAGTTTATACACGCCGGCTGAGTTTTGTTAGTGCCATTGGAATTCCGATCTCAGAAGAACAGCGCGCATTATGCTGTGGCAAAGAACCAACGTGCTTTTCTCCCCTTTCAAGCATCTCAGGAGTGGCTCTTCCCACGCCACGCGCAACATCACTGCCTGAGGAGTAGCGTGAGTGCGTGCAGCGATGCGAATGCCGGCAGGCTTCGGGCCCCCACATTCCAGCAGTGACGGGATGACGGACACCTCCCCCACACAGTGACTGTATTTCTTACAACACTGACTTAACAGCGTGTGCATGTGTGTACTGTGCTTTAGAAACAATTTTGGACAGCTTTTTAGGTTAATACTGTAGTTTTACTATTATTGCTTAAAATAAGTAGGTGTGAAGTTACATATTAGTTAAGTTATAATTAAGGTGGCGACTGTTTATGCCGGAGCGACTGTCTACTAGCCGGCGCTGTTTTTATAGCGACGGGCCCCCAGGTAGCAACTGTAAAAGTATAATTCGTCTTTTTGTTTTGTTGATGCGTATTTCTCATTTGTGTAACTAGTCTCAGCCAAGCAGAAAGTTTAAAAACATTATATTACGTGTTGAAGAGATACTATGATAGGGCTGTCCTTAGTTTGCTTTGTGTTAGGGAGGTTCAGGTCGGGTTGGGGCCGTTGGCGCCGGCCATGAGACGCCTTGGCGACGGGCTTCACCCGTCCCGAGCCATTGTCCATTTCAGTGTTGTGTGTGAACTGTTGTGTGAGTGTGGGTGATTGCGAGTTGCACCTGAGGTGGCGAAACAAATTTTCCTGTACTTGGCAACATGTATTTGGAACAATAAAGTTCATTCGTTCATTCATTCATATATATATATAAAAAATCAGCCAAATGGGAGGATGAGAACTAGCACATTCCGCTTGAAAATGCCTAAATCATTTCAGACGTGCCGCCTACGAATACGCGGCGGTTCGCCGCGTATCCGTAGGCGGCACGTCTTGATTGAGTTAATAGTTCAAACCTACCTTTAGCACAAGCGGTGTCACTGCCGTGTATGGCGATTGTTGTTCTGAGCCTGGTGTCCACACACACGTATGCCCCCGCCTCCTTCTCCGCCCTCTGTAGGAACTGGCGGCCCTCAGGTGTCAGCAGGTGCTGCAGGTGCGGGGTGGCCTCCAGCACGTCCCCTTTGATGACGTCACTTAGCAACGCCCGGGCCCGCACGGCCTCTTCCAAGTCAGTTGCTTTAATGGACACCAAATAGTTTCCGTTGCGTTGCTCCTTCCTCGTGACCTCCACTCCAATGTGGGTCAGCTCCTGCACGGCCATCTGATACTGTGTGGAACACATCTCCATCACGCGCGCCCGGACCGTGAGGATTGCCAACAGTGACGGTTGAATCTCCACAGTCTGTTGGTTTAGAACCATGTGACCGCGCAGGTTTCTGCAAGCAGCTAGTCCCTCTGTGGGGTCGCTGAACAAGGCGTAGGCCAGGAAAAAGGCGGTCTTCTCTTTGGGTTCCATAACCGTCACCTGCACCGTGGATGTCGTCAGTTGGGTCTGGATCATGTCCGTGATCTGCACCTCCAGTCGCCTCAGCTCGTTGTTTGCCGTAAGGGCGACGTTCGTTCTGGCGACCGTTACCAAATCCACAACGCCCTGTGCGTCCTCTCTTTGCCGGAGCGCGTGCAGGAGGGAGCGCTTGATGACGTCCTCGCTCACGACAGCGGGCAGGCCCGTCAGGTACAGGCTGTTGGCGTTCTTCCTGTCATTCTGAATCTTCACGAGGCTGTTGCCGACATAGAAGCTTCCCATCACCAGGCAGGAAGAGAGGTAGGCAGGGGAGACACGAGCGTTACCAAAACCTCGCGATGGCCGGCGACACCAAGATAAGCGTGCCCTGAACTCTGCGTGCTGTCTCGCAGGAGGGAGAACCTCAGCCTGACCCACGTCAGAGTCATCATCTTTCGTCCCTTCCACTGCTGCTCTCGCTTGCTCCACTGTCTTGAAGACCAGGAATCCCCACTTGTCGCTGTTGGTGTACACCTGTGAACGCCTGATGTCGCCAAACTGTCTGAATTTCTGTACAATGTGATCTTCATCGGCGTCTTCAGACGGTCGCGTGACGAAGATTCTTCTGCTCTCGGTCGCCATGAGGATTGCTTGGACCTGCGCACCGGAGCCGAGTACAACTCTGACACGTGACTCTTCCTTTCCCACAGGCAGCTCCATGTCCTCGTTCTCTAGCTCTGTCACTGCGCTCCTCACAGTGTCTGACAAAACCTGTGTCAGCTCCCTCACTCTGTCGGTCATGTGTGTAGAGAACACCCTCACCTCGCCCGTTTCACGGCTGGCTTCGACAGCCAGTACGCTGGATGCGTCTGTGGAGTACTGCTCTTCGTACTCGGCCATTTTGCTGTAGCGGGGTCCCACCAGACGGAAGAAGGCGTGTGTTCCCACAGCCTGTGTGTACACCTTGTGAAGCGTCATGCGGCGGATCTGATCCACGTCGAATTCAAGATGCTCTTTCTTGACGTCACTGAGCCAGGACGCCTGGACGGGTGTGATACCCATGATGAAGTCTCGGGAGGTCTTCGTGAGTTGGTCGTACACCACCCACTCCGGTGTGGCGGCCAGTGAGTTCAGTGCAGAAGAGGGGTGAAAAAACACCTGTCTGCCCGCACGTGCGGCAAAGAAGCCGGCTTTCTCTTGGCCCAGATAGTGGCATAGGTTGGAGAAGAAACACTGGAAGATCATTCTCTGCAGGAGGTCACTTCTACCGTCGGCCTCAGAAAACTTGCGTTCAACGTCCATCTGAACCTCCCTCTTCAAGATGTGTAGGACGTCCTTGACGGTGTCCTTGGCCCCTCTCATGACCTTGGCGTTGACGCTGTTCTCGACACACCACTTGTTTTTGTCGATATCTGGCACCGCCTGCAACTCCATGTACACAGCAAGCGCCGTCAGACTGTCGCCTCCAAGATGGCTGAACTTGGCTTTAGATTTCTCTTGCTTCTCCTGCTCGTCCGGAGTCGTCCCTCTGTAGAAGACGTTGCTGCCGGCACTCATGACCGCAGCCAGGACGATGGCATCGTACAGGATGTTTTCTTTCTGGCCCAGCAGGGTGAGGAGCCCAAGCTTGGGGTCAAAAGGCAGCCTGGCCATCCATCTGCCCGTGTCCGTGATCTTGCCGTCCTGCATAGCGCCCAGCTGCACCAGGGACTGAAGGGCGCCCGTGATGGCGTCCGGACTGGGCGACTGCACAAAGTCGTACATGTCTGGCCCCACCCCTAGCTCGGCCAGCTTGAGCAAGGCCTGCCCCAGGTGCGTCTTGAGGATCTCGGGCAGACTGATGGCCTCCATGTCCTGGAAGCTGCGCTGGGAGTACAGCCTGTAGCACGTGCCTGGAGCAGTGCGGCCCGCCCGCCCCTTACGCTGATCCGCAGAACTCCTGCTGATGACGCTGACAGCCAGCGAGTTGACGTTCTTCCGCGCGTCGTAGCGCAGCTCCTTGGCCACTCCTGTGTCCACTACGTAGCGGATGCCGTCAATGGTGATGGAGGTCTCGGCGCAGTTGGTGGCGAAGACGATCTTGCGCTTGTTGCCGACCAGCGGCTCAAACACCTTCTGCTGCTCGTCGGCCTGCAGTTGGCCGTGCAGGGGGAAACACTGGAAGTCGCTCCGGTCCTTTAGAGTTTGCTGGAACGTCTCGCAGCATTTGTCGATCTCTACTGGAGATGTCAAGAAGACGAGCACGTCACCCGGGGGATGTCCCGTGTGAATCTCGATAGCTTTCCGCACAGCCGCGTCTACGTAGTTCTCAAATTCGTTCTCCTCGGTCTTGACGTCTTGGTAGTGGACCTCCACTGGAAACGTCCTGCCCGACACTTTCATGATGGGACACTGGCCGCCAAAGAAGGCGACGAACACCTGGGGGTCGATGGTGGCGGACGTGATGATGACTCGCAGCTCGGGCCTCTTCCCCAGGCAGCGCTTGAGCATGGCCAGCAGCAGGTCCGTGTAGAGACTGCGCTCGTGCGCCTCGTCCACCACGACACACGAGAACTGCGTCAGGTCAGGGTCCGCCAGGCACTCGTTCAGAAACGCGTGATCCGTCATGAAAACGACCTTGGTGACGTCACGTATCCTGACCCTGCTGCCCGCCTTGTAGCCCACCTCTCCTCCCACGTCGCTGGCCAGCTCCTTAGCCACGTGCGTCGCCAGGGAGACGGCAGCCACCTTGCGGGGCTGTGTGCACACGATGGTGCCCCTGTCAGCAAGGTCCGTCTCCAGCAGGTACTGCACGACTTGCGTGCTTTTGCCGGAGCCGGTCTCGGCCAGGATGATGGACACCTGGTTGTGTGTCACCAGCTCCATGATGTCCTGCTTGCGCGCGTACATGGGCAGCGGTCTCTCCAGGCGGCAGCACTCCACGCCGAATCGTTTGCGTAGGACCTGCACGTCTCTCTCGAACGACCTCATCTTCCATATGTCCTGCAGCTTGGCTCTAAACCCGTCGACAGCTCTAAGGAACTCTTCTTGTTGCTTTTCAAACTCATCCTGCTTGTGCTCCAGTGCGGTTATCTCCTCTTTGGTTTGTTTGTGTGTAAACAAATTGGTCAGCTTCGCCTTAGCAGCATCGATTTTCCCCGCCAGGTCCTCCAGTCGCGTGTTGTGTTGCCGCAGGATCTGTTCTGACCGGGTGTCCAGCTCCGTCTCGCACTGCCGCCTGAGTTCCTCCCTCTCCTGCCGGCGCTCTCTCCACTGCACGCCCTCCTGGTCAAACTCCGTCAAGCTGCAGTCGATAAGTGGCGCGTATCTGTCACGGTCCTCCAGCAGCAATTGCCGTAGCACCCTGGCGTGTTGCGGTGTGGAGCAGGTGAGCGTGCAGAAGGTGCACGTGTCAGATCGCCGCACCGCCGACTCTGTGGGCGTGAAGTCCACTCCCTCCCTGTCCACTTTCGCTGTCAGTACGTCACCTAAAGCTCTGACGTCATCAATAACAGCGTGGATTCTGACGTACACATTAGTCTCCTGCTCCGTTGGCATCATGTTGGGATTCATGGCTGAGAGAATACGAAGTTGTTACACGTTGAAAGTTGTTGTGAAAGAATAGGGCGTAATGCAATATAGACGTTCGCATTAGTTTTAGTTGACAGTCATAACCGCAAATAGACTTGCAGAGACTCAAAAGCATTGGCCGGGGATTCTTTATCCCTGCAAAGAACGAAGACAATAGTGAGGTTTCTTTTGCAACAAACGACTCCCAACAACGAACGAGCACGAAGTCACGCTGGCTAACCATCGTGTATCATAAGCATACACAACACCCCAAACATCTCCAAGCGGCATAGATCCTCATGAGCCATCCGGGCTCATGAGGATCTATGCCTCTTCGAGATGTTTGAAGTTCGTTGTTGGAAGTTGTCCAGAGGAAACGTAACCTATTGTAGCATTGCCGACTGGACTGCGAGAGGTGACCGCAAAAGAGAAATACAGCTTGACACAGGTTTACCGTGAATGTCAGCCCTTCTATGCAGTAAACATATGTTCTGTTCGTGCAGTTAACTACTGTAATAAATATGTTTTTATTCGTGCCAGCAACTACAATAAACGTATGTTATACCCGCGCAAACTACTAACATGAACACACGTTCTATTTTGCGCAACTACTGCAAAACGTATGTTCCATTCGCGCAAAACAGACGCAATAAACATAATTATGTTCTATTCGCGCGATTGCCTGAAATAAACATATGTTCTGTTCGTGCAAACTATTGCAATAAACACATGTTGTGCTCGCGCAAACTACTGCAATACACATATGTTTTGTTTGCGCATACTACTGCAATAAACATATTAGTTCTATTTGCACAAACTACGACAATAAACATATTAGTTCTATCTGCGCAGACTACTACAATAAACATATTAGTGTTATTTGCGCAAACTACTACAATAAACATATTAGTTCTATTTGCGCAAACTATTCCAATAAACATATTAGTTCTATTTGCGCAAACTATTCCCAAAAAACATATGTTCTGTTCGCGCAATTACTGCAGTAAACCATGTACCTGCGCTGATGTTCAGAACGCATTTACAGATGAACTGTCTCTTGCTTCATTCGCATGCACATATAAATATTAGCTCATTCAGCCCGACGGCAGTATTTCCCAAATTTGGGAGGCGTCATCTAACCACTATGCACCAGTTGAAGGAGTTGGATCGACCATGATAATTCAAGGGCAGTGTCAGATTAGCTTACAGGCGCCAAGCTAATCTGGCACTAGCCTTGAATTATCATGGTCGACCCATCTCCTGCTGTAGGGCGTCAGGGCTATTTGGGTTAAGTCTAGCAAAAGGAAACAACGAGTCCGCAGAGTACTCGTCGAGGCGTTCACGGTACAGGATTTGCAGGCCGTGTAATTCTCATGCAGCTGTCTTACTCTCTGGTTTGCCAAAGGACAGGGGCTACCCATTAAGCAAGGGCCCATGATTGGCCCCACGACGGCCGCAGTGGGCCCGCGCACGGCTGTTCGCGGGCCCACTGCGGTCGTCGTGGGGCCGAAGACGTTTTGCTAGGTTATAATCCCTTTGTCAGATTATGGAATGCCTCCAGGCTGATCGGTGACGCCAAGATCCGTTTTGTTATAAACCTGAAACACACACACACACACACACACACACACACACACACACACACACACACACACACACACACACACACACACACACGCGCGCGGCAAACGTCAGCCGCAGTTCGTCCGCGCACAGCTATGCGCGGAGCAACTGCGGCCGACGTCTGCCCAAGAATCCTTTGCTTCTCGGGAAGAAACAGAACCCATGGAAAAGGCATGCACGATGATCCACGACTAACACGTCCATGTATTACTACTAATAAACTCTCCACCCCAGGGGTAAAAAAAAAATCAAACGGGGATGGTGCGGGGTGGGATAGCACCTTTTCACCGTGACGGGGCCAAACGCTGGAGAGGGGAGGTGGGGGTCGGGTGGTGGTGGTGGTGGTGGTGGTGGGGGGGGGGGTGCTTGGTGGGGGTGTTTCACACACTCAAATGAGAACATTGGCTTAAAGTAATAATGTTGCGGCATGGATTTCGTGTCAAAGGAAAACTAAAAATAGAGGTTGAAAACACTTTAAAGTATGGGAAAATATATCATCCAGTCTCACCACATACACCACCACCTCTACGCTGCTGACGACTCACAACTACTAGACAAAGACAAACTCGACAAAACTCAGTCACTACTGACTCGCACGGCTGACTGCTACGAAGACGTGAAAAACTGGATGACAGCAAACAAGCTTAAACTGAATGACGACAAAACGGAAGCCATGCTGATAGGCACTCGCCAGAAACTTTCCCAGCTCCCTCCCTCCCTCCACCTTCAACTCGACAGCACCCCCATCTCCCTCTTTGACTCGCCCAAAAACCTCGGCGTTATCCTCGATTCCTCTCTTTCCATGACTAGCTTTGTTTCCGCCACGGCCCAGGCATGCTACTTCCACCTCCGCCGCATCGGTCAGAGCAGAAAATACCTCACTACCGAAGCTGCGACCAAACTTGCTGTCTCTCTCATCCTATCTCGCATCGACTACTGCAACTCTCTCCTTTCCGGCCTCCCTCACTCCACCACTTTCACTCTCCAGCGCGTCGAGAACAATGCTGCCCGCCTCGTCCTCAGAAAGAAAAAATCCGACCACATCACTCCCCTGCTCAAACTCCTTCACTGGCTTCCCATCCCCCAACGCATCCAATACAAGATCCTGTCTCTCTGCTACAAATCCCTGAACAACTGCGCTCCCGCCTATCTCTCAAACGTACTTCACCCCTACACTCCTCCCCGCTCCCTACGCTCCGCCTCCGACCCTCTCCGCCTCCACATCCCCCGCACTAAACTCAGCACTTTCGGCCCTCGCTCCTTCTCAGTATACGGTCCATCCATCTGGAACACTCTCCCACTCTCTCTCCGTCAGAAACACTCTCTCTCCTCCTTCCAGTCTGCCCTCAAAACTCACCTCTTTCAACAGTTCTAGCACTATACTACCACACTCCCCACCTAAGCAGACTTTTCGTGATGTTTTTTTACTATGTGTGGTTCGTGAGTCGTTGTCTAAAGCGTGCGATTGCGTGCGCGAGTTGTGAGTGCGCGCTTAGAGTTATAATTATTATAAGATAAGCGCATTATAAATACCGCAATTATTATTATTATTATTAAACACGATATTTCGGATCAGAGATCGTTCTTCATTTGACATGGTAGAACAGAAAAGAATACAATCATGTTCTCGAAACGTCGTATTTCATTTTCCCCATACTTAAAGGGTTTTCAACCTCTATTTTTTAAAGTTTTTGTCTACCGTATTTAAAAAATACTGAAGACTTTGAAATGGGGCTGGTCGGAGCGCATTCTGGAGCATTCACATGACGTTTTTGGCGTGCGGCGCAGAAATTCTGGCAAAGAAGTAACGAGATAAAAATGACGTCACGTCAAGCTACGCAAACCTTGCTAGAGAACGTCTTTTTTGCGCCAAAGCGCGTTGTGTGTGTGTGTTGTGTGTGTGTGTGTGTGTGTGTGTGTGTGTGTGTGTGTGTGTGTGTGTGTGTGTGTGCGTGTGTGTGTGTGTATGTGTGTGTGTGTGTGTGTGTGTGTGTGTGTATGTGACAGCGACTAGAACCCGCGTTTGAGGACGGACAAGCTTGAAATTTTAGGATGTTGTCCCTAAAAGAATTATCTCTGGACTTTTTTTCGATTTTTTTGATTAAATGCTCATTGGCGAGAAAATGGCCGTTTCACAAAAAAACCGGTTGATCCACACGAGTCCGTAATTTTTCTTATTTTTACTAGATATTTTGCGTATAGCTAGATAAAAGAGATATATTGAATGAGTTCGTTAACCAGCATTGTACCTCTAGAACATTTTGAGTGATAATATAATATTTTTGAAAAAATATATTTTCACGTTTTTGAGATTATTTTCACTAATTTTATGGGTTAATCTTAAAACAATTGAATTTTTTTAAACGAAAAAACACTCTTCTCATTAATAATCGTATAATGTTTTGTATATGGTATTTACATAAGCCTACAGTTTGTCTCTGCTGTCAGGTACGATTAGGTCAATTGTGACCTGTATGCCCTAGGTGTGAAAATCAGACAATGTTCTCCACCACGCTTTAGGAGTCATTTGTAAAACAGCTAACATAACTTTAATTTTTCTTTTACGAAAAAAACTATCTTCTCATTAGTACCCGCATGATTTTTCATAAACAGTGTCTGCTGTTTGTCCCGCCCGGCACTGGGGTAGGATTAGGTCAAATTGTGACCTGTAAGCCTTAAGCGTGAAAATTAGCAAGAAAATTGCAAAGTTGATTCTCTGATACGTCAAATGTTAGTACTGCGATGAGTGACGTATAACATCGAGTCGTCACTATAAACGCGGCGTCGTGGGACTAAAGATGCCATGACGTGAAGCTTGAAGTGACGTCATTTCGCTGGACCACAGAACTTACGAATGGCGGAAATTGCCGTCTTTATTTCTGTGTGCCAGTGTGTGTGGATCAGAGTGTGGGTTAGAGTAGAAGGAGGTGGATTCCTGTCGCTACACGAGCCCACAGAGCGTACTAATTGCGGGAAGCGCCGTGTGTCTGTCCGTTTATTTGTGTGCGCCGACGTGTGTGGTGATCACGGGTTGGCATAGAGAGGAGGAAAATGGATCAGCATAATAAGCCTAAAAATATGAACAACTTTGAACGTTTCTAAAAGAGAAACGCATCTGAGCTCCAAACAATACGGTAGACGCTGGGATGAAATTCTCATCTTGTTCTTTATTACATTGGCTTTAAAAATGGTGGGGTTCATGAGGACCCCTAGAACCCCGCACCCCACCCACCCTCCCCCTCCCCCCAGCACCACCAGATCTACCTCTGCGTTATTGGTTCTGTTCTGCTGCGTGTGCATTAACCCATTTAGCCCCGGGTCCCAACAGCATTGACCATGATAATTGAAGGGTAGTTCCAGATTAGCTTGGCGCCTTCAGGCCCCAAGCTAATCTGGCACTACCCTTGAATTACCACTGTCAATTAATCTCCTGCAACTGGTACATAGTCATTAGGCAACACCTCCAAAATTTGAGAAATGGGACCTTGGGGCTAAAAGGGTTAACCACAGTAAAGCTTGTCAGACCAGAGCCCACGGGAGGCAACTCAGTCTGTAACTGTGGTTTTGGTCGATACCCAGATGCTGACATCAACAGGCATCAGATACATTCTGCTCTAATTTAGCACAAGACAGTAAGTCCATTTTTATGGAAACCCAGATGTTCAATGTATTACATTGGAAATGTCGCTTTTCACAAAAATTGACGAATTAATTTTACAGTAATCCTACTACGCCACTACAAAGATCGAAAACACCTAATCTGGAATAAATCTAGTGAAGATTACATGACAGGTCAGAGGACAGATTTACCGTGATAGTTTGAAATAAGTGCCAGAACAGCTATAAGTTTGCTAGAGGCGCCGAGTTATTTTGGCACTGCCCTTAAGTTATTATGATCGATCCATATCTTCATCAGTGTGTTGTGTCAGGAAGGAACGGTCCCAGCACGCAAAAGACTATCGGAAAGAGGTAGGCCGCATTCACATTTCCATTTTAACAAGGAGACATACTTTTTGAGTTGTGTAAGGAGTCACCCAATGAAACGACTCACAGCTATACGAAGAAGATAAGACACTTCCCCCCCCCCCCCCCCCCCCCGAAGCTTGGGGCGGGATAAAACATAGCTGCATCTCAAGAATGCTAGACCTGACCCAGTGTGCAAAAGGCCATCGGGCCGACATCGGTGGCCGTTTGCGCTTTGGGGAATGAGCGCCTTTGCCCATTTGGACAATCCTTGTGTCATTGTCAAACTGCATCATTTGGGTCACTCGAAACAGGTCATTGCTAGAAATGGCTTTGGAGTACGCTAGAATGGGGCTAGTTTGGGGTATGCAAGACCACCCGGAGTGTTTTCTGGGGCGGCAAGTTGGATAGCAATGTTCAAACTTTGACTGTCGGTAGCAGTTTTGTCGCGATGATTCCCGCAGGATGTCAGGATTCGGACCTTGGGGCTTAACTCATTCTACCCCATCACCGAAATCTGCAAATTTTGCCGTTGTCCTCTGAAGACTGTGTTGCAGTGCAGGACACAAATCGACCATGATAGTTCAAGGGCGATGCCAGAATAGCTTGGCGCCTTTGGGCGCCAGGCTATTCTGGCATCACCCTTGAACTATCATGGTCGATCCTTATCTTGCTGTGGCGTGGCTGGGGTAGAATGAGTTAAAAGGGTTAACCTCAGTAAGGAATCATAGCGACAAAACCGCTACCGACAGCCACAGCGTTAGAAAATTAGAAGGAAAATAAATATAAACATGATTGTGTACAACAACACAATTGACCAACCAGGATATTCGATTTATTTTCAACCGACCCTGGGTGGATTTAGCTGTAGGGGTCTTTCTCGCTTGTTACACCGGCGGAACTGCTGACGCAGCTTAGCAAACAGTGACCCCCATATCATGTGACACGTGTACTCAGCCTTATCACGTCGTTCGGCAAAGCAATCACAGTCACAGGCAATCCATGAGAAACAGACTCTGGTTTGGTCGGTCATGGCCGCTCGCGCCCTAAATACCGTACTGTCTGTTCAGGAGCAGATTGGAGAAGGGGGTCACTTCCTTCCGCCCCCCCCTCCACCCCCCCCCCCCAAGGTCTACAAAAGTGTATGTCATTAGCTTAAAGTCTCGGCCTAAAGCAAGCGACTTTTACCTTTGACACTCAACTCCCTAATCGGACCTTCCCAGTGCGCAATGGCCATAGGGCCGACGTTTGCCGCCGTTGGCCCGATGATCTTTTGCGCATTGTGTCGAGGCGACCACTGGCAAAGCGTAACTCGTAATACAATGAATAATGGTTACCGGCTGCGGCACGCAATGTCCTTGTTTAATTAATTGTCATTTTCATTATTTCCAATTTACTGTCCCCATGACCTACGAGGGTATGGGGGACTAGTGGGTTTAACTTGATAGGAAAAATAAAAAGGGGGGGGGGGGAATCGGGGGTGGGGGGGGGGGGGGAAGGATAAAGGAACGTTAAAGCAAGTTTAGTCAGCAACATCAAGGTCACATGACATATATACGTTTAATTGTCGTATCAAATGAATGTATAGTGTAGGCCAACTCAGTTTAGGCTTGATCAGTGCCGTAGCAGCTGTTATGACTTGACTAATTTGTTACTTTCCAGCCCCCCCCCCCCCCCTTTATCCCTTCTCGAAATAAAACAAGGAGGATTGGGGAGGGGGTCGAAAACTAGAGTTAGTTAGTTATTGGGGTTTAACGCCGAGCAGGCGACTAAGACCATCTCACGGCGGGAAAACTAAAGAGTCAAACGTGCATAAAATATAGGCATACAAATAAAACCTTTTCTCATTTTTTTTCTGGAGAAATTGTGTTTCTCAAAAATAATATAAATAAAAAATACAGCCTTATTTTTTCTTTCCTTCCTTTTTTTTTCACCGATGTTTTTCTCCAAATTTTGTTCTGCCATAAAGATTGAGGGTGGGGATGGGCTGAGTGGGTGGGTAAAATCAAGGGATATGCTGGGGTCCGGCCTACACTTTGGTTTAAATAGTTTTTTACTTTGCAAAATACATAAAAGAATATTCATCACTTATCATCAGATCAAAACAAGCCACAGGTTTATAGGGTGATCTGGACACTCAGCTATACTATTTGCACAATTTGCACATGGTCGTGGTCCCCTACACTTTCACTGGTAAGGGGGGGGGGGGGAAAAGGGGGGAGGGGGGAGGGGGGGAGGGGGAGGGCAGGACCCCCTTTCCCCCTTCGGCTTCTACACCACTGAATATTAATAAATATTCCCACATCTGTATTCTGTTTCGTCAAATAGATACAAAGTATTAGTCACTGACCAGTACTAAACTTGTATGGTTACTAAGTTACTCAGTGCCAGCCGAGAACAGGCTCAAATCATTCGGCGGCCGCTCAGTCCACTGCTACAGCAACGTATGCATAGTTGTCACAGTGATTCACTCAGATTACCCCAACATACACTCGGCGATAATTATTGCCATCATGGCCGTACCTCGCTGGTGAAAGCGTCAGTGCGCAAAGATCCTCTAGGCCGACGACGGCCGCATTTGGCTCGCGCACGTTGTGCGCGGGCCAATTGAGGCCGTGGTCGGCCCGAAGACTGACCCTTTCACTACTGGAGCGGGAAACGAAGACAAGTATTTGCTGATATAAGAGTATGGCATTGGTGAATATGCTTTAGTATGGTTCCTCATTCATGCAGCGAGAATTAGCCTTGGTGTTTTCGTGAGTGGACTATGACTGAAGCATGATACATAGCCGAAATGGCAGTATAATGATCTATAACGTAGACTTGAGGTGGTACGCACCCGTTCACCGCCCGTCCCTGCAGTTCCTGTGGCAAGCTCCACCCGCGGTTGCCAAAAACAGACGGCGATGGCCGATCTTCGCTGAGCTAAACACTATCCGGTAATGGCGGCTGTCTGAGAATCGTACTTTCAGTTCAGTTTCGCTCAATGCGCGGAAATCCGACTAGGAATAAATTTCGGGAATTCCCGTAGGTCACATTTGATATCGGACGGCTGAGTGCTGAAAATGTAATCGGCGCTTCCGGGATTTACCAGTGAAATTAGCTAAGTACCTGGTCAGTGATGCTGGACCTTATGGCAGTATAGTGTGTGTGTGTGTGTGTGTGTGTGTGTGTGTGTGTGTGTGTGTGTGTGTGTGTGTGTGTGTGTGTGTGTGTGTGCCGGGTGTGTGTGTGTGTGCGCGCGCGCTTGCGGCGTGCGTGCGGCCTAAGTGTGACTGAGTTAGTACTTTGGTCAACTACTTAGTCGCAGCAACAGTGATACTAGTTCAACGCCGGCTGCGCACGTAACACAGCTCTTTCGAACACAAAGTAAAACAAAGAATAACAAACAAACAAACAAACAAACAAAAAACATAGAAACAAACAACCAAACAAAAGAACAAACAAATAAACAAAGTGACCGTTACAATTATTTCAAGATGACTTTAAAATAATCATGAAAGTGTTAACCCTTTTAACCCCAAGGTCCCATTTCTCAACTTTTGGAGGTGTTGCCTAACGTACCAGTTGCAGGAGATGGCTTGACCATGATAATTCAAGGGTAGTGCCAGATTAGCTTGGCGCCTTCAGGCGCCAAGCTAATCTGGCACTACCCTTGAATTATGAAGGCGCCAAGCTAATCTGGCACTACCCTTGAATTATCATGGTCAAGCCATCTCCTGCTGTAGGATTCTGGGGCTAAAAGGTTTAGAAACGACAATCAACTCAATACTCCACACAACACAGAGACGTATAAACCCGTAACCAACAGGAAATCAACAGAAAAAATGAACATAGCCAACAGAGTGAGAACACAGTTAAACATGACCCCCCTTTGTGCATGCAGTCACCGTCATAATACACAATACCTGTGTCTGATTGACGGCCAGATTGCAATCATCCGACGACAAAAAAACCCGCTACCGACAGCCAAAGGGTTGAAGGGCCGCCTTTTAGCCAGGACGACCAGTCATTGGCCGCTGCATGCACAAAGGGGTTAAAATCAAAGCAAACCAGCCAATCAGTAAGCAATAAAACCCAGCAGTAACTAAACACAACGTATCGTGATTATAACCACAGCCCCAAATATCCTTTGCCAACCTTAAAGCCAGCTGACGCAGACTGTCTTTATAAAAGTATACAGTACACACGTCAAGGAAAATTACTCAGCGCTGGACAAACAAACAGTTAGATCCCCTGCCCCCGCCTATCGGGCACCCAATCGCCAGCCCACAGAGAAATACGCAGGTATAGAACAAGACCATCGTTTACATCCCTAAAAAGGATGCATCAGGTCAAGCCTATGACCCATGTCTTTTTCTGGAACTTAGGAAGTAGGCAGGAGAAACACACATACACAAACAAGAAGGTGCACCTTTAAATGTGGTCTGGTAAATACCCTGATTTCCCACAGTAGATGCACAAGACAATACTCAGAAATGTAACGATACAAATTTTCCCTCGAGTTATAGTTTGTGACTGTGTTTATATAATCTGTGTTCATTCTGTTTTCGCGCTAGGGTTTTCGACAACCGGTATTTTCTTTCACTAGCAGACGGGCAAAACAGTCTCTGTTGTCAAGAGAAGTTTATTGTAAACTCCAGTATTCCCGGTCAACAATTTTCAGTATCCCTACCTCCGCAATCAGCATTTGTCTTATCTGATCGGCATCGTCTACTTCATGCTACTTTCATTTTCGGTGTATAATTGCTTTCAATACAGGGCGAATTGCCGAGAATGACAACACCGGTTTACTGAGCACCAATTGAACAACCCCAGTCGTACAAGGAACATAGATACACGCAGTTGCGGGGGCTCATGAGGATCTATGCCTCTTGCAGTTGAATTGTGTTGAGTCTTGCCGAAGGTGAACCACAGCAGACTGGACAATCAATACAGGAAAACGCAATATATGCAGAGCTCGCCACATTTTCAGCGCGGGAAGAAAGGAAGAATAAGCGAAACTACTTGCTACAAGAACGAGCATCACAAATTTATAGCGAAAAGGGAATGTCACTCTTATTCTAATAGAGACGAAAACGGTGACTGCCAAGCCTGTACGAATACAGAGAAAACCCATCGATGAAAGAAACACGCTTAGAAAAAAAACACAATTACAACACAGTTTATTATTAATTACATCCTTCGGTTGCCACTTAGCGTCTTCACACTGACAAGACACTTAGCGTCTTCACACTGACAAGACACTTAGCGTCTTCACACTGACAAGACACTTAGCGTCTTCACACTGACAAGACACTTAGCGTCTTCACACTGACAAGACACTTAGCGTCTTCACACTGACAAGACACTTAGCGTCTTCACACTGACAAGACACTTAGCGTCTTAACACTGGCAAGACACTTAGCGTCTTCACACTGACAATACACTTAGCGTCTTCACACTGCCGACAAGATACTTGGCGAATAGTAGATTTTGTTTGTCTATTTTGAAAAAAATCCAAATGTAAATGAATTGTGTTTTAACTGTCTTTTCCAATCGTGTCTCTTTCTTCTTTGGGTTATCTTTTTTTACTCATAATCTGTTGAAATAAACGAACAAAACAGACACCACCACCATCAAACCACTACTACAAACAACAACAGCAACAGCGGCGACAAGAACAACCAACCGAGAACAATGTTCATTCATTTCGAACATTACAGTTAGAAATACGACCACTGCACCCAAAAAGAATCATTATACTTCATCTCGCGTATTAGTTAACACGGCCTTCTGCAGGCAAGGTGCTTTCCGTCAGCGATATCGCCTTTATAAATGTTCCATAGCCATGCCTCTGTTAGTGCTACCCGTCAGCGATATCGCCTTTATAAATGTTCCATAGCCATGCCTCTGTTAGTGCTACCCGTCAGCGATATCGCCTTTATAAATGTTCCATAGCCATGCCTCTGTTAGTGCTACCCGTCAGCGATATCGCCTTTATAAATGTTCCATAGCCATGCCTCTGTTAAAGTTACTTTGTAAAAAGATGGACGTGACATCAAAGTTTTAGACAAAGCAGAACAAACACTGAGAACCAGTTTTATTGGGCGAATTATAGCGCTCAAAAGCCGCCTTGTTGAATGCAATTAATTTTTTTATCAAGGCCACTTAAACCCATTTTAGCCAAGACTGCATTTTTTTGGAAATTTTAGAGGCATCACGTAACAACTGTGTGCCAGTCGCAGGAGATGAATCGACCATGATAATTAAAGGGTAGTGCCAGCTTACCTTGGCGCCTGATGGCGCCAAGTTAATCTGGCAGAACCCATGAATTATCGTGCTCGATCCGTCTCCTGTTGTATTTCGCTGAGTTTAAATGGGTTAACTCATTAAAAACTAGCATAAAGCCGCGTATCCGAACGACAGTATGCCTTAAATGTGTCAATACGCCACACTGGTCCCTACTCTGGACAAAGATGTGAAGGGGCAGGGAAACCACTACAAGGACAAGGTATGAAGTTAGTACAAGGACAAGGTATGAAACCAGTACAATTACAAGGTATTAAACCTCATCAAGGACAAGATATGAACCAGTACAAGGACAAGGTATGAAACCACTTCAAGGACAAGATATGAACCAGTACAAGGACAAGGTATGAAACCAGTACAATTACAAGGTATTAAACCTCATCAAGGACAAGATATGAACCAGTACAAGGACAAGGTATGAAACCACTTCAAGGACAAGATATGAACCAGTACAAGGACAAGGTATGAAACCACTTCAAGGACAAGATATGAACCAGTACAAGGACACGGTATGAAACCAGTACAATTACAAGGTATTGAACCTCATCAAGGACAAGATATGAACCAGTACAAGGACAAGGTATGAAACCACTTCAAGGACAAGATATGAACCAGTACAAGGACAAGGTATGAAACCAGTACAATTACAAGGTATTAAACCTCATCAAGGACAAGATATGAACCATTACAAGGACAAGGTATGAAACCAGTACAATTACAAGGTATTAAACCTCATCAAGGACAAGATATGAACCAGTACAAGGACAAGGTATGAAACCACTTCAAGGACAAGATATGAACCAGTACAAGGACAAGGTATGAAACCAGTACAATTACAAGGTATTAAACCTCATCAAGGACAAGATATGAACCAGGACAAGGACAAGGTATGAAACCACTTCAAGGACAAGATATGAAACCAGTACCAGGACAGGGTTTGATACCAGTACCAGAGCAAAGTATGACGCACACAAGGACAAGGTGTGAAACCAGTACCAGGAAAAAGTATGTGCACACCAGGACAAAGTGTGAAACCAGTACCAGGAAAGAGCACGCCAGGACAAAGTGTGAAACCAGTATCATGAAAAAGTATGAGCACACCAGGACAAGGTGTGAAACCAGTACCGGAGCAAGGCATGAAACCAATACAAGGACAAGGTATAAAATCAGTACCAGTAGTGAAACCAGTACCAGGACAAGGTATGAAACCAGTACCATTCAAAGTATGAAATCAGTACCAGGACAAGGAAGACAAACTGTACCAGGACAAGGATAAGGTATGAAACCACTTCAAAGACGAGGTATAAAACAGTACAAGGACAAGGTATGAAACCACTTCAAGGACATGGTATGAAACCAGTACCAGGACAAGGCATGAAACCAGTACCACTGCAAAGTATGCAACCGGTATCAGGTGAAGGATGAAAACCAGTACCAGGACAAGAATAAGGTATGAAACCATTTCAAAGACAAGGTTAAAAACAGTACAAGGAAAAGGTATGAAACCATTTAAAAGACAAGATATGAAAAAACTACAAGGAGAAGGTATGAAACCAATACAAGGACAGAATGTGAAATCAGTACCAGGACAAGGCATGAAACCAATATAAGGACAAGGTATGAAACCATTGCAAAGACAAGGTATGAAACCATTACACGGTACAGATCGTTTGACATTGGTGTGCACACCATTTTTTGGCGAATATCTTTCGCAGCGAACCACTTTTCTATACCAATCTTGGAACCAATATCATTCCGTGCCAGCTGACCTCATACGATCTCATTTCCAGCAGCTCGAACAATGCGTCAGTTGTGTCGTAACAATTCTGATTTGTTTC
Source organism: Semisulcospira habei (assembly GCA_036245525.1). NCBI lineage: Eukaryota > Metazoa > Mollusca > Gastropoda > Semisulcospiridae > Semisulcospira > Semisulcospira habei. Next base: position 144,634,531 of record BTPG01000007.1, read on the forward strand.
ATGAAATGATTGATTTTACATCCCTGTGTGCCTGCCTGACCTCAAATTGGGACCACGATGGCCGCAGTGGGCCAGCGCACGGCTGTGTGCTGGCCCACTGCGGCCATCGTGGAGATTGATTTTACATCCCTGTTGCCTGCCTGACCTCAAATTGGGACCATGATGGCCGCAGTGGGCCAGCGCACGGCTGTGCGCTGGCCTACTGCGGCCATCGTGGAGATTGATTTTACATTTATGTGTGCCTGCCTGACCTCAAATTGGGACCACGATGGCCGCAGTGGGCCAGCGCACGGCTGTGCGCTGGCCCACTGCGGCCATCGTGGAGATTGATTTTACATCCCTGTTGCCTGCCTGACCTCAAATTGGGACCATGATTGCCGCAGTGGGCCAGCGCACGGCTGTGCGCTGGCCCACTGCGGCCATCGTGGAGATTGATTATACATCCCTGTTGCCTGCCTGACCTCAAATTGGGACCACGATGGCCGCAGTGGGCCAGCGCACGGCTGTGCGCTGGCCCACTGCGGCCATCGTGGAGATTGATTTTACATCCCTGTGTGCCTGTCCTCAAATCTGGCCGTTTCCCGCCGGGGCGCCACTAGGGTATTGAAAATGTCTTTTCTTGTATTTTGTTTAATTTCTTTACGACTGTACAGCAGAGTTAACTCATTCTACCCCAACACCGAATTCCTTAAATTTTGCCATTGTCCTCTGAAGACTGCATTGCAGTGCAGGACACAGAGCGACCATGATAGTTCAAGGGTGATGCCAGAATAGCTTGTGGGCGCCAAGCTATTCTGGCATCACCCTTGACCTATCATGGTCGATCCTTATCTTGCTGTGGTGTGTCTGGGGTAGAATGAGTTAAGTAAAAGATAGCCCATACTAGGTCCCTTGACACTTAATGATATTGCTCTTCATGTGATACAGAAAGATTTTTGTCTGCGAAGATATTTGGAAGAAACATTATGCGCTTCGATGTCAAACGTCCTATATGAAGCCGGTACCAGGACAAGGTGTGAAACTAATAAAAGGTATGAAACCAGTACAAGGACACGGTATGAAAACAGTACAAAACAAAGGCGTCGCTTAATGACTACGACAGTAGCGGGAGATAGACTGATCATGACAGCTGAATGGTTCGTGGCTGAAAAGTTTGGCGACTGTCGTGCTGAATGGATCAATGCTTGAACGTAAACTCTAGACGAAGATTTGTAAGAGATTACCGATTATTGGGAACTACAGATTTTGGGCATCAAAGATGCCCCCGTGGGTTTTGGCCAGATGGTCGTAGCACTCTACCGATGTGGAAAACACTGCACCGCATGGCCAGCAGAAGGTGGTTTTGCAGAAAGTACAGGACATCCTCCTGCATCCGCCATTCTTCTCGATGAACTGCTTACAGCCGGGACACTTTTTTCTGTTTGCCGTGTCTTGTCTAGCCCACTCCTCCAGTCCCTCCAGTGCCTGCGCAGCTGCCTTGGCTTCGGCATCTCTGGAAATACAAGGATGTGGAAACTGGGTTGGTCATTCAGCAAGTGAAATTATTGTTACATAAGTAAGTGAGTTAGAGAAGACATGGCACAAGGAAAACAATCCGAGCAGTTTTCTCTCACGGGTGAAAAGTCAAGGAATTATTAACCCTTTGCTTGTTGGGTGCGGTTTTTGTCGCGATGGTTTCTACAGAAATCATCGCAACAAAAACCGCTACCGACACGCCAAGGGTTCATACTAAAAACACTTTAGAACGACTAGTACTGACTCGTCAATCTGTTATATTTCCCAATATGTAGCGGATTACTGCGCAGACCGCAAAGGTGCTGCAATGTTAACGTCAGTGGATCGGATACTGATCGAAACGATGAACAGATAAATGTTTGACAAACGAGTTTGTCACCGTAGCCTTGTGTGAGCCTCAGTACGCAATTAGACATTTCCTTTGAGTGGTAGGGATATTTTGCGGAATGAATAGGTTTGGCGGAATGAATAGTTTGCATGCACAGAGGGTTAATCACACAGTGCCAGAGTTCAGCTGCATGAGTGAGCTTAGTTGTGCACTAGCCACTAAGCAAGGTGCTCCGCTATAGCGGAGCACCTTGCTTAGTGGATGGCGCAGGACTACGCTCACCCATGCAACTGGCACCAAGAGCAACGTGCGCGGCTCCTTACCGTCTAAAGGAGTCACGGAGCATGGCGCACGTGACGCCGTCGTGTGACTCCGCGTGACAGGCGGTGCACGTGCGCACGCCACACTCCGGGCACTGGAACACTCCCGCCTGGTCCTCGGCAGTCACGCGGTACACCATTGGACAGTCGGGCGTGGTGCAGAAGCGAGCCGCGTGGCGATTGGTCAGCACGTACGCTGAAATGGCGGCATTGGCAAGGGCGGGCAGCGTGATGTGACAGGCCCGTGACAGGCTGCTCAGGTCACGCCACGCCAGGGGCACGTCACAACCATCCTGACAGCAGACGATAGGTAGCTGACGATCTGTGATGGCGGTTTCCACCTGCACAACAAATCACTCAAGTAAGAGTTCCAACAGAAGAAGCAGCATGGGTGCCCGGGACAAGTATTTCACCGTGTGAGCAAATCTAATACTGCTGGAGCACATACCTGGTGTTTAATACATCCCTTGCAGTAGGGGTGAGCACAGATCTCCAGGCGGTACAGAGCGCCCTCATCCACGGGACATAAGCACACCACACACTCGATGTCCTCGCCCTCAGGCTTGTCTCCCTTGCTGGCCGCACGAAGCCCATCCTTCACCGCCTGGATGAGATCCTTGGCCCGCTGTGGACACAACATTATCATTACGAGACAGTCGGCATAACGCGATCTCACAGCCGGGATAGCGCGAGCGATATCAAACTGCAGCATAATCCAAACCATGAGTGGTGATGATTCGAGAGCCGAGACTTGCTTTTGACACACACGTTCAAGCCCCGCGGCTCCAGGACGCAAAAAAAAAAGAAAGAAAGAAAAAGTATCTCTCCTCGTTTCATTTCATGCCGGTTTGACGGTTAGGGTGTCAGCTGAAACCCCAAAAGGTCTTCGGGCCGACGACGGCCGCAGTTGGCCCGCGCACTACTGTGCGCGGGCCAGCTGTGGTCGTCGTCGGCCTGAGAACTATTGCGCACAAAGGCATCAAAGTGCATAAATGGTTAATACAATGTTTAACTGTTGTAATAATCTTTCAGTGTAAAACGAACGCAGCGTAAGTCTTCCTTCTAGGATACACATGTGAGGTGAATCAAATGAAGAAAAGTTATACAGAAAGTGACGTAAAAGATCAAATTACGTCAGCCTAAAACCAATCGTGTCAATACGCCGCACTGGTCCCTACTCTGGTCAAAGGTGTGAAGAGACAAGGGAAGCCACTACAATGACAAGGTTTGAAGATAGTACAAGGACATGTCGTTCCAGTCGGATTTGCACCCGTACGGCCTGGACCTGAATGTTCCAAAAAGTCGGGAAATATACTAGGCAAACTCATATGAGCTGCATTATGAACTGAACGGCACTACCTGCAGGCTGTCCTGGCTGCCGGATAGCGTCAGTGTATGACGTCTGTAGTCTACAGTCAGATTGTGAAGCCCCGCAGCAACACGCAGTCCGTGCAGGTCGTCCCCGTGTGTAGTGATGAGGGCCTTCAACACTCCCGCCGGGTTGTCACCGCCCTTCAAGGCCACCACGACCTCATCACCCAGGCCACGCACCATCCGGTCCAGGTACTCGGCAATACGCTTGCGAACTAGTACGACAATCAAACGCCACAGTGTATCAGAATCTGTTCCCCCCAAAAAAAAAAAAAATAAAAAAAAAAAAAATAAAAATAAATAAATAAATAAAAAAAATAAATAAATAAATAGATAAATAAAAATAATAAATAAATAAAAAAAATAAAAAATGCTCATTATGTTCACACAAGAGTTGTTTGATACGAGAATGTAGTTGAAAATTTCAAACAAGATATCAAGCAAATCGTTTTTTTTTAACCCTTTGGCTGTCCGTAGCGGTTTTTGTCGCGATGATTCCTGTACTACTGACAGCCAACGGGCTAAAAGAAAAACATGTATCTGATTCAGACCCGAATTTTTTTTTTTTAAATGTGGATATTATGTACAAATGACAATCACAGACTATAGACGATTGCGTACAATTACGTCAGTACGGAACTGAAGAGCCCTTATGTTCATTTTCGCTTAAAGCGAGCTGTTCAAAGCTCACAAACAAAAATTTTGCTTTTTGCAAAATATGGACATATTGACTTAGACCAAGTTTAGGTCTTCTTGAGGAGCGGATGAGAAAACGACATAGAATGTTTGGGGACAGATACACAGGAAAAGGAAAATATACTGACGAGTAAAAGAAATGCGCATTTCTTTTGGTCTTCAGTATATGACAGTTCAAAATACAGAATAGTTTAACCTACCTTCAGCGCGGGCGGTGTCACTGCCGTGTATGGCGATTGTTGTTCTGAGCCTGGTGTCCACACACACGTACGCCCCTGCCTCCTTCTCCGCCCTCTGTAGGAAGTGGCGGCCCTCAGGTGTCATCAGGTGTTGCAGCTGCTGGGTGGCCTCCAGCACGTCCCCCTTGATGACGTCACTCAGCAACGCCCGGGCCCGCATGGCCTCTTCCAAGTCAGTTGCTTTAATGGACACCAAAAGGTTTCCGTTGCGTTGCTTCTTGCTCGTGACCTCCACTCCGGTGAGGGTCAGTTCCTGCACGGCCATCTGATACTGTGTGGAACACATCTCCATCACGCGCGCCCGGACCGTGAGGGTGGAGCTCAGTGTAGTTTCAATCTCCACAGTCTGATGGTTCAGAGACATTTGTCCCCGCAGGTTTGCACAAGCAGCTAGTCCCTCTGTGGGGTCGCTGAACGAGGCGTCGGCCAGGAACAAGGCGGTCTGCTCCCCTTTTGGCTTCCTCACTGTCACCTGCACCGTGGACGCTTTCAGCTGGGGCTGGATCATGTCAGTGATCTGTCCCTCCAGACGCCTCAGTTCGTTGTCCCCCGTCGGGCCGACTTTTTGTCGAGCGACCGTTACGGATTCCACCACGCCCTGGGCGTCCTCTCTCTGCTGGAGCGCGAGCAGGAGGGAGCGCTTGATGACGTCCTCGCTCACGACAGTGGGCAGGCCCGTTAGGTACAGGCTGTTGGCGTTCTTCCTGTCATTCTGAATCTTCACGAGGCTGTTGCCGAGGCTCAGGCTTCCAATCCGGAGGCAGGCCGAGTGGTAGTCTGCGGAGACACGAGCGGAACCAAAACCTCTCGATGGCCGGCGACACCAAGATAAGCGTGCCCTGAACTCTGCGTGCTGTCTCACAGGAGGGAGAACCTCAGCCTGACCCACGTCAGAGTCATCATCTTTCGTCCCTTCCACTGCTGCTCTCGCTTGCTCCACTGTCTTGAAGACCAGGAATCCCCACTTGTCGCTCTTGGTGAACGCATGTGAACGCGTGATGTCGCCAAACTGTCTGAATTTCTGTACAATGTGATCTTCATCGGCGTCTTTAGACGGTCGCATGACGAAGATTTTTCTGCTCTCGGTCGCCATGAGGATTGCTTGGACCTGCGCACCGGAGCCGAGTACAACTCTGACACGTGACTCTTCCTTTCCCACAGGAAGTTCCATGTCCTCGTTCTCCAGCTCTGTCACTGCGCTCCTCACAGTGTCTGACAAAACCTGTGTCAGCTCCCTCACTCTATCGGTCATGTGTGTAGAGAACACCCTCACCTCGCCCGTTTCACGGCTGGCTTCGACAGCCAGTACACTGGATGCGTCTGTGGAGTACTGCTCTTCGTACTCGGCCATCTTGCTGTAGCGGGGTCCCACCAGTCGGAAGAAGGCGTGTGTTCCCGCAGCCTGTGTGTACACCTTGTGAAGCGTCATGCGGCGGATCTGATCCACGTCGAATTCAAGATGCTCTTTCTTGACGTCACTGAGCCAGGACGCCTGGACGGGTGTGATACCCATGATGAAGTCTCGGGAGGTCTTCGTGAGTTGCTCGTACACCACCCACTCCGGTGAGGCGGCCAGTGAGTTCAGTGCAGAAGAGGGGTGAAAAAACACCTGTCTGCCCGCACGTGCGGCAAAGAAGCCGGCTTTCTCTTGGCCCAGGTAGTGGCACAGGTTGGAGAAGAAGCACTGCAAGATCATTCTCTGCAGTAGGTCACTTCTAGACTCGGCCTCAGAAAACCTGCAGTCAACGTCCATCTGAACCTCCTTCTTCAAGATGTGTAGGACGTCCTTGACGGTGTCCTTGGCCCCTCTCATGACCTTGGCGTTGACGCTGTTCTCCACGCACCACTTGTTCTTGTCGTTATCTGGCACCGCCTCCCACTCCCTGTACACCGCCAGCGCCGTCAGACTGTCGCCTCCAAGATGGCTGAACTTGGCTTTAGATTTCTCCTGCTTTTTCTGCTCGTCAGGAGCCGTCCCTCTGTAAAAGACGTTGCTGCCGGCATTCATGACCGCAGCCAGGACGATGGCGTCGTACAGGATGTTTTCTTTCTGGCCCAGCAGGGTGAGGAGCCCAAGCTTAGGGTCAAAGGGCAGCCTGGCCATCCATCTGCCCGTGTCGGTGATGTTCCCGTCCTGCATAGCGCCCAGCTGCACCAGGGACTGGAGGGCACCCGTGATGGCGTCCGGACTGGGCGACTGCACAAAGTCGTACATGTCCGGCCCTACCCCTAGCTCGGCCAGCTTCAGCAAGGCCTGTCCCAGGTGCGTCCTGAGGATCTCGGGCAGACTGATGGCCTCCATGTCCTGGAAGCTGCGCTGGGAGTACAGCCTGTAGCACGTGCCTGGAGCAGTGCGGCCCGCCCGCCCCTTACGCTGATCCGCCGAGCTCCTGCTGATGACGCTGACTGCCAGCGAGTTGACGTTCTTCCGCGCGTCGTAGCGCAGCTCCTTGGCTACTCCTGTGTCCACCACGTAGCGGATGCCGTCTATGGTGATGGCGGTCTCAGCGCAGTTAGTGGCGAAGACGATCTTGCGCTTGTTGCCGGCCAGCGGCTCAAACACCTTTTGCTGCTCGTCGGCCTGCAGTTGGCCATGCAGGGGAAAACACTGGAAGTCGCTCCGGTCCTTCAGAGTTTGCTGGAACGTCTCGCAGCATTTGTCGATCTCTACTGGAGATGTCAGGAAGACGAGCACGTCACCCGGTGGATGTCCCGTGTGAATCTCGATAGCTTTTTGGACAGCGGCGTCTACATAGTTCTCAAACTCGTTCTCATCGATCTTGGCGTCTTGGTAGTGGACCTCCACTGGAAACGTTCTTCCCGACACTTTCATGACGGGGCACTGGTCGCCAAAGAAGGCGACGAACACCTGGGGGTCGATGGTGGCGGACGTGATGATGACTCGCAGCTCGGGCCTCTTCCCCAGGCAGCGCTTGAGCATGGCCAGCAGCAGGTCCGTGTAGAGACTGCGCTCGTGCGCCTCGTCCACCACGACACACGAGAACTGCGTCAGGTCAGGGTCCGCCAGGCACTCGTTCAGAAACGCGTGATCCGTCATGAAGATGACCTTGGTGACGTCACGTCTCCTGACTTTGCTGCCCGCCTTGTAGCCCACCTCTCCTCCCACGTCGCTGGCCAGCTCCTTAGCCACGTGCGTCGCCAGGGAGACGGCAGCCACCTTGCGGGGCTGTGTGCACACGATGGTGCCCCTGTCAGCGAGGTCCGTCTCCAGCAGGTACTGCACGACTTGCGTGCTTTTGCCGGAGCCGGTCTCGGCCAGGATGATGGACACCTGGTTGTGTGTCACCAGCTCCATGATGTCCTGCTTGCGCGCGTACATGGGCAGCGGTCTCTCCAGGCGGCAGCACTCCAAATCGTTTGCGTAGGACCTGCACGTCTCTCTCGAACGACCTCTCCTTGCAAATGGCCTGCAGCTTGGCTCTAAACCCGTCCACAGCTCTAAGGAACTCTTTTTGCTGCTTCTCCAACTCATCCTGCTTGTGCTGCAGGGCGGCGATCTCCTCTTTGGTTTGTTTGTGTGTAAACAAATTGGTCAGCTTCGCCTTAGCAGCATCGATTTTCCCCGTCAGCTCCTCCAGTCGCGTGTTGTGTTGCCGCAGGATCTGTTCTGACCGGGTGACTAGCTCCGTCTCGTACCTCCGCCTGAGTTTCTCCCGCTCCTCCTGGTCAAACTCCGTCAAGCTGCAGTCGATAAGTGGCGTGCACTTCTCACGGTCCGCCAGCAGCCAAGCCCGTAGCGTCCTGGCCATGCCCGGGGAGGGGCAGGTGAGCGTGCAGAAGGTGCACGTGTCAGATCGCCGCACCGCCGTCTCTGTGGGCGTGAACACCACTCCCTCCCTGTCCACCTTCGCTGTCAGTACGTCACCCAGTGTTCCGACGTCATCAATAACGGCGTGGATTCTGACGTACACGTTAGTCTGCTGCTCCGCTGCCATCCTGGCCAAGGTCCGAAAGAATAACAAGTTGTGTAGTTGTCATCGGTTGTCATCGTTTATTAACCCTCTGCGTGTCGGAATCGGTTTTTGTCGCGATGATTCCCATAGGAATCATCGCGACAAAAACCGCTACCGACACGCAAATGGTTAAGTATATACTATTTAAAAGAAGAGACTTTTTAGGATGGCTCGCGGGGGGACTGGGGTGGGGGGTGGGGGGGGGGGTGGATAGGGGGAAGGGAGAGCGGGGGGGGGGGGAAGAGGAAGGGGGGGGGGGGGCGGGCAAATTCAATAGCAGGAGGCCCATGACGACATCGGAGGGCAGATCTAAAAATCTGACAACTAAAGTAACCAGAAAAAATTAAGTCATGTCTAGTTACGCTAGCCTCGCTGCTGAACGTACTTTTAGCGCGAGGCACCGTATGTGTGTGTGTGCGTGTGTGTGTGTGTGTGTGTGTGTGTGTGTGTGTGTGTGTGTGTGTGTGTGTGTGTGTGTGCGTGCGTGCCTGCGTTCGTGCGTGTGTGTGTGTGTGTGCGCGTGCGCTTATGTATGTAAACACGAAAATCTCCGATATGTGTGTGTGCTCAAGCTTAAACCTATTGGGGAACTGCTTTGTTCAAGGGGTGCCTAGGAGAGACTCCGAGCATATTAAAATTGGTTGTATCATTGAAGGGTGAAAAGACCGTTTATAGAAGGTCGGTTGTCCCATTTTGGGGTCCGTAATTCACTTAAAATTTTGGATGAGGCTACATTGGATAAAGACACTAGATGACAGTGTCAGCCAGCTTTATATCATCTGAACTTTTTCAGTAAAAATTAAATCTGTGCAAAAAAAAATTAACAAGATGGTATGAACCATAACCCACAAAGTCCTTTCTATTTGAGAGCTTTCCTCGCTGTCAATGGTCTCTACCTTTTGTCTTTGACCTGATTCTGATCTTGAGTTATCTCCTATTGAAAAAGTCTCGCAGATCTGCCAATGCGTCAGTGAGTTCTATAAAGGGCGCAGGACATACGCGTCATTGATTTGTCAAACGTCACTTGTCATGACGTAATTTAGTTTTAGTTTGTACGTAATTTTATATTTTACGTGATATGAGTTTCACTTTCGCTTCATATGCTTAAGAAAATGGTGACAAAACTAGAACTTCACGGTACAATTTCAGTCTTGCTATAATTTGTGTGAAAGCAGGTTGACTTTACCTACATGATATACTAAGTACACGGGTCACCTGCATGCTCTTTTGAAAGCGCGTCTATGTGTGTGTTAGTGCGTGCATGCGCGCTCTCCAAACATCTCCAAGAGGCATAGATTCTCATGCGCCTGGAGGGCGCATGAGGATATATTCCTCCTGGAGATGCGCGCATGTGTGTGTGTGTGTGTGTGTGTGTGTGTGTGTGTGTGAGAGAGAGAGAGAGAGAGAGAGAGAGAGAGAGAGAGAGAGAGAGAGAGAGAGAGAGAGAGAGAGAGAGAGAGAGAGAGAACCGCGCACGCGAGAGAGAATGACGTCATATTTAGAGTATTATGTCAGTGTCTGCGTGGTGACTGAGTTGCCTCTTTTACGTCACCGCCACGGTCTGATTTTCTCTAGAAGTCAAGTTTTTTTTATTTTTTATTTTTATTTTTTATTATTATTTTTTTTTTTACTGTTTTAATTCTTTTCTGAAAAGAATTAATTTTTACTAAAGAAGTTGATAGAATACAAAGCTGGCTAACAAACTCGTCCAATGTCTTTCTCCAAACTAGCTATATGCAAAAGTTCAAGTAAATATGACAACAATTACGGACTTTAATCTGGGTCAACCGGTTTCCTATAAACGGTTGTTTATGTCTTCAATGAGACATTCAATTACAATATGCTCGGAGGCTCTCTTAGCCACCCACTTAAAAAAGTATGTATTTTGTCAAGTTTCAAGCTTGTGTGTACAGAAATATCAGAGATTCTCTTGTTTACATACATACGCACACACATACGCACATACATACGAACATACGGCGCTTCGCGCCAAATGTACGTTCAACAGCGAGGTTAGCGTAAGTATATATGACGTAATTTGTATCTTGTTTAGCCTGCTCGCCTTTGACATCATGGAAGTGCAATTAAATTCTCCCCACCGCGACCCGTCCTAAAAAATCTCTTCTATAAATAGAAGGGACTTAAAAACATCGACTTCTGGAAAATAAAACAGGCATTGACGGTGACGTAAAAGCAGCAACTCAGTCACCTCTCTACCTCTCTCTCTCTCTCTCTCTCTCTCTCTCTCTCTCTCTCTCTCTCTCTCTCTCTCTCTCTCTCTCTCTCTCTCTCTCTCTCTCTCTCTCTCTCTCTCTCACTCTTTTTTTTTTTTGCCTTCTAGACTTGAGACGAATGGTGACAAAACTAGAATTTCAAGGTACAATTTCGATCTTTGTGTGAATTGAGGTTGACTTTACCTAGAAACATGATATTCTACTGTACGCGCAGCGCTAGACAGACAAACAGTTAGATCCCCTGCCCCCGCCTATCAGGCACCCATTCGCCAGCCCACAGAGAAATACGCAGGTATAGAACAAGACGATCATCTACATCCCTGAAAAGGATGGTGGTTAGTTCGGGTTTAACGTCCACAGCACCGAGATGATCATGGACGGCCCTGACGGGCGGGTTATGGGGGACGGGGAAATCTATTGCCTATGGAGAACGACCTGAACACTGATCAACTCAGGCGCACTCCAACTGTGCCACTTTGATTTACCAGGACCTTTCAACGGACATGCTATTGAACAAATACGTTTTTTTCCCCTGGATTGTGAGTCCAGCTATCGGGGCCGGGACGGGATTCGAACGGCGATTCCCTTCGCTCTCCTGCTCCGACGTTTAACAACCTGAGCTATTTCGGACTCGTCCTGTAAAGGATGCATCAGATCTCACTTATAACCCATGTATTTCTTCGGAACTTAGGAAGTAGGCACGAGAAACATACATACACAAACACGAAGGTGCATTACTATATGTGGTCGGGTAAATACCCTGATTTCCCACAGTAGATGCACAGAACATTACACAACAATGTAACGATACAAATTTGCCTCGAGATATAGATACTCACAAACCAGATAGGTGAGGATAGCGCTGGCAGAATTGTACACAAACCAAGAGGAATCACTCAGCGCTGGACAGACAAACAGTTAGATCCCCTGCCTCTGCCTATCAGGCACCCATTCGCCAGCCCACAGAGAAATACGCAGGTATAGAACAAGACGACCATCTACATCCCTGAAAAGGATGCATCAGGTCTCGCTTATAACCCATGTCTTTCTCCGGAACTTAGGAAGTAGGCAGGAGAAACATACATACACAAACACGAAGGTGCATTACTATATATGGTCGGGTAAATACCCTGATTTCCCACTATAGATACACAGAACATTACACAACAATGTACTGTACGCGCGCATGCTCTTCTGACAGCGCGTCGACGTGTATGTGTGTGTGCGTGCGTGCGTGCGTCCGTGCGTGTGTGTGTGTGTGCGTGCGTGCGTGCGTGCGTGCGTGTGTGTGTGCGTGCGTGCGTGCGTGTGCGTGTGTGTGTGTGTGCGCGCGAATGATTTGCTTAGTATATAGGTTATCATTAGCGCCTGTCTGTGTGTGCGTGCGTGCGCGCGCTCGTGTGCATGTGTTTGCGCGCGTTGCGTGTACTTTTTTTTCTTTTTTGTTGTTGTTGCTGTTTTTGTATGACCGACTGAATGAATGATTTTTTAAATGCCTCTTCATGTTTAATATCTCCTAATCTTTCCTTTGTGTAATTTGGTACTATTATTATTACAATTATTACCCTGTGTTTGTAGAGTAGTAACTGCAAGTGTGAAAAATGGCACATGTGCTAATTACTTCATCAGTTGGGAAATAAAGTTTTATTTCTCTCTCTCTTTCTCTCTTTCACACACACACACACACACACACACACACACACACACACACACACACACACACACACACACACACAAACACACACAAACGCACGCACGCACACACACACACACACACACACACACACACACACACACACACACACGTCGACGCGCTGTCAGGAGAGCATGCGCGCGTACAGTAGAATATCGTTTCTAGGTAAAGTCAACCTCACTTCAATACAAATTCACACAAAGATCGAAATTGTACCTTGAAATTCTAGTTTTGTCACCATTCGTCTCAAGTCTATAAGGCAAAAAAGAAACTCTTATCACGCAGAATATAAAATTACGTAAAAAGTAAAATTACGTCATGACAAAATAATGATGTTTTTCAAACCAATGACGCGTATGGACTGTGCCCCTTATAGAAGCTTTCAAGCCCACTTTTGCGTAGGAAACACCCCCACACCATACGTCATAGTCTTACTGCGCTAAGCTTTCTGGGATATTATGGTGAACTAGCTGTAGTCAGTTTGCAAACTAGAGTAGTGATTGTTCGCAAAAAAACACATAGTTCCACATCTGGATGGATAAAGCTCACTTTCTACGCGTGGAAAGGCCACACACAATCTTAAAATATACTCATTTTCGGATTATTTATTTCGAAATAAGAAGTTTAGATCGCGCATGGGACGTGAGAGATTTACGTACCGAAGTACCACAAGAATGCCATGGAAATAACTTCACGTTTGCATTGTAATGTAGATTTAGGTTTATAGATACTGTGTTCAAAATAGTTTCGTATTACACTTTGTTGTTTCATACGTTGCAAGTTAAATTTGATCTTTTTTTTTTTTTTTTTTTTTTTTTGGCTGTTGTGCAAAATGGACATTTGTTAAGAATTTTATTTGCTGATTCAACTGTTGAGTTGGGGTTATTGTGTACTATTTACGAAAATAAATTCAGTGGTTCCTGTTCAAAAGGTGGCTTCGACCTACATCGCTATTTTGCGGTTTAAAACAACGAAGTGGAGTGTTAGTATACTATCATTTCTAGACAGATCTCGCGGCTGACACTTCTGCAACTTTTGATCCATAGTCACCGAGCGCGGAACAAACAGTTGCAGAAGTGTCAGCCGCGAAGTCTGTCTAGAAATGCCGGATAGTATACAAGACACTCCACTGCTATGCTATAACAGCGCTCACTAACGCAATGGCAAATCTGCCAGGCTATTTCAATAGGATATTTTTCAGCATCAGGATCAGGTCAATGACAACAGGCAGAGACCCTTGACAGCGAGGACAGCTCGCATATGAAAGAGACTTTGTGGGTTATGGCTATCACATTTAGAGTCCGAAATAGCTCAGGCGGTTAAACGTCGGAGCAGGAGAGCGAAGGGAATCGCCGGGTCGTGGGTTCGAATCCCCGTCCCGGCCCCGGTAGCTGGACTCGCAATCCAGGGGGAAAAGACGGATTTGTTCAATAGCATGTCTGTTGAAAGGACCTGGCAAATCAAAAGTGGCACAGTTGGAGTGCGCCTGAGTTGATAAGTGTTCAGGTCGTACTCCATAGGCAACAGATTTCCCTGTCCCCCATAACCCGCCCGTCAGGGCCGTCCATTATCACTTCGGTGCCGTGGACGTTAAACCCGGAACTAATCAGTCACGGCTCTCATATGGAAGAGACTTTGTGGGTTATGGTCCATCCTATCTTGTTTTTCTCTGTTGCGTTCGTGTCTAGTGGAATGAACAGTGACCTCGATCTTCATGGAAGGCTGATGTCATCAGTTAAGGTCAGCACACGATACCCATTCAATTGTCAGTATGTGATATACCGAATACACCCACTGTAGATCGGATACCTACTAACCCCTTAACCGCCGGGGCAAAGCGATCGACACCCAGCTGCAAGAGACACAAACCCTCATGAGCCCCCGCAGTCGCGGGGGCTCATGAGGATTTATGTCTCTCGTTAATCCGATGCTCTTTAGGGCTATTTTTGGTCCCGCTCAGATCAGACGCGAGATTTGTTGTCACCGGTAGCGAAGGGGTTAACAGGCACTGAAATTGGGGTTTTACAGGGCGCGACTAAGTTATGACTCAGTGCTAAAAAAAATGTCACCGTCACGCGGAAGCCGTGATAAGATAGACAAAAAAATGCACACGAGTTGGTGCTCGAACACTGACCTGATAGCGCCGCTCGACCCAACTGATTGATTGTACATTGCTTAACGTCTCGACAGAGAGGGGAGTTGTGGGTGTTTTTCGACAATTTATATCTATCCCGAATTTCCAGGATTTTTCGACCGCTTACTCCCATGCCCTAACGCCGCCCATTTTTTTTTGGTTTCTCCTTATTTTTTTCAGTAAAATAAAGGTTTCCAAAATCAATGACATTCATGACTAAAGCAAAATTAACACCTGAGTTAATTAATCTATTGGTTATGTAAGTGTGTTCATTTTGCAATGCGTAGTTTATTCGGATTACTTAGCCAATTACGAGTATTTCCGATAGAGGATCGGAGGCGCCGTCACACACGCGCGCACTTATGCCAGTAAAAAATTAGTGGTAAACACACTAACTAAATCTATTTTCTCAATCAAATAAGAGCAATCAAATCTGCCTACTAAATAGCCTTTGTTTATACACCTGCTTTGTCAATTTCACGCACACACAAGCAAAAACAGCACAGACAACACAGGGAGGTAACTTTTGGTTATAAGCAAAAACGACATACATAGTTACTTCCCTTAGACGACGCGTAGCAACGGTCACGTGTTATTTTCTAAACACCAAGCCGGTCGCGTTCTTTCGTTAAGCGGCATTGTAAAAGACGGACGTGTTTTGAGGACTGACTTGATTTTCAGAGGTGATATTCAGTGATCGATAAATCTTGAGAATATATACGACGGTAAGATCGATAGTTCATTGGGCTATTTAACTGATTTGTCACATTTAGAAACAAGACAGGCCTCGCGGTTAGTCTGGATTGCGCTAAGTTTAATCTGCTATGGAGAGTGGCTAATCTAGGGTGCCGAAATCCATAAAATAGAAAATATGAAAAGAAACTGTGTGTTCTAGCCAGGTTGCTACGAGGGTACCCCACTGTCTTTCCGAAAGGTGTTTAGTTTGCGGGAGCAAATTGAACAAATGCTGAAAATACAAGAAATAGCCGATTTTTGGAAAACACCTAACGCTGGTCCGTAACATTGTTTGCTTGTTTGTTTTGTTTGTTTGTTTGTACAAAGGTTCTAATGCGTCTTAACAACCCTGTTTGAATCACATCTGAGACATTTATCACTTTCGTTTTGTTAACTGACTAAGCCCGTGTGATCATCACCGAGCAGGCCGCACTAACAAGGAAAATGAAAACGTGTAACTATTAGTCCGTGAAAGTGATTAATCGCCGAGCAGGCCGCAAACAAGAAAAATGTAACTGTAAATCTGAGTAAAAAAATCACTGAGTATATCACAAACATAACAAATGAAAATGTCTGACTGTAATTTTATATGTGATCTAATACCTAGCAGATCACAAACAAGACAAATGAAAATGTGTAACTGTAAGTCTTTAAGTGAGAAATCACAGAACATACTACAAAAAGGCTGTACGTCCGAGAGTGAGAAATCACAGAGCATACTACAAAAAGGCTGTACGCCTGAGAGTGAGAAATCACAGAACATACTACAAAAAGGCTGTAAGTCTGAGAGTGAGAAAATCATCGGACAGGTTACACGTAAAAGTGGCTTTAAGACTGAGAGTGAGAAAATCATCGGACAGGTCATAAAATGGATGGAGCGATATTTTGTCTGATGTGTGACAAACGCCATAATGACCAAGCCGCACGAGAAGCTAATGATTGTATGTTTGTATTGCCTCGTCTTAAATGTTGTGGACCAAGTGTGAGGTGTTTCACCGCGCTCATGCAAGTAGCTTGCTTTTTGCAAGTGAATTGAAAACGGATTTTACATAGGTTTTAGTAACAGGACTGACGGTGGGGTATACCTGTAGCACACTGACAAAGAAAGATGATTTTGGCTTTGTATCTGAATAATTGATTTACAAAACAGCGCCCTGGTCAGCCCACTTGTAGCACGCTGTCAAAAAAAAAAAGGTGTTTATTGGCTTTGTATCTTAATAATTGATTTATTAATCACTCAGCGCCCTGGTCAAGCCTTCAAAATCATGGTAGTTGTGCGGATTTAGTTTGTCTAAGCCATAGCTGTGCCGCGCTGCGAAAATAGACATAACAATCTCGCTTTGCATTAGCGACAGGATGTATTGAAGGCGTTAACAGAATATTGAGCTTTCTCAATCAGAGTCATTTGCTATCATTCTGTGCCGTGGACAACTAAGAAATGATAGGTGAAACACAGAGTTAAATGATTCTGTTTAGGGCCTTAGCATGTTTGTGAACTATTTTATGCGATCTTGGTATCCAACGTAAACATACGACGTATGTCCTTAGCAAATCGTCCGACGGTGTCGGACGATTCGTTAAGGTAAACAACAGAGACTGTTTGTAGCAACCACGCTGACTGAGCACCAAGGTGTAATCTTAACCGCTGGCGGTAAACAGCGCGGCGCAGGCAGTGTCAGTACAGCGGAAAGACCAATACGTCACTAGCTGCAATGCGGAAGTTGCCAGTCTACTCATATTTTATATTTAGCGCAGTTTCGATTTGAGTACACAATCTGTGTATTGCGTGTCATACAACAGCATGGCTAAGCCTGACGGTGTTTTGCGGACGAGTCTACAATATTCATGCAGAATAAAGATTTTGTGTTTGTTTGTCTGTTTGTCTATGCGTGTGAGTGTATGCGTGTGCGTGAGCGAGTTTATAGGTATGTGCGAGTGCGTGTATGTACTTGTGTATGTGTGTGTGTGCCTGTATGCGTGTGCGTTTGTGTGTGAGTGCATGTGTGTATGTATGCGTGTGAGTGTTTGTGTATGCGTGTGTGTTTTGTGTGCATGTATGTATGTATGCGTGTGAGTGTTTGTGTGCGCGTGTGTGTGCGTGAGTGCGAGTGTTTGTGTGTGTGTGTGTGTGAGTGCATGTGTGTGTGTGTGTGCGTGTGAGTGTTTGTGTGTTATGTGTGTGTGCCTGTGTGAGTGCATGTGTGCGTGCATGTGTGAGTGCATGTGTGTGCGTGTGAGCGTTTGTGTGTATGTGTGTGTGCGTCCGTGTTTGCGTGCGTGCGTGTATATATGTGTGTTAGAGATATAAAATATAAGATTCCAAAAACATTTTTTTTTCATTGCCTCTGTGCCAATACCCCCCCCCCCCCCCGCCCCCCCCCCCCCCCAAAAAAAAACAACAGTTATTTAAATAATAACCACACACACACAAAAAAAAAAAAACATTGCCATATGCACTTGATAACAAATTATTTAAGTTACCTGCAGATACTTGTTAACAAATATTCCAAAGTCACTTATAACTGACAGATAACTTTACAGGTAACCTTTTAAGAACCTATAATTAGTTATTAAGTGACTTAAGTCAAGAACTTATAAGAACTTAAACTAACAAAATGTAAGTTCTTGACTTAAGTCACAACTTACTCGGACAGATTTGTCAAGATACAAGGACAATGAAAAAACTTTTTTTAGTAATAGTCAGGTGGTGCTGGTGGTGCTGATGGGGTTAAATAGTTAGGTGGCATGTCATTTTTCTGTGAAGTGTATGTCATTAATAAACGATTACCAAATCTGATTTTTATTTGTTTAAAAGATTGTGTAGTTTTTCTGTGGTTTCCTGAACACCGATCTGTTTCCCCATCTCTAAAAAACTAGCCTTCAGTTCTTCAACATTCACGGGAGACTGACTACGCATCTTATTCTGTATTTCAGATTTCTGTTTCTTGTAGTTATTCAAATCATCCTGGACACGCTTAAATTCCTCGTCATCAATAAAATTATCGTTCAATGCCTTACTGATAATAAGTTTCATACTGCTCAGCTTTGCACCAGCAAGTGTACTCAATGCTTCATGTTTCTGTAATTTCGTGTGAAACCTCTTGTTTAAGGCCTCCAAACCAAAGCAAGCCAGGCATGTAGCAACGCTAACAGCCTCAACTGCTATTCCAGCCAAACTCCCAATTCCTGTGGCGAACAGAACGATACCCCCTACAGAACATGAAGCTGAAACTGCACCAATAGCCATAGAAGTGTTTTGAACAGAATTAAATACTGACTTATACCTTCTTTTGCACCGTGAGTACTTAGCCTCCTCACTCTCCAAATATTTCAAAGCTTCTGTAATATTATTTAATCTGAATGCATCTGCCTGTAATGTTTTATCTGATGCAATTGGCATATGTGGATCAGGCGCAAGCGTTGTTTTAGTCATCACATTTGTTTCAGTCGGATCAAGCGTTGGTAGTTGCGGATAGAAGTTTACCATTTTTTTTATTGACAAATATTTTTTTTTATTTAATCAGCAATTACATTTTGCAACTCTTCAAAAGTATACAATTTGCTGGCATAATAAAATGCAACAAGATCAATGTGTTCAAGGTTTATGTAAGTTAGACGAACAAAAGTTGTTTTGTCAACCACCACCTTGACAGCTGGAACACTGCTCGAAACATTAATAACATCATTATTTTTTGTAATAGCAATAAAGACCTTTGATGATTCTGTTACTGTTTCATCCCATGTAAGTTTAATTCCTTGTGCAATTTGAGCCTCTTTAGCAGTAGCAACAGATTTCATGATAATTTCAAATACTATTGTCGCTTCTCTAGCCATGACTAAGCTTGCTGGCATAAACACAACAGAAGTATCTGATCTACCCTTTCTAGTTGTAAGAAGATACCGCCGTTTCTCATAATTTTCAACTTTCAGTTTTTCTCTGCTATTGTTGTCTGGGGCAAAACTTGGAACAAGGCTTACAATAAGCGGCCCCGAGTTAACAACCTTCCTAAACACTAAGGCGCCTTCATCATCAGTGTATACATAAGGACTAATAAATTCCAACTTTATGTCCCAGTCAATTGTGGGTGGTGGTGCAGGCACAGGTGAAACCACCCACTTATTTCCCACATGTATTAAGTTGTAGGGCACATTATTTACAGGTGGAGTAGGTACAGTAACATCACGTAGCTGACCAAGTTTAGGAATCTGTTTTTCACCGTCTTTCATGTCAACAATTACTTTCCTCTTGTACATGCCAAAGGAATCAAGTTCAAAACCATATATTTCTCCAACATCCCCCTCCTTCTCAAAATCCTGTACATCTGCCAAATCTTTCAATTCTGTTACTGGACATGCAACTGGTATGATTCTCGACTTTGGACCACCACTCATTTTTTATAAACAAAAATAAAATTATTTAATTTCCAACACAACACTAAAATCATGCATAAGAACTGGTTTGTCATCCTGATTAGTTACAGATATACTCAGTGACTCAAAGAAACTAGAACCTAATTTCTTAAACTGCAAATTAGGAAATCTAACAACTACACTTTCACAATACGGAGCAGTTCCAGTAGGTAAGCATCTCAACAAAGTTGAAGGCTTTCCATTGTGAACATTCTCAGATGTGTTTAGTTCTTTCAAATAAACATTTAGCACTGTGTGTACTGACAAATGAACAGGATATCTTCCAATTATTTTTTCTTTTTTTGGTTTTAGTAGTAGTTGTTGCCTTTCTGGACCTAACCATTTTGTCCAATCTTCATCTGGAAAAGAAATTATATTACCCATAAACCCAAGTAATTTTATAAGACTTAATGATAATGAATACTCACTACCTTTTGGAAAATCTAATGTAACAAGTAAGTTAGCCGGATTTAAAGTTGCTTTAATTTTAAATTCATTTTGTAGCCATTCAGCTAAAGTACAAAAGTCATAATACCCAGCTCGCAAAACATTAACTCTCTTTAAACTAGCAACAACAGATCCATCTATATAATAATCTGTATCATTTGTAACATTAAACCATTTTACTGTGTAAAACATTTCATGGATAGCTACAGCCTTGCTACCATCACGATTATCAATCCCATTAGTTAACCACACTGGTTTGCTTGTGTCAAGATTTGTTAAGGTAATAAACATTTTTATTATCTCATATAAAAAAGGATGGAATTTAAATCACCAACCATCACCACTACAAACGCATTTCAATTCAATGTGAATGCCAAATATAATGTTGCACCAACTTATGAACAGAAAATAATTCAACTAAATCAACTCGACATAGCTGTGTCTGACGCAAGCGTACAAGACCTATTTCAAGTCAAAGTACCAAATCCGTTTGAACATTACATAAACCCTCCAATAACAGATGACTCTACTGCAAGAAAGTGGTCTTCAAGTCCACTACAGATGTTTCAAAACCAACTCAACTTTGCAATACTATGTTCAACTACAGGCTGTGGTGTTTCATTTACAGACCACTTGAATCACTCAAACAAACTGATTAGGTCTGTGTATCATTTCCATGTTTATTACCAGCTTAGACGTATACTGTCAGAACTTCATACACCACAACCAACTGAATCCAGTTTCAACAGGTATAACAACCCTATGGATATGAAAGCGTTTGAACGCATTTGTAATGAGTTTAACATCAGTACCAAGTATGACTTCACACAAAAACTTGATGATCACCACGGCATTGGTACATTGTATTACGCTTTGAGTCACAGACAATACCCACAGGATTATTACCCTGGTTACACTTCATTCTCATCAAAATCTGAAGTCTGGATAGGATCAATAGAGCAGAAACAGTCTAACGCCTGGACCACATTTGTCTTAGATAAATCTGACGGGTTTACTCAAGCGGGAGTCGAGCGCGTCAATGAGTCTATCAGAACATATGTCTGGTGTTTACTAGGAGCACAATCACTAACAAAATCAAACATTTTGAATGGAAGTGGAAAGTTTGAAGCACAAAAACAGTTTCTTGCAAATCTTGAAGATTCAGTAAATTCATCAGTTGATCTCCCATCAAGCATACAACGCTACCAAGACGTACTCAGATATGCCAGATCAAAAGTTGACTTTGTAGTTGGAATCGGGTTATACATGTTACCATCTGACCTTCAACTCCAAATGGGAACAATAACAAATTATAATAATGAAATCATTGTTGCAAGTGTTGGTCAAAAACTAGGTTTCAATCAATCTGTAAACTTAGGGGCCACAACCACACATGTTCAGCCCTTAAAATCATTACAGACAGTAACAACCCCGGCCCCGGCCCCAGCCCCAACACCGACACTCATACAACCAGTACAGTCAACACCAACCCTTGACACTCATGAGTCAGAGAGAACTGCATTGGTAATAGGATTAACAGGGTTAGGGGTTTTACTTCTTTATCTGTTTCATTAAATAACCCACCATCAACCCTCCTACTGTAACCAAAAAGACCCACACATGCTCTGCCATAAACCCTACTGCCTTTGCCGCTGTACTAATCAACCAGCTGACAACAGTACCAATTATGCCAGGCAAAGCGTCCACTGCTTTCAGAGCCAATTTCTTAAGCAAGTCTGATATGTGAGACAACTGTTTCTTTACCCACGTCTGTAAATCTTTTGGATCTGTGGGAGCCGGTGGGCCCGGTGCTGGGGCTGGACCACCACCACCACTGCCGGAGACAGCCAACACAACTGTACTGATAATAAACCCCAGAGCTGTAATTAAACTGGCAATTGTGATACCCTGTTCTCTGAAAAGTGTTTTTAGTCTCTCAGCCAGAGTAGTGTCTTCGTGAAGTATTTTTTGAATAGTTTCTCTAATCCTGTTGACCTGTGATTTCAGTTTTTGTCTTCCAATACTAATTGTTTCTAACCGTCCTGATCTTTCTATCTGCAAATCATTTAATCTGTGTTGTATTCTTTCTTTCATTTCTGTGTCAAGATTTCCATTGTCTGCTGTAGCCAGTTTCTCTTTTTCACGTTCTATGTGTTTATCAAGCTCTCCCAGTTTGGCAAGATTATTAACCATCTCACCTCTTATCGTCTGCAGTGATTTATCCAATCCCATAATCTCCCTCATTGACAAAGGTGGATCATCTATTGTTTTCAAAGCGTCATTTATTTGCCCTTCAGTAAATGAGGTTTCTTGTATCACAGTGTTTGCTATTTCTGGTAGGCTTGTTACTGGTGCCATTTCAATCTCTTGCCCTGTTGGCAACTTTGTTTGCGTGTCGTGAAGAACACTAGCCAGTCTTGGCGTGACAGGAGACCCACCAATACCCAGTTGATGCAAGGCACCAACACCACCTTCATTTTTTATTGTACTTAAAGCCCTAAACCTACTAGGGTCTTTTTTGTTAGTCAATAGTACTTTTCCTTTGTCAACAGTATTTAAATATAAATGACCCTTGCCATCAAGTTCAAACTGATTAGGATCTACGTTGTCTGGGCGGCCACCAACATGATCATAAAATGAGTTCACTTTGGTTTCTAAAAGTTCATGACGTAAACTGTAAATATTTCTTGTACCAGTCATATCTGCCATATCTGCCATATCTGTTGTATTACCAAAATCATACGTGTCATCCATTTTAAAATCTTCATGATTAAATCCTCCTGCAGCCATTGTTTTATTAATTTATTATTTTTTATTGTGCATAATAAAAATGACACAGTCTTACGGATCAAAGTTAGACCCATACAGAAAACTACGTGAGCCCCTGGGTGTTAAGGGCATAAGACAATCAATCGTCATCACGAACAATCCAAGTACCATAGACCAGAACCAAACACTTACAGTCAAGTTTCCAAACCTAGGCCCCAGTGACGTTATCGTTCCTGGCACTGCACGCCTTGCTTTTAATATTGAACTATCATCAGACGCAGATGTAAACAGAACTCTAGTTGACAATCTTGGCAGAGCAATTGTTAGAACTATTAAAGTAAAACTTGAAGGACAGGAAGTGTTTAGTCTTGACGACTCAGATGTGTTCTACTGTTACAAAGATCTTTGGCTCACAAGAGAAGAACGAGAAGACCGTATTTACCAAGGTATACAGTCTGATAATGTTGGTAAACTTCGAATCAATGCTGGAGATAAATCAACGTCAGCAGCCAATGACGTTATTATAGCAGAAACATATGGAACCAGATTTTACATTCCACTTGAGTTTGAAATCCTAACAGCACATTTGCCTTATTATCAAGGGGCACTGAATGACCGTCTGAGCTTTGAACTAACTTTCAATGACTACTCCAAAGTTATAAAATCATCTGCCACAGATGCAACATATAAGATCTCTAACATTTCCTTGGAATATGAAATTGTTACACACACTGAACTAGCCAGACTCATACAAAATCAATACCAGTCAAGACTGCCAATTTATTATGACCGTGTGATTAGACATAGTTTAATACCCAAAGACAAGAGTGACCCAATGTGGAACATAAACTTGAACACACCAGCCAGGTCACTGAAAGGTATTCTTATGTTGTTTGTTGAACCGGTGAGTCCATACAAAAGGGATTCAGAAAAATTCTACAATCCTAAGATTACACATTTGTCCTGCACAATCGAAGGCCGTCCTAATCAAGTGTATGCATCTGGAATGTTACCTTATCAACACTATGACGAAACCACAAAGTATTTTGCGGGTGGAAGGATTAGAGATAAACCAGCAAACATTGCATGCAAAGATCTACATCTGTTTGATGTTAGGATCGGACAATACCTTACAAACAAGTATGCACTTTGGTTAGATCTTCGTAGTACAGATGACGACTACCTTCATGGGTCAGGACGAACTGTCGAGAACGGTAGTGATGGAATAACAATTCAGATACAAAAGAAGGTTGAAACTGCTGCAGCCATAAACATATATTTGTACCTGATATATGACGCACAACTCAATATTGCAGAAAGCAGACTGAGTGGACACATATATTAAAATTATATTGTGTATTAAAATGAACCTGAGCTTGATGACCCTTGACCCACACTGTGGATTGTTTTGTGGTGCCACAGGGTGTGGGAAAACTGAATTTGTACTTGACTTATTACAAACAAGATACATACACCACTTTGAAAACATTGTAATATTTTGTCCAACAATAAAACACAACAAAGCTTATCACAACCGTTTATTCATTTGGACTGACAGCAACATATACTTAGTCGACCCTGAGAAAAAACTGAATGACTACCTACAATATTTTTACAAGCAATTTGAAGGACAGCCAACGTTGTTCATAGTTGATGACTGTTCTGCAGAGAAAGACATTGTCAAGAAGAGAAACACTCTAGCAGAACTTGCTTTCAGTGGCAGACACGCAAATGTCAGTGTATGGATTCTCACTCAAAAATATAATGCTGTACTGAAAGATTTTTGAGAACAGTTAAAGTTTATCTGTTTGTTTTACTGTAAGGATCGTGACAGCTTTGAAGACTGTCTCAGAGAGAATGATGTCATCCCAAATAAGCATGAACGTGATGATGTAAAAAATAAACTGAAATCAACTAAGCATCTAAAGCTCATTTTAAAGACAGATCAGCCCACAGGGTATGGGTTAGTAAATTGATGTAAATTAATTTATTCTTTTGTTTGTCCAATAAAAATGACAGACGGACAAATCATACAGGTGCTTGATCTCACACACCTTTTCAAAGATGTTATGCACTTTACTGACTTAATAACACCCAAACAGACTTACATAAGCCTTTCAGCACCATCAGAAATATATGCTACATATAGTGTGACTTTGGATTATGTCGATGAGCATCCAGATGTGGAGCACATGACAGTTGATTTAAAGACACCTACCTTTAAAGTTAATGATACCAACTATGGTTGGTTAGGGGAAATTTGTTATAGCATATTTAAACAACTACGCAAACTAAATGTTTATATTGACAGTGTTACAGTTAATAAAGTAATATTACACAAGGTGAGCCAGCAGAGTTAACGTTAATATTTTTTATTTATTATTTTGTCGGACAAATAAAAATGACGGACAATGCTCAAAGCCCTGGCCCATCAAACCCTGGCTCATCTGGTTTAAGAAACGTGTTTCACACAACAAACTTACCTATATCCAATACTAATAATGTTTATGAATCAATAGAAAACTCTTTTTCTGTCATACAACAAAATCTTCTTACAGGCAGTGTGAAGATTCAGATTGTTGCAAAAATAGAATTCACTAGAGTAGACGGTGAAGTGATTGTATCGTACATATCAACAAGACAACACACAGTTAACACAAGAAGAGAATTAGAAAACGTGTTTAGAGACAGACTATTACCAGACTTTCTACAGGCAATTGACAGTGCAAAAATGAAGGGGTCTGGTTGGCACGAAGGACATGTACATGAACTGCAACTAAAGCAGTCAAGGTATCATCCTATATTAGGTAAAGCATGGATACCACTGCCAACAGAGGTTGCAAACAAAAAGGCTGTTGTTAATATACAGAACAATGACAACTATTGTTTCATGTGGTGTGTGCTTGCTAAACTACACTTTGTAAAGTCAAAACCTGAACGTGTATCTAACTACACCAAATTTGTAAATGAACTCGATTTTAGTGGCATTGAGTTTCCTGTTAAAATAGAGGACATAGACTTGTTTGAAAAACTAAATCCTGGTATATCTGTAAATGTGTATGTGTGGGATAATGAGTCTGTTGATAAGTTACAACCAATTAGAGTGTCCCCAATTGCCCCAACCTATGGAAAGTCAGAAGATAGGCATGTTGATATGTTATTAATAAGCTCTGGTGATAACTTCCACTACACAATTATCAGGAGTATGTCACGACTAATTCATAATCATGTATCAAAACATAATGGTAAACAGGAAGTGTGTAAGAGATGTTTACAAAGATTCTCCTCCATAAACGTAGCACACAAACATGTTTTACACTGCAGATCAGCTGATGACATACAAACTGTACTTAAGTATCCAGATCCTGGCAGCAAGGTTTATTTTAAGAACTATGGGAATCAGCAAAAGTTGCCATTTGTAGTGTATGCAGATTTTGAATCATTAGTAGTTCCGTATGACGGTCCTGTTCCAGAATCATTACCAAAGACTATAAAACTGAGTGACCAAGTGGTGTGTTCTTTTGGATACATTCTTGTTAGGTCAGACGGACAGCATTCAGAGCCTGTTATCTACAGGGGAGAAAATGCAGCATGTTTGTTTTTAACAGAAATGAGACATCTGTATAGTCAGGTAGTACAGTATCTCACAACATGTCAGATGCCTTTAGTGATGACAGAAGAAGACAAACTGAAATTTGATACAGCTGAGATGTGTTGGATTTGTGAACAACCTTTAGGGGGTGATAAAGTTCGTGACCACGATCACATAACTGGGCATTACAGAGGTGCTGCACATGGTGATTGTAACTTGAAATTAAAAATAGATCCTAAGACATACAAGTTACCAATCTTTTTTCACAATCTCAAAGGATATGATTCACACATCATCATGCAGGCTGTGGATGAGTCGTACAAAAACATAAGTTGTATTGCCCAGACAACTGAGAAATACTTAACTTTTAGGTTAGATAAATTAGCATTTTATGACTCCATGCAACATTTGTCTTTAGGATTGGCTAGTCTGGCAGAAGGACTGACTGAGTATCCAATAACGAGTAAATATTTTGAGCCAGACTTGATTAAGAAAGGTGTGTATCCGTATGAGTACATTGATCACTGGGTTGTGTTTGAAGAAACAAGACTGCCACCAAAAGAGAAATTTTATTCTACACTAACTGGAAAAGGTATTTCTGACTCTGAATATCAGCATGCTCTTGATGCGTGGGGGAAGTTGGGGTGTCAGACAATTGGTGACTATCACGATCAGTACTTGAAAGCTGACGTTTGCTTGCTAGCAGATGTATTTGAAAGTTACCGTGAGAAGGGTTTGTTACACTACAGACTTGACCCTGCTTGTTACATCACTAGTCCTGGCATGACATGGGATGCATTTTTGAAATCCAGTAAGATATTTATAGACCTGTTGTCTGATCGTACGATGGGTGAAATGGTGGAACGTGGATTAAGGGGAGGGATTAGTATTGCATCGAACAATTACGCCAGAGCCAACAATAAATATCTGGACAGTCCGGACCTTGACCCCTCAAACCCTGGGTCAAGGTCATTCATTACGTACCTTGACGCTAACAATTTGTATGGGTTCGCGATGTGTGAGTTATTGCCCTTGAAAAACTTTTGTCTGTATGATTTGTCACAGTATGATATAACAGACATAACAAACAATATTATGAATCATGACCGAAACGACGCGAAGGGTTGGATCTTTGAAGTAGACCTGGAGTACCCACACCATCTACACGATTACCATAATGATTATCCGTTGGCTGTTGAAAAAATGAGTATGACAGGAAAAAAAGAAGACACTAAACTTGTACCGAATCTAAATGACAAATTCAATTACGTTTGTCACTACCGCTTGTTGCAGTTTTACATCAGACATGGGTTAGTACTAAAGAAAGTTTACAGAGGAATTCAATTTGATCAGAGTGCTTTCATGAAAGATTACATAATGAAGAACACAACCCTTCGTGCCAGAGACGGCAACACTGCATTTGACAAAGACTTCTTTAAGCTTATGAACAATGCCTGTTTTGGCAAGACAATGGAAAATCCTCATCACAGAAAAGATGTGAGACTGGTCACAACTGAATCGGGTGCAATTAAACTTACAGGTAAGCCTCAGTACACAGGGTACAAAGAGTTTCATTCATCATTGTATGCAGTGTCACTCAAAAAAAAGATTGTTAAACTGGACAAGCCAGTATTTATTGGTATGGCAATTCTGGAATTGTCAAAACTGGTGATGCTTGAATTTTATTATGATTACTTCAAATTAAAGTATCCTGACTGTCGATTGTTATACACTGACACTGACTCTATGATCATTGATGTGTGTACTGAAGACTTTTATGAAGACATGAAAACAGAGTTACACATGTATGACACGTCTGACTACCCTAAAGACCATCCACTGTTTAGCACACAAAACAAGAAAGTGCCTGGTAAGTTTAAGGATGAACTAAATGGTGTGCCTATAGTTGAGTACGTTGGACTGAGATCAAAAATGTATTCTATACTGCACCAGAAAGGTAGTCAGTCAAAAGCCAAAGGAATTAAAAAAACAGCAATAAAAAATAAAGACATTCGTCATGAACATTACAAGCAAGTGTTAGATGGCGCATTGATGCCTGACTATCCAAACAAGTCACTGAGATCAAACAAACATAATCTTGAAATAATTCAAACACATAAGAAATCACTTGCAGTTGGGGACACGAAACGTGTTTTTCACAGTAAGGAAAAAGCTTATGCACCTGGTCATTACAGACTCAAGTTATCTGAAGAAATAGCTGACGAACTGGTTGATGAATTAATTGATGAGTTAGTTACTGAAATGAGTAACGGTGTCTGGGGGAATAATCTGTAATTCTTCTCTGACAAATGCCCTCTTTGGTGCAGGCTCATACAGATAATATATTGTTGCATTAGCTGAAGGAACTATTTTTTTTATATTATGAACAGATGTAGACCAAATTGGATCAGTTGCCCTACGTCTAACGTCATTTTCAGCCTCACCAGGTTGATACAAATATCTCACCTGTTTTGTAAATAAGTTAGTGTCTGGAGGTGTTATTGCTTTTATTTCTGACGGTATTGTTTTCAATTTAATAGAATCAACAGGTTTAGGGTGACCATCATTGTTCATTGCTTTTATCACATGTGGTAATCGCTTAACCCACTCCGTGTTACGGGTGTCATGCATGAGTTCCTTAGAATACTGGTAACTGAAAAGTCTTTCTGATAACTGTTTGTTAAAGTTTTCAACAATTGCCTGCGATCTGTGCACACCTGGAATGCCTCGTCTGACCAGTACACCATGCTTAGCAAATAACTGATTAACTGCACCTTTGAATTCTGATCCATCATCAACCTGCACTAGTCTGGGGTATCTTAAAGGGCCTCGACCATATATTTTTGTTAATGCTGTAGCAACTGTACTGGCTGTTTTGTCAGATATGGGTTCAGCGTCTTTGTACCTTGAAGCAATGTCTACAACAGTTAATGCATATTTGTATCGTTTCTTTCTTATTGTGTCATGGGGTAAGAACAGGAGGTCCATTTGGTGTGTGTCATTGGGGGTAGTGTTCTCAAAATGAGGTCTCGTTATTTTTCTTGGAGCAGGTAAATATATCTGCCAAATTGCCTGTCTCTGTAACCATTGCTTGACCTGATTGAGTGTTATATCTCCGCCCACAGCGGCATGTAATTTCTGAATAGCGGTTGCTCCTTTCCAATAGCCTGATGGTGAGTAATATATTTTTGATAGTTTATTTTCGGCTGCCATTTTTTCTAGCAATAAAAACTCCAGTAAAATAAACAAATGTCATTCCCACTAGAACAAAGATTATCTCCCCATTTCTTTGTTGTGTGCTTGGTTTGTAATAGTCACTTAGTTTCGGTTTAGGGATAGACATGTCTTCACCTGTGACAAGATAGTATTCCCTGATTGCTTCGTCTGTATTTGAAAACGTATGTTGTGCATGGCCTTCAAGCCTGAGTTTTTCATTGATGAAATCAAGTTTCTCAATTCTATTCTTTTCATATTCCTGCTGGGCTTGAGCAAGTTTTTCTGTTGCCTCATTGTGGCGTTTCATTTCCTCTGCTGATTCTTCTCTACCCATTTTTGAAAAGAGATAGTTTGAGCCACTGAAAGCCAATGCGTTAACCATCGCTCCCCCAATCATAATAGCTATCGTCGCCATATTTATTTTATTTACATAGAAACATTTTCGGGAATAATTCCTTGCTTGACAAGAAAATCTTTTGTCGCAATCGACGCTGTGACAACTACAATTAGCTTAGCACTGTCTTCGAAATCAAGTCTACTCAGGTCTGCTGATTTCATTTTGAGTAGACTTTTCCCCAGCATAGAATAAGCTACTGCTAATCCACTGATTATGGCAGAGTGATACACAAGGTTCATCATGTTCTTTGAGTCATTCATTTTCTAAGGCAAGAAAAATTAAAATAATATTTTTATTTACTGCATATAAAATGGGTCAACGGCTTTGGATGTTACTGGTAATGTGGCGACTTCTGGTTTTGTTTTTGGAGTGTCTGATTTTTTGGTCACTGTACGAGTCTGTGGTTTGTATTTTTTGTATAATTGGTAACCTACGTAACCAAATCCGACAACAAATCCGGCAACTATATATTTTGTTGTTTCAGGGTCAGACTTAGTTGTTTGTCTCTCACTTTGATGAGGGTGTGATGGTCCTGGCTGTCCTGACGGTAGTGTCACCAATGATGTTATTGACTGTGGGTCAGTTACATGTACCTTTTGCAGTAGTTCTAACTTTCTTTGTTTGTTCAATGCAGCTACTCTCTTTCCAGCCTCAACCCTCCCTGGACTTTTAGCCTTAGTCACAGTTTGAACCTGTGTCAAAACAGGGTCGGGGTTCTGTTGTGTAGTCATCTTGTTCTCGTCCATTTTCTTCTGCAGTAAAATTTATTTTTGAGAAATCAATATGGCTCCCGGTAACAAGCAATGTTACGACAGGTGCAAGGTAATTTCCAAACTTGTAAAACATTACACATGCTAATTTACCAATTGAACTTGAAACAATAGGATTGCTTTCAAGGTCGTGTGAAAGACTGTCACTATCCACAGGTAGAAAGTGACTCACTGCTTTTGTGTATAGGCATACAAGAGATCGACTCAAATCACGAGTCATTAGTGAGGCAATGTGGTTTTCATATTTTGAATGAAGTTTTAATAGTTCGTCAGCGGTGAGAGATTCAATATCCTCTGTCATGTATTGTTTTCCGAGATAAGCCTTTGACTTGCCTGAGACAATCACAGACAAAAGACGCTGTTTCTTAGAGTCTAAATCTTTGTTTTCTACAGCGTTGATATCATTTAGAAGAAGTAATTCGTCTTGATTCATTTTATAATAAAAAATATTAATTTTAAATGTCATTGATTTTGGAAACCTTTATTTTACTGAAAAAAATAAGCAGAAACCTAAAAAAACGGGGTGCGTCATTAGATGAGCGATTTTGTGATCAAAAACAATGAAAAATTGACGTCGTCAAAAAAATCTGTTGTATTCTCCATCCTTATATCTCTCTCGACAGCAACAAGGCTGTCTCAGGACGTGCCTGCACTGCTCGTTAAAAAAAAAACTAAACAGAATATTGAATGTATGTCGCCAGCCGGTCCAAAACGTTAAATAAACCTACGACATGGGGCCTAAATAAACCTCAGACCATTTAGCAACACACATCTAATATCAAGAGCTACAAGCAGCGCAAACAGTAGGGAGACTTTAAAAAAGGAAAATACAGGTGAATGAACCAAGGGTAGGCAGAAACACATGCCCCAGCATAGAGAGGAAAACCCACCCTGTGGGGCTGACCAGGGTGACCCTGGGAACTAAAAAGTAGTTAACCCCACCCAAGTCCCCCAGGGCAGACCAGGGTGGGGCGTGACCCAACTGAATCCATTTAGCCCCAACGCACTACATCAGGAGAAAGATCGACCATGATAATTCAAGGGTAGTGCCAGATTAGCTTGGCGCGTGACGGCGCCATACCCTATAATCCTCAAGTGTTTGGACTGCCCCAGCATTATGCCCATACCACTTCAGAAAAAAACGCAAACTGAAGTGGTATGGGTATGTCACGCGTTTAGCAGGGCTTGCCAAAACAATCCTGCAAGGCACTGTGCAAGGAGGACGAAGGAGAGCAAGACAGAGGAAAAGATGGGAGGACAATATCTCAGAGTGGACAGGAATGAAGCTGGGCGATACGCTGAGAATGGCAGAGAACAGAGAGGAATGGAGGGAGCTGGTTGCCAAGTCATCGGTGGTGCCCCAACGGTCGGCAAGACTACGGGATATAGATTGATAGATAGATAGATAGCATTATCTTTCGTACTCTGGGGTGCCACCTGAGTTTTTCTATCCCGTGCCATCGTACACCCAAGTGCACTATAGTCCTCACAGTCGCGGGGGCTCATGAGGATTGATGTCTTTTGTTAACCGTATTGGTTCCTTATACCTACGTTTGGTGCGTGAATGTCGTGCGCCGTGTGCAGTCGTTTCACTGGCAACGCAGGGGTTAACTCATTCTACCACAGACACACCACAGGAAGATAAGGATCGACCATGATAGTTCAAGGGTGATGCCAGAATAGCTTGGCGCCCATAGGCGCCAAGCTATTCTGGCATCACCCTTGAACTACCATGGTCGATCTGTGTCCTGCACTGCAATGCAGTCATCAGAGGACAACGGCAAAATTTTAAGAATTTCGGTGCTGGGGTACAATGAGTTAAGTAACGTGAATGCAGTGTACTTTAGTACTTTAGTGAAATAGGCCCTAGTCTCCACAGCCATACTACAGAGGTTACGTTTAGTCCGAACGACCCCCAGCAAAGAACGAGAGCGGAGTCACGGCGGGTAGCCAGCGTGCGTCGTAAGCAGAGCAACACTTTTAAACATCTCCAAGGTGCAGAGATCCTCATGAGCCCGCCGAACATCACCAAGACGCATAGATCCTCATGAGTCCGCCGAACATCACCAAGACGCATAAATCCTCATGAGCCCGCCAAATATTTCTGAGGCATAGATCCTCATGATCCCTCCAAACATCTCAAAGGTACATAGATCCTCATGAGCCCTCCAAACATCTCACAGCGGCATATATTCTCATGAGCCTTCGAAACATCTCCAAGAGGCATAGATCCTCATGGGCCAAGAGGCATAGATTGTCATAAATTCTCATAAGCCCTCCAATCACCTCCAAGAGGAATAGATCCTCGTGAGCCCTTGTGGCGATGTTTAAAGTGTTGCCTATGCTTTTGATAGAAGACAATTATCAGGCATGAGTTCGCTGTCGTTCGTTTTGGGGAGTCGTTCGTCTCAAACGAAACCTCACTACTCACCTCGCGTCAGTTGACTTGAAGCGGCCTGAGTGCGGGTGTACCGGGCAAAACTCAGTCCCGGCGCAAGGCTTCTCAGACCTGAAGAGCGTGGGTCACGTTTCCAGCCAGTGTATTCCTTCGAATGACTACTATTACTATGACGTCATGAAGAACGGCAGCAGACCATTATACTACAGTAGCGTCAACAACCGGAAATGAAATAGCACACGCTGTTAACCCATTCAGCCTGACGCACTACAGCAGGAGATGCCGGGGTCGAACATGATAATTCAAGGGTAGTGCTAGATTAGCTTGGCGCCTGTCGGCGCCAAGCTAATCTAGCACTACCCTTGAATTATCATGGTCGATCCATGCATAGTCACTAGATGACACCTCCAAAATTTGGGACATACGACCAGCGGGCTGAATGAGTTAAAAATGTATGCTTTCTAGTGACGACACATTAACATACTGACGAGAGAGAGAAATGTGACACTTGTGGAATCCATCGGAAACATCCGATGATTCCAAGAATGTCGCTTTTTCTTTGCTCGTCATTACACTTTAACTCATTCAGCCCCGACACGCCGCAGCTAAACATGGATCGAGCACGATCGTTCAAAGGTGGTGCCAGAATAGCTTGGCGCCCATAGGCGCTAAGCTATTCTGGCATCACCCTTGAACAATCATGCTCGATTTTTTTACAGTCCTTCAGAGGGCAACTTCAAAATTTGGGGATTGCGGTCCTGGGGCAGAATGTTTTAATGACACACTTCAGTGCGGTCGCTCCATCTGCGCATTGAGTAATATTATAAATATGAGAAATGCGCCATAAAAATACTATGTATTATTATTATTATTATTATTATTATTATGATAGAACTACAGTATATAGACTTACTTCGTGTGGATTAACAGCTCCCATAGAAACAGTCTGTGTGGTAACCCACCTTACCGGAATAGTATGCCTGATGCGAACCCCAAAACCTCATAATCCTATCAAGCCAAGGAGCGTGGATATTATTACACGGTATTTATATGGCGCATTTATAATATAACTCAATGCGCAGAATGTAGCCGCGAACTGAACCCAACAAGCACGCTCACGTGAATCACACGCATTCACTCACACACTGTACGTAAACACAGAACATTCACGTGGTGCTAAGGGCAAGCTCAAGCGAGCTACTGACGGTATTTGGAAATCGTTTTGTATTTGAAATTTTATTAAGTTGGCTGAAACTGATACCAAAGTGGAGGGGGAGGAAGAGCCGGAGTACCCGGAGAAAGAACCCCCGACGGTCCGCCCGAATTAACGGTGACACTTACTAGAGGAGAAAAATCCGACGCCGGAACCCGGAATCGAACCTCGCACATTTAGCATTGGTGGCAGGCGCCTTAACCACTGCGCCACGGACCGCCCCATATGAACCGGGTCAGCATGAGGCAAAGAAACGTTATTACGAACTGAAACGGTTAGCCTGCGTCTTAAATGAGTGTTCAAAAGTCAAAGTGATCTGTCGTCCCAAAAGGGGGAATTTATCACACGGCTCCCAGTGTCAGAAAAAAAAGCAACAACAAGTGAAACAATACAAGATTACTACATACAAGTTTAGGTAATCCTTTCAGCGCCAAAACCATACAGCAGGAGATTGATTGACCATGATAATTCAAGGGTAGTGCCAGATTAGCTTGGCGCCTTCCGGCGCCAAGCTAATCTGGCACTACCCTTGAATTATCATGGTCAATCCACCACCTGCAAGTCGTACACAGTCGTTAAGTAACAGTTTCAAAATTCGGGAAATGTGCCCATGGGGCTAAAAGGATTAAGGCAGGTGCTGAATAAATATCACATCTCAGCTTGGGGATTTTCGCAAATATGGTTACACCTGCTTTATCACATCAACTATAACATCAGTCTAATATTTACTAGTTTAAAGTCATGAGAACTGATTTTGCTTCGCAAGATCGGTTACACACATCCCCCTTCACCCCCCACCCCCTACCCCTCCCCCCCCCCACACACACACAAAACACACACACACACACACGCACGCACGCACGCACACACACACACACACACACACACACACACACACACACACAAAACACACAAAACACACACATACACACACAGCATACACTCACACGCAAACAAAACACACACACACACACGCACGCATGCACACACACACACACAGCATATACAGCTGAAATGTGAAACCCATAGATCCCGATCGACCATGATAGTTCAAGGCTGGTGTCAGCATCGCTTGACGCGGCCTGTAGGCGCCAAGCTATTCTGACACCAACCTTAAACTTATCAAAGTCGATCAGACTCAAGAGTTGTGACAAAGACCTAACCCACCCACACCCTCAAAAACACAAACAAAACAAAACAAATCAAACAAAACAACCCATCATCAACAACAACAATAATTAAAAAAAATAAACAAACATAAACAAAATTGTATTTTCAACATGGGGATGTCGTGAAATAACAGGTACGCACCTTCACCGTCGGCTTCCGTGATGATGACCAAAGATTGACTGTGGCTGGCCGAACAGGATGTGTTCCGCCCCACACCTCCCCAGTACTAATAAGGCATCAATAGGGCATAACTGTGCGCGGGCCTACGGTGCGTCCGACCTCGACACGACAGTCTTTTGCGAACTGTGTCCTAGCCGTTGTCTCGGTTGACGTAAGCTTATCGGGTAATGGTGGTTGGTTGAGAATTCTACTTTCAGTTTCAGTCGACGCGGGCAGAAAACTGAGAAGGCGTACACTTCCCCGAATGCAATGCACGGAAAGGGAAGAGGGGGTGGGAGGGGGGGGGGAGGGGGGCAACCAAGCGCATACCGGGGAACAGCGCTTGGAGTCCCTGCTATGTCAACACACGTAGGAGTTGTTGCGTGCAAATACCTGGCAAAGGAGGAAGAAAATAAGACTTAATATTAATGCAATGCTGTGTCCAAAGCTGTTCTGTTACCTGAAAGTACGTCGCAACTTTGAAGCAAAGCGTCACCGTTTGACGCTTGTCTTCGAATCGACCCACTCGGGACCGGACGCCATCTTGGTTTTGTAAATTTGTGGTGAAAATCACTTCAGGTGAAATCATGAGAAAGCGCGTGCAAATGCAAATCAGCTCGTGCATTTCGAATCGAAATAACAGACGACAATAAAGATAAGTACAGTTTTAAATACATCTGATTGTCTGTTGTTTGCCATAGTACGTGCGTATGTGTGTGTAATGGTCTTTAACTCATTCTACCCCAGACACACCACAGCCACTGCAGTCTTCAGAGGACAACGGCAACATAGGGGGATATCGATCGTGGGGTATAATGTGTTAAAGCATCTGACTCCGGCCAGTACAGGGTAAACAGACCGCAATATCTCCTTTATAAATGTTCTCAGTGTATTTTACAATAATGGGTAGACCATCGAAAGCGATGATGTCGTCATTGTGCATGACTTCTATTTGTGGGTGCGGGTGTGGCTGGCCAAGCCAATCCTGGAGCCACACCTGCGAGGGCAATGGGGGCACTGGAACGTAGCTGTGGGGAGAGTCGACGCTGTCTTTCTGCGAGCTCTGGCACTGGTGATCCGTTCGCGCCGATTGTGTTCAAAGAGCGTGCAGGCTTTCCTGGTGGCGGCACGCCAGCCGGATCTGTCTTGTGCTTGTGCTTCAAGTTCCTTTACCGGGAAGACGCAGTGCTTGAGGCTGTCTCTTATGCCGTCTTTGAAGCGTTTCTTTGGCTGTCCTTGCTTCCTGTGGCATTTTGAGAGTGCACCATACAGGAGTTGACGTGGCATGTCCATTAACCTGTACTTTTCTTTTTTAAGCTCTCCCTACTGTCTGCGCTGCCTGTGTCTCTTGAAATGAAGTACCCAACGGAGAAAGAAACACTCTTAGAAAAGACGGTTACAACACAATTTATTAATATTTCGGGTAAATCTGCTTTGTCAAAACAGACAAACAAACAGAGAGATCAGTCGCTACTTATCTTCATTCGCAGAAGGAGTGGGGCACATTTCTTCTGTGAACAAAGATAAGTAGCGACTGATCTCTCTGTTTGTTTGTCTGTTTTCACAAAGCGGATTTACCCGAAATATTAATAAATTGTGTTGTAACCGTCTTTTCTAAGCGTTTTTCTTTCTCCGTTGGGTACTTCTTTTCATTGTACACGATTGGCAGTCACCATTTGGGTCTGAATAAATTTTTTTGGGTGGTGTGGGGTTAAGGGGGGTGTGGTGTGGGGGGTGTATCTCTCTTGATTTTGGATGTGTGTTGCTAAATGGTCTTAGGTTTATTTAGCGTATTAGACCGGCTGGCGACATACATTCAATGTTCTGTTCATTATTTTATTTTATTTTTCCCCCTTCATTATCAGTGCTGGCACGTCCTGAAAAAGTCGGGACGTTCAGCAATGTACAACCAATCGGGACGAAAGACAATAATAAGATAAGAAAACCATTGTCAACATGATACAGATTTATTACAAGAGTGTTATTATTTCAATGTGTATAACTTGTTTTTAATCTGATGTACGCCTGGATCATTTTGGAAATGTCTATAACTTTGTTCTGTTACTATACAGTTCACTTTGCATACTGTGCATTGTTTCAAAAGTCACAGGAAGCATAAACCTTAGCTGAGTTGGTATACCTCGCCCTCTACCTAGGTTAAACGCACCAGCGGCGCCATTGTCGCTATTTTGCACCAGAACTGCGCGCGCAGGTTGGCTTCTGCACTTTTAGTGTGGTCTGGTACGTTCACGCGGAAGGTTGTGATCGCAGTCGAAAAAAAGGTTCGTTTTTCGGTTTTAACTTGTAGCCGCGCCTTTTACCTCCCCGAACACGCCAGTTTTGTGTTGAGATGGCGGAGGCTTGTGTCATACCCACACCACTGAATCAGGTCCATTGTACATGTAGTGCACTCATTTCTCGAACTTCAACTGTGACGGTGCTTTCTGCCGCAAACGACGCAGATGTCGCAAAAATCACCTCCATTGAGGATTTTTAAAAGCTATTTTTCAAATCTGCCAAATCGCGTAATGTTTCGTGGTGCTAGCATAAGAATGGATGCATTATTGCCGGATTACATATATGGGAAAGGATTTATTCTTTATTCATGTTATTTTGCAGCAATTAAACGACGCTCACGTGATTCTTTCTCCGAGGCTGCCCATTACAGGTGCAGAAAGCACACGCTCTAAACAGAGCGACCGGTCTGGTGCCAAAATAGCAACATTGGCACCGCTGGTACATTTAACCTAGGCACTAGACGAGGTATACCAACTCGGCTAAACTTTATTGTCGCACTTGCTAGAACTCAGTATTATATTTCTCTCTCCATTTTATGAATAGAGGCACATAAGTCGCGGAAACCTTTACGTGCCGAACTTGGGCAAGAACTAGTTTTCCTCATCACAAAGTTGCCAGAAAAATGTTTGACTGCTCTTGATTGTTTGATTTAAAGTGTTTACAAACAATTACTGTGTTTTTATATGCATGCACCTTTGATGTGATTAATAAAGGCTGAAGTTTCAAGTGATTTCTTATGTTGTCAGTTCATTAATTAATGTCAGTGTTCTGTTTTGTCATTTTAACTCTTTCTACCCCAAGACCGGAATCCCCAAATGTTGAGGTCGTCTTCTGAAGACTGCGTTGCAGGACAGGACACAGATCGACCACGATAGTTCGAGGGTGATGCCAGAATAGCTTGGCGCCCAAGCTATTCTGGCATCACCCTTGAACTATCATGGTGGATCTTTATTTTGCTGTGGTGTGTCTGGGGTAGAATAAGTTAAGTGTTAGTTTCTTCGTCTGGGTCTTTTTCTATCTTTCATTTTTTTCCACACTTTTTAACCCGCATCATACTGAGGCTAAAAGCTTCAAATTTGTTCACTGCCATAATAAGCAAGCTGCATTACAGTACTTGCAGATGGGGACATAGACCAATGGCATGAGTTGAAGGGTGGTGCCACAATAGCTTGGCGCCTAGAGGTGCCAAGCTATTCTGGCACTACCCTTGGACTATTTTAGTCACACTTGTTGCACACACTGGTGTATTTCGAATAATAAGGGTTAATATTGAAAATGCTCTGTTGCGGTTTGTCTCAAACTCCAGAGTACAATAAAAAAAAAGTCCTTTAATTTCCAGAATTCTTACATAAATGCCATGATAAACTGTTTTACTTCAGAAGGACAAAACGTAGCAATGTTTAAAAGATTTCCTCTGTAAAATAATGGAAAGTTTACGGGCAAGTGTTCATTCAATTTTGCACCATACAATGTTAAAAATGTTAATGCATACATACACATTAAGTTGAAAAAACAAAATAAAAAAATGAATGTGAAAAAGAAGTATTCCATGAACTTGACCTTATTACAGATGCCTAATGTTGTGAAGACACCCATTTTCACTGTAATGCCAGTTTTTGTGCAAACCAAGGGGAATCACTCAGCGCTGGACATACAACAGTTAGATCCCCTGTCCCCCGCCTATCAGGCACCCAATCGCCAGCCCACAGAGAAATACGCAGGTATAGACTAAGACGAGCATTTGCATTCTCAAAAAGAATGCATCAGGTCTCTTATATAACCCATGTCTTTCCCCGGAACTTAGGAAGGAGGCAGGAGAAACATACATACACAAACACGAAGGTGCATTACTATATGTGGTCGGGTAAATACCCTGAAATCCCACAGTAGATGCACAGAACATTAGCCTCAGTATGATGCGGGTTAAAATGTGTGGAAAAAAATGAAAGATAGAAAAAGACCCAGACGAAGAAACTAACACTTAACTTATTCTACCCCAGTTTTTGAGTGAGAGGCACCCACTTTATTGGTAGAAACCCATTTTTCTGCATCTAGTGTCTCTGTTTCTAGAAAATGTCTATTTTATTTTAAGTTATAGAGCTTAGTTATAAGGTGAGTTCCAAACATTCGCATCAATTCCAGAGCCCTAGAATAAATAGAAATATGGGAACCCATTTTCACATAAAATGGTAGGTAACCCACTCTGAGGCTTTTGTCTCCTGTTTTAGTGCGTAACATACGTGTGCCCGATATGGAGCCGAGCAAGGACAGTCTCCTCACTCAGACAGTCTGCCGCAGTGGTAAGGTAGACTGTCGGACACCTTAGAAAGAGCTTCATGCAGCTTGTTAACTTCCTCTTTGTCCCACTCGGACTGCCAGTCACGGGCTATGTACGCACTAATCACAGGTTTAAAATCACTATAAACAATCTGTGCGTCAGGGACAGGGTCGTTGCGGGCATCGATGGCAACAGAATCTGCGATCCTGTTGCCTTCGATGCCCACATGGCCCGGGACCCAAATAAAACTGATGTCATAATATTCCTTCATCACGTCTGCGTAGAGCTCTCTAATCTGCACCAGCAGTGGGTGGTCTGTTCCTGCGCCCAGAAGGGGCTGCAGGGCAGAAAGTGAGTTAGATAGAATCAGGAAGTTCCTTTCCCTTGACCGATAAGCATGCTTGTGTGAAAGCAGAACCGCCTGCAGTTTTGCATTAAATACAGATACATGGCCTTGGAGGCGGTGCTTACATGGGCGTCTAGGATGGCGAGAGGTCACTGGGCGCAGCCACTCTCCCATCCTCAGACTTTGACCCATCTGTAAAAGATACGACAATAGCCAGAAAAACTTGAAAAGAGTTCATTGAGGCTCTGTTGGTATATGGCTGGTGGGGTAGAGTCCTTCTTGTAGGCGGTCAAGTCCAGCAAGATGTCAGGAACTGGTAATAGCCAGGGTGGAGTGATGTGTTACAGAGATTCCGAAACTCTGTCCACGTCCACTCCGGCCGCCTGCAGATGAGGTCGGACACGAAAGGAAAGTGGACGGACAGCTCCCGGATGGGTATTGTAAATCTCTGCAAACGGCGGTTTAAAAACACAATCATAGGCAGGATTGTCTGGATGGACCTTCCGTTTCAGAACGTAGCTGAGCATGAGGCGGATGCAGCGGAGCTTGAGATAAGGCTCCCCTGCCTCGGCATACAAAGAACTGGAGACGTCCTGAAGGCCCCCAGACATATCCGCAGACCGTGATGGTGAATTGTGTTCAGACGCTGTAGAACAGACTTGGAAGCCGCGCCATATACCACAGAGCCGTAATCCAGTTTGAACCGAACAAGGGCCCGATACAGTCGAAGTAAGACAGTGCGGTCTGCACCCCAGTCAGTACGACCAACGACACGAAGAACGTCGAGGGCCTTCTGACAAGAGGTTCTAAGGTAATTACTATGGTTGCGGAAGGTCAATCGTTTGTCAATGATGACCCCCAAAAACTTTGCCACCTCGGCCACCTTAATTGGCTTTCCAGCAATGCTAAGGCTAGGCTCTAGAAAAATGTCGTCTGGTTAGTAAAATGCACACAGACTGTCTTGGAGGGCGTGAACTTGAATCCGTTGAGAGACACCCACCCCTGGATGCGATCAACGCACAGTTGCAAGCGCCTCTCAAGGGACACAAGTCCTCGACCTCGTGCGCACAAGGCAAAGTCGTCCACAAACAAAGAGCATTTAGAATCATCCTTGACGGCCTTTACAATGTTACTGATTTTAATACTAAATAAAACATGAGATAGAATGCTGCCCTGGGGGCACCCATCTCCTGTTCAAAGGAGTCTGAGAGGGTGGAGCCCACACGGACATGGAACGACCGGTTAGACCAAAAAAAAAAAAAGGTGAATAAAAACAGATAGGTGCCCTTTAAAACCCATGTCCAACAAGTCAGA
The DNA here is from genome assembly GCA_036245525.1 of Semisulcospira habei. Taxonomy (NCBI): domain Eukaryota; kingdom Metazoa; phylum Mollusca; class Gastropoda; family Semisulcospiridae; genus Semisulcospira; species Semisulcospira habei. The sequence continues at coordinate 144,676,547 of BTPG01000007.1, forward strand.
CAATATACCATACTTCCAGGTACTGTCATATGCCTTCTCAAGATCGAAGAAAATTGCATAGACATGCTGCTTGTTGACAAAAGCATCTCGGATAAACGACTCAAAGCGGACTAGATGGTCTGTTGTACTACGGAAGCGCCGGATTGATTGATTGAACATTGCTTAACGTCCCGACAGCAACAAGACTTTCTCAGGACATGCCTGCACTGCTTGTGAAAAAATAAACTAAACAGGATATTGAATGTATGTCGCCAGTCGGTCCAATACGTTAAATAAACCTACGACATCGGGCCTACAATGAACAATGAACAATGAACCTTTATTTTCCAACGGTAGAAGTTATTGGTAACAGGACCGGTTTTCAAAGCTATAAATAAAGCTAGGACCATTTAGCAACAAACATCCAACATCAAGAGCTACAGGCAGCGCAGACAGTAAGGAGAGTTTAAGAAAGGAAAATACAGGTGAATGGACCAAGGGTAGACAGAAATACATGCCCCAGAATAGAAGGGAAACCCCACCCTGTGGGGCTGACCAGGGTGACCCTGGGAACTAAAAAGTAGTTAACCCTACCCAAGTCCCCCAGGGCAGACCCGGGTGAGGGGGGGTGGGGGGGAAGCGCCGGAAACCGCACTAGAGGTCTGTGACTCAAGATGCCGCACCAGACGGGCGTTGACCAGGCATTCCATAGTTTTACATAACATGATGTCAATGCGATTGGCCGGTAGTTGCCCGGGTCGGAAGGATCCTTACCCGGCTTGTGGATCGGTACAACCACAGCCTGGCGCCGACGGTGGAAAATGGCCAGTTATACAGATATTGTTAAAGGCCTTGAGAAGTACAAGGAGTGACGTCTCCGGCAGATGCGTTAGGAGTTGATAGTGGATAGTATCTAGGTCAGCAGCAGAGTCATTACATTTCTGCAGGGCTTGCTGCAATTCTGATAATGTAAAAGGGGTATTATAGTCTTCTGAGTTATACGATTTAAAATCACACAGCTGTTTAAAAAGGTCTAGCACGACACAGCCTAGCTAAACAAAACAACTGTTGAAAATAATTGACCATATTGGATAGAGGCCGACAGGTGTTTTCGTTTAGTATCCTGTAATAACATGTAGGCGGCCACATTTGCGGTACCTCCAAGAAACTGTAAAACACCGGTCTTTCTCACTGTGATGAAGCTCTATGCTCATGCATAGTGCTCACACAGTAGGATTAGTACGGTACGGTTTCTATTAACGGTTTGTTTTGCGCCGATAGTCCGTGAGGCCGAGTTCCACGTGAAATCTGTAAGACATGGTTAGCACGGAGTTTTAGTGAGTTCTGTTATAGTGAGTTCTAGGCAAAAGTTCAGTCGGGCAGAGCAGTAGATCGGTAGTACGGGCTGTCTTGTCGTATGGAACGGATGTGTTTGAGATACTTAGCCCGCATTCCAAGACTCTGGAACCTAGAATTCAGGTATGTTTCTATAAATGTAGTATTGATAGTTGCTTAGTTAAAGACAGTTTGCGCTGGTAAGAGTAATGTGGTTGTATAGCGGTGTTCCGGTTTGGTTTAGTTATGTTGGTTTAGAATTCAGTGAAGTAACCGGTGTTTTTGTATACAGTTGTTTACCGAGTTAGATAACTAAAGGAATGTGAGGTGTGTATGTCTAAGCCGCTATGAAGATAGTACGTGATTGGTTAAGCATAGTCTTTTCCAGTGTATAGAGTAGTGTATAGCAATAGTGTTAGGCTATAGTCTGTTGCTAGATAGTGACAGAGATATGGGGGTGTTACGGAAGTAGACAGTTTATGAAGCAAGTGTGTGTGTGTGAATGAACGTGTGAGTTATTTGTATCAGCCAGGTTACGTGACGTTTCTCATTGATCCAATAAATGTTGTGTGTTTATCAAGTTTTACGTTTGGATCCTTCTTGTTGTGTTTAGAGTGCTTGTAAAGAGTGGAACGACGGACGCCGAGACGTCAGTCACAGGTGGGACCTAACGTGAGGTCATCCCTCCAGCTCTTCACTCAGAGTGAGTCTGATCGGGACCAAGATAACCGGATCACAGCGAGAACTGCGCAACGGTACGAGTACGAGGACGTCCGTGCCAAAGAGACAGGACGACAGGAAGAAGCGTACAACGAAGGACTTTCACGCCTAGACATGAGAAGGACCAACGTAACCAGGCAATAAAATCAGACAGGTTGGCCAGGGAGAAACTGAAACCTGGCAAGGAGATAGTGTGTGATGTGTATGTGATGTGGATGCTGGGTGTGGGGAAAGGAGTGATGTATATAGTTTGATAGTTTGTGAAGCATTCTTTTATTGTTTACTCGTGTATAAAAGTTACTTTAGAAAGGGAGCCCGTGTGTTGAGTTTTACCGCATGAATGCGCCCGTCTGAATCAGTGGCGGTGTATGCGTCTGTTGCGTGAGAGTCTGTGCGTACGACTGTGGGCAAGTCTGCGTGCGTTACACTCACCCACAGTAGTGTTTTAAGTTAAAACAAAATAAGCCGGTCGAACTCACTTGACTAGCTAACCGGATCTATCAATAAGTTTTTCTTTAGTCTCGGCTCACTAACCTTTTTGTTGTTTTAACATAATGCACCATAGTAATATTCTACAAGATTTAGTGTTAACACTGAATATGAAGTCCGGAATTTGTGATATCTCCAATGACTGACACAAATGAACACACCCTTACACAGCAACAGTAATCCTAAAAATGACTCGATGGCGCAATACTTTGTCATGTGATCAGGGTCACGAGTTGGCACGTGACTCTGCTCACTCCTGGTTTCTCTCCTACCTCTCCGACAGACAGCAGCCCGTCACCATCAACGGCGTCTCTTCCAACTCAGTCACGCTCTCCTGCGGAGTTCCACAGGGGTCCGTCCTGGGCCCGGTCCTTTTCACACTCTGCACCTCTCCTCTGTCCAACATCATCCAGTCTCACCGCATACACCACCACCTCTACGCTGACGACTCACAACTGCTAGACAAAGACAAACTCGACAACACTCAGTCACTCCTGACTCGCACAGCTGACTGCTATGGAGACGTGAAAAACTGGATGACAGCAAACAAGCTTAAACTGAACGACGACAAAACGGAAGCCATGCTGGTAGGCACTCGCCAGAAACTCTCCCAGCTCCCTCCCTCTCTCCATCTTCAACTAGATAGCACCCCCATCTCCTTCTCTGACTCGGCCAAGAACCTCGGCGTCATCCTCGATTCCTCTCTGTCCATGACCAGCTTCGTCTCCGCCACGGCCCAGGCATGCTATTTCCACCTCTGCCACATCAGTCAGATCAGAAAATACCTCACTACCGAAGCTGCCACCAAACTTGCTGTCTCTCTCTCATCTTATCTCGCATTGACTACTGCAACTCACTCCACCACTTTCACTCTCCAACGCATCCAGAACAATGCTGCCCGCCTCGTCCTCAGAAAGAAAAAATCCGACCACATCACTCCCTTGCTCAAACTCCTTCACTGGCTCCCCATCCCCCAACGCATCCAATACAAAATTCTGTCTCTCTGCTACAAATCCCTGAACAACTGCGCCCCTGCCTATCTCTCCAACTGACTTCACCCCTGCACACTTCCCACTCCCTCCGCTCTGCCTCCGATCCTCTCCGCCTCCACATCCCTCGCACCAAACTCAACACTTTCGGCCCCCGTTCCTTCTCAGGATACGGTCCATCCACCTGGAACACTCTCCCACTCTCTCTCCGTCAGAAACACTCTCTCTCCTCCTTCCAGTCCGCCCTCAAAACTCACCTCTTTCAACAGTTTTAGCACTATATCACCACACTCCCCATCCCAAGCTGACCATCGTAATGTATTTCATTATTTGTTGTACTCGAGTCATTGTCTAAAGCGTGCGCATGCGTGCGTGAGTTGTGAGAGCGCACTTAGAGTTATAATTATTATAAGATAAGCGCATTATAAATACCGTAATTATTATTATTTTTTATAGCAACCTTGACATCACTTCCTTTGGGCGGGATGTTGATAGTGGAAATTATGTCTATCGGGAATTCCCAGAATGACGCAAGCTTATCGTCAATTTGATTGCATTTGCAAAGGTAAAAGCTGTGACTGCTTTGTTATTTTAACTAGCCTTTGTTTTAGTGGTCAATGACATTAATTATTTAGGTGTGGGTGGGGGATCTGCCTTAATAATCACGGGTTGACAGCTGATAAAAACGTTGCTTTAAATTATTTCTGGAATGGAACTAATATGGCTAGACAGTCAAAGCGTTGGTGGTAATTGGTCGAGTTCGTTTGTCTAAATGGTTAGTTAATTAAATAAATTAAGAGAAAGATGATAGGGGGCTCATGGAGCCCCTTATCATCTTTCTCTCTGCACAGAGCAAGCTCCGAGCGCTACTGGGCTTGTGGGGCCATATGGGTTGGAGGGGTATCGGGTTACCACTGCAAGCTCCTAGCGGTTGAGGAGAGAACTGTAACACAGATGACAGATTTGTAATGCAGTGCACTCCTCATCGCAATACAATTAGGACGAGGATTTGCTTATAGTAGAAACCTATCATCGGCTCTGTGCTAGGTGAAGGTGACTCAAATCGGTATGGGGGATAACTAGTTCTTTAAAATCTGTTTGCACTGAATTACCTGTCCATTTTAAGAAGAAAGAAAAAGGGGGAACGAACTGACCTTTTGGAAACTTTCAAAACGTCAGATTCAGATTATTGTCCTTTTCCTTTTTATTATCGTTTATCTCCCCTTGCAGTCTCTTAGTACTTTAAAAAATATATATACTTTTAGAAATGTGTGCAGGCAAATACATATTTTTAATGGACACATTCCTTTCACGTTTATGATTCTTTTGTGAGTCAGTTTGGTCGTGCAATAAATTGTTGCTCGACACAGCTGGCTTGCACCAAAGAAGAGTCGGTTAAAAATTTAAAATTCAGCCAGTCTAAAAAGTTGTAGAAAATGTGCACAGCTATTGGTGAATATACTTTGCACTTTCTTCTTTTTTTTCTGTGATCAGGCGAAACACAAGACAAACAGATCATTAATATCGTGCTTGACGATAATGCTGCCCTCAGCCAGACGGCTCCAGTTCCTGGACGCACTCCTTCGGTTCCTTCATTTGCCTCATCCTCACATAGCCAAAAACCACAGAATAGCGCTTATGGACTACAGAAGAAGACATCAAAGAGTCGTCTGAAATGTGGCACGCACACGCCTGTACACGACAATCATGAGGAAGAAACAAAAACAGAACTAACAAAACTATGGATAAATAGAGAAATTCATGAAAAAGACTCCTTTTAGAAGTAGCCCAACTAAAGAAGCAAAAACTTCAAATAGAAATTGAAAAGCTTCAGAACGAAGGTGCTTTGCAAAGAGACAAACGAGACTGATGGTCCCACTTCCCACTTATATGCAGCTTATCTTAACACGTGCCAAACCCACAATTTTCAAAACTAATATTGTGACTCAGCAGGAAACAATAACATATTGAGCAACGGCGGGCAGTGATTATTCTACATGGTGTGTATCAACTATACGGCAATAAAACTCGAGACACCTGGCTTATGTGTCTAATTTCACTTGTCATCCAATTTCACGTCATCAAAGACCGTCATAGCTAATGCAAATTGTCCATTTGACTGCCAGACGCTCTGGTGCTGAAAGGGGTCTCTGACTATCAACTGGTTAAGATAACAGGTCAAAATATACGTTTCACGAAAAGTTAAACAAGATCTGCCATTTCTTGTCCATATATGTACGAAACAAATCTCATGTAAAGCTCGATGTGACCAAACCTCACAGAGTAACCATCTTGCTTTCAAGACAGAGAACTGTGGTAACATTGCCCCTGCATGTTTTTCTTACAATGAGCTGAGTCTGGACGTGAGAAGTACTATGTTGTTTAACTTTTTGTGATAGTGTGATGCAGCTTTCCAGTGCATTTATATTCGACTGCCGCATTTTATATTTTAAGGGCACGTAGGTTAAGTTGAGAAAAAAAACAACAACATTTTCTAACATCTGACCTCTGCCATCATATTGGTCACTACCCAAAAGTTGAGCGTGACCGTTAAAATTTCCCATGAGAATAAAGGGAGGGGGCAGCTGATTTACTAAGTTAAAAATATCACAACTACAGATCCACAGGGATGGCGGCAGGTAAATACTGCATATGGTTATGGGCTTCTTCTAGGTAACCCGAGCTGCGACAGCCTGAAGACAGGAGTCGATGCTAATGGGGCTACATAAAATTTGGCTACTAATGAGGAGAGCCACTCCACCTGAGCGCCTCTCCGAATCAGAGCCTTTATATGTAGCATTAAAACCATAAAGGATTGATTGATTCTACATTGCTTAACGTCCCGACAGCAACAAGGCTTTCTCAGGACGTGCCTGCACTGCTTGTGAAAAAAAAAAACTAAACAGAATATTGAATGTATGTCGCCAGCCGGTCCAAAACGTTAAATAAACCTACGATACGGGGCCAAAATAAAGTTTGATTGATTGATTGATTGTACATTGCTTAACGACCCTACAGCAACAAGACTTTCTCAGGACGTGCCTGCACTGCTTGTGAAAAAAAAAAACAGAACATTGAATGTATGTCGCCAGCCGGTCCAATACGTTAAATAAACCTAAGACATCTGGCCTAAATAATAATAATAATAATAATAATAATAATAATAATAATAATAATAATAACACATAGTTCTTATATAGCGCTGTTCCCCAGGAAAACATGGGACTCACTGCGCATGCACAACGGCACACTCTCTCTCTCAGACACACGCACAATCATAACTACTTTAAACCACCCATCCCGTCCCAACATCTTACGTTCATGAAGGGAGTGGAGCTGCCGCAGTCAGTGACTGAGGACACTACCCACCCACGCCACGTGGAAGCCGGTGCGGAGTGGGCTAAAATCGAAGAATCACAGGACAGGAGTCGTTGGAGGTCTCTCGTCGACGGCCTATACCCTGGGAGGGGTGATAGGCGTAAATAAAAAAGTAATGCCTTGAAAAACTGGGTCTTCTCGTTCTTCCCTAGTGAGCCACAGATCTTTGTAGCAGAAGAATACATCAGCATCATCCAGACTAAACACTTCTCAGCCTTCAAGTTTAACTTTCATAGTCTTATTAATTGCTCTACCGAGGTTATCAACTAGTGTTCTGTTTGCATCTGTGTCTGAAGAAAGTTCATTGATTGATTGATTGTACATTGCTTAACGCCCCGACAGCAACAAGGCTTTCTCAGGACGTGCCTGCGCTGCTTGTGAAAAAAACTAAACAGAATATTGAATGTATGTCGCCAGCCGGTCCAATACGTTAAATAAACCTATGACATGGGGCCTAAATAAAGCGAAGACCATTTAGCAACACACATCCAATATCAAGAGCTACAGGCAGCGCAGACAGTAGGGAGAGTTTAAAAAAGGCAAATACAGGTGAATGGAACAAGGGTAGACAGAAACACATGCCACAGAATCGGAAAGGAAACCCACCCTTTGGGGCTGACCAGGGTGACCCTGAGAACTAAAAAGTAGTTAACCCAAACCAAGACCCGCAGGGCAGATCCGGGTGGGGGCTGAAGAAAGTTCAATATTGAAAGCAAGTCCTGCAGTACCAGGAACAATAACATTATTGGGACCTAGGTTTGGAAACTTGACAGTAAGAACTTGGTTTTGATCTGTGGTGCTAGGATTGTTTGTGATGACAATTGATTGCCTAATGCCTTTAACAGCTAGAGGTTCACGTAGTTTTCTGTACTAACTTTGATCCGTAGGCCAGTGTCATTTTATTTAAGCTAAAATCAAACATTTTATTAAAATTAAAAAAAAAACAGCAATGGTAGCTGGTGGATTTGGCCATGATAAATTATTGAAATGGAAGATATGTGTGACTATAATAATAATACAATAGATATGGCTGGTACAAGAAATATTTCTACCTTACAACGGGAACTTTTAGAAAGCAAAGTAAACTCGTTTTATGATCATGTTGGTGACCGCCCAGAAGTAATAGATTCTAATCAGTTTGAAGATGATTATGCCACTGGTCATTTATTAGTAAATACAAAGGAAAAAAGCATCCAACTCATATAAATAGTCCTAGTAAGTTTAGAGGTTTAATTACAATCAAATCTGATATCAGTGGCAAGGCAGGACTGCAACATTATCTTGGTACTGGTAGTAAAACGTTACCAAACAAACTGGAGAGTGTACACAAACATGCACACACACACACACACACACACACACACACACACACACACACACACACACACACACACACACACACACACATATATATATATATATATATATATATATATATATATATATATATATATATATATATATATATATATATATATATATATACACACACACGCACACACACACACACACACAACCACTCAAGCACTCACACAGACACGCGCGCACACACACACATTGTCTGGAGAAAAGATTTTTTTAATTTCACATATGCAAAATGTACATAAACAGTTACAATGTCACAACAGTTACAATAAACATAAAAAACAATGCAAACAAAACTCAAAACATTTAACCCAAAAACAAACACTAATACAATAAAAAAAAACATAAACAGAAAGAAAAAAAATTATATAGACGATAAGTTCTCTACAGATATTTCAATGATTGATTGTACGTTGCTTAACGTCCCGACAGCAACATGGTTTTCTCAGGATGTGCCTGCAGAGCTTGCGAAAAAAAAAACCCAGAATACTGAATGTATGTAGCCAGCCGGTCCAATACGTTAGATAAATCTACGGCATGGGGCCTAAATAAAGGTAAGACCATTTAGCAACACACATCCAATATCAAGAGTTACAGGCAGTGCAGACAGTTGGGAGAGTTTTAAAAAGACAAATACAGGTGAATGGACCACCGGTAGACAGAAGCACATGCCCCAGAATAGAGGGAAAAACACACCCTGTGGGGCTGACCAGGGTGACCCTGGGAACTAAAAAGTAGTTAACCTCACCCAAGTGCCCCAGGGCAGACCCGGTGGGGGATATAGATATTTCAAGTGACCAACCTATCTGTTAATAAATTTTCATAGTGTGCCCATTTCCATAAACAGTGTGTGTGTTCCATGTTCAGTTTTGCGTTGTGCTTTTCAATGTTATACCTGTCTTTCAGTTCTCTATGAAAATGCTGCATCGTTGGCCTTCTCTTACTTATTCTGCATTTATAACATACAGAATTTCGCCATCAGTATTATCAGATAAAAAGTTGTATGTTTTAAAATTAGTATCGTTTTCAAAAAGTCTTTCGCTGAAAGAACCTACATTGTCACATTTTTTAGCCATAACGCTTGCTAAGTTTACCCAAAAAGATTATACATAACCACATTTCCAAAATATATGATGAATACTTTCTCTTTTGTTCATGCAGAAAGTACACTTGTCTGAACTCTGAATACCATTTTTTTGCATAATTGGATTTGTGCCAATAATTCTATTAATAATTCTGATCTGAAGAAACCACTTTAGTTTGACGTCTTTTATCTGTTGCAGTTTGTGCAAAGTTTTCTTCCAGTCCATATCACAGCTAAGTTCTTTATGCCATTATCGAAGCTTTGTGGATTTTTGTTATTCATTGTCAAGGTTTCATAGTAGCGTTTTGAGCCCTTTTGCACAGATGGTACATTGATAAACGTCCTGACAGCAACATGACTTTCTCAGGACGTGCCTGCACTGATTGTGAAAAAAATAAAACCACAAAAAACAACAGAAGAATATTGAATGTACGTCGCCAGCCAGTCTAATACACTAAATAAATAAGACCATTTAGCAAACACACATCCATTATCAAGAGCTACAGGCAGCGCAGATAGTAGGGAGAGTTTTAAAAAAAAAAAAAAAAAAAAAAAAAAAAAAAAAACACAAACAGGCAAATTGACCAAGGGTAGATAGGAAAACATGCCCCAGAATATCGGGAAAAACCCACCCTGCGGGGTTGACCAGGGTAACCCTGAGAACTCTTCTTCTTCCTGGCTTGACTTCGTGAACGAAGATTTTATAGGGGTTGCCCACGACGTCTGCAGGCCTCCTCGTGGTTGCGGAGGCCAATCCGGGACAGGCAGGTTCGACCGCAGTGGCTGCAGGGGAAGGTCTGGCCAGGGTTCTGAGTTGCGGCATCTCTGTTTTTTTTTCTCCTGAGCCGCTTGTCCTTAAGGTTAGCTCTGCGGGAGTCCTCAAAGGAGACGGCTGCCTTGTAAATGGTGGAGCGCCAGGTGTCACGGTCCGCAGCAAGCAAAGACCACTGGCGGTCGTCGATTTGGCAGGCACTAAGTGACTTCTTGATACAGTCTTTGTATCTCTTCTTTGGTGCCCCTCTGTCTCGGTGTCCAGTGGCAAGCTCGCCAAACAGGGTGATCTTGGGTAGGCGATGATCCTCCATCCTGGAGACATGCTCCGCCCAGCGGAGCTGCGTCCGCAGCAGCAAAGCCTCGATGCACACAGTTTCTGCCTGTTCAAGGACCTCGACGTTGGTGACATAGTCACTCCAGTGAATGCCCAGGATGGTGCGCAGGCAGCGCTGGTGGAAGCGTTCGAGAGGTCGTAGTTGGCTGCGGTAGAGGGCCCAGGATTCGGAACCATACAGCAGGGTGGTGAGGACCACAGCTCTGTACACGCTGATCTTGGTGCCTGTTTTCAGCTGTTGATTGTGCCACACCCGCTTGAAAAGTCGCCCGAAAGCGCTGTTCGCTTTTGCCAGCCTGCTGTCAAGCTCCTTGTCCAGCTTGGCGTCCGACGTGATGATGCAGCCAAGGTAAGTAAACTGGTGCACTGACTTTAGTTCAGACTCGCCGATGATGATGAGGGAAGGGCGATGCTCTAAAGGGGGTGCCGGCTGATGAAGGACCTCTGTCTTTGTCAGACTGACCTCGAGTCCAAAGAGCTGGGCAGCGTCTGCGAAGCAGGACGTGATGCGCTGAGGGCAGCGTCATCAGCAAAAAGCAGCTCACGAATAAGTTGGTCTAGGGTTTTGGTGTGGGCCTGCAGTCGTCTGAGGTTGAACAGGCTGCCATCGAGACGATACCTGATGTACACTGCATCGTCATCGTCGAGGTCCACTGTGGCCTGCTTCAACATAATGCTAAAAAAGATGATGAAGAGGGTCGGTGCCAGCACGCAGCCCTGCTTTACACCGTTGAGAATAGGGAATGGTTCTGAGAGGTCATTGTTGAGTCTGACCTGGCCTTGTTGGTCCTTGTGTAGCTGGACGATCATGCTGAGGAACTTTGGGGGACAGCCAAGTCGCTCCAGGATCTGCCACATGCCTTGCCTGCTCACAGTGTCAAACGCTTTTGTTAGGTCAACGAACGTTACGAATAGCCCTTTGTTCTGCTCGCGGCACTTCTCCTGAAGCTGTCTCAGCACAAAGACCATATCGGTGGTGCTCCTGTTGGCTCTGAAGCCACACTGGCCCTCTGGGAGGTGGTCTTTGGCGATGGCAGGTACCAGCCGATTTAGGAGCAGCCTTGCGATAATTTTCCCAGCAATGGACAGCAGGGTAATTCCACGATAATTTGAGCAGGCAGACTTCTCTCCTTTGTTCTTGTACAGGGTGATGACGACTGCATCACGGAGATCCTTTGGTAGTGTTCCTTCCTCCCAGCAGCATAGAAAGAGGTTGTGGAGCTTGTTGTGCAGTGCTGGGCCTCTATGTTTCCAGATCTCTGGCGGTATTTCATCAATGCCTGCTGCTTTGCCACTTTTGAGCTGGTGGGTGGCTGTGAGAGTCTCTTCAGTGGTGGGCGGTTCGTCCAATTCAACCTTTACTGGGATGTGTGGGATTCGGAGGATGACTGCTTCTTGAACAGTGCGCTCAGCGCTGAAGAGGCTCTGAAAGTACTCCAACCAGCGGTTCAAGATGGAGGTATTATCTGTGAACAATGCCTGTCCATTAGCGCTTCGCAGGGACTCTGTACCAGGTGCCTGGGGCCATACACTGCTTTCATTGCTTCGTAGAAGCCCCTGTAGTCACCGTTGTCAGCGCAGAGCTGGGTCCTCTGTGTGAGTCTGGTCCACCACTCGTTCTGGAGATCTCTGAGCTTGCGCTGGAGACTGCTGCAAACGAGGCGGAAGGCAGACTTCTTCACAGCGCTAGGTAGGCCTGATGGGCGGCTCTTTTTTTTTTTTGCTAGTTCCTGGATCTCTACACCATTTTCGTCAAACCAGTCTTTGTTCCTCTTTCAAGCGAAACCCAAAACTTCTGCAGAGGATTTTGCAATAGCAGTTTTCAGTTGTTCCCAGAGTGTTTCAGGGGAGGAGTCTGCTGGTTCCACTGGGTCTGTGAGCCTGCGCTGTAAATCTGTCTGAAAGGCAGCTTTCACATCGTCACGCTGAAGGCTGGCAACATCAAGCTTTTTCTTGGGGGCCCCCATTTCTTGGGTTTTGGCTTAAGTGGAGCCTGAGTTTGCAGCGGACAAGGCGGTGGTCAGTGTGGCACTCTGCACTGGGCTTCACTCTGGTGAGGAGGACATCACTGCGGTCCCTCTGACGCACTAGGCCATAGACGATAAGGTGCCAGTGTTTGGAGCGAGGATGCATCCAGGTGGTCTTTCGACTGTCCTTTTGCTGAAAAGTAGTGTTGGTGATGACCAGTTGCTGCTCTGCGCAGAACTCCAACAGTAGGCGGCCATTGTCATTGCATTTCCCGACGCCATGCTTGCCGAGGACTCCTTTCCAGGCTTCAGAGTCCTGGCTCACTCTGGCGTTGAAGTCGCCAAGGATGATGACTTTGTCGTCTGCAGGGGTGCTCTGTTGGAGGCTGCGCAGGTCAGTGTAGAACTTGTTCTTTTCTGCAGGCTCTGCCAGGAGGGTTGGGGAGTACACACTGAGAATGGTTGCTGGTGTCTCAGTGGGAGGCGCACCCACCCTGCGGGGCTGACCAGGGTGACCCTGGGAACTAAAAAATACCTAACCCCACCCAAGTCCCCCAGGGCAGACCCGGGTGGGGTCTGACCAGCAGAGGGTGTAGCCAGCGCCAAGTTCTTGGAGGCTACCTTCGTCCGGAAGGCGTACTTCGCTGAGCGCGGCGATGTCGATGTTTAACCTCCGCAATTCATGGGCAATGAGGGCGGAGCGACGTTCAGGGTGTCCGCTAAAAAGTAGTTAACCCCACCCAAGTCCCGCAGAGCAGACCCGACTGGGGGTCCTTTTGCACGGAATAAGGAGTTCCAAGGAGTTTGGTTTATCATTCATATCGTTATTTTTAATGTGGATGTTAGTGTTGCGAATATATTTTTGTATAGCTTGAATGCACCCTCCATATGTAAGAAAGACGATGTTTATACCATATTTTCTTTTAAATTCAGTATATTTCCTAGGCTGCCGTACTTCGTTATAGAACTGTCTAATGCAGTATATCTATTTTTTGGCCCATTTGTTAGACAAAATACATTTGTTTCTAATCATAATATTATCATTACAAAAGACGGGCTCCACCAACACTTCTTCTGGCGTATTTGGTTGCACTTTGCACCTAAGCTCCTTATAAGCGCTCAGAACATCATGCCTGAACAAATTTGTGTGCTTATTTTGTTGAATAATTCTGGACCACATTAATTTGTCCAGATGCTTGAGATCCGGATATGTGTTAAGGATAACATGTTACATCTGTGACTGGTGCTGTTTAATTGTCTAATCCAGCTAATTTTCAACGCTCTCATAATTTTTATACTGCTATAAATTTGAAATACCGATTCCTCCGTTTCGTAAAGTTCTTGTTGCAACTTTTCTGTTTATTTTGTCTGTTTTTTTTTTTTTTTTTGTTTTTTGGGTCTCATATAAATCTGAAGCACAGTGTTTTAACTCTTCTACACGTTCTTCAGTGGGTTAGGGCGCAAAACCCATAGGCAGACCAGTTTTGATAAGAGCAATGATTTTAACATAGTGATTCTTCCTAGGGTGTAATTGGCCTCTTTAGCCACATTTTCATAAGCATTTTTGTGTCAACATTTTTGCCTCAACATTTTTGTCTCAACATTTTTGTCTTTAAAGTTTTGTAGATGACAACTCTTTAAATCATTTATCAACCAAATCCCTACGACTTTGAACTCTGGTGGGTTCCAGTTTAGTAAAAGGTATGACAAATATCTGACTGCAGAGGTTTTTTTTACTACCCAGCGAGATAGTATCAGTTTTCCCAAAATTTACAGGCAAACCCGAACAGATGCTAAATTTGTTTAAAGTGTCAATAATGTTAAAACATTGAGATATATTACCATTACCTAACACAGCAGATTTAAATTTAGTGCAAAGAGGTTAATCCATTTCAAAATGTCTTGTCCAAAGCCACAGGCCTTCAATACTTGATGCATGAATTTCCAGTCAATTGAATCAAATGCTTTTTCAAAATCAAGGCTGAGGAGAAAACCCTACTTGTTTGTTTCGTTTAGATAGTTTATAATGTCGTAGACTAACCTGATATTGTCCCCGACAAATCTGTTTGCCATGAATCCGGTTTGGTCTTCATTTATTATGCGTGGTAATACATTTTAAAAAAAATTCTCGATGCCATACAGGCTGACCCAATCTTATAGATGATGTTAAACAGAGAGATAGGTCTTCAGTTACTAATATAATCCCTAGGTTTATCCCCTTTAGGTAAACAAATAATTATCCCTTCCTTTTGTGTCTGAGACAGTTTGCCACATCTGAAAACTTCCGTTTAGGGACCTCACAATAAAATGTCCTTATCTTCTCCGAAAACAATTTGAAGAATTTAACTGTGAACCCGTCTGTACCTGGACTCTTCCAAAGAAAAAGTAGTTAACCCCATCCAAGTCTCCAGTGCAGACCCGGGTGGGGAAACGTACAAAGTAATAATACATTTACAAAAAAAAAAAAAAACAGAAATCAGTATGTATACATATGTGTATCAGGTATTTACAAGAAATTACATGGTTAAAAAAAAATGGTAAAAAAAGACACATTGATATAACTGTGGTGGAAAATAGGCGCTTACCAGAATAGCTTGAACAAGTCTATCTATGTACATATTGAAGGTTTACTACACCAGCTTCAGAAATGAAAAGCAGTCACGTGAGAAACGAAAAGCTATAGTCACGGGGTTTACTCTTTACAGCATTTCTAATATTTCTGAGATAATTCAGCAGCTGGGTTTTATATGTTCTAACTGATGGCGCTGCTATGATAAATGCCGGAACATAATTTCATATTATTTGGCCCCAGAATAGGACAAAGATTACTTGTAAATATCTAAGTAGGGCATTGGTACTAGCATATTGTTTCCTGGTATTCGGCTGGACCTATGGGCAAAACGGAATAAATTGATGAGATAAGTAGAAGATTCTGAGAGGGTGATTTTGCCCATGAATACCAGTTACATATAAAAGGTTTGTGAAGAGGTAAAACAGCTAGCAACTTGAATTTGTCATCTGTATTAATGCTTTCTGTGGGTCTGTCAAGAATTATACTCACAAACCAGAATAGGTGACACTAGCGCTGGCAGAATTGTATGCATACCAAGGGGAACGACTCAGCGCTGGACAGACAAAGGGTTAGATCCCCTGCCCCCACCTTTCAGGCACCCAATCGCCAGCCCACAGAGAAATACGCAGGTATAAGACAAGACGATCATCTACATCTTCGAAAAAAGATGCATCAGGTCTCGCTTATAACCCATGTCTTTCTGCGGCACTTAGGAAGTAATTGATTGTACATTGATTGTACATTGCTTAACGTCCCGACAGCAACAAGGCTTTCTCAGGACGTGCCTGCACTGCTTGTGAAAAAAAAAAAAAAAGAACATTGAATGTATGTCGCCAGCCGGTCAAATACATTAAATAAACCTAACACATGGGGCCTAAATAAAGCTAAGACCATTTAGCAACACACATCCAATATCAATTGATTGATTGATTGATTGTACATTGCTTAACGTCCCGACAGCAACAAGGCTTTCTCAGGACGTGCCTGCACTGCTTGTGAAAAAAAAAAACTAAACAGAACATTGAATGTATGTCGTCAGCCGGTCAAATACGTTAAATAAACCTAACACATGGGGCCTAAATAAAGCTAAGACCATTTAGCAACACACATCCAACATCAAGAGCTACAGGCAGTGCAGACAGTAGGGAGAGTTTTAAAAGGGCAAACACAGGTGAATGGACAAAGGGTAGACAGAAACACATGCCCCAGAATAGAGAGAAAAACCCACCCTGTGGGGCTGACCAGGGTGACCCTGGGAACTAAAAAATACCTAACCCCACCCAAGTCCCCCAGGGCAGACCCGGGTGGGGGGACATCCAATATCAAGAGCTACAGGCAGTGCAGACAGTAGGGAGAGTTTTAAAAAAGAAGTAGGCAGGAGAAACATACATACACAAACGCAAAGGTGCATTACTATATGTGGTCGGGTAAATACCCTGATTTCCCACAGTAGATGCACACACACAACAATGTAACGGGGATCTAACTATATGGTAATGCACCTTCGTGTTTGTGTATGTATGTTTCTCCTGCCTACTCCCTAAGTTCCGGAGTAAGACATGGGTTATAAGCGAGACCTGATGCATCTTTTTCGAAGATGCAGACGATCGTCTTGTCTTATACCTGCGTATTTCTCTGTGGACTGGCGATTGGGTGCCTGATAGGTGGGGGCAGGGGATCTAACCGTTTGTCTGTCCAGCGCTGAGTCGTTTTCCTTGGTATGCATGTCAAGAATTAGTTTAATGGCCCTTCTGTGGAGTGAGTTGAGTTACATTAAAGTTAGCATCACTACTCCCATCCAAAATAGTAGAGGCATAATCTAAATGTGGCTGAATATGAGGACAATAGAAACATTTTCTGGTGGCTTCATCAGTGAAAAATCGCAGTTTAGAAAGATGGTATGCATTTTTAGATATTGTTTTACAAACATTTGGAATATGATTCAACCTGGCACAGCTTGTCGTCTATGCCGATTCCAAGCATGCAATGCTACCTGACTATCTGAATTGCCTGGGTGAATCTAGCACACCATCTACACTAACATGGCTTCTGCCCTGAATTAGACAACTAGCATTGCATCATGGACACTTATGTGGCTTCTTAGCTGTGTGATTAAACGTGTACTTTTACAGTGTCAGCCTGGGTGACTTGCACATTAATGTGGCTTTTGCCATGCGTGCTTTCAATTGCAAGCCTGGATGAACTAGCAAAGCATCCTGTACACTTCTGTGGCTTCTGGTCCGCATGTGCCTATTGACGCTGCTAATAAGGGTGAAAGTAGCATCACACCCAACACACGTGGATTCTGCCCTGAATGAACAACCATGTGTGTTTTCAAATGGCAAGGGGCCGTATAACTAGCATCACATCCTGTACACCTATAAGGCTGCTGGCCTGTAAACTGTTAAAGTGTCTTCCCGAGTGAATCTAGCATCACATTGCGAATTTAGGAACTTACGTGGCTTCTGGCCTGCATGTATAAGCACGTGTCTACTCAAATTGCCAGCCTGTGCAAAACTAGCACAACATTCTGCACACTTATCTTTCTTGCCTGTGTGTGTAAGAATGTGTCTTTTTAGTTTGCTGAACCTGGTGAAGCTAGCATCACACCCTTTACACCTACAGCTGTATTAGGTTTCTCACCTGTGTAGGTTAACATGTGACTTTCAAACTGTATGGGATATTCGTGTCTACTCATTCGTGAATCTAGCATCACATTGCGAATTTAGGAACTTACGTGGCTTCTGGCCTGCATGTATAAGCACGTGTCTACTCAAATTGCCAGCCTGTGCAAAACTAGCACAACATTCTGCACACTTATCTTTCTTGCCTGTGTGTGTAAGAATGTGTCTTTTTAGTTTGCTGAACCTGGTGAAGCTAGCATTACACCCTTTACATCTACAGCTGTATTAGGTTTCTCACATGTGTGGGTTAACATGTGACTTTTCAGACCGCCAGTCTGGGAGAAACTAGCACCACACACTGTACACTTATGTGGTTTCTGGCCTGTGTGAGTTAACATGTGACTTTTCAAGCTACCAGGGTGTAGAGAAACTAGCACCACACACTGTACACATGTGGTTTCTGGCCTGTGTGAGTTAACATGTGACTTTTCAAGCTACCAGGGTGGGAGAAACTAGCACCACACACTGTACACTTATGTGGTTTCTGGCCTGTATGAGTTAACATGTGACTTTTCAGACCGTCAGCCTGGGAGAAACTAGCACCACACACTGTACACGTATAATAATAATAATAATAATAATAATAATAATAATAATAATAATAATTACGGTATTTACAATGCACTTATCTTATAATAATTATAACTCTAAGCGCGCACTGACAACTCGCGCACGCATGTGCACGATTTAGACAACGATTCACGTACCACAAATAGTGAAATACATTACAACAGTCTGCTTAGGGTGGGGAGTGTGGTGGTATAGTGCTAGAACTGTTAAAAGAGGTGAGTTTTGAGGGCGGACTGGAAGGAGGGGAGAGAGTGTTTCTGACGTAGAGAGAGTAGGAGAGTGTTCCAGGTGGATGGACCGTATACTGAGAAGGAGCAGGGGCCGAAAGTGCTGAGTTGGTGCGGGGGATGTGGAGGCGGAGAGGGTCGGAGGCGGAGCGGTTTGATTGATTGTACATTGCTTAACGTCCCGACAGCAACAAGGCTTTCTCAGGACGTGCCTGCACTGCTTGTGAAAAAAAAACAAAAAAAAAAAAAAAAACAGAACATTGAATGTATGTCGCCAGCCGGTCAAATACATTAAATAAACCTAACACATGGGGCCTAAATAAAGCTAAGACCATTTAGTAACACACATCCAATATCAAGAGCTACAGGCAGTGCAGACAGTAGGGAGAGTTTTAAAAAGGCAAATACAGGGGAATGGACCAAGGGTAGACAGAAACACATGCCCCAGAATAGAGAGAAAAACTCACCCTGTGGGGCTGACCAGGGTGACCCTGGGAACTAAAAAGTACCTAACCCCACCCAAGTCCCCCAGGGCAGACCCGGGTGGGGGTTGGAGGCGGAGCGGAGGGAGCGGGGAGGAGTGTAGGGGTGAAGTAAGTTTGAGACATAGGCGGGAGCGCAATTGTTCAGGGATTTGTAGCAGAGAGACAGGATCTTGTATTGGATGCGTTGGGGGATGGGGAGCCAGTGAAGGAGTTTAAGCAGGGGAGTTATGTGATCGGATTTTTTCTTTCTGAGGACGAGGCGGGCAGCATTGTTCTGGACAAGATGGAGAGTGAAAGTGGTGCAGTGAGTGAGGCTGGAAAGGAGAGAGTTGCAGTATGTGGTTTCTGGCCTGAGTGAGTTAACATGTGACTTTTCAAGCTGCCAGCCTGGGTGAAACTAGCACCACACACAAAACATTTATGTGGTTTCCGGCCTGTGTGGGTTAACATATGACTTTTCAAATTGCCAGCTTGAGAGAAACTAGAACCACACACTGTACACTTATGTGGTTTCTGGCCTGTATGGGTTAACATGTGTCTTTTCAAATTGGAAGGGTGGGAGAAACTAGCACCACACACAGAACATTTATGGAGTTTCTGTCCTGTGTGGGTTAACATGTGAATTTTTAAACTGGCAGCCCAGTTGAAACTAGCACCACACACTGTACACTTATGTGGTGTCTGGCCTGTGTGGGTAAACATGTGACTTTTCAAGCAGCCAGGGTAGGAGAAACTAGCACCACACACTGTACATTTATGTGGTTTATGGCCTGTGTGGGTTAACATGTGACTTTTCAAATGGCCAGTAAGGGAGAAACTAGCGCCACACACTGTACACTTATATGGTTTCTGGCCTGTGTGGGTCAACATGTGAATTTTTAAATTGCCGACCTGGGAGAAACTAGCATCGCACACTGTACACTTATGTGGTTTTTGGCCTGTGTGGGTTAACATGTGTCTTTTCAAATAAGCAGGGTAGGAGAAACTAGCACCACACACAGAACATTTATGGGGTTTCTGTCCTGTGTGGGTTAACATGTGACTTTTCAAACTGTCAGCCCGGGAGAAACTAGCACCACATACTGAACACTTATGTGGTTTCTGGCCTGTGTGGGTAAACATGTGATTTTTCAAATGGCCACCCTGGGAGAAACTAGCACCACACACTGTACACTTATATGGTTTCTGGCCTGTGTGGGTAAACATGTGACTTTTCAAGCTGCCAGCCTGGGAGAAACTAGCACCACACACTGTACACTTATATGGTTTCTGGTCTGTGTGGGTAAACATGTGACTTTTCAAATGGCCAGCCTTGGAGAAACTAGCACCACACACTGTACACTTATATGGTTTCTGGCCTGTGTGGGTAAACATGTGACTTTTCAAACTGCTAGCCCGGGAGAAACTAGCACCACACACTGTACACTTATATGCTTTCTGGCCTGTGTGGGTTAACATGTGAATTTTCAAATTGCCAACCAGGGAGAAACTAGCATCGCACACTGTACACTTATGTGCTTTCTGGTCTGTGTGTGTCATTAAATCACTGTGAGCACCTGTCATCAAATCACTGTGTGCAGCTGTCATCAAATCACTGTGTCCATCTGTCATCAAATCACTGTGAGCAGATGTCATCAAATCACTGTGTGAAGCTGTCATCAAATCACTGTGTGGAGCTGTCATCAAATCACTGTGTCCATCTGTCATCGAATCACTGTGAGCAGATGTCATCAAATCACTGTGAGCAGATGTCATCAAATCACTGTGTGGAGCTGTCGTCAAATCATTGTGTCCATCTGTCATCAAATCACTGTGAGCAGATGTCATCAAATCCCTGTGAGCAGATGTCATCAAATCACGGTGTGAAGCTGTCATCAAATCACTGTGTGGAGCTGTCATCAAATCACTGTGTCCATCTGTCATCGAATCACTGTGAGCAGATGTCATCAAATCACTGTGAGCAGATGTCATCAAATCACTGTGTGAAGCTGTCATCAAATCACTGTGTGGAGCTGTCATCAACTCATTGTGTCCATCTATCATCAAATCACTGTGTGCAGCAGTCATCATATCAGAGCGTGGAGCTGTCATCGAATGACTGTGTGGAGCCAAGGACAACTCTGCAGCAGATTTGTCACACTCATACAGAGGTACCAATACAAACCCTGCTCCAGAGCTATGTACATTATAGTTGGCAGCATCAAGGTTTTCCACGTTACTGTCACACAATATGACTCTGTCAGGCTTCACTTGTGACTGGCACTGGTACATGTTCACATCACTGTTGTGCACACAATCCACAGAACCCAAACCATTCTCTGAGTGCTGCAGCTCTGTCTTGATCCCAGACGTTGCCTTCAGACTGATGTCAGGTTCTAGTTTAACCCCAGAATCTGAGCTGGCCCCAGGCACTAATTTGACACAATGTTTGTCCATTATGTCTGGTTCTAATTTAACCCCATAGTACATGCAGCCAATGGTACTGTCGACAGTAGTGGAATCTGAGCTGCTCCTATGTCCTAACTGGACGCCAGGTTCCACCTTGTCTTCTGTCTCCAGCCATGAGTGATTACAGAGTTCCAGTTTAACCCCCTTCTTCATGCATCCACTGACACTGGCTATAGTATTGGTGTCTGCAGGCACAAAGGTGTTCACTTCTGGCTCTGAGAAGAGATATAATAATGTACTTTACAAAACCACCAGATCCTCAGGAGCCAAACAGATAAAACTATTCAATTTTAATCTCAAACACTCACAACTCTCTCAGCACTAACATAATTTCCACCTCACTGGCACCAAAACCGTATTTTGAAACAAACACTGGCTCATGAGAATCATCATCTGTATTGCCGAGTACAATACTGGCCCAATAACCCATTGTCTTAATTAACCCCAATAATTAAACTAATTAAGGTCATTAACATCCACATGGTCGTTTCTCTCAAATCAAACCAAAATCTGATAGTGCACTTTGTAAATAAACTAAAGGCATTTTACACACCCCCTGTCAGAGTCGATTTCCAAGGAACACGATTTTCACAAGTAGAACTTTATAACGTTACTAACAAGTTACAACTAACTTTTAAAAACCTGCAGAGGTAACCTTTAAGTTAGTTCCCATAAGAACTTATTAATTACTTACTGTAAGAACTTATTAATTACGTACAGTAAGTTCTTATAAAGTTTTTATAAAGTTCTTACAAGTTCTTGACTTAAGTCACAACTTACTCAGACAGATTTGATAAGATACAAGAACCAAAAAAATAACTTTTTTTTCTCAGTAGTACTCTGGGGTTGGTGCAGATGGGGCTAAATAATCAGACACAAGTGATGTAAATGACGTGTCATCTCTCTGCGAAGCATATGACAAAAATATTGATTACCAAATCTGATTTTTATTTGTTTAAAAGATTGTGTACTTTTTCTGTGGTTTCCTGAACACTGATCTTTTTTCCTTCCGCTAAAAAACTAGCTTTTAGTTCAATATTTACGGGAGATTGACTACGTAGTTTATTCTGTATGTCAGATTTTTGTTTCTTATAATTGTTCAAATCATCCTGCACTGGCTTAAATTCGTCATCAATAAAATTATCATCCAATGCCTTACTTATAATCAGTTTTAAACTACTGAGTTTTGCAGTAGCCAAAGTACTCAATGCTTCATGTTTCTGTAATTTTGTGTGAAACCTCTTGTTTATGGCCTCCAAACCAAAACATGCCAGGCATGTAGCAATGCTAACATCCTCAACTGCAATTCCATTTAAACTTCCAATTCCTGTGGCAAACAGAACAATACCCCCTACAGAACATCCAGCTGAAACTGCACCAACAGCCATAGATGTGTTTTGAACAGAATTGAAAACGGCCTTATACCATCTTTTGCACCGTGAGTATTTTGCTTCCTCACTTTCCAAATATTTAATTGCTTCTGTAATATTATTTAATCGGAATGTGTCTACCTGTAATGTTTTTTTCTGATGCAATTGGCACATGTGGATCAGTTGTTTTAGTTGTCACAATTGATTCAGTCGGCTCAAGTGTTGGTAGTATTGGATAGAATTTTACCATTTTTTTTATTGACAAATATTTTTTATTTAATCAGCAATTACATTTTGCAACTCATCAAAAGTACAATTTGCTAGCATAATAAAATGCAACAAGATCAATGTGTTCAAGGTTTATGTAACTTAGCCAAACAAAAGTTGTTTTGTCAACCACCACCTTGACAGCGGGAATACTGCTCAAAACATTAATAACATCAACACGTTTTGTAATAGCAATAAAGACCTTTGTTGACTCTGTCACTGATTCATCCCACGTAAGTTTAATTCCCTGTGCAATTTCAGCCTCTTTCACAGAAGCTACAGATCTCAAGATAATTTCAAATACTATTGTCGCTTCTCTAGCCACGACTAAGCTTGCTGGCATAAACACAACAGAAGTATCTGATCTACCCTTTCTAGTTGTAAAAAGATACCTCCGTTTTTCATAATTTTCAACTTTCAGTTTTTCTCTGCTATTGTTGTCTGGGGCAAAACTTGGAACAAGGCTTACAATCAGCGGCCCAGAGTTAACAACTTTCCTAAACACTAAGGCACCTTCATCATCAGTGTATACATAAGATTGTACTGATTGTACATTGCTTAACGTCCCGACAGCAACAAGGCTTTCTCAGGACGTGCCTGCACTGCTTGTGAAAAAAAAAACTAAACAGAAAATTGAATGTATGTCGCCAGCCGGTCAAATACGTTAAATAAACCAACAACATGGGGCCTAAATAAAGCTAAGACCATTTAGCAACACACGTCCAATATCAAGAGCTACAGGCAGTGCAGACATTAGGGAGAGTTTTAAAAAGGCAAATACAGGTGAACGGACAAAGGGTAGACAGAAACACTTGCCCCAGAATAGAGAGAAAAACCCACCCTGTGGGGCTGACCAGGGTGACCCTGGGAACTAAAAAATACCTAACCCCACCCAAGTCCCCCCAAGGCAGACCCGGGTGGGGTGTGTATACATAAGGACTAATAAATTCAAACTTTATGTCCCAGTCAATTGTTGGTGCAGGCGTAGGCATAAGCAAAACTACCCACTTATTATTCACATTTTTTAAGTTGTAGAGTGCATTATTCTGAGGAATAGGTACAGTAACATCACACAGCTGACCAAGTTTAGGAATCTGTCTTTCACTGTCTTTCATGTCAACGATTACTTTCCGCTTGTACATGCCAGTCGAATCAAGTTCAAAACCATATATTTCTCCAATTTCCCCCTACTTCTCAAAATCCTGTACATCCACCAAATCTTTCAACTCTGTTATCAGACATGCATCTGGTATGATTCTCGGCTTTGGACCAAGACCACTCATTTTTTATAAACAAAAATAAAATTATTTAAATTCTAACACAACACTAAAATCATTCATTAGAACAGGTTTATCATCTTGATTAGTTACAGATATACACAGTGACTCAAAGAAACTGGAACTTAATTTTTTAAACTGTAAATTAGGAAATCTAGCAACCACACTTTCACAATAGGGTGCAGTTCCAGTTGGCAAGCATCTCAACAAAGTTGAAGGCTTTCCATTATGTACATTTTCAGATTGATTGATTGATTGTACATTGCTTAACGTCCCGACAGCAACAAGGCTTTCTCAGGACGTGCCTGCACTGCTTGTGAAAAAAAAACTAAACAGAAAATTGAATGTATGTCGCCAGCCGGTCAAATACATTAAATAAACCTACAACATGGGGCATAAATAAAGCTAAGACCATTTAGCAACACACATCCAATATCAAGAGCTACAGGCAGTGCAGACAGTAGGGAGAGTTTTAAAAAGGCAAATACAGGTGAATGGACAAAGGGTAGACAGAAACACATGCCCCAGAATAGAGAGAAAAACCCACCCTGTGGGGCTGACCAGGGTGACCCTGGGAATTAAAAAATACCTAACCCCACCCAAGTCCCCCAGGGCAAACCCGGGTGGGGGTACATTGTCAGACGTGTTCAGTTCTTTCAAATGAACATTTAACACTGTGTGTACTGCCAAATGAACAGGATTTCATCCTGTTACTTTTAGTTTTTTTGGCCTTAAAAGTTTTTCATTTATTTTATTATTCTTAATTGGTTTTTCTTTATCTAATGACCAATCTTCGTCATCGTCTTCAAATAAATTATTTTCTAAAAGCGATGTCAGCTTTGTTTAAAAAACCAAGTAGTAATAAAAGTCTATCTGATAATAAATACTTGTTATCTTTTGGAAATTCCAACGTAACAAGGAAGTTAGCTGGATTTAAAGTTGCTTTAATTTTAAATCCATTTTGTAGCCATTCAGCTAAAGTACAAAAGTCATAATACCCAGGCATTAATTTAGAAATAGAAATAGCCTCTATACTCCCAAAATATCTGTGTACATAATATTCATCTGTTACATTAAACCATTTTACTATGTAGAACATTTCATGGATAGCTACAGTCTTGCTACCATCTCGATTATTAGTTAACCACACTGGTTTGCTTGTGTCAAGATTTGTTAAGGTAATAAACATTTTTATTATCTCATAAACAAGAAGGATGGAATTTAAATCACCAACCATTACCACAAGAAACACATTTCAATTTAATGTGGATGCCAAATACAATGTCGCACTAACTTATGAACAGAAAATAATTCAACTAAATCAGCTTGATATAGCTGTGTCGGAACAAGATCTATTCCAAGTGAAAGTACCCAACTCTTTTGACCATTACCTAAACCCTCCAATAACAGATGATACTACTGCAAGAAAGTGGTCTTCAAGTCCACTTCAGATGTTTCAAAACCAACTTAACTTTGCTATACTGTGTTCAACTACAGGCTGTGGTGTTTCTTTTACAGACCATTTGAATCACTCAAACAAACTGATTAGGTCTGTGTATCGTTTCCACACGTATTACCAATTAAGAAGAAAACTGTCAGAACTCCATACTCCACTACCTACTGAATCCAGTTTCAACAGGTATAACAACCCCATGGATATGAAAGCGTTTGAACGTATCTGTAATGAATTTAACATAAGCACTAAGTATGACTTACACAAAAATTTGATGATCAAAACGGCATGGGTACATTGTATTATGCTATGAGTTACAGGCAATACCCTCAAGATTACTACCCTGGTTACACTTCATTTTCACAAAAATCACAAGTCTGGTTCGGCTCAATAGAACAGAAACAGTCTAATGCCTGGACCACATTTATTTTAGACAAAAGTGACGGATTTACTCAAGCAGGAGTCGAGCGCGTAAATGAGTCTATCAGAACATATGTGTGGTGTTTACAAGGAGCACAATCACTAACAAAATCAAATATTTTAAACGGAAGTGGGAAATTCGATTCACAAAAACAGTTTCTTGCTAATCTAGAAGATTCGATTAATTCAGTTGTTGATCTCCCATCAAGCATAAAACGCTACCAAGACGTACTCAGATATGCGAGATCAAAAGTTGACTTTGTAGTTGGCATCGGGTTATACATGTTACCATCTGACCTTCAACTCCAAATGGGGACAATCACAAATTATAATAATGAAATAATTGTTGCAGGTGTTGGTCAAAAACTCGGTCGCATTCAATCTGTAAACTCGGGGGGCCACAACCACACATGTACAGTCATTAAAATCATTACAGACAGTAACACCCCTGGCTCCAGCCCCAGCCCCAACAGTAATGCAAGATGTAACACCATCACCAACCCATGACACACATGAGTCAGAGAGAACAGCATTGGTAATTGGTCTCACTGGATTAGGGGTATTACTTCTTTATCTGTTTCATTAAATAACCCACCTTTTAAATCCTCCTACTGTAACCAGAAAGACCCATACATGTTCTGCCATAAACCCCACTACCTTCGCTGCTGTACTGATCAGCCAACTGACAACTGTGCCTATTATACCAGGCAACGCGTCCATTGCTTTCAGAGCCAATTTCTTAAGCAAGTCTGATATGTGAGACAACTGTTTCCTTACCCACGATTGTAAATCTTTTGGGTCAGTGGGGGCCGGGGTTGGTGGGCCTGGTGGACTTGGTGGAAGAGCACCACTACCCCCACCACTGCCAGAGACAGCCAACACAACAGTACTGATAATAAACCCAAGAGCAGTAATTAAACTCGAAATTGTGATACCATGTTCTCTGAAAAAGTGTTTTCAATCTCTCAGCCAAGGTTGTGTCTTCGTGAAGTATTTTCTGAATAGTTTCTCTAATCCTGTTGACCTGTGTTTTCAGTTTTTCTCTTCCAATACTAATCGTTTCTAACCTTCCTGATCTTTCTATCTGTAAATCATTTAATCTGTGTTGGATTCTTTCTTTCATTTCTGTGTCAAGATTCCCATTGTCTGCTGTAGCAAGTTTCTCCTTTTCATGCTCTATGTGTTTATCAAGCTCACCCAGTTTGGCAACATTATTTACCATTTCACCTCTTATTGACTGCAGTGATTTATCCAAACCAATTATCTCTCTCATTGACAAAGGTGGGTTGTCTATTGTTTTCATAGCATCATTTATTTGTCCTTCAGTAAATGAGGTTACTTGTATCACTGTGTTTGTTATTTCTGGCAGGCTTGTTACTGCTGCCATTTCAATTTGGTGTGCCGTTGGTAACTTTGTATGAGTGTCGTGAAGCGCACTAACAAGTCCAGGCGCAAGTGGCGTGACAGGAGACCCTCCAATTCCAAGTTGATGCAAGGCACCAACACCACCTTCATTTTTGATTGTACTTAAAGCCCTAAACTTACCAGGGTCTTTTTTGTTAGTCAATAATACTTTTCCTTTATCAACAGTATTTAAATATAAATGACCCTTGCCATCAAGTTCAAAATGATTAGGATCTATGTTGTCTGGGCGGTCATCAGCATGATCATAAAATGAGTTCACTTTGGTTTCTAAAAGTTTGTGATGTAAACTGTAAGTATTTCTTGTACCAGTCATATCTGTTATATCTGTTGTATTACCAAAATCATACATGTCATCCATTTCAAAATCTTCATGACCAAATCCTCCCGCTGCCATTGTTTTATTAATTTAATATTTTTTATTGTGCATAATAAAAATGACACAGTCTTACGGATCAAAGTTAGACCCAAATAGAAAACTACGTGAGCCTCTTGGTGTTAAGGACATTAGACAATCAATCGTCATCACAAACAATCCAAGTACCATAGACCAGAACCAAACACTTACAGTCAAGTTTCCAAACCTAGGTCCCAGTGACGTTATTGTTCCTGGCACTGCACGTCTTGCATTTAATATTGAACTTTCATCAGACGCAGATGTAAACAGAACACTAGTTAACAATCTTGGCAGAGCAATTAATAGAACTATTAAAGTAAAACTTGAAGGTCAGGAAGTGTTTAGTCTTGACGATGCTGATGTGTTCTACTGTTACAAAGATCTTTGGCTTACAAGAGAAGAACGAGAAGACCGTATTTACCAAGGCATACAGTCAGATAATGTTGGTAAACTTCGAATCGATGTTGGAGATAAACTACTGGGGTGGCCAAGGACATTATTATGGCTGAAACATATGGAAACAGGTTTTACATTCCACTTGAATTTGAAATCCTAACAGCACATTTACCTTATTACCAAGGAGCACAGAATGACCGTCTGAGTTTTGAACTAACCTTCAATGACTACTCCAAAGTTATTAAATCATCTAATCTCAATGCAACATATAAGATCTCTAACATTTCCTTGGAATATGAAATTGTTACACATAATGAATTAGCAAGACTCATCCAAAATCAGTACCAGTCAAGACTTCCAATTTATTATGACCGAGTGATTAGACACAGTTTAATGCATAAAGACAAGAGTGACCCAATGTGGAACATAAACTTGAACACACCTGCCAGGTCACTGAAAGGCATTCTTATGTTGTTTGTTGAACCAGCGAGTCCATACAAAAGAGATTCAGAAAAATTCTACAATCCAAAGATTACACATTTGTCTTGTACAATCGAAGGTCGTCCTAATCAAATGTACGCTTCTGGTATGTTACCTTAGCAGCACTACGATGAGATCACAAAGTATTTTGCTGGTGGAAGGATTAGAGATAAACCAGCAAACATTGCATGTACAGATTTACATCTGTATGACATTAGGATTGGACAATATCTTACAAATAAGTATGCTCTTTGGCTAGACCTTCGTAGTACAGATGACGACTACCTACATGGGTCAGGTCGTACTGTCGAAAACGGCAGTGACAGGATTACAATTCAGATACAAAAAAAGACTGAAAAAGCTGAAGCGATAAATATATACCTATATCTGATTTATGACGCACAACTCTATATTGCTGAAAGCAGACTAAGTGGACACATATTAAAATTATATTGTGTATTAAAATGAACTTGATGACACTCGACCCACACTGTGGCTTATTTTGTGGTGCCACAGGGTGTGGAAAAACTGAATTTGTACTTAACCTCTTACAAACAAGATACATCCATCATTTCGAAAACATAGTAATATTTTGTCCTACAATCAAACACAATAAAGCTTATCACAACCGATTATTCATTTGGACTGACAACAACATCTATTTAGTCGACCGTGAAAAAAAATTGAATGACTACCTACATTATTTTTACAAACAATTTGAAGGTCAGCCAAAGACCAGTAAAAAATACAAATGTCATTCCCACTAGAACAAAGATTATTTCTCTGTTTCTTTGTTCTGTACTCGGTTTGTAATAGTCACTTAGTTTCGGTTTTGGGACAGACATGTTATTATCTGTGACTAAAAAATACTCACGAATTGCGTCATCTGTATTTGAAAACGTATGTTGTGCGTGGCCTTCAAGTCTGAGTTTTTTATTGATGAAATCAAGTTTCTCTATTCTATTCTTTTCATAATCCTGCTGGGCTTGAGCAAGTTTTTCAGATGCCTCATTGTGACGATTTAATTCTTTAGCAGATTCCTCTCTACCTACTTTTGAAAAGAGATAATTTGATCCACTGAAAGCAAGTGCGTTAACCATGGCCCCTCCAATTATTACTGCTAAAGTTGCCATATTTTTATTTACATAGAAAAATTTTCTGGAATAATTCCTTGCTTAACAAGAAAGTCTTTCGTAGCAATTGACGCTGTTACAACAGCAATTAGCTTAGCGCTGTCTTCAAAATCTAATCTACTCGGGTCTGCTGATTTTATTTTGAGTAGACTTTTTCCCAGCATAGAGTAAGCTACTGCTAGTCCACTTATCATGGCAGAGTGATAGACAAGGTTCACCAAGTTCTTTGTGTCGCTCATTTTCTTAGGCAATAAAAATTAAAATAATAAATTATTCATTGCATATGAAATGGGTCAACGACTTTGGGTATTCCTGGTAATGTGGCGACTTCTGGTTTTGTTTTTGGAGTGTCTAATTTTTTTGACACTGTACGAGTCTGTGGTTTGTATTTTTTGTATAATTGGTAACCTACATAACCAAATCCGGCAACAAATCCAGCAACTATATATTTTGTTGTTTGAGGTTCGGGGTTAGACTGGGTTGTTTGTCTCTCACTTTGTTGTGGGTGTGACGGTAGTGACGGTCCTGACGGTGTTGGTATTGACACTGGTCCTGACGGTGGGTCAGTTACATGAGCCTTTTCTGTTTGCGCTTAAAGCTGTAATTTTTTTGTCTGTTATATTTGGCTAATCTTTTTCCTGCCTCAACTCTACCAGGGCTTTTTGGTTTAGTAACTGTTTGAACCTGCACCAAAAAAGGGTGCTGTTGTGGGGTCGTCTTGTTCTCGTCCATTTGGTCCATTCTTTTCTTTTTCTAGAAAATTTATTTTTGAGAAATCAATATGGCTGCCAGTGACAAGCAAGGTTATGACAGGTGCAAGATAATTGCCAAACTTGTAAAACATGACGCATGCTAATTTACCAATTGAACTTGAAACAATAGGATTGCTTTTAAGGTCGTGTGAAAGACTGTCAGTATCTACAGCTAGAAAGTGACTCACTGCTTTTGTGTATAAACATACAAGTGATCGACTCAAATCACAAGTCATTAGTGAAGCGATGTGATTTTCATATTTAGAATGAAGTTTGATTAGTTCATCAGCGGTGAGAGATTCTATATCTTCTGTCATGTATTGTTTTCCGAGATAAGCCTTTGACTTCCCTGAAACAACTACAGACAAAAGACGCTGTTTTTTAGAGTCTAAGTCTCTGTTTTCTACAGCATTGATATCATTCAATAGAAGGAGTTCGTCTTGGTTCATTTTATCATAATATAAAAAAATTGAAAACAAAAAAACAAAATTGCAGGCAACTTTGAAATCTGTTATCAAGCAAAATCGTGTTTTTCTAGAAAGTTGATTGTACATTGCTTAACGTCCCGACAGCAACAAGGCTTTCTCAGGACGTGCCTGCACTGCTTGTGAAAAAAAATAAACAGAACATTGAATGTATTGATTGTACATTGCTTAACGTCCCGACAGCAACAAGACTTTCTCAGGACGTGCCTGCACTGCTTGTGAAAAAAAAAAAAAAAAAAAAACTAAACAGAAAATTGAATGTATGTCGCCAGCCGGTCAAATACGTTAAATAAACCTACAACATGGGGCCTAAATAAAGCTAAGACCATTTAGCAACACACATCCAATATCAAGAGCTACAGGCAGTGCAGACAGTTGGGAGAGTTTTAAAAAGACAAATACAGGTGAATGGACCAAGGATAGACAGAAACACATGCCCCAGAACAGAAAGGAAACCCACCCTGTGGGGCTGACCAGGGTGACCCTGGGAACTAAAAAGTAACTAACCCCACCCAAGTCCCCCAGGGCAGACCCGGGTGGGGAGAACATTGAATGTATGTCACCAGCCGGTCAAATACATTAAATAAACCTAACACATGGGGCCTAAATAAAGCTAAGACCATTTAGCAACACACATCCAATATCAAGAGCTACAGGCAGTGCAGACAGTAGGGAGAGTTTTAAAAAGGCAAATACAGGTGAATGGACAAAGGGTAGACAGAAACACATGCCCCAGAATAGAGAGAAAAACCCACCCTGTGGGGCTGACCAGGGTGACCCTGGGAACTAAAAAATACCTAACCCCACCCAAGTCCCCCAGGGCAGACCCGGGTGGGGATTTTCTAGAAAGTACATTAACAGTATCTTCATACGTTTACACCAGTCAGTTAAATAGGCAGTAGTTTTTGAGTTTACCCCAGACAAGACTTGTCTGTCCTATGCAGTGTGGCGCAAGGCAAAGATTTTTTTCAGAACTCAACCACCCTTCAACTCTTTCGCCTCAAGGGTTTATTGATTGTACATTGCTTAACGTCCCGACAGCAACAAGGCTTTCTCAGGACGTGCCTGCACTGCTTGTGGAAAAAAAAAAAACACAACACAAAAAACCCCAGAACATTGAATGTATGTCGCCAGCCGGTCAAATACGTTAAATAAACCTAACACATGGGGCCTAAATAAAGCTAAGACCATTTAGCAACACACATCCAACATCAAGAGCTACAGGCAGTGCAGACAGTAGGGAGAGTTTTAAAAAGGCAAATACAGGTGAATGGACAAAGGGTAGACAGAAACACATGCCCCAGAATAGAGAGAAAAACCCACCCTGTGGGGCTGACCAGGGTGACCCTGGGAACTAAAAAATACCTAACCCCACCCAAGTCCCCCAGGGCAGACCCGGGTGGGGTCGCCTCAAGGGGGGTAAACATGTCTCGTCAACTGTCTAGAGTGTCGTCAACAGAGGAAAGTGTGACATATATATCATTATTGTGGCACACTTAATGGGGAGTTCCGAGTAGTGCAGAGTATTGATTTGTTAAGGCTACATCGTGATGAGTTGTAAATGCTCGTAGTCAAGACTCAACAGCTTACTCGCAAAGAGAAATCTGAAGTACAACCAACTATACGTTGTAAACTGGAGTCCCAGGGCTTGGGGGGCTCTTGAGGATCTGTTGTATATGTACTCAGTCGGGTGTCTGTATAAAGCAGAGTATGATTTTCTAAGGAATGTGTCTCTTTTCAGCTTGAAAGCTTAGTTACAGTCTAAACATGTACACCAGTCTAACCCGGCCACCAGCACATGAAATTGAATAAGAGTTATTATCGTCTCACGGGCTGGTGGGTTACAATGGCTCGCATCAGGCATGTTTAGTCAGGTATGCACCCGGAAGAAATATCTTACAATAATATTGCACTGGCGTGAGGCCGTACTTACAAACCTTGTGTTTTTGGCGTCGGGTGTCATGTATGGTGATTTTGTGTGTGTATGTTAGCGTGTGTGTGTGTGTGTGTGTGTGTGTGTGTATGTGTGTGTGTTAGCACGTGTGTTAGTGATATGCATGTGTGTTAGTGTGTCTGTTAGTGTAGACTTAAAATGTCTTACAAAACAATACAGTACAGTGTTTGGGTGCAGTGTTCCACCTCACTGACAATCAATAACATGCTACATACACACACACACTACAGTGCACACAAAACGGAGACACAGCACAAAACTTGCTCCACCAGTCTGGTCGGGTAGCGTTAAGACTCATCAAGTTATGTATGCGTGTCTGTGTGTGTTAGTATTCATGTGTGTATATTCATGTGTGTGTGTGTGTGTGTGTGTGTCTGTTTGTTTGTGCGTGTGTTCATGCAAATACTATATTGACACCTCTCAGTAACAGCCTTTCAAAAGCCTTTAGTGACGTGGTCGCTTATTCATAAGAGCAAGTCTACATTAAAAGGAAGTGTCCCCTCTCGCATAACTTAAATTGAATAGCGACATGCCACAAAGAGCATTCAACTGTGAAACGATTAGGCTACACAGGTGGGTAAACAGGTAGCTTATGAAATAGTGTGCGCCACAGATTTAAGAGACAACCCCCGCCACTCCACTTGCCGAGAGGAGACTGAATTAAATGTATTTTACTTGCAGTCTATCTTGTTTGTGTATTCACCCATGGTTACCAGCACTGACTATGTGTGTGTGTAAAATGCCTGTAGTTTATTTACAAAGTGCACTATCAGAATATGGTTTGATTTGAGAGAAACGACCGTGTGGACGTTAATGATCTTAATTAGTTTAATTATTGGGGTTAATTAAGACAATGGGTTATTGGGCCAGTATTGTACTCGGCAATACAGATGATGATTTTTATGAGCCAGTGTTTGTTTCAAAATACGGTTTTGGTGCCAGTGAGGTGGAAATTATGTTAGCACTGAGAGAGTTGTGAGTGTTTGAGATTAAAATTGAATAGTTTTAGGGTATCTGTTTTGCTCCTGAGGATCTGGTGGTTTCGTAAAGTACATTATTATATCTCTTGAGATGGTCCCAGGTAGAAACGGGACACCGGGTTTCACCTCGCAACCTGTCTCCAGTTTGACTTGTGGATTTTGGACAGGCTGTGAGTGAGCAGACATGTGTTTGTGCAACTGTCTTTTTGACTGGAAACATGCCTCACACATCTCACACACAAACGGCATGCTACCCTCTTCACCATCCACACCTTTTTTTCTGCGTAGGGTTTCCATTCACCTAGTGAGATGTCTCCATATACACTATGTTGGTATTTACCATCACAGTCCATATGGTATAGATGAGGTTCACGCCCCTCGCTGGCATAAGGTTCCATTTGAAGGAAAACCCCACACTCTGGGCTGGTCAGAGGCTGTGGCTGGACACCAGGTTCCCCTGTGGCTTTGTGCACACAGCCACAGCTACTGTCAACAATACTGGTGGATGCAGGCACAAGGGTGTTCAGCTCCAGTTTGACCTGTGAGGGTTGGACAGGGTCTTCCCATTCCTGTACAGTAGTCCGTCCTGTATCGTTGTCAGGAACCATACAGTTACTGTGGCCTCCATTTGCCTGGCTGAGTGAGTCTGTGGAATCAGCAGGCATACGTCCTGGGAAAAAAATCATGAAAAAGGAACCTTTATTTTTCAACGGTAGAAGTTATTGGTAACAGGACCAGTTTTCAAGCTTGCCGTTGCTACATCTACTACATAAATGACATAGACATGTAAACATACACATACCACACACTGATTCATGTATGTCGACTCAAAAACCAGAGCGGCGAGGCTAGTGCTTTTTGAGGATGCAGATGATCGTCTTGTTCTATACCTGCGTATTTCTCTGTGGGATGGCGATTGGGTGCCTGATAGGCGGGGCAGGGGATCTGTTTGTCTGTCCAGCGCCGAGTCATTCCCCTTGGTCTGTGTACAATTCTGCCAGCGCTAGCCTCATCTTTCTGGTTTGTGAGCATCTATAACTCGAGGAAAATTTGAATCGTTGCATTGTTGTGTAATGCTCAGTGAATCTACTGTGGGAAATCAGCGTATTTGCCCGACCACATATAGTAATGCACCTTCGTGTTTGTGTATGTATGTTTCTCCTGCCTACTTCCTAAGTTCCGGAGAAAGACATGGGTTATAGCAAGACCTGATGCATCCTTTTTTGAGGATGCAGATGATCGTCTTGTTCTATACCTGCGTATTTCTCTGTGGTCTCGGCCCGCCTATAGGCGGGGGCAGGGAATCTAACTGTCTGTCCAGCGCTGAGTCATTCCCCTTGGTTTGTGTACATGTATGGAGTCGCTCACGCACGCACGCTCACACAAACATAATCGCATGCACTCAGGTACGCACTCATGCACACCACAACTCGAGTATACATGCAGGACACAACCACACACACAAACACACCACGATTCCGCATGCATACACGCACACACGCACACACACAATTACGCATGCACACACACACTCACACACATACACCGCAATTTCGCATGCATGCACACACACACACACACACACACACACACACACACACACACACACACACACACACACACACACCACAATTCTGCATGAATGCACGCACACAGTCACACACACACACACAAACGTACACAAGCATGCAATCAAGAAACACACGCAGAAATACACACACAAGCTCTCGGAATGCACTCCAGCCACACACATAGATCACGTTCCGCACAAAAAAAATATAAAGGTAGGTTTGTTGTACATTACTTAACGTCCCGACAGCAACAAGAGTTTCTCAGGACGTGCCTGCACTGCTTGTAGAAAAAAAAACCTAAAAAGAAAATTGAATGTATGTCGCCAGTCGGTGTAATACGCAACACACATCCAATATCAAGAGCTACAGGCAGCGCAGAAGAAAAATACAGGCATATGGATTGATTGATTGTACATTGCTTAACGTCCCGACAGCAACAAGACTTTCTCAGGACGTGCCTGCACTGCTTGTGAAAAAGACTAAACAGAATATTGAATGTATGTCGCCAGCCGATCCAATACGTTAAATAAACCTACAAAATGGGGCCTAAGTTGAATAAAGCTAAGACCATTTAGCAACACACATTCAATATCAAGAGCTACAGGCAGTGCAGACAGTAGGGAGAGTTTAAAAAAGGCAAATACAAGTGAATGAACCAAGGGTAGACAGAAACACATGCCCAGAATAGAAAGGAAACCCACCCTGTGGGGCTGACCAGGGTGACCCTGGAAACTAAAAAGTAGTTAACCCCACCCAAGTCCCGCAGGGCAGACCCGGGTGGGGGTCACAGGTTAATGGACCAAGGGTAGACAGAAACACATGCCCCAGAATAGAGAGAAAAACACACTGTGGGGCTGACCAGGGTGACCCTGGGAACTGAAGTACCCCAGGGCAGACACGGGTGGGGGGGGGGGGGGACAAAAATATAAAATGAGTAAAAATGCTAAAAAATACACAGAAGATCATTAAGTACGATAGAGTTCTTCTCTTGGCTTGACTTCGCGAACGAAGATTCTGTAGGGCTTGCCCACGACATCTGCAGGCATTTTCGTGGCTGCGAAGGCCAATCCGGGACAGGCAGATTCGACCGCAGTGGCTGCAGGGAAAGGTCTGGCCAGGGTTCTGAGTTTTGACATCTCTGTTTTTTTCTCCTGAGCCTCTTGTCCTTAAGGTTAGCTCTGCGAGAGTTCTCAAAGGAAACGGCTGCCTTGTAAATGGCAGGCACTAAGTGACTTCATGAGAAAGTCTTTGTATCTCTTCTTAGGTGCCCCCTCCATCTCGGTGTCCAGTGGCGAGCTCGCCGAAAAGGGTGATCTTGGGTAGGCGATGATCCTCCATCCTAGAGACGTGCTCCGCCCAGCGAAGCTGTGTCCGCACCAACAAAGCCTCGATGCTCACAGTTTCTGCCTGTTCAAGGACCTCGACGATGGTGATATAGTCACTCCAGTGAATGCCCAGGATGGTACGCAGGCAGCGCTGATGAAGCGTTCAAGGAGTCGTATTCGGCTGCGGTAGAGGGCCCAGGACTCTGAACCTTACAACAAGGTGGTGAGGACGACAGCTCTGTACACGCTGATCTTGGTGCCATTGTTAGCTGTTGATTGTGCCACACCCGCTTGAATAGTCGCCCGAAAGCACTGTTCACTTTTGCCAGCTTGTTGTCCAGTTCCTTGTCCAGCTTGGCCTCTTACGTGATGATGCAGCCAAAGTAGGTAAATTGGTGTACAGACTTCAGTTTGGTCTCGCCAATAGAGGGTAATGCTCTCTTGGGGCAGTCCGTGGCGCAGTGGTTAAAGCGCCTGCCACCAATGCCAAAAGTGTGAGGTTCGAAAACGGGTTCCGACGTCGGACTTTTCTCCTCTGGTAAGTGTCACCGTTAATTCGGGTAAACCGTGGGGGTTTCTTTCTCCGGGTACTCCGGTTCTTCCACCCCCCACCTCCCACACTTTGGTACCGGTTTCAGGCCACTTTACAAATTTCAAATACAAGCGATAAAAAATCTCTGTTACTTCAGTAGCTGAACTGGTCCTTCGTCTGTCTCCGTGTCTGTTACGTGAGTGTGCGTGTTGGGTTACAGTTCGCGGTGTTTGAGTCGATTTGCCCAAATATTTAGAAAAAGCGCCTATATAATAACTCTATTATTATTATTATTTATTATAATTATTCCTTGGGTGCCGGCTGATGAAGGACCTCTGTCTTTTTCAGACTGACCTCAAGTCCAAAGAGCTGGGCAGCATCTGCGAAGCAGGACGTGATGCGCTGCAAGGCTCTCTCTGTGTGTGCAACAAGGGCAGCGTCATCAGCAAAGAGCAGCTCACGGAATCAGTCGGTCTAGGGTTTTGGTGTGGGCCTGCAGTCGTCTGAGGTTGAACAGGCTGCCATCGAAACGATACCTGATGTACACTGCGTCGTCATCGTTGAGGTCCACTGTGACCTGCTTCAACATCATGCTGAAGAAGATGGTAAAGAGGGTCGGTGACAGCACACAACCCTGCTTCACGCCGTTGAGAATGGGGAATGGTTCTGAGAGGTCACTGTTTAGTCTGACCTGGCCTTGCTGGTCCTTGTGGAGCTGGACGATCATGCTGAAGAACTTTGGGGGACAGCCAAGTCGCTCAAGGATCTGCCAAATGCCTTGCCTGCTCACAGTGTCGAACGCTTTTGTTAGGTCCACAAACGTTACGTACAGCCCTTTGTTCTGCTCGCGGCACTTTTCCTGAAGCTGTCTCAGCACAAAGACCATGTCGGTGGTACTCCTGTTGACTCTGAAGCCACACGGGCCCTCTGGGAGGTGGTCTTCAGTGATGGCAGGTGCCAGCCGATTCAGGAGCAGACATGCAAGAATTTTCCCGGCAATGGACAGCAGGGTAATTCCGCGATAATTAGAGCAGGCAGACTTCTCTTCTTTGTTCTTGTACAGGGTGATGATGACTGCATCACGGAGATCCTTTGGTAGTGTTCCTTTTTCACAGCAGCAGAGAAAGAGGTCGTGGAGCTTGTTGTGCAGTGCTGGGCCTCCATGTTTCCAGATCTCTGGCGGTATTCCGTCAATGCCTGCTGCTTTGCCACTCTTGAGCTGGTGGATGGCCTTGAGGGTCTCTTTAGTGGTGAGCGGGCGGTTCATCCAATTCAACCTTTACTGGGAGGTGTGGGATTTGGAAAACGACTGCTTCTTGAACAGTGGGCTCGGCGCTGAAGAGGTCCTGAAAGTATTCCGACCAGCGGTTTAGGAAGGACGTACTATCTGTGAGGAGTGCCTGTCCATCAGATCTTCGCAGGGCACTTTGAACCAGGTGTCTGGGGCCATACACTGCTTTCAGTGCTTCGTAGAAGCCCCTGTAGGCACCGTTGTCAGCGCAAAGCTGGCTCCTCGTGTGAGTCTGGACCACCACTCGTTCTGGACCTCCCTCAGCTTGCGTTGGAGGCTGCTGCAGATGAGGCGGAAGGCAGACTTCTTCACAGGGCAGGAAGGCTGGGCTAGGTGGGCCTGGTGGGCGGCTCTTTTTTCTGCTAGAAGTTCCAGGATCTCTACGTCGTTTTCGTCAAAGCAGTCTTTGTTCCTCTTTCTAGCAAAGCCCATGACTTCCGCAGAGGATTTTGCAATAGCAGTTTTCAATCGTTCCCAGAGCGTTTCAGGGGAGGAGTCTGCTGGATCAACTGTGTCTTTGAGCATGAGCTGCAGATCTGTCTGAAAGGCAGCTTTCACGTCGTCACGCTGAAGGCTGGCAACATCAAGCTTTTTCTTGGGGGGGGGGGGGGGGGGGGGGCTTTCTTGGGTTTCAGCTTGAGGCTGAGCCTGAGTTTGCAGCGGACAAGGCGGTGGTCAGTGTGGCACCTTGCGCGGGGCATCACTCAGGTGAGGAGGACGTCACTGTGATCCCTCTGACGCACTAGGACATAGTCGATAAGATGCCAGTGCCAGGTGGTCTTTCGACTGTCCTTTTGCTGGAAAGTAGTGTTGGTGTTGACCAGTTGCTGCTCTGCACCGAACTCCAACAGTAGGCTGTCATTATCATTGTAGTTCCCAACAACATGCTTGCCCAGGACTCCTTTCCAGGCTTCAGAGTCTTGGCCCACTCTGGCATTGAACTCGCCAAGGATGATGACTTTGTCGTCTGCAGGGGTGCTCTGTAGGAGGCTGCGCAGGTCAGTGTAGAACTTGCCTTTTTCAGTAGGCTCTGCCAGGATGATGATGATGATGATGATGAAACTTTTTTTTTCAACGGTAAAAAGTTTTGACAGAAAACAAATCGTCATTTTACAAACTTGCTGTTGCTAACTACAGGATAAAAAAGAAGGAAAACTATAAAATATATATGTACATACAAAACCCAATAGCATCATTATATACAACAACAAAAAAATACTCATCACACACACATGCACACATGCACACACGCACGCACGTGCGCGCGCCGCTCACACATACACCAACACGCACAAACAAACACGAGCACACACACACACACGCGCACACACATATAAAAACCCATCTGTATGAAATACATGAGGGACAGGAAATATTACAGTACCTGAGAAACGTACTAAGTCTGACTCATCAGGTAATCAAAAAGTTTTGTTTTAAAACTTCCTGGTGAGGTAATAGTTTTCAAATGTGCAGGGATAGAATTCCAAGCAAACGCACCAGAGAATGACATACTAGTTTTTAAAAAGTCAATTGTTGGCATTGGTAGGGGCAAGGTATTGTTTCTTGAGGTCCGTTCACGTTCTTGGTGAGATATAAATTTAGTGATTAGATACTGGGGTGTCATATTATTCAGTATCTTATGCATATAGACACATTTGTTTAATGTAAGTTGCTGACGCAGACCGAGAAGGGTCGGGGAGTATACACTGAGAAGGGTGACGTTTTGCTGGTGTCTCAGTGGAAGGCGCATGGACATGATGCGGTCAGAGTGACCCGTTGGTAGGTTTTCCAGCTTAGTCGCAATGGATGTCTTGACCATGAAGCCCACGCCTGAGAGCCGTCTTTCTGATGCAGGCCTGCCTGACCAGTAGAGGATATAATTGATTGATTGATTGATTGATTGATTATACATTGCTTAACGTCCCGACAGCAACAAGGCTTTCTCAGGACGTGCCTGCACTGCTTGTGAACAAAAAAAAAAACTAAACAGAAAATTGAATGTATGTCGCCAGCCGGTCAAATACGTTAAATAAACCTACAACATGGGGCGTAAATAAAGTTAAGACCATTTAGCAACACACATCCAATATCAAGAGCTACAGGCAGTGCAGACAGTAGGGAGAGTTTTAAAAAGGCAAATACAGGTGAATGGACAAATGGTAGGCAGAAACACATGCCCCAGAATAGAGAGAAAAACCCACCCTGTGGGGCTGACCAGGGTGACCCTGGGAACTCTTGGCTTGACTTCGCGAACGAAGATTTTATAGGAGTTGCCCACGACGTCTGCAGGCTTGTTCGTGGCTGCGGAGGCCAATCCGGGACAGGCAGGTTCGACCGCAGTGGCTGCAGGGGAAGGTATGGCCAGGGTTCTGAGTTGCGGCATCTCTGTTTTTTTCTCCTGAGCCGCTTGTCCTTAAGGCTAGCTCTGCGAGAGTCCTCAAAGGAGACAGCTGCCTTGTAAATGGTGGAGCGCCAGGTGTCACGGTCCACAGCAAGCGAGGACCACTGGTGGTGGTCGATTTGGCAGGCACTAAGTGACTTCTTGAGACAGTCTTTGTATCTCTTCTTTGGTGCCCCTCTGTCACGGTGTCCAGTAGCAATCTCGCCGAACAGGGTGATCTTTGGTAGGCGACGATCCTCCATCCTGGAGACATGCCCCGCCCAGCGGAGCTGTGTCCGCAGCAGCAAAGCCTCGATGCTCACAGTTTCAGCCTGTTCAAGGACCTCGACGTTGGTGACATAGTCACTCCAGTGAATGCCCAGGATGGTACGCAGGCAGCGCTGGTGGAAGCGTTCGAGGAGTCGTAGTTGGCTGCGGTAGAGGGCCCAGGACTCGGAACCATACAGCAGGGTGGTGAGGACCACAGCTCTGTACACGCTGATCTTGGTGCCTGTTTGCCTTGGACCCTGGGAACTAAAAAATACCTAACCCCACCCAAGTCCCCCAGGGCAGACCCGGGTGGGGTAGTAGAGGATATAGCCAGCGCCAAGTTCTTGGAGGCTGCCTTCGTCCGGGAAGCGTACTTTGCTGAGCGCGGCGATGTCGATGTTTAACCTCTGCAATTCATGAGCAATAAAGGCGGAGCGACGTTCAGGGCGTCCGCTGTCTGCTGTATCAAGCATGGTTCGGATGTTCCAGCATGCTACGTTGAGTTCGGTCGTGGTCGTCATGAGTGTTGTTTTCTTTCTTTTTTTCTGACCGCAGGAGAAGATGTCTGTTGACCGCGGCTAGCCAACTGAGGTTGCGAGGGGGTGACCTTTGGTTAGGCCACCTTTTCTAGGCCCCTCTCCATGTGGAGCAAGCAGTGCTGTCCCTAGAAAAGGCTGCTTGGTCGTTCAGGGTGTGCCGAGTGACGTTGTCATCCCCAGGTCAACATCAGGCGACCAATATCCCGAACCGCCTGCATGCAGGTTTGAGACCGCGGCTTCCAGTGACATCTTTCATCTGCCGTTTCGCCCCTTCCCGATCGCAACAGGACTTGGAATGGTCAGTGGCATGGTCTGTGGACGTTTCCTAAAGCCTGTGCGGTGGAGCTTTTTGGTGGAGTGCAGTGTGCCATGGCCTAGCAAGCTGGGATGGTGGCATCGAGGTCCTCGGGTCGTAGGTTTTATATCAGACTGTCCTTGTCTTAGTCTCTGGCTCAAAAGCCTTCCCCGGAGACACGGGGGCTTTGTTGTCAGGATTTTCCTCCCTTCGCCTTTCCGCAGCCAAGCGGCCAGGCCTACAATGCGTTATTTTCGAGGTTCTCTCCTGTAGATCCGCCGCTAGTGCTGCCCAGTTTTTGGTGTCACATCGGAGAGGATGTGGCCATGGACCATGCACGGGCGGTCTTGGGATAGAGGGATGCTATGCTAGTCCGGAGGGATTACACACAATGGTGCCTCACAAAGGCCA
This sequence comes from Semisulcospira habei, assembly GCA_036245525.1. Lineage (NCBI taxonomy): Eukaryota > Metazoa > Mollusca > Gastropoda > Semisulcospiridae > Semisulcospira > Semisulcospira habei. Next base: position 144,719,347 of record BTPG01000007.1, read on the forward strand.
AAAGGCCTTAGACTAGGGAGATCCAGGGGGAGGCGCTGTAAGAGTTCCCCATTACCCGCACCACCAACCCAACTCATCCCCTGGGGCCCCCACCCTTTGCGTCAGGCAGAGAACCCTACAGTTCTTACAGCAAGGGCAATTGTGTATATAGGTGCTCTCTCTCTCTCTCTCTCTCTCTCTCTCTCTCTCTCTCTCTCTCTCTCTCTCTCTCTCTCTCTCTCTCTCTACTACCTCTTCAATAAGGTGTCCGATTTAAACGTTTACTTAAACGCACCTGAACCGTTCCACTTGTTTGGTTTAAGTGAAACACGTTTAAACCCTGATATAAGTAACGATGCCATCAGTATTCCCAACTTTAGTACTGTTCGGCGAGACCCCTGTATGCCTGGTAGGACTGGTATTGCCGTTTACATACATAACTCTATCCAAACACTCGTTCGTCGACGCGAAGACGTAGAAACCCCTGACGTAGAGTGTATCTGGCTTGAGTTCAAAGGCCCTAAAACCAGACCAGTTTTTATAGTTTTTTTCTATCGTAACCCTCGTATGAATAGTATGACGACTTCCTGCAATCCATTGAACATGTTGATTTGTCTAATAACGATGTTTTATTGCTAGCTTACTTACTTACGCCTGTCACCCCTACCCGGGTATAGGCCGTCGACGAGAGACCTCCAGCAACTCCTGTCCTGTGCTTCTCCTTCGATTCTACTCCAGGTGGTTCCCAGTCTCTTGATGTCTGCTTGGAGGTCTCGACGCCAGGAGTTTCTCGGCCTACCTCTTTTCTTCTTTCCCTGGGGGGTTCCATGACAATGCCAGCCTAGTGATACTGGAAGCTGGCTTTCTTAGACTGTGACCGATCCATCCCCATCTTCTTTGCCCAATTTCATTCTCTGCTGTTATCTGCTCTGTTCTCTCCCAGAGTCTGACGTTGCTGATCTTCTCTGGCCAGTGGATTTTCAAAATTCTTCTAAGGCAACTGTTCATGAAGGTCTGTACATACTCTGTTGACTGTGGTTTTTGTCAATCTCCAAGTCTCTGCTCCATATAGGAGAACTGCTTTTACATTGGAGTTGAAAATCAGGACTTTGGTGTGTTGTGACATCTCTCTGGAACTCCACACTTTTTTTAACTGGAGAAAGGCTGCTCTGGCTTTACCGATTCGTGCTCTGACATCTGCATCAGTGCCGCCTTTTTTGTCTATGATGCTCCCGAGATAGGTGAAGGACTCCACCTCCTCCAACGGGGTGCCAGCAAGCAGGACTGGTTCTTCCCTGGTTGCGTTCAGGCTCATTGTCTTTGTTTTCTGTTTGTGAATGGTGAGGCCCACTTGGGACGAGATGTCAGCAAGCCTCGTGGTCTTGTTCTGCATTTATTGATGAGTGTGGGACAGTAATGCCAAGTCGTCTGCAAAATCGAGGTCGTCAAGCTGTGTCCACAGTGTCCACTGTATTCCACTTCGTCTGTGCTCTGTGGTCATCTTCATGACCCAGTCTATGGCCAGTAGGAAGAGGAACGGAGACAGCAGACACCCCTGCCTGACACCAGTAAGTTCTGACCTGGAGCTCTTATTGCTAGGCGACTTCAATATTGATATGCTTAAATCTCACGCAGCGTGGGATTGTGTTACGACACAGCTTGGTCTAAAACAACTAGTTTCTTCCCCTACTAGAATTACTCCCACATCAGCAACACTCATAGATCACATTTACTCTAACCGTCCCCAAAACGTATATAACGTTAGTGTTGCTGACCTCAGTATCAGTGACCACTATCCCACTGTATGTTTATGGTCATCAAAACTACCGGCGCAGCCTAAGCTTGGACACACCACCATCGCTTATCGCTCCTTTAAACACTTCTGTGAGTCGACCTTTTTAGCTGATCTTGACCAAACACAATTTAACATTGTACACAATGAAGACAATCCTGACACTGCTTTGGATCTCTGGTATAATCTTTTCAACAGTGTGCTTAATAAGCATGCCCCTTTACGAAAAAAGAGAGTAAAAAATCATACGTTACCGACTTGGTTAACACAAGATATTATCAAAGCGATGGAACTTCGTAATAACTTAAGAAAACAAAAACAGTTTTCTGAATACAAGCGCCAAAGAAACCGTGTCAAATCAATGGTGCGAAGGGCTAAAAAAAAAAACTCTGTTCGAACGCCGTAAGGGAGAACAGAGAAACATCTTCTCTCTGGCGAGCGCTTAATCTTATCACCAGAGGCAACAGTAGAAGATCATCAGCTATCCCCTCTCAGCTCAACGTAGACACTTTTAACGAACACTTTCTGTCGGTCGCCCAGTCAGTAAACTCCTCAGGCAAAACGTCAAGTACGTATTCGTGTCCTGAGGCTCTACTTAACTTTTGTTCGCAAAGGACAGTGGATAAGTCATCCTTTTGTATTCCCCCTTTAGCAGTGCACGAGGTTGGCAAGCTTATAAATTCACTGAAAAACAAGAAATCGTCCGGACCTGATGAGATTAGCCCCAAAATACTTAAACTTTCCCTTCCTTACACAATTGAATCACTAACCTACATTTATAATTTGTGTATTTAACAAACACGTTTCCTTCTGAGCTTAAACATGCTAAAGTAATACCCCTGCCCAAATCTAAAGATCTTACGGACGTGAATAACTACAGACCTATATCCCTTTTGTCTTCCTTGTCAAAACCACTTGCAAGACATGTTCACAAACATCTCTACCAGTACCTTGATACCTGTAATCTTCTACATACCCATCAGTCAGACTTTAGACCAAAACATTCGTGCCATACGGCATTAACAAGACTTGTTGACACCTGGTTAACTTCTATGAATCAATGTCAAATGATTGGGACAGTCTATCTCGATTTTAAAAAAGCGTTTGAACTTGTAGACCACAGCATCCTTTTGTCTAAACTTCAAGCATATTTATGCAATGCAGATGCCGTATCGTTTTTTAATTCCTACCTCAGCGGTAGGAGGCAAAGAGTGTTCTTAACTGCTGTTCTGGTAACTGCAATAGTGCAAGATACGACACTGTGGTCGGAAAGACCTGGATAGTCCTGCACAGCTTTAAGCGATAACATGCTGCCCTCACTACGGACCACCGCCCAGTCGAGTGTGTGGCCGCGCTTATGTGTAAGGACGCCGACAAGCTGTGCCAAATTGTGATCGCTCAGCATGGTCTTCAGACGGCTCACCTGGCAGTCAGTACTGTCATCAAAATGGAAGTTAAAGTCGCCTAGGATGGAGAAATCGCAACACAGGTTCACGTATCGGGACAACAGCTTCGGGAATTCCTGAAGAAAAATGGAATCAGTCAGTTTATTGCGCCTACTCGGCGGCGGCCGGTAGAGACACACAAGGGTAATGGAGGTAAAGCTTACTGAAAGTTTAAGCTCAACAGCCTCCATCGATGTAAATTCAATTGGTTTTAAAGAAACGTTGCAAGAAAGAGCTGACCTGATGACAAAACCGATGCCACCTCCTCTCGATCCAGTGCGGGGAAACAATCGGAAATCGTATCCCGCCGGGGTCAGAGTAGCGATGCAGGCCTCATCTCCCTGAGGATAAAGCCATGTCTCGGTCAATATCACAATATCGGCGTCGTGGTCAAGGATCAAGTCATGAATTTCAGAGGCTTTCTGACGAACAGACTGCACATTGAAAAACAGTACCTTTATGTTGTTGCGTCTGTGTGTTTGTTTACGAACGCCGCCGCGTCGTGTCCGCTTCCTCGGTAAGCGTGCACCAATCTGTAGTGCGCGGAGGTGAGAGGTCAGCTCAGCAGTCAAGCGAGCCGGTGGCGCAGCCAGGAGTTCAGCGCTGCTGTATTGTGTCAGTACACGTCTATCGCGCTCACGCGGGTCCAACAACGGCTGGAATGGCGGGCATTGGTCGTTCAAAATAGACAGCCTTGTTGAAATGAAAACCCAAAGTATCCAGAATCTGAATGCCGGAGAGGCACAAAATGCCCACAGGAAGAAAGTAAACCACATCCTGACACAGCTTGCCAAAAATCACAAACGTACAGTCATTCCATCCATGGAAAAATCACACACATAGTCAGAGCTCAGGAACACTCAGCCTGCGAGGCGAATGACCTTGACCTTGACACCTACAACTACACCCAAGTTACAGTCTCAACTGTGTGTATAGTGCATGCCAGGGAAGTGTAGATGGATTGGGGGGAGGGGGGGGGAGGCCTTATGTCATTGACAAAAGAATTATTGAAATAACCTTTAAACCTGACAGTCCTCTGGACTTAACACAGGTGGGTAGGCCAGTAACTCCACACTTCAGTGAGGCTAAACATACTACTAATGCTACTTTTCATAAATGACTGATCTTGCCTTTAAATTGTTTTACTTTTGACAATATACCTGTCGCCCAGATTTGACTAGTATTTGTGAAGCAGGCAGATCTGCCAGCTATGTCACTTTAAGATGTAGAAGAATTTTAGAGAAATGAGCAGTACTTTTGGTGTCAATTTTACTGTCCCACCAGTGCTCTGTTACAGTGTTAGAATATTAAAATGGCTTTTTAATAAACCAAAATTTTACATATTCTGCCCACCACAAATACCACAAGGAACACGAACAATAAAATAAACAAGGAAGAAAAAGAGAAAAAAAAATACAAGCTGTCCTTATGTATTAACATGGACTAAGGATTCCTCTTTATTTTTTAATCGAAAAGATAACACTCACAGCAACGTTTATATTTGAGCTCAGAAACGGTCCAGTTACGTTCTCTTTGAATGTCAACTGATTATCATGGTCCGCTCATAGCGTAATGTCGTCCATTAAATAGCATCGGGGATGAAACGTCATGGGACGAAATGTGTATGGGACGAACGGTCTGGGCGAAGGCGCGTAGGGCGAAGATAGGCACTGATCAAGAGGCTCAAAGAACAACGAACGCGAAGTTAACAGTTATCAGTCAAAATGGAAACAAACAAATCTAAAAAATACAAATTGAGTGGGTTACACAACCAAAAAACTATATACAGAAATTGTGCATTACCTATTGTAACTATCCCACACTAAAACTCAACAGAAAACGTGGCAATTTAGATAAAATCATTGACAAACAATCGAAGCCAGCGAACGCTCTGGGATGGCCATTTTTCCTTCCTCCATGTTTTGACCAGGCGGTACATAACCTGCTGAACACACAATCTACTTCAGCATAGCCTACATAATTATTAGGAATTAGCATCCTCACTCGGCACGGTCTCAACACAATGCATCAATAACTAGCTCAGTACATCCACGTATATGCTAAAGTTAAATCCAAGCGATATCTCGATATAACGACACTAGGTCAACAACACGGACGCTGTAAACTGCTACGCTACTTCGCTCGGGCAAACACATCTATCTACCTACCTACCTACCTACCTACCTACCTCTCGGCGCCATCTTGCTTATGTGCGCATCACGTGTAAGTTTCTCTGCATTCAATTGGATACTGTGCTGACAAAGTTTACTCTGCAATTATGATTCTTGGCAGACTGTTTTTCACGCTCATTTTCCGAAATTAAGTTACTGCACTGCGCTTGTCGGGAGTCTTGCTACCTCCGCGCACGGCAACCATGCAGCGGCGACCCAGTTTCTCTGTTCGCCTGGAACAAACTAAGTGTGCCGTACTAGTGCTGGGCTAAACAGCCATGATAAACATGTCGACTCCACACCAAGCGTAAGCTGATTATGACACCGCCACCATCCTTCCACTGTGCGCCTGATAACACGATCCACAGCGGCTAACTCTAGACTTTCACTGGAAAGAATAATTAGAACAAATGACCCGATCCAAGTGACCTTTGAGACTGAGGGCTGGAAATTACCCCTCTGGAGAAAAGCATGGCTCTACATTCTTTCTACGTTGAAGTACCTCTGCCCTCTAGTGTCACCCTCATATGGTGAGACAGAAATCAACACCACGAGAATATGACAGTCAGTGCTCCGGTCGATTCGTCCTATCCCCAAGAACTGTATGAAACAATTATCCAATTGTTGAATGGGGACCGGAAACTGATCACAATAACACTGTATTACACCACTGGGACCGGTCTAGCCCAAGGTAACTGCTGCCAAACTTGGGTTGACGAGGAGTTTGAAGCCCTGAGGGACAGTGTTACCAAGATGGCCAGCAGTGTGCTCTCCCAGCCCACCCCACCCGACCCTTCACCCTCCCTCGCTAATCCTGTTACGGCTAAGTGCCCTGAGGCCGAAGCGACGGACGCATTAAACCCGGAGCAACTCACCGCGCCCTTAGAGTCCGAAATAGCTCAGGCGGTTAAACGTCGGAGCAGGAGAGCGAAGGGAATCGCCGGGTCGTGGGTTCGAATCCCGTCCCGGCCCCGGTAGCTGGACTCACAATCCAGGGGGGAAAACGGATTTGTTCAATAGCATGTCCGTTGAAAGGTCCTGGTAAATCAAAGTAGCACAGTTGGAGTGCGCCTGAGTTGATCAGTGTTCAGGTCGTACTCCATAGGCAATAGATTTCCCTGTCCCCCATAACCCGCCCGTCAGGGCCGTCCATGATCACCTCGGTGCTGTGGACGTTAAACCCGAACTAACCAACCAACCGCGCCCTGATCTGATAACATGGCTACTGAGCAGATCACGCTATTTCAGTGCTCTCAAGTTCTCGAAGGGTTTTAGCAGCATAAAAGCGAGCATGACCATATAATGCCAGGGAAAAAAAGATCGGAATCTACCTGAATTGGTCGCACGCCTCTCAATCAGTCAACGGGTATCGTGGAGCGAGCTTCAAGGACTTTTCAACAATGGCGGAGGCCCGTGCAGCCGCTCCAATCTACGGCGAAGACGGAACAAGATGCCGAAACACAGAAGAAAAGGATGAAGAAGCTGCTCCACTACCAACATCATCATGACCGGTAACACCATCATCGCCGGACCATCGAAATTAAACGATCACCACAGCCAGCAGCACCACCGCACAGCCTGATGCTCCGCCATGTTTCTGCGGCAACGGCACAGAAGAAAGTGCACTTACCTGCGTTGAGTGCAAGAGAAAGGTACACCTTACATGTACAAAGCTTCCCGTGTACCAGCTGTGTATCTTCCTGAAATCCTCAAGAAGATTCACATGCGAGCAATGAGCGAAAATCTTCATGGACGACCGCACACAAGAAGAGGTCGAGGCGGCCATTTTGATAGCCACCCCGGGCACACACAGCCAACAACCTCCTGCCACGCAGCACACGGCCGAGATGTCAACCCTGACTGCCCACACGAAGACAACGTGCGACCTGCTGCGTAACTTGGAAGGGGCGCTCGGAAATCTTGCAACACAGGTGGCCACCTTACAAACCTCACATGAGGAGAGTAAGGCTACCTACCATCTCTTCCCTAGAGACGAGGTTAGCCAGCCGTGACAACAGCCACAAACCGTGCGCCCCTTCGCTCATGCTGTCCGACCAACATGAGCCCTCGCACCTTAACCTCCAACGCGCCCTTGAGACCCCCGACAACAACCAACCCCCATCGGAGCGCACACGCCACGACAGCGCCGGCAGCGATAACACCACCAGCAGCGAGAGCAGCGACGACAGCCTGGGGTCTAAATGGATGACAGCGGCGGAGTGGATCGACAACAACCACGCGCCGATCGTCTTGATTCTGCACGACTCTGCTGAACTGGATCGACTCTGACCGCCTTGGCCGCTCTTACGGCCTGAAGGTCATTAAAGAGAGGGTCTACACCGCCGAACAGCTCCAGAACTACGCCGTCAACAGTGCCAGCCAGTGTGAACCTGAGGCGGTTCTGCTCCACACTGGCATCAACAATCTTAAGACGGAGAATGCGGAGGATGCCAGTTCCAAACTCGTAGCGGCCACTCTCGACCTCATGGACCGGCATCCCCGCAGCGCTTTCGTCATCTCAAGGGCAGTGCCGACCAACCGCTCTGATCTGATTGGTATTTGCAGGGCTTCACGGCAACGACAGGGTCTCCTTCCTCAGCCACGAGAACTTGGCGGGAAGGAGGAACTTGTATGACCCCATCCACCTGTCAGAAAGTGGGGCCAGCCTGCTAGCGGCCAACATCGGTCGCCACCTCAAGTCCCGGCTGTGGCACACCCCGAAAGAGAAGCGACGCCGCAGCAGGAGAAGCAGCACAAATAGCAAAACCAGCACGAAGAGCGACACCAGCCCAAAAAAGACCGACGACACTACACCAAGCCACGACACTGGGGACCACGACAGTACAGGCCCCTTCCACGCCACCGCCGCTACGACAGGCACTACAAACACTACAAACAGGAGGGGGGGGGGCGCAACAACCACAGAGATCGCAACTACGACGACCGTTGGGCCGAGACCACCTACCAGGAACGACCGCGACAGCACTACGCTGACGACCGGCAGAACTCCGGGTACCAGGAGCCTCCAGGACGCAACGGCTACAGAGGCCGGCGGGGCGACCGAGAGAGCTTCTACAGGCGATAGACAACCTACCTGTCAGGCCTGTATAGATACATACTTCATCTCACGTTGTTAACCGCTACCATTTCATTTTGATATACTAACTTATTAATGCCTACTAACCTACTGAGAAGTATGATCATTATATAGAGGTAAGGCACTACAGCGAATATCTTTGTTTACCTTGCATATTACCAATGTTTACACTTACTCACCATAACCCACATCTATTACTTAACTTCATACCATATTCTACGGATGTCTCTGTGACTCGTTTTGTAAGCTACTACGAGAATGTTATGCTTTGTATCCCTTCGATTACTTGTAGATGCACTGTATGTTGCATAGGATATATATATGACAATAAAGTACCTTCAGATTCTGTCATGGAACATTAAGGGGCTAAAGGAGAAAATAGACGGACTAAGAATAAACAAACTCGTAGAACCTGAAGTAACCAGACGACTTGAAAGATATGACATAATATTCTTACAAGAAACCCACCAAGACAATAGTTGTGAAACGTCCGTTCCGGGATTCTCGAGCGCTATATCATTCCGCAGACAGAAAAGGAAAAGATCACACAAAGCCTCGGGCGGCATACTAGTACTGATCAAAGAAAGCCTACGAGAGAGCGTCAAATGCCTGCCCTGTAGAAACAAACAGCGACATTGTTTGGCTCCAAATTAAAACGGACGAAACACGCGAGACACTATACATCGGCAGTGTATACACCCCCCCCCCCCCCCCCCCCCGAAAACTCCACATACGGCAGAGACCATACCGCGGCTATCTGGGATAAACTACAGCAGGATATTGATTACTTCTCGTCATCCGGCAACATTATAATCTGCGGGGATTTTAACGCCAGGACAGGTTCGCATGCCGACTTCATCCACCTAGACAGCGTAGGAAACCAAAATCACGGAACACTACCAGTTCGATAACATAATAATAATAATAATAATTACGGTATTTATAATGCACTTATCTTATAATAATTATAACTCTAAGCGCGCACTCACAACTCGCGCACGCAATCGCACGCTTTAGACAACGACTCACGAACCACAAATAGTGAAATACATTACGACAGTCTGCTTAGGGTGGGGAGTGTGGTGGTATAGTGCTAGAACTGTTGAAAGAGGTGTTTTGAGGGCGGACTGAAAGGAGGAGAGAGAGTGTTTCTGACGGAGAGAGAGTAGGAGAGTGTTCCAGATGGATGGACCGTATACTGAGAAGGAGCGGGGGCCGAAAGTGCTGAGTTTGGTGCGGGGGATGTGGAGGCGGAGAGGGTCGGAGGCGGAGCGGAGGGAGCGGGGAGGAGTGTAGGGGTGAAGTAAGTTTGAGAGATAGGCGGGAGCGCAGTTGTTCAAGGATTTGTAGCAGAGAGACAGAATCTTGTATTGGATGCGTTAGGGCAAGCCAGTGAAGGAATTTGCTCAGGGGAGTGATGTGGTCGGATTTTTTTCTTTCTGAGGACGAGGCGGGCAGCATTGTTCTGGACGCGCTGGAGAGTGAAAGTGGTGGAGTGAGGGAGGCCGGAGAGGAGAGAGTTGCAGTAGTCGATGCGAGATAGGATGAGAGACACAGCAAGTTTCGTGGCAGCTTCGGTAGTGAGGTATTTTCGATCTGACCGATGCGGCGGAGGTTAAAGTAGCATGCTGGGCCGTGGCGGAAACAAAGCTGGTCATGGAAAGAGAGGAATCGAGGATAACGCCGAGGTTTTTGGCCGAGTCAGAGAGGGAGATGGGGGTGCTGTCGAGTTGAAGGTGGAGGAAGGGAGGGAGCTGGGAAAGTTTCTGGCGAGTGCCTACCAGCATGGCTTCCGTTTTGTCGGCATTCAGTTTAAGCTTGTTTGCTGTCATCCAGAACATCCATGGGCGCCACGGTCCACAAGTACGGCAGGCGGCTAACGAATATATGTCTGGATAGCAACCTCTTTATCCTAAATGGCCGGACCCTTGGCGACTTGACAGGTAAATTCACCTGTCACACGCCACAGGGGAGTAGCGTTGTTGACTATTTTGTCTGCAGCCAGCAGTTCTCGGTGGACGTAGTGAAGCTTACTGTTAAAGTCCTAACACCGTACTCCGACCACTGCCCGGTAGAACTCGGGATATATGTGACGTTGAAAAACAAAAAGAAGCGCGATATAAACATAGCACGAACCCCCAGCAACTACACGGCACAAACAGACGCGGCTAAACAATACACATGGGATAAAGACTCAGCGGATAACTATGCGCGCGTGTTCCTGTCAGCCGAGGTACAAGCACTACTAGACGACGTCACAAACAATACAGACCATTCTAACCATAACGCGGATAAAATAGAGGATCTGGTAAAATGTCTCTCAAGGGCGCTGATTGGGGCCGCGGAGCCGTCACTGAGACAGAAACCTCGGCCCGGTTCTCTCCTAAACACAGGAGGAAAAAGACAACAAAGAAATGGTTCAGTCGCGGCTGCATAGGAATGAGAAAAGACCTGAAATCTCTGCTCAACGCGATAAATAGAAATCCAGGCAACTCCGAACTAAAATCCAAATATTTCAGGAAGAGGAAAACCTATAATAAATTCATCAATAAGACAAAAGCCGAGTACAAAAAAAAAACTAGTGGATACCCTTAACGAAGCAATAGAAAAAGACCCAAATGCAATCTGAGCAGCAGTAAGAGAACTAAAAAACGTAGATACCCCAGTAGGCGCAGGAAAAACGATAGTTAGCGCTGCAAAATGGCTAAGCCACCTAGAAAACATAATAGCTAGAGAGGTTGACGTTAAAGAGGAGAGAAAACGAGAGGTGGAAGCTAAACTGGCGCTCAAAGAGAAAGAACCATGTTTCAATAACTTAGACTTCCTAATCACCAGCATAAAAGTAGAAATAGCTGTCAAACATCTAAAAATAAAAAGGCAGGAGGCAAGGACGGCATCTCCAACGAAATGATAAAGACCAACCTGCCCTACACTATCAACAGCTTGAGAGCTTGCTTCAACGCTATCCTAACCTCGGGGCACTACCCGCCCTCGTGGAAAACAGGTGTCAGTATCCCACTACATAAAGGCGGAGATGCGACTGACCCAAATAACTACCGAGGCATAACTCTCACAAGCGCACTCAGTAAGCCGTTTTGTCAGGTCATCAACGAGAGAATAGTCAACAACCTCGAACAAAACAAACTTTACGCCCCAGAACAGGCGGGATTCAGAAAAACGCAAAGGACCACAGACCAAATATTCGTGCTTAAACACATAGTCGATAAATACCTAAAGTCTCCAAACGGCAGACTATACTGCTGCTTTGTTAATATGCAAAAAGCTTTCGACAGCGTGTGGCATAACGCAATGTTATTAAAACTCCTAGACCTAGTACAACAAACCAAGCCTCACCTATCTGGTTTGTGAGTATCCTAGACCTAGGCATTGGCGGGCTCTGCTACAGTAATCAGAAACATGTATAGTCAGTCAACTGTGTGCACGAAAGTACTCGGCAGGAACACACAAGACATACCTTTAAAAAAGAGGGTGCTACAAGGAAATAATCTAAGCCCTACTCTGTTCAATATTTTCATCAACGACCTCCCAAATTGCTTAAAGGATGAAGACTCCCCAACCGTTAACAATACGACAGGTACGGAATTACCGTGCTTACTGTACGCAGACGATCTAGCGGTTCTGTCCACTACAAAAGCTGGCCTGCAGAACAAATTAAATAAACTACATAAATACTGTGAAGACTGGGACCTGACGGTCAATAAAAACAAAACAAAGATAATCGTGTTCGCACGAGCAGCACCAAAAGTACCGACCGTATTTAGGTATGGAAACGATTTAATAGAAACAGTGGATACATACAAGTACCTAGGGGTAATGTTCAATAACACAGGTAGCTTTACATCAGCACAAGACCACCTTGGTAGACAAGCCAGTAAAGCCGCTCTGATAAACCACGGATCCACGCAAACCCGCTATCATGTCTATACGGCCAACTATCATTGACTGCATGAAGGGACAAATGCCTCACGAGTGCATCCAACTGAAATTTGCTAAGTCTATCTTAGGCATCCACAAAAAAGCTATGAATATTCCGGCCCTAGCTGAGATCGGACAGTTCCCTGTGAGCATCAGAGTATCGGTCCAAGTGATAGGTTTTTGGCTTCACATGCTAAACTCTGACAGCACCTCCTACCTCAAACAGGCGTATCACGAACAGCTCGAGACCACCGCCCCGTGGGTTGCTTTTACAAGACAAATACTTTGCTCACTGGGCTTTCACCACGTATGGGACAACCAGTGTACATTCAGGGGAACTTCACTTAAACCAGCCCTCCATATAAAACTAGAAGAGCAGTACATTAGATACTGGAACAAAATTAAGTGGAACAACACATCTAGACTGACATTCTGTAACAAAGCAACTGATAAATACGAATACAAAGCTATCTTATTTACACAAAAATACGAGAACACAAACAAGCCCTCACGAAGTTGCGAGTAAGTGCCCACATGTTAGAAGTAGAAAGAGGCAGGTATACAAACACACCCCGGGAACATAAACTATGTCGCGCGTGTGGAGTAGTAGAGGACGAAATTCACATGCTAGACGATTGTAGTTTATATTTATAATCAGCTCAGAACCCAGTTAGTTACAAATACAGACTGCCATAAGCCAAGCCAACTACTAGTAAGAAAGGACGCACAATGCAGCTAGTTACAAGTACAGACTGCCATAAGCCAAGCACTAGTAAGAAAGGACGCACAATGCAGCTAGTTACAAGTACAGACTACCATAAGCCAACTACTAGTAAGAAAGGACGCACAATGCAGCTAGTTACACGTACAGACTGCCATAAGCCAAACCAACTACTAGTAAGACATGATGCACAATGCACTCTAGGAAAGTTTGTATTTGATTGCTTCTCCGTAAGGGAGAGAAACGGAACGACCAAACAGCATTGATACTGCGTATTCCTCTCTCTTCTTTATCACGCCCCGGATTGTCGGAGACTACAAGACCGGACGGAGCCACGGACCACACGAAATTCACCGGCGCTCACAGGAATAATACGGACGGGACTGCACGAACACAGACGCCGCGCGATGAACGATGACCGTTGACTTGGTAAAGTGCAAAATTCCATGTAGACTGAACGAGCTAAAAGAATGATAAAAGGTAATGTACATCATAGTTAAGTCCGATCCCTCTGTGTCCTTTGGCCCCAATGGGTCCCCCGACAATAAATATTGTTCTGTTTTGTTCTGTTCGAGATGAACCCGCGCAGCCATCCGTTAGCGACTTTTCACTGGCGGCTCGGGACTCGACCCGACCGTCAACACGCCTGATCAGGTCACGAAGCGCCCTGATTGCATCACTCCCATCACCTCTAGTGTCACCAATCCAGAGTGCATGCTCCAGATGCAGAAACAGCTGGAGATTAACTCGGCCACCATTCACACTCTGACAGCCGCTTTGGAGGAAACACGCAGGGAGCTGTCAGAGCTGAAATCCCGCTGTGCCGCTATATACGACCTACAGGCGCAGCTCGACACCCACGCCCGAGACAGCGACGTAAAAATTAAAAAAAAAAAAAAAAAAAAAAAAAAAAAAAAACCTGTTCCAGAGCCACCGACAAATTCGTCACAGAGGCCATCAACTCGTCACTAGAGCCTGTGACGAAGTAGCAGCAAGGGCTCGCTGATCGCGTGAACCAGCTGACCTCCGCCAGAGACAGCCATGCTAGTAAGCTCCACGAGATCGAACGGCAGCTAGAGGCGCTAACCCCAGCCGCAAAACTACATGCCAATTCCGGCTCCTGCCGCTACTCCCACGGCTCATACTGCGCGCCCCTCAAACAAATCATCACCATCCGTCCATTCTCTGTCTCCTAGCTGTAATCTTCAGCACACACCCCAGCCTGACATCACAATGAAGAATATGTTCACTGTCCTGTCTGAAGGCAGCGAGAACCAGCAGGACTCTGGTGCCGGTATCGCTGCTGGCAAGAAGCAGCACAACTCTGGTGATGATGTAAATGCCGGTGATGCCACCACAGCTAACGCTACCAAGGACTCCCCTGAAGTCAGCCAAGGGCCGCGCGAATTCCTCTTCTGTTGGATTTTACTATGTGGGGGTGGGGGGGGGGGGGGGGCTAAATAGACGGTGACTGTTTAAAAAGCAATGTTAAAGGGGTGAACTCTGTCATTGTGTTAATGGTGGTTTTAAAATGCAACTGTATCTTTCTCGGCTACTCGCTCCCCTAACAACGCAATGAATTGAAAACAGGAAAGGCACCAACAAATATAAATACACCGCAGAACAGTCGCAACAAAAGAAAGGTTCGGTGTTTATCACCTGTCTGGTCAGGTCGGTCCGCTGACGAGAGCCGCAGTACCTGGCTGATTACAACCAAAAGCATGTTCGCAACCACAAGGGAATGAGTGACAAAACAAAATCTAGATCTGTGTCATAAAACTTTGTGTATACGGCCAAGCCAGAAACAGGCTACAGACGTGGTTGTTGGTGTGCGATGTTGAGCACAGTTTATACACACAACACCCCATGTTGAGAAACTGAACTACTGTATAAACCCGACTTGGACACAATATCAACAATCATTGTGGCCGCGCGGAGTGAGAAACTGAACTACTGTATAAACCCGACTTGGACACAATATCAACAATCATTGTGGCCGCGCGGAGTGAGAAACTGAACTACTGTATAAACCCGACTTAGACACAATATCAACAATCATTGTGGCCGCGCGGAGTGAGAGACTGTCGGGGCTGATCTAGGTCAGCACTGTCGGCCGCACGCTCCGCGATGGCCATTTTTCCTTCCTCCATGTTGACCAGGCCGCACTTAACCTGCTGAACAGACATACTCTACTTCAGCATAGCCCACATAAATAATTAGGAATTAGCATACTCACCCGGCACGGTCTCCACACAATGCATCAATCACCAGCTAAATTCACATTTATGCTAAAGTTAAATCCAAACGATATCTCGATATCGACACTATGTCAACAACACCGACGTTGTAACCTGCTACGTCACTTCGCTCGGCCAAACACGGACTGCGCATGCCTCTGCGCCCCGCGCCACTGACACACTAACACGCGGGCTGCCACGCGCCCCGCCAGTACGCGAGACATGTCAACAACCTAAACTAAAACCTTGTATATAAACTGTGCTCAACATCGCACACCAACAAAAGAGTCCGACATAGCTCAGGCGGTTAAACGTCGGAGCAGGAGAGCGAAGGGAATCGCCGGGTCGTGGGTTCGAATCCCGCCCCGGCCCCGGTAGCTGGACTCACAATCCCGGGGGAAAAAACGGATTTGTTCAATAGCATGTCCGTTGAAAGGTCCTGGTAAATCAAAGTGGCACATTTGGAGTGCACCTGAGTTGATCAGTGTTCAGGTCGTACTCCATAGGCAATAGATTTCCCTGTCCCCCATAACCCGCCCGTCAGGGCCGTCCATGATCACCTCGGAGCTGTGGACGTTACCCGAACTAACCAACCACACCAACAACCACGTTTATAGCCTGTTTTTGGCTTGGCCGTATACACAAAGTTTTATGACACAGGTCTAAATTTTGTTTTGTCACTCATTTCCTTGTGTATTTCGAACATGTTTTTCGATTGTAATAAGCCAGGTACTGCTCTCGCTTGTCGTTGATGGTTGGGTCACAGCCTTGCTCTACCACTGTACATGAACTTCGCTCACTCGCCAGCTCACCACCACCTACTTCCACCCACCTACAATACTGCCGCAGCACTAGCCGCCCTACTCGGCACTACAGATTCCTGGCCACTACACTTCAGCCCGCTTCACTCCCTACGCTTTCCAGTGGCCTACTACCTACGCTTTCCAGTCCTACCACGCCCTCTAACTACCTCCACGACCAATACCCTCAATCTCCGGTGTCACTACCAGTGCCACCACTATCCAAGCCTTGCCATCAGCACCACCACTGCCACTACCACCAAAGACTTCGCGAACGCCAGAGACAGTCGATAATCTCACAATGCTATACTAGTTCTTTTAGGGCTACTTTGACTGTCAGGCCGGTTCGCAGCCCTCCACTACTCACTCTGGCTTCGGCCTCAAAATTTCTAAAAGAAAAGCGAAATTTGAGTCAAAAGGTACCGCATTGCTTGAATTTGGCTTATGCTAGCTTAGGTACTGTTTCTATGTGCTAAACAACACATTGCTTGAATATGGCTTATGCTAGCTTAGGTACTGTTTCTATGTGCTAAACAACACATTGCTTGAATTTGGCTTATGCTAGCTTAGGTACTGTTTCTATGTGCTAAACAACACATTGCTTGAATTTGGCTTATGCTAGCTTAGGTACTGTTTCTATGTGCTAAACAACACATTGCTTGAATTTGGCTTATGCTAGCTTAGGTGCTGTTCTATGTGCTAAACAACACATTGCTTGAATTTGGCTTATGCTAGCTTAGGTGCTGTTTCTATGTGCTAAACAACACATTGCTTGAATTTGGCTTATGCTAGCTTAGGTACTGTTTCTATGTGCTAAACAACACATTGCTTGAATTTGGCTTATGCTAGCTTAGGTACTGTTTCTATGTGCTAAACAACACATTGCTTGAATTTGGCTTATGCTAGCTTAGGTACTGTTTCTATGTGCTAAACAACACATTGCTTGAATTTGGCTTATGCTAGCTTAGGTACTGTTTCTATGTGCTAAACAACACATTGCTTGAATTTGGCTTATGCTAGCTTAGGTACTGTTTTTATGTGCTAAACAACACATTGCTTGAATTTGGCTTATGCTAGCTTAGGTACTGTTTCTATGTGCTAAACAACACATTGCTTGAATTTGGCTTATGCTAGCTTAGGTACTGTTTCTATGTGCTAAACCACACATTGCTTGAATTTGGCTTATGCTAGCTTAGGTACTGTTTCTATGTGCTAAACAACACATTGCTTGAATTTGGCTTATGCTAGCTTAGGTACTGTTTCTATGTGCTAAACAACACATTGCTTGAATTTGGCTTATGCTAGCTTAGGTACTGTTTCTATGTGCTAAACAACACATTGCTTGAATTTGGCTTATGCTAGCTTAGGTACTGTTTCTATGTGCTAAACAACACATTGCTTGAATTTGGCTTATGCTAGCTTAGGTACTGTTCTATGTGCTAAACAACACATTGCTTGAATTTGGCTTATGCTAGCTTAGGTACTGTTTCTATGTGCTAAACAACACATTGCTTGAATTTGGCTTATGCTAGCTTAGGTACTGTTTCTATGTGCTAAACAACACTTTGCTTGAATTTGGCTTATGCTAGCTTAGGTACTGTTTCTATGTGCTAAACAACACATTGCTTGAATTTGGCTTATGCTAGCTTAGGTACTGTTTCTATGTGCTAAACAACACATTGCTTGAATTTGGCTTATGCTAGCTTAGGTACTGTTTCTATGTGCTAAACAACACATTGCTTGAATTTGGCTTATGCTAGCTTAGGTACTGTTTCTATGTGCTAAACAACACATTGCTTGAATTTGGCTTATGCTAGCTTAGGTACTGTTTCTATGTGCTAAACAACACATTGCTTGAATTTGGCTTATGCTAGCTTAGGTACTGTTTCTATGTGCTAAACAACACATTGCTTGAATTTGGCTTATGCTAGCTTAGGTACTGTTTCTATGTGCTAAACAACACATTGCTTGAATTTGGCTTATGCTAGCTTAGGTACTGTTTCTATGTGCTAAACAACACATTGCTTGAATTTGGCTTATGCTAGCTTAGGTACTGTTTCTATGTGCTAAACAACACATTGCTTGAATTTGGCTTATGCTAGCTTAGGTGCTGTTTCTATGTGCTAAACAACACATTGCTTGAATTTGGCTTATGCTAGCTTAGGTACTGTTTCTATGTGCTAAACAACACATTGCTTGAATTTGGCTTATGCTAGCTTAGGTGCTGTTCTATGTGCTAAACAACACATTGCTTGAATTTGGCTTATGCTAGCTTAGGTGCTGTTTCTATGTGCTAAACAACACATTGCTTGAATTTGGCTTATGCTAGCTTAGGTACTGTTTCTATGTGCTAAACAACACATTGCTTGAATTTGGCTTATGTAGCTTAGGTACTGTTCTATGTGCTAAACAACACATTGCTTGAATTTGGCTTATGCTAGCTTAGGTGCTGTTTCTATGTGTTAAACAACACATTGCTTAAATTTGGCTTATGCTAGCTTAGGTGCTGTTTCTATGTGCTAAACAACGCTGCAGGAAGAAAAAAGTCGCCCGGCCATCTTAACTGGCCCCGCCGACCCAGCGCAGCTTGCGTTTCGATCGCGCCGAACTGGGTCAACCTTGTTCACCCAGCCGGCGCGTAATTACATATCCTAGCCTACTAGCTCAGAACGATATTGCCTTACCATACTAGTTCACGCTATTATAAAATTAGCCTAGCCTTCTAGACCAAAGAAACACTGCCCGGCGGCGCGACCGATTTCTGGTCGCGCTGGCTCGGTGCAGCTCAAAAGATACGCAGACTACCACTATTAATTATTCTCAAATAGCCACTCTGATTCAGAGGCAACTGAGATGAGTGACCTCATAGGCACCCTGTATGCTACAACCACGCCGGACCTTAATTCCGCGTCAGACAGAAGCAGCTGCCATATAAATCGACACAGAAAAGCAAAACCTAAACCGCTTTCTTTCAATCTCATCCCCAGCAAATAGTGATATCACTCACGATGATCTGATTACCTCTGTTTTCCACTCTCCACTCTCGCCCGATACCATCGTGAAAACTGTTCACCCCACTATCAGTGAGGGTGCTGCAGGTCCCCAACTACCAAAGGCAAACGAACTAAATCAGTCGAATGCCTCAAATAAATCAAACCACTCAGTAAATAAGGTACTAACTCACTCAGACGCCTCCGCCAACCACCTCATTGATTCGCCTGCCTCCGACGGGGAGGAGAGCATCATGAGGGGCTTGGCTGAGGACGACAGTGATTTCATCCAAGTCAATAAAAAACCCCGTAGGAACCAGAAAAAAAGGCCTAGAGAGACGACAGATGGAGTCTCGACTGAACCAGTTACGGAGGAGTGGTGCGTGTTCCCGGTCCGGATTCGCGACCTGGGCACGGGCACCACCCTTATCCGTAACCATGGGACACGGCAGCCCCACATCTGTGAGGCCGCTGGGATCTCCCCATCTGAGATCTCCCTGAGGCCTACAGGATACAATACCTGGATTTTGCCCCAACGCAAGAGCACAACAAAAGTTAACCAGAAAAACCAATATTGGGGGTGACCACATTGAGTGTTCTGTCCCCACCCCAAAAGTGATAGGTGTCATCCATGGCGTGCCTCTTGCGGACGACGTCATGGATATATCCTCATCACTCAATCAACAAAGCTTCAACGCCTCTGTCGTCAGACTAACGAACCGTGATGTCACAAATTCTAGAGCTGTCAGGATTGACCTTAGTGGACTCACCAAACTGCCCGCCAGAATAAAAAGTCGGTGCTGTCCTGCTCCCCCTTGAGCCGTTTGCCCCAGCGCCCGCGCACGGCTCCAAGTGCTCCCGCCTGGGGCACACGGCCAAGGTATGCAGAACGAAACACGCCACCTGCTGCCGCTGTGGCAGTCGAAACCATACCAGGGCGGACTGTCCCTCCATCACGGTCGCAAAACGCGTCAAGTGTGGTGGGCCACACAGCGCTGCCTATCAAAAATGCCCAAGAATAATCCTTCTACGGGAGACCAACCGTATCAGAAACCAGGATTACATTCCATACCCCGAAGCTCTAAGAAGAGCCCAGGCCAGCATCCATCATAAAGCCGCCACTAAAGCTAATAACAAAAAAATGATTATCTCGCCTGTCCTAGACAAGTCCGCATGGACCAAGCTTCTCCCTCACCCACCTCGACCCCCTCGCCCCACTAGGTCTCAACTACACCCGAGAGACAATGCCATAGTCAGGAAGCGAGCCTCTTCCCTGGCCACAAATCGCCCGGCCCAAAACAGCCGAACGAAGACAAACCCCCCCCCCCAAGCGCTGTGTTGCCCTCCAAGACCATAACCAAATGAGCAGAAATACAAAACATGGACTGCGTCGAGCCTAGCCCCCAGCCGAACAGAACCGGTAAAAGTCAGACCACCAATGCAAACCAAACTAACTGTAGGAAGAAACTCAGTTACGCAGCAACAAACCAAGGTGGTCAACCCTTCAAAATTAATCCTATGAAAATTCAGATGCTAAAAGATATTCAAACTAACATGGACCGGCTGGATGTCCAGTCAGGAAATTGTCAGGCCCTGCTGGAGTTGATAATGAACTTTAACAAGCTGATCATTACCATGATCACCTCCCTCCAGGGGGGACACTTATCAGCAGCCCATGGACGGATTCCGCCTGCACTTTCGATGGACCCGTCGATTAGTACGCTGATCCTGATCAATCACGTGCCTAGACGGATTCCGCCCCGGCCCACCCATGGATACCAGTAATATAGAAACTAATACCAAACTTAGAGTTCTGCAATGGAATTGCAGATCTCTATCCCTTAACCTACCTTACCTAATCCATTACCTACAAGCTAATCCCTGTCACATATTGGCCCTACAATCTCCCAATTGCACAAAGAAAAGTCTCCCCAAAATAGATGGATATTATTACCCTCCTTTAACAGAACCTGTCCCAAACCTAGAAACCAAGGTGCAAACTGCTACATATGTTCAAATTAACATAAAGCATGAACCCTTTCCGTCGCCTATTCCTGTCTTCCAAACCCAACCTATTTTTAGTAACATGACCCAGATCATGATTGCAGAGAAAAAAAAAAAATACTAAATTTACATGCCCCAAAGTCGATACATAAAGATGGCCTAGGATGGATTCGAAACCTCGCTGAAGGAGGCTGGATCATTCTAGAAGACTTCCACCTACACCACCCAGTATGGTGCAAAAACCATAATTGTATTGTCTTAGATAATTCCCCAGTAGAATCTATCTTCGATTCAAACCTTATACTGCTAAATAACGGGTACTTTACCCGAATTCCCGACAACACCCAACAAAACCCTACCACCATTGATCTCACTTTGGCTTCCATAAACCTAATTGACGACCTCTCATGGAGCCCCGGAGAGGACCCCCTCGGTAGTGACCATCTACCAATACTTATCGAACTAGAAAATCAGACACAAATAAGTACGAACGAACGATCCTCTATCCCAAAATATCGCTATCATAATGCAGATTTGGATAGCTATCAATCATATGTTAAAGCTAATGTGGAAAATGTAGCCGCCCAGGACGTAAATACGTTCTGCGATAACTTTACTCAACTTATCCTCGCGGCAGCGAATAAAGCTATACCACGTAGTTGGGGTGCTCCCGCTGGCTGGCCGTCCCAACCATGGTGGAACCCAGTATGCGAAGAGGCAGTTAAATCCAAAATGAAAGCCTACCGCACCTTGAAAAAACACCTGGACAACCCCAACTACCTCCACATGAAAGAAACTAAAATACTATGTAATAAGGTCATAGCTAAGGCTAAACTCGATTACTTCGAGAACAAAATTACTAATGAAATCATAATCCTACCCACCTCAGCAGGGCCTGGAACTAGTTTTAAAATGTTAAAAATAAATACAACCCTTCCCCTGTGGCCCTAATCGAAATCGGTCAGAAATTTACCACTGACTCCGAGAAGGCGGAACACCTGGCGGCCACCTTCGCCGGAGTCAGTAATTCCAAAAATTTACCTGACACTGAAAAACACTTCCGCCTAACGGAAGAAAGCAAACAGGAATATAACGACCCACCCCCAGTGAACAACCCCCCGCTTAATCTATTGTTCACTCTAACCGAGTTAAATCAAGTACTAGACAGCATTTAGAGCTAATAAAACGGCTGCCGGAAAAGACCAGATTATTATGTTAAAACCCTCCCCACAGGAGGCAAAAAAACTTCTGCTAGAACTAATTAATCACTGCTACACCAGTAATACCTTCCCGGCACAATGGCAGCACAACATTATCAGCCCTATACTGAAACCGCAAAAACCAAGGAACCAGGGCAGCTCCTTCCGCCCAATCACCCTCACCTCGCATCTCAGCAAGGTGACGGAAAATTTAGTAAAAACCAGGCTTAAATACTGCTTGGAAAAAAACAGTAGTATCCCAGTGGTACAAGCGGGCTTCCGCAAGCACAGATCCTGCACAGACCAGCTATACAGTTTAACTGCATCAAGTAAAGCAACTTTCACAAAAAAAGAGGAAGGTTCTGGCCTGCTTCTTCGATGTAAAAAGAGCTTTCGACTTAGTGTGGCACAACAAACTGCTTTTTAAACTAAAAAACATGGGGTTTACTGGCCATTTATACTTTTTTTGTAAATTTTTGTAACCCGTACCTTTCAGGTTAAGGTGAACAACTCATACTCGGGTATCTACCGCACAGATTGCGGAGTCCCGCAAGGCACCTACCTGGCCCCGACACTCTTTAACATTATGCTGGCCGATTTACCCGATATGATGAAAAAGAACCAAACCCAGGTAACCAAGAATAGATTCCCCATGGCGCTGTCGCAATATGCAGACGACATCGCCGTGTGGCAACATATTCAAATTAAAAATTAAAATACGATAAGTCAGAAATATCATGACTCTCTAGTCAGAAATTTTCAAAATAGCATAAATGCTATCCAAACATACATGGCTCAAAACGGATTTAGCTTGTCCTACGAAAAATCGCAGCTTATACTATTCTCACAAATTGCGGTCAAACACAAACTGTCCTTAACACTCAAGATAGACGGCAGAAACCAACTACTAAATTTCACCAGCAAGGTTAAGTTCCTAGGAGTTATATTCTCTTCAACCCTCTGCTGGACACCCCCCCCCCCCCATCTTAACCACTTAATGACTAAAGCTCACAAGGCCATACATTTACTGAAAATAATCCAAAATGAGGCCTGGGGCAAAAGCACCAAAGTGCTAATAAATCTTCACCATGCCCTCGTCAGATCAAACATCACCTATGGCCAAGAATGTTTATTCTCCGCTCCACCCACAGCTCTAAAAAAGTTAGAGTCTTTGGAAATGAGGTCTCTGAAGATCATCCTGGGCCTACCAAGACATGCTAACAGCATGGTTACGTACGCCCAGGCTGGACTCCTACCCCTAGACATATACCGTAAGCAAAATTGTGCTGCATATGCCATCAGGTTACACGTGGTAAGAAATAATGCAAGAGAGGCCTATAACTCTGAGTTACAAGGCACCTCCTACGTCGAGCTAGATCAAAACAAATGCTCAACACTACCTAACCTTCATTAAAGACGTACTTGACACGGCCAAAGTTAACCCTGTCAGCGTCAACCAAATCCCAGCCCCAATCCGTCCACCATGGACTCTGCTCGCACACACTAAATAACAGAAATGTCATAAATTAATAAAAAGGACAGTACTCATGTGCAAAAAAACATTGCCTTAGAGTATGTAGCAAATAAGTATCCAAGGGCTCTGACAGTCTACACAGACGGGTCTAAACTAAGCGAGAAAGAGGTGGGGGGGGGGGGGCGGCTATCACATCCTCCACCTAAAAAAACAGCTTTCTTTAAACTAAACCAGGACTGCTGCATCTGCACGGCATATCTCTGGCACTGCAACACCTAATAGCCCTGCCGCTGCAGATGTACCAGGTCCTCCTGTGCTCTGACTCCCAATCTGCTCTTAAAGCAATCATATCTCCAAAGGCAACAAACCGGCCAGACATAGTCCAGGAAATAAAATACCTCATTCACCAGCTATGCGTTCGGGGAACCGACACCGTACTCCTGTGGATGCCCGCTTATGTTGGCATCCCTGGAAATGAGACGGCTGACCTAGCGGCAAAAAAGGCGCCGCCGGTGCCCCCAGCGCAGTTAGCATCCAACTTCCTTCTGTCGCTACAGACCAGAAAATTAAAATATGAAAAGCTGTCAAAGTAATCCAAGGCGATAGGTACCAACAAAGGAGCATAAAATATCCACTCATGCCGACCTTCCGAACTAAACAGCCGCTGCTTTGCAGAACCCACCCCTGTATAGATCCCATTATACACCGACTATTTACGGATAGCTGGCTAACCAGATACGCTAACCAACATGCCTCTGTGGGGAAGACTTTAATCCCTCCCATGCCATCTTGACCTGCCCTTACTTTGAATACGACTTTGCCGAAATATGAACATCAGACTCCGCAGTCCAAGGCCTACCTGATTTACTTCTAAAAAATTATATTAAAGTATTACATAAACTTAGGGCGAGTGTGCGGGGCGGCCCGCTGGCGGCGCTGATCTAGGTCGGCGCTCCCGGCGTGCCGCGCCGCGCAATCCAACCAACGAATACACTAGACTCTAGCCCACATACCTCATTTAAATATGCCCGTCCGCGACCAATTACTCTTGCCTAGTCTGTCCCATTCGCTCTACTTTCATCCTTCTAGAGGTCCGTCGGCGCGGCTTGCGTCTGCTCGCTCCCGTCACTTGTCCACGACTATCCTATACACTCCAAGAGCCTATTTTCTTGAGAAGGGAGTGTACCTGAAGTACAGACTAGACGGCTCTCTCTTCGACCTCCGTCGACTAAACGCCAGGACCAAGACTATCGAGAGACTGATCCTTGAGGTGCTGTTTGCCGATGACTGTGCGCTGATGGCGCACACGGAGTCTGACCTCCAGACCATCGTCAACAGGTTCTCGGAAGCCTCTCAGTCGACTGTTTGGCCTCACCATTAGTCTCAGCAAGACCAAGGTCCTGCACCAACCAGCCCCAGGCACAAGAGCCCCCCCCCCCTCCCCCCCAAAGGCGCCGAGCTGAAGACTGTCGACCAGTTCAGGTACCTTGGGAGCATCATCTCTTTTGACGTTACTATCGACAAGGAAATCGCAGCTCGCATCAGCAAAGCCCTGGGTCGCTTGTGCACTAGTGTGTTGAATAACAACAACGTCAAGCTCTCCACCAAGATCAAAGTCTACAAGGCAGTAGTTCTCCCCAGCCTCCTCTACGGATGTGAGTCTTGGATGCTGTACAGAAAGCACCACAAGCAGCTTGAACATTTCCACATGAGATCCCTGCGCTCACTCGTGGGCATCAATTGGCAAGACAAGGTGACAAATCTGGAAGTCCTGGACAATGCTGGTTTAGTGAGTGTTGAAGCCTTGATCTTAAAGACACAACTCCGCTGGGACAGGTCATGTCATAAGCATGGATGATTCTCGCATGCCACGCCAACTCCTGTATGGTGCACTCTCAAAAAGCCACAGGAAGCAAGGACGGCCAAAAAAAAAAAAAAAAAACCGCTTCAAAGACTGCATAAGAGACAGCCTCAAGCTCTGCGTCTTCCCGGTAAAGGAACTTGAAGCACAAGCACAAGACAGATACGGCTGGCGTGCCGCCACCAGGAAAGCCTGCACGCTCTTTGAACACAATCAGCGCGAACGGATCACCAGTGTCAGACTCTCCCCACAGCTACGTTCCAGTGCCCTCATTGCCCTCGCAGATGTGTCTTACAGAATTGGCTGCCCAGCCACACCCGCACCCACAAATAAAAGTCATGCACAATGACGACATCATTGGTTTCGATGGTCTACCCATTAACATTACTATTTCTTTTCGTTATATCGTTTAGTTATATATACATATATTTGATTTTTCCGCAATGAAGAACTATGTCTACATGTAATCTTTTGAATTGTTAATTAATATTTTGTTTGAAAGTGTGAGTCTATTATCTGCACAGTGCATTTCTGATTCTAGCCGCCATCCAGTGCAGCGCATAGTGTAAAAAAAAAAAAAAACCGACAACAAAAAACCCCACAAAAAACGGTATTTTTGTTCATTCTTATCTCTTTAAACGTTTTCTTTGTGCAAGTACATATACCACGCTCCTATTCTCTTTGATTGGTTTATATCACAATGTCTTCTTATTCAAGTAATCTACCTATCTATTTATCCATCCATCCATCCATCCATCCATCCATCCAGATCTGATCTATCTATCTAATCTATCTAATCTACCTAATCTATCTAATCTATCTAATCTACCTATCATCTATCTATCTATCTATCTATCTATCTATCTATCTATCTATCTATCTATCTATCTATCTATCTATCTATCTAATCTAATCTAATCTAATCTAATCTAATCATCTTATCTTATCTTATCTTATCTTATCTTATCTTATCTTATCTTATCTTATCTTATCTTATCTTATCTTATCTTATCTTATCTTATCTTATCTCTATCTATCTATCTATCTATCTATCTATCTATCTATCTATCTATCTATCTATCTATCTATCTATCTATCTATCTATCTATCTATCTATCTATCTATCTATCTATCTATCCATCCATCCATCCCTCCATCCCTCCATCCCCCCATCCCCCACCCCCCACCCCCCACCACCCCTCACCCCCCACCCCCCCACCCCCCCATCCCCCCATCCCTCCCTCCCTCCCTCCCTCCTTCCCTCCTTCCTTCCTTCCCTACCTACCTACCTACCTACCTACCTACCTACCTACCTATATTCCATAGTCTTGCCGACCGTTGGGGCACCACTGCTGACTTGGCAACCAGCCCCCCCCCCCCACCCCCCCCATTTCTCTCTCTTCTCTGCCATTCTTAGCGTATCACCCAGCCACAGTCCTGTCCACTCTGAGATATTGTCTTCCCATCTTTTCCTCTGTCTTCCTCTCCTTCGTCCTCAGGATCAGGTTCAGGAATTTATTTACGTCTTTTCACACATTGGTGATATTAGACCCCCCCCCCCCCCAAAAAAAAAAAAAAAAAAAAAAAAGAAAAAAAAAAAAAAAAAAAAACACCTAAAAAAAAACTAAAACAAATAACAACAACAAACAACCAAACACACAACTTGTGAATATCATAGAATAGCAATAATTAACATCCAACCACACACACAAATTACTTATTATAATAGTTTACGACCGGACAATGAATTATTATATTAACTATTGGAATGGCAATATTTCTATGTAAGATGTCATACACATTTTCTGCTAAGTGACCAACTGTTACGCTATTTTTTGTCAACAGATTCATTGTAATAGGACTGTGTAACAGAGATGGGGCTTAAGCACTCGCATTTGATGTCTTTTGCTAATTTTGTTTTCCAAGAATTTAGTTTCAATGAAGCTGTTTTCCTTGAACAAGGAGGAACATGATAAGTATATTTCATGTCATCTTTGTGAAAAAAGATGTTTAGCACAGAGTACATTTCATGTAGAGATAATTGCATATTATTACAAACTGCTGAGTTTTCTCTATTTATAGCTCCCTTTTTTGCTTGTCTGTAACAAATTTCATTCCAATAAATTCCGCAGTGTTACAATAGACTCCTATTTCTCTGGACATAATACAGCTTCATTGATATAAAAGTTAAGTTTTATTTCGTACACTAAGTCTTTTCTAGTGTTACAATCCCAGCTTTTTAGACTATATAGGACAGATTTAGAATTGACATAGATCAAATGTTAAATATATCATAAGGTAGAAGTTGAATAAAAATTTAGTGCCATGAGAATCGCATACAGTTCAGACGTAAATATAGAAAATCCTGTACCGTAATAAAAAGATTTCTTCACTTTGAGATCTGGAATAACAAAGCCTGCATCACAGCCTGAAGAATCTAAGACAGACCCATCTGTGACAATTTTCAAATGTTTAAAATATGTTGTCTGTAATTTTTATTTCACTAAATTTGCTAAAACGTTCAAATCCTCATCTTTTTTCAAATCTGTGTAATCTATATCGAAAGTAGCATTAATGTTAAATAATAATAATAATAATAATAATAATAATAATAATACATAGTTCTTGTATAGTGCTGTTCTCCAAGAAAACACTGGACTCACTCCGCATGCACAACAGACCACCCTCTCTCTCAGACACACGCACGATTATACATTATTTTAAACCACATCTCTTCCACCTTACATTCACTTCCTCTAGGATCAGAATAAAAGGCAGTCAACAGTTAGCTAAAGATGAGCTAAGTGTTAAATGCCCGACAGAAAGGAAAAGTCTTTAAGTGAGCTTTGAACTGTGACAATGTGGGCAGATTCCGCATTTCAGTTGGCAGAGAGTTCCACACACTTGGGGCTAAAAAGGTGAAAGAACGCTCCCCGACAGTTTTCATGTTAAGCTTTGTGGTTTTTACAAGTTTTACACCAGAGGAACGGCGGGTGCGTGATAGCTGATAAACAGACAGCTTGGCAGAAAGGTACAGCGGGAGAAATCCGTCAAAATGCCGATAGGCGAAACTTGCAATTTTGTACTGGCAGCGGAATTTTACGGGCAGCCAGTGCAGCTGCTTCAGTAGAGGCGTAACGTGGTCTCTCTTTCGTTTCTTCAAGATGAGACGCGCCGCATTGTTTTGAATCATCAGCAAGCGTGAAATCTGATCTGCCGGTAATCCTGCCAGTACAGAATTGCAATAATCGAGCCTGGACGTAATGAATGCATTCACAAGTCTTGACGCCGCACTTTCTGTGAGATACGGTCTGAGGGAAGAAATTCTGCGCAGCTCAAGGAAACCAGCTCGGCAGACGCTACTGATATGATCATGCATGGAGAGCGTCGAATCAGTCTTCACACCCAGATATTTGACACAGTTCTGGAAGGGAACGCTGCAGCCACCAATGTTTGCGAACTCGCCGTTAATCAGACTAAGGCGACTGAGAGCCAACAGGCCTCACTTCGGGTTTGTCGGTGTTAAGCTTAAGTTTGTTGCTTGTCATCCAGGACCGGGCGTCGTCTATACAACGCTGTACGCTCATCTTAGCGGAGCTGAAATGGCTAGGTGCGCTACTTCTTGACAATTCAGTATCGTCAGCATACTTGTGAAAATCACACTCATGGGCGGCAATTACATCAGACAGAAATTGTGAATATAGAATGAATAAAACAGGCCCTAATACGGAGCCCTGAGGGACTCCACACAACAAAAGACTAGAAGCAGATAGCTGGCCATTAAAAATAACAGCCTGAGAACGATCCTTAACGTACGAAGTAAACCAGGCCAGGGCGGTACCACGGATGCCAAAGGTCACCTCTAACCTCTTCAGCAAAACAGAATGATCGAGCGTGTCGAATGCCGCACTGAGGTCCAGCAGAGCAATGAGAGTGACAAGTCTCTCGTCTGCCTTCACTAGCAGACCATCCAGGACGCTTAGCAAGCAGTCTCCGTGCTGTGGTCCTTTCTGTATGCCGACTGATGCATTTCTAACAGACCGTTTCCAGACAAATGGCTTTGTAGCTGTTTCAAAACAACCTTCTCCAAAATCTTTGAAATAAACGGAAGGTTAGAGACAGGTCTAAAATGCTTCAAGTCGTTTGGGTCCAGTCCAGGCTTTTTTAAGAGTGGTGTCACAACAGCATGTTTAAACTGAGTAGGCACAGCACCTGTAGAGAGAGAGGCATTAACTATGGTGGTAATCAGTGGGAGGAGATCATCGATACACTGTTTTATGAGGGACATGGGCAAGGGATCAAGCACGCAGCTCTTTGTTGGTGACTTCATAATAAGTTCGTGGATCTCCTGCTCAGTCACTGGCTCGACACGAGACAGTGAAGGGCCATTATACACGCCAAAAGTAGGGGGATCACATGAACACGAGTCTAGTTCAGAGTGGATGTGCTTAATCTTATCTGAGAAAAAGTCGCAGACACGTTGAGGAAGGACAAGGCTTTACACATCCATCGGAAGGGGTGTGGTACGCGGCTTGCCCTGCAGCTCACTAAAGACTGAGAAGAGTTGCTTGGACGACGAGCTGGAGTCGATCCTGTCCCGGTAGAACTGTCTCCTGGCAGACTGTATGACCGCTGTTACTTCGGTCCTCACTTTCACGTAGATCTGTCTGTGGACAGTCAGACCAGTCCGTCTTCAATGACGCTCCGCACGTTTCCGTCGTCGGCGAGCTTTTCTGACGTCATCAGATAACCACGGGGCGGATGGTCGGTCCCTCGCCTGGTGACAGTCGGGGCGTGTTGGTCGAGCACCTGTCGAAGCCCGTTGTTGTAGGTGTCCACGAGCTGCTCAGGCTCCAATGTAGGTGACTGACACAAATCTGTAGCTGCTGCCATCTCCTTTACCTGAGCCTGAAAATCAGCAGACGAAATATTGCGAATGTTTCGTGACGTCACGAGTCGTTTACGGGGGCGATGTCTGGTAACTGCAATAGTGCAAGCAACGACACTGTGGTCAGAAAGACCAGGATAGTCCTGCACTGCTTTAAGGGACAACATTCTGCCCTCGCTACGGACCACCGCCCAGTCGAGTGTGTGGCCGCGCTTATGTGTAGGGACGCCAATAAGCTGTGCCAGATTGTGATCGCTCAGCATGGTCTTCAGACGGCTCACCTGGCAGTCAGTACTGTCATCAAAATGGAAGTTAAAGTCGCCTAGGATGGAGAAATCGCAACACAAGTTCACGTATCGGGACAACAGCTCCGGGAATTCTCGAAGGAAAATGGAATCAGTCAGTTTATTGCGCCTACTCGGCGGCGGCCGGTAGAGACACACAAGGGTGATGGAGGTAAGGCTTACTGAATGTTTAAGCTCAACAGCCTCCATCGATGTAAATTCAAGTGGTCTTAAAGAAACGTTGCAAGAAAATGTTCCCAGGGAGATATACTAGGTGTTACTGGTAAAACGGGAATAGACTGGATATCTATATTGCAGTTTTCTGTAGCATCTTTGACATAGTTACGTAGAGGTAAAAGATACGGGATTGTTTGCGCTCTTTTCGGGAAATCCACATCTGCGTCTAAAAATGTATCTTCTCGTATTGAATTTTCGACGGACAGGCTTCGGACAATGTATTTTGCAGTTGCTAATTTATGTTGGTCAGATAAAGACAGAATACCTGCTTCTTTGTAGGTTTTTACAGTATTAGTATGAACCGGCACTCCAAGGGCTAATTTAACTGCTTTACTATCAATGCTTTTAGCTTCTGTAGAAGTGTAGTTGGGGCAGTAAAGTAGACTTCCTGACAGTAGACAAGTGTTGATCGAACTAAAGATGTAAAACAGTTTTAATGTCCTGACTCCATGGTTGTGAGTTTATAATTTTTAACAAGTTAAGTTTTTTTCTTGCCTTATTAATATGGCTTAAAATAAAATTCTCCAAGATAATTTTGATGTAAAACATACACCTAAAAACTTTACACACTGTTGGTAGTTTAAAGGCGTCCCGTTTAGGGATAATTTAGGTAATGTTTTAGTACTTTCCCCATTATTGAAAAGCATTAGACATTTTTTCCCAGATAGTTCTAGAACATTATTTTTCATCTAGTTTGATAATTTGTCCAATTTAATCTGATAAAAATTTGTAACGTAATCTACAATTCTTTTTGGGGTACGTTTTCTGCGATTAGTGTTTATCTATAAAGCAATATCATCTGCATATTGTACCACAGTTGTGTCCTGTGAGAGAGATTTTGGGACGTCGTAACTTAATACAGTGAATAAAAAGGGTGAAATTATTGATCCCTGCGGAATACCCATATCTATTTGCTTAAAGGTTGAATAACTTTTACCAACTTTGGTGCAGACAAATCTTTCAGACACAAAGCTTTTAATGTACTTATACATAAACCCGGTTATGCCAATCTGTTTTATTTTGTTTAATAATCTAGCATGCCAAACACTATCATAGCCTTTTTACGTCAAAAAAGGTTGCTAATATACTTTTTCTTCTAGAAAATTGTTTTTTAATGTTATTTGTGAGTTTAACTAAATGGTCTGTCGTACATCTATCTTTCCGAAAAGCAGCTTGATGAACTGGAATTATATCTTTTTTTTTTCACAGTAATGAAATAGCCAATTTAAAAGAATTCTTTCCATTACTTTGCAAGCTTGTGATGTTAGTGCAATAGTTCTATAACTGCCAATCAATGTGCGTGTTTTACCCGATTTGAGTACTGGAACTACTACTGACTGCTCCCAGATAGTAGGAAGAGATCCATTAAACCAAAACTTTTGGTAAAATTTATGTAGTAGTTTTTTCCACGATTCAGGTAAATGATAAAGTAGTTTGTAAGAAATTCCATCTATACCCACTGCACTAGAGGTATTTGCAAACGACTGTAAAACATCTAGGAATTCATTATATTAAATTGGAGCATTGATATACTGAGAATGATTAGAAACTGGATCTTGATAATCTGCTTTGACTTCTTCTTGGTTTCTGAGGTTCATGTTTGATAAACTAAGACTTGATGTGAGACTATTTTCTGCAAATATATTAACAAAGGCCTCCACTTTATCTACTGCACTAGGAAATGTGTTGTCTTCTACTGCGATTGGATACACTTGTAATTTGTATCCATTTTGTAATTCTGATATTTTTCTCCAAACCCTATATGTATCGTTTGATTCAGACACTTTATTTTTACAGAACTCAGCCCAGTGAATCTTTTTGGCTCTCGCCACTATTCTGTTATAGTGTATTTTAGTTTTCTTCATTTCCCTAAAGTTCTCTTCTGATTTGTTTCTTATCCATTTTTTAAAGTGTACCTTCTTAATATTTACTGCTAGCTTACATTCATTATTCCACCAAACATTACCTGAATATTTACCTTTTGATTTTCCTTTGCTTTTTGGTATGGACTTCTCCGCAGCAGAAAGAACAGCTTTCCCTTTGTCCTCCTTGCACAGTGCCTTGCAGGATTGTTTTGGCAAGCGCTGCTGAACGCGTGACATTCCCACACTACTTCAGTTTGCGTTTTATTCACAGTGGCTAATAGGTCTTCACCCGATGGCTTGCCTGATTCTGCTTCCCATTTCCACGTTCGTGGTGTTACGCACGCAGACTTGCCCACAGTCGCACTACAGACTCTCACGCAACAGACGCATACACCGCCACTGACTCAGACGGGCGCATTCATGCGGTAAAACACAACACACGGGTTCCCTTTCTAAAGTGACTTTATACAATATAAATATACCACATAAAAAAACGCTCACACTATCAAGATATATACATTACTCCTTTCCCCACACCCAGCATCCACATCACAAAATCTTTGGCAGGCTAGGTTTTAGTTTCACACTGTCTCCAACCTGTTTGATGTTATTGCCTGGTTACGTTGGTCCTTCTCACGTCTAGGCGTGAAAGTCCTTCGTGGTACGCTTCTTCTTGCCGTCCGGTCTCTTTGGCACGGACGTCCTCGGGCTCGTACTGTAGCGCAGTTCTCGCTTTGACTCGGGTGTCTCGGTCCCGGTCAGACTCTGAGTGAAGAGCTGGAGGGATGACCTCACGTTAGGTCCCACCTGTGACTCGACGTCTCGGCGTCCGTTGTTCCACTCTTTACAAGAACTTTGAATAGACAACAAAAGTCCCAACGTAACACTTGCTAAACACACAACATATTGGATCAATGAGAAACGTCACGTAACCTGGCTGATACAAATAACTCACACGTTCACACACACACACACACACACACACACACACACACACACACACACACACACACACACACACACACACACACACACACACACACATACCACACACACACACACACACACACACACACACACGTGCTTCATAAACTGTCTATTTCCGTAACACCCCCATATCTCTGTCACTATCTTGAAACAGACTATAGCCTAACACTCTTGCTATACATTACTCTATACACTGGAAAAGACTATGCTTAACCAACCACGTACTATCTTCATAGCGGCTTAGACATACACGCCTCACATTCCTTTAGTTATCTATCGCGGTAAACAACTGTATACAAAATCACCGGTTACTTCACTGAATTCTAAACCAACATAACTAAACCAAACCGGAACACCGCTATACAACCACATTACTCTTACCAGCGCATACTGTCTTTAACTAAGCAACTATCAATACTACATATATAGAAACATACATGAAATCTAGGCTTCAGAGTCTTGGAATACGGGCTAGGTATCTCAAACACAACCGTTCCATACGACAAGACAGCCCGTACCACCGATTCACTGCTCTATCAGACAGCTTCCGCCTAGAACTCACTAAACAGAACTCACTAAAAATCCCGTGCTAACCATGTCTTACAGATTCCACGTGGACAACGGGCCCCACGGATTATCGGCACAAACAAACCGTTAACAAAACCCGTACCGTACTAACCCTAATGTATGAGCACTATGCACGAGCATAGAGCTTCATCACAGTGGTGTGCTCTCTGTATGAAATGCCAAGCAGCTTCCAAAACATCTCATTTCAGTGGCTTGTATCCTCCTTTCAAGTTCTGCTGTGAGGATCCATGACTCGCAGGCATACAAGAACATTGAGATGACTAAGGAGCGCATCAGTCTGATTTTGGAGCAGAGTGTGATGTTTCTGTCTTTCCATATGGTCTTCATTCTTGTCAGTGCTGTTGTTGTCTGCGCAATCCTGGACAGTATTTCTGGTGTTGATCCTTCATCTGTCACATTTGAAGTTTTTAACGGTTTTCAGTTTTTGGCTTCCAATCATGACGTCAGTGTCAATGCCACTGGTGTTATTGATCATCAGTTTGGTCTTCTCTGCACTGATTTCCATCCCATACGCAATAGCTGTACTGTCCAGCTTTTCCACCAGCGGAGGTAGCTCATTCTCTGTTCCTGCAAAGCCATCAATGTCGTCCGCAAAGCGCACGTTCGTGATTGTTCTGCCTCCATTACTGATAGATCCTTCATGGTCTTTCAGAGCGTCTGTCGTGACTCTTTCCAGGAAGATGTTGGAAAAGAGTAGGTGAGAGCAAGCAGCCTTGTCTAACTCTGACTGTAGTCCTAAACCAGTTTCCTATTTTGCCGTTGAAGCAGACTGCGCTAGTGGCCTTGTTGTAAAGGTTTGCTATGACTTTGATCAGGCTGGCATTGATGTTCTATAGCTTTATGGTGGATCGAAGGGCTGAATGCCACACCCTGTCAAACGCGTCCTTAAAGTCCACAAAGACATGACAGATGTCTTGCTGGTGCTGGAGATACCTCTCACATAGAACTCTCAGGTTGAAGATTTGCTCAGTTGTGCTGCACCCTGGTCTGAAGCCTGCTTGTTTCTCAGCTATGATTTCCTCTTTAGGATCTTTAACATGACTTTGCTTGGGTGGCATATAAGACTGATCGTGCGATAATTCTGGCATTGAGGTAGTTGCCTTTTTTGGGGGAAGAGTTATTATATTATTATAAGTGATTGGGTCCATGGTGTGGGCCAATCCCCTGACTGCCAGATCTTATTGCAGATTGTTAGTAAAGCGCTTATCATGTCTTCTCTCCCTTCTTGGACTAGCTCTGCAGGAATGTTTTCTGCTCCTGCTGCCTTCTATTTTTTCAGCGACTTCACTGCAGCCTCTACTTCTTCTCTGAGGATGGGATAGTTGCCATTGTTGGTCACGGGTGGGTTGACAAGTATGCCTGGGTCCCTGTAGCTCGGTGGTTGTACAAATCTGAGCAATACCCTGTCCATCTCTTCAGTATGTCTTGGTCTTCCGTAACAGTTCCCTTCACTATCTTGAATGATAAAGAGCGTCCTTGTTTTACACTGGTCAGGTCTTTCATCATCTGGTATGCTTTTTTTGGCTATTATTTTTGTTCATAATTATTTTCTTCTACGTGTTTACACTGATCTTCAATCCACTTTTTTTTGTGCCTTTTTCATGCTTTTCTTGATATCCTGGTTAATTTCCATGTATTGTTTAGTTCCTTCTACCTCCGATTTCTTTTTCTTTAATTCTCGACGCTTGTCACAATAGAACAAAGATTTCAGCCGTAACCCAAGGTTTCTTTGCTTGTCGGTGTTTGCCAAGGATCTCACTGGCTGTTTGGGTTACAACAGCGTTAAATGTGTTGATCAGTGTGTCCACGTCCGTGTCTTCTGCACCTAGAAGTAGCAGTGGCGCGAATTTTCTTCCTGTCTTTGCCTGGAAGGCTTCCGCTACCTCTGGGTCTTTCAGCTTCTCGAGGTCAAACTTGATTCTAGTGGGATCCTGCTTGTTGACCTTCTGTAGGCGGAGTCGGAAGGTAATCATCACTAAGTCATGGTCGCTTCCAATGTCTGCTCCTGGAAAACTTCTTGTCTTGGCAATGTTCACACTGGTTTGGAAGCGTCTCTTCACCATGATGTAGTCAATTTGGTTATGGTGCTCTCCGTTCGGGCTGTGCCATGTCCACCTTCTAGATGCTTTGTGCGGGCCAAACGTGTTCATCAGGTTTAGATCATTTCCAAAACACAGTCTGTGCACTCTGGTAGTGAAGGGATTACCAGTTAAACGCTGGCCCATAGAATTGATAGGGGCATATACAATTTTACTTTCAGTCTTATCGAAGGCACTTCAAGTCCAAGAGGTCATTTTACGATGTAGATACGCCAGTATATTGTTAGACAAATGAACAGTTTCCTGAGGCTAAGTAAGTCTGTATGTAATCAGTCGAGACGCATTTATTTCGATCTATCCATTTACACAAATGTGTGGTCTTGCTCCGTCCATTTACGCAAATGTTTACACTTGATGTCCTATGAGCCATCTACGATCTAGCAGTAGTTCTATTGATAAGGACAACTGTTCCCGTAGGCTACGTGAGTCATATTTGGGTCGTTAGCATTTCGCACCATCCACTTACGATTTCATATCTATATATATATATATATATATATCAGCAGGGCGCAAGTTTGTATGCCCCACACATTTACACAAACTTGTGCCTGGCTGAATAATAACGATGCACCTAGAGCATCCGGACACAAATTTAAAAAAAAAAAAAACTTTGCATCTCACTGTAAAAATAATAAAAATAATGGCAATGGCCATAAACATGCAGTTTGTATTGTAATTTATGTGAACGGCATTTACTGGTTAGGAATATAAATGTGAAAGGCAAATCCAATTATATTAATAAAAAAAAACCCGGTTTAGATCATTTGAGCTGGCAAATTCCAGGAGCCTTAAGCCTCTGTCGTTGGTCTCTGCATTGCAGTATCGTCCGCATGTGCCTTTCCAGTTCAAGTAAACGAAGGCGAATAAATGCACAGGTTCAAAAACATCTGGAGACTTCAAAGAAGTACCGAACGATAAAGAAACACGCTTAGAAAAGACGGGGACAACACAAATTGTGTTGTCCCCGTCTTTTCTAAGCGTGTTTCTTTATCGTTCGGTACTTCTTTGCATTTTACACGCTTGGCAGTCACCTTTGTGGTCTGGATTGCATATCTGGAGACTTCGTTTGGGCGGGAATCGCAATCACAGTGCAAGACCACGTCAGTTAATTCTCTTGTTATGTTAAATAGCTATGTGAACCTTTGGACGAATAAATGTCTTGTATTATTATTAAACGCACTTCGATGCAACCAAATCTGTTTTGAGTGAAAGGAGGATCGAGCTGCAATCATGGGTGGGGGGTACGGGGGCAGGAATCCCACTGGGATCCCATTTGCACTCGTAATCAAAACCCAGTGGTAATCTATTAGTTTTCCCCAAATATTTCCCACTAATCTTCCCGCATGGGTTCCTTGTGGGTACCATATATGGGAGTGTTTGTTGGGAACCTGACCACACTGGTGATAAACACCATTTTTTTGTGACTGTTCTGTGGATTTATGTTTGTTGGTGTCTTTCCTGTTTTCGATTCATTGCGTTGTTAGGGGTTCGAGTAGAGATAGATATACTGGGGCTCCTAAAATCACATCTAATGTATTGCCGAGCAGATACCATAAACTATTTTGTTTTAATTACAAACACCAGACATCACTCGCGTCAAAACCGCGACTCGACACTCTGCCAGCAGCGGTCATAGACTAGATCAATATAACGATTCCTTGTGCAAATTCCTTTCAAACGAGCGGGCCCCTAATAACTGCACGCTTTTGTTACAGTTAAACAAAAAGATCGATATAACCATGACACCGCCCAAAGTTTCTGGCACAACACAAAATGTACATTGTCATCAGTGTGGCGCGGTTCAAAACGAGGAGATTTATTGATTTTGACGCTTCTTCCATCTGCTTGCCCCCCCCCCCCCACTCATACACACACACACACACACACACACTCATACACACACACGCATACACACTCATACACATACACACACACACACACACACACACACACACACACACACACACACACACACACACACACACGCGCGCGCGCGCGGGGCGGGCACACACACTCACACACACACACACACACTTACACACACACACACACACGGGGCGGGCACACACACACTCACACACACACACACACACACACACACACACACACACACACACACACACACACACACACACACACACACACNCACACACACACAGACAATGCCTGGAAAAAAAGAAGAAATAAAGAAGAAAAAAAGCAGTCAATCGGAGACTGTGTGGTTTCTGGAGCTAGCCGAGTGAGTGTGCAACGTGCTGCCCTCTGTCAAAGCGGCCATGGCGATGATGCCGATGAGCGAATGCAGGTCATAACGCTAGAGGAGCATCACCGTGACCAGCGTGACGCCCAGGACTGCCTTGTTGATCGGGTCACGAGTGGCAGTGCCCGTGCTGCATGGTATAGCCCGCATGCCCGCATCCCCATGTCCCATGAGCAAGGGCAGGAGGTAGCAAGCAGTCTGCTGGTCGTTACCGTACACGCGCCGCTCGTGCAGCTGCTGCAGCGGCCGGAAGTCATTCACTATGGATACCTCCTCCGTCTCGTTTGCGCGCACAGTCTTCAACGCCCTGAACATGGCCAGCTGTACACAAAGTTAATAATATGTAAATACAGCGCAGGTCTTCAGCGTCCGGAACATGGCCAGCTGTACACACAGGTACACAAAGGTAATAATATACAGTTACAACACAGTCTTCATCATCCTGAACGCGAAATGTACTTGTCCAACCGAGTTCCGTAAAGAAGCTCTACGCACCGTTCTGCCTATCGACCAAACACTAAAACACTGCCTTATTGGCCAAACTCTGACACACTGCCTGACACGCTCCGACAGGCCACATTCTGACACACTGCCTATCGGCCACACTGACACGCTCCGATAGGCTCTGACACACTGCCTATAGGCCACACTCTGACACGCTGCCAATAGGCCACTTTCTAATAACTGCCGAGAGGCGACACTCTGACACACTGCCGAGAGGCCACACTCTGACGCACTGCCGAGAGGTTACTTTCTGACACACTGCGGAGAGACCACACTCTGACAGACTGCCGAGAGGCCACACTCTGACACTGCCGAGAGGCCACACTCTGACACTGCCGAGAGGCAACACTTTGACACACTGCCGAGAGACCGTACGCTGACACACTGCCGAGAGGCCACACTCTTGACACTCTGACGTCCCATTCCTGCTCACCTGGGGATTCGAACCCGGGACCTTACGACAGCCAATGCAGTCTCCTATCGAATAAGCTGCGTCCCCTACTACGTAAAACTGTTGGTCATAGGACTATCGTTACGTAGGACTATCGATACAAATCGTTGGACTATCGTTACGTAGGACTAATGAATAAGTAGGGACTATCTAGACGCCCCCTATACTTCACCATTTCCCGCTCTACCATTCTCTACTCTATCTTTCCCCGATCTACCATTCTCTATCCCACCATTCCCGGATGTACCATTCTCTACTCTACCATTTTCCTCTCTACCATTCTATACTTCGACCATTCCACGCTCTACTGTTATTTTACCATTCTCTCCTCTATCATCCTGCCCCCTCTACCTTTCCCCACTCTACCATTCTTTGTCTTCAACACCTCTACCGTTTCTACTCTACCATTATAATTATGCTTTAGTGTTCTCTACTATAACCCATTCCCCGCTTTTAACGTTTTCTACTCACCAATTCACACGTTGCCGTTCTCTACCACTGACCACTTTACCGTTTTCTACTCTACCATTGCCCACTTTACCATTCTTCCCCACTGACCGCTTTGCCGTTCTCTATTCTACCTTTGACCGCTTTACCGTTATTTCATCATTGCCCGCTTTACCGTGCTCTGCTCTACCATTGACCGCTTTACCGTTCTTCACCATTGACCGCCTTACTATTCTTCACTATTGCCCTCTTTAACATTCTCTGCCCTACCAATGCCCGCTTTACCGTTCTCTGCTCTACCATTGCCAGCTTTACCGTTGTTTTATCAATGACTGCTTTAACGTTCTCTACTCTATCATTGACCGCTTTACCTCTTCTTCACCATTGACCGCTTTACCGGTCTTCATCATTGCCCTCTTTACCGTTCTCTACTCTACCATTGACCGCTTTACCGTTCTTCATCATTGCCCTCTTTACCGTTGTCTACTTTACCATTGACCGCTTTACCGTTCTTCACCGTTGCCCTTTTTACCGTTCTCTGCTCTACCATTGCCAGTATTACCGTTGTTTCACCATCGACTGCTTTACCGTTCTCTACTCTACCACTGACCGCTTTACCCTTCTTCCCCATTGCTCGCTTTACCGTTCTTCATTATTACCCTCTTTACCGTTCTTTACTCTACCATTGACAGCTTTACCGTTCTTCATCATTACTTTCTTTACCGTTCTCTACTCTACCATTGCCCGCTTTACCGTTCTCTGATCTACAATTGCCAGTTTTACCGTTGTTTCACCATTGACTGCTTTACCGTTCTCTACTCTACCACTGACCGCTTTACCCTTCTTCACAATTGCCCGCTTTACCGTTCTTCACCATTACCCTCTTTACCGGTCTCTACTCTACCATTGCCCGCTTTACCGTTCATCATCATTGCCCTCCTTACTGTCCTCTACCATTGCCCGCTTTACCGTTCTTCCCCATTGCCCGCTTTACCGTTTCCAAATCCCTGAAGACTTCGTCCCGGCGGCCTGACGAAACAAACCATCAAGACCATTGCTCAGTCAAGGCCAGTGCTGTCCGTGAATCGTGACTGACCTGTTGCTTGGAGATCTCTATGCGTTGCGTGAAGAGTGTCCAGATGACGGTCTCGTAGCATGGCGGCGTGGTGAGGGAGCCGAAGTAGCGGTAGTAGGTGCTGGCGGTGACGGGTAGCAGGGACTGGAGGGCGAACGGCTCTATCTCAATCTCACTGCCTGTAACACACGAACACCATGCATTATCTCAATCTCATCGCAGGTAACACACGAACACCACGCATTATCTCAATCTCACTGCCTGTAAGACACGAACACCATGCATTATCTCAATATCATCGCAGGTAACACACGAACACCATGCATTATCTCAATCTCATCGCAGGTAACACACGAACACCACGCATTATCTCAATCTCACTGCCTGTAAGACACGAACACCATGCATTATCTCAATATCATCGCAGGTAACACACGAACACCATGCATTATCTCAATCTCATCGCAGGTAACACACGAGCACCATGCATTATCTCAATCTCACTGCCTGTAACACACAAACACCACACTACACATTATCTTAATTTCATCGCCTGTAACACACAAACACCACACATTATCTCAATATCACTGCCAGTAACACACGTACACCACGCATTACCTCCCTTGTGCACACTGCACTCTTTACAGCACCGGTGACGTCAGTGCAGCTGTACAATACCCACGTCAATACAGCATGAACACGTCAATACAGTATGAACACGTCAATACAGCATGAACACGTCATTACAGCATGAACACGTCAATACAGCATGAGAGAACACGTCAATAGAGTATATGAACACGTCAATACAAGTTGAACACGTCAATACAGCA
This sequence comes from Semisulcospira habei, assembly GCA_036245525.1. NCBI lineage: Eukaryota > Metazoa > Mollusca > Gastropoda > Semisulcospiridae > Semisulcospira > Semisulcospira habei. Next base: position 144,761,574 of record BTPG01000007.1, read on the forward strand.
CAAATACGTCAATAGAGTATATGAACACGTCATTACAGCATGAACACGTCAATACGTCGACAAAACATAAACATGCCATATAAATACCATGTATTATTATTATTATGTCAATGGTGCAAGAAAGTGTCAAATACAGCATGAACACCTGTACACTGTAAAATACCCAGGTCAGTAGAGCGTTAATACGTCAACACTGTATAGTGACGTCTATAAGGTATACAAAAGTAACTATGTGACCAGCAAAGACAACACTATATAGTGACTTCTATAATATATGCGTTGCGTAGTGACAAAAGTAACTGTGTGACCAGCAAAGACAACACTGTATAGTGACGTCTATAATGTGTATTTAGGGTTGTGACAAAAGTAACTGTGTGACCAACATAGACAACACTGTATAGTGACGTCTATAATATGTATTTAGGGTAGTGACAAAAGTAACTGTGTGACCAACAAAGACGACACTGTATAGTGACGTCTATAATGTGTACTTAGCGAGGTGACAAAAGTAACTGTGTGACCAACAAAGACAACACCGAATAGTGACGTCTATAATGTGTATTTAGGGTTGTGACAAAAGTAACTGTGTGACCAACATAGACAACAATGCTAAGTAGCGAGGTGACAAAAGTAACTGTATGACCAACGAAGACAACACTGTGTAGTGACGTCTATAATGTGTATTTAGGGTAGTGACAAAAGTAATTGTGTGACCAACAAAGACAACACAGTTTAGTGACGTCTATAATGTGTATTTAGGGTAGTGACAAAAGTAACTGTGTGACCAACAAAGACAACACTGTGTAGTGACGTCTATAATGTATACATAGAGTAGTGACAAAAGTAACTGTGTGACCAACAAAGACAACACTGTGTAGTGACGTCTATAATGTATACATAGAGTAGTGACAAAAGTAACTGTGTGACCAACAAAGACAATACTGTGTAGTGACGTCTATGCTAGTACAGTGTGACACAAGTACACTGTAGTGACGTAACATACGTCAAGCTGTTGTGCACAGCACTGACAGTCTATAATTTTATCGCGTAGTGCAAGTACTGTGTGACCAAGCACAACTATGAGTAATACTAGCGTGTGACAGTACTGTGACGACAAAGATAACACTGTGTAGTGACGTCTATAATGCATACTTTGCGTAGTGACAAAGCTAAGTGTGTGTGTATGGAACAACAAAGACAACACTGTACAGTGACCTCTATAATTTTTACTTCGCGTAGTGTCAAAGGTAACTGTGTGACCAACAAAGACAACACTTTAACTATAGTGACGTCTATAATGTATACTTAGCGTAGTGACAAAAGTAACTGTGTGACGAACAAAGACAACACTGTATAGTGACGTCTATAATGCATACTTCGCGTAGTGACAAAGGTAACTGTGTGACCAACAAAGTCAACACTGTGTAGTGACGTCTATAATGTGTATTTAGTGTATTGACAAAGGTAACTGTGTGACCAACAAAGACAATACTGTACAGTAACGTCTATAATTTTTACTTCGCATACTGACAAAGGTAACTGTGTGACCAACAAAGACAACACTGTAACTATAGTGACGTCTATAATGTATACTTAGCGTAGTGACAAAAGTAACTGTGTGACCAACAAGGACAACACTGTATAATGACGTCTATAATGCATACTTCGTGTAGTGACAAAGGTAACTGTGTGACCAACAAAGACAACACTGTATAGTGACGTCTATAATGTGTATTTAGGGTAGTGACAAAGGTAACTGTGTGACCAACAAAGACAAGGCCGGTGTATCTGTGCGTGACACTACATGTGGCTATCCGTTTCCTGCTGGCGTGATACGAAATACCACCTACATGTACCTGCAGCACTGTACACACGCTTGGCTGTCTGCTATTCACCCATTTAACCCCACGGCTTCATTTCACAAATTTTGGAGGCCTCACCTAACGTATTCAAGGGTAGTGCCATATTAGGTTGGCGGCGCCTTCAAGCGCCATGCTCATCTGGCACTACCTTTGAATGTCCATGGTCAATACATCTCCTGCTGTAGATCGACGGGATGTGAAACAGGTTAACCTAGAGAGCCGCAGAACCAAGCGTGCGCCGAGTGTGCATAACGTACCCCGGTGCGAAATATTGCTGAAGTACTTGAGCAGCCGGTCAAAGTTGGGGTTGTGGTGGCCGATCTGCACGCAAACAACACCCAGCCACGTTAGCTCATTCGAGACGCGCCGCCTCCGGATACGCGGCTTAAGCCGCGTATCCGGAGGCGGCACCTCTCGAATGAGTTAACTTCAGGTCAGATTCCTGCAAGGGGAAAAAACCCTCTACCGACAGCCGATGGGTTTATTAAGACTTAATCGAAGTAATTATTTTGTCATCGTCTTCCTAAGCGTGTTTCTTTCTTTGTTGGTTACTTCTGTGCACGATCCCCGCGCGACAGAGCGGTCGCTTTTGTGTGGAATCCAATGACTATCTTCATTACTGCTGTAGTAGTGCAGGCACTAGGACGTACGTCAGTTATGTATTATGCAGTCAGGCAGCACTCAACCACAGCAGCAGCAACAAAACATTTAAAATCAAAGTGGTCGAAAGCCGCCATCATGCAAACCATGGAAAACCTACTGGCCAGCACAATAGATGCCTATAATCGTTATCACAGGGAGTGAATATTTCGTCAGTACATTATTATTATTATTATTATTATTATTATTATTCTCAAGCAGTCACAGCGACTAAGTGTACCATTGTCAACCAATCAGCAATCAGTACATTATCATCAATCAATCACAGCGACCAATGTTATTGTCTTCTTTCAGTCTCTTAACACTTTTTCTCCACTGGCCTGGCTCTATTCGATTCCCCCCCCCCCCCCTACCTCCCTTCCCCTTGGTCTTCCGTTCTCAAGGCGACTCCCTCATTAAATGTTACGATGACAACGTTACTCGCTGAGCAAAGCGTTCTCCCCCAAATAAATCTTTAGCCAATCAAATTTCTCGATACAAATACACCCGAATGTTCATTCAGTCAAACCTCTTAACAAAAATATGCCAATAAATAAATACATTTTGGGGCTAAACAATAAAAAGAACTATATGTACGTGTTCTGCGATACCGCTGGTACCAGTTTCATACAAAACATAACTAAATAATTGGATGTTAGATAATATCAACGACAGGAAAATTCAACTGAAGCGTAGGCCTTATCACGTACTGACCGTACTGACGGCGAAGAAACAAAAAGATGGATAAATAAAAATTAAGGGGTTACGCAACACAATAACTATATGCACGCGTTGTGTTCGGCCTATATTACCAATTTCATACAAAAAAATGACTGAAAATGTGTTAAATTACAACAAACAAACAAAAAAAAAAAAAAAAAAAAAAAACAACCTGCGAGAGACATTCAAGGCGAATGCAGTTCGCTCGAGGTTGTTGACTGACAGTCGAAAGTTTGTGGAGATTTACGTCCCCTGAATCCCTACGTCATACTAAAGTTTGGGGTCCTTTCAAGGGTATACTTCACGCTGCTACTTTTTAAAGTTGAAGACAAAAATCGTTATTTTGAATCCCTCGAGCCCCGCGACCGGGCCCGAGAGGCGACAAGAACCACTGGCAAAGCCTAATTCGTAATACAACTAATGTTATCGTCAACCAATCACAGCGACCAATATTATTATCGTCAACCAGTCACAGCGACCAGTGTTATTATCGTCAAGCAAGCACGCTGACCAATAGTTTCTGTCGTGGAGTCATTCCATTTTCGAATCCGCTGGTCAATCCGCACTAGTCTTATCGCGCACAAATCTCACTGATGTCTTTCGTCTGAACGCTCATATCAGGGCTGTCCGGCACCTTACATCATAAATACGCGGTAAACACAAAGATCAAATGGTGGTACACGATAATGCAATGAAAGAAATGTACCTTATGTCAACATGACTCAAGGAAGTTAGACACTACACATGTGCTACACAAATACGTCGCATTTCAAACTCTGTGAACTGATGTGAGACAGCTCTGAATTGTCCATTGTGCGTGTCACGACGTATGCTGTTTAGAAAGTTAAGCAAAAGAGAACGAGAAAAAAAAAAGGAAATACGGCAGGTCTATGATACTTCATTTTGTTGAAAAGTCCGCTTTATTGTTGAATGCGTGTTTGAGCTTGTAACGCACACAGACTTTCAACCGGTCGTACGCACAGACTCACAAACGCAACGGGCACATACACAACAACGCTAACTCTCAGTCGGACCCATTCGTGCAGTATAAACGCAAAACATTTCTTTTTTATGTAGCCCAGCGAATAATCCTAACTAACAAAAAAATACTCTTCACAAATACACGATTCTCAACACTAGCACGTCACACTCACATCCACACACAATATAGTAAAAGCCAGGTTAGGTAAACTGACCTCATTATCCAACCTGCTCAACTGGTGTTATTGTTCTGTATCGTTTGCACGTTCCTCCACGTCTAGGGCGTGTAGTTTCTGTCGTCACGCGTTCCTGAAGCTATCCCATGCTCCCCAAGCTGTGGACGTCCTCTCGACACGTTCCTCTAGCGCAGCCTCTGTTGACTTTGATGGCTCGGCACCAAGTCTCTCGCTCCCCGAGCGGTGAATGTCCTCTCGACACGTTCCTCCAGCGGCAGTCTCTGTTGACTTTGACGTCTCGGTGTCAAGTCCCTCGCTCCTCAGAAGAACTCTGTACAATAAAGTTCTAATGTCATAACGCGTGCTTACACACACATATTGGATGATTATGAGATACATTACGTAACCTGGATTATACAAATAAATCTACACGTGCATTCACACACTCGTGCTTCATAAAACAGACTAGATTCGCAACACACCATAACTCGGTCACTACACTGAAAAAGACTATAACATGACGCACGCGCCAGACACTGGTTCGAACCTAGGAAAAGATTATACTTAACACACCCACGTACTACGAAAACAACCTAGGCATACACACATCACAATCCTTAGTTATCCATCCCGGTAAATAATTATACATAAAAATGCCCGGTTATCTCAACAAATTCTAAACCGCCATAACTGAACCAAATCAACGCTACACAACCGAACTAAATCTTATTAACGCATACTACCTTCAACTCACTAGCTGTCGATAATACATATAAAAACGTACCTGAAATCTCGATTTCAGAGTCTTGCAATACGGCTAGTGTATCCGACATACGTCCGTCCTCACTGACAGAATAGCCCGTACTGACTACTCTTGGACTACGCTAGTGTATCCAACATACGTCCGTCCTCACTGACAGAATAGCCCGTACTAACTACCCTTGGACTACTGCTAGTGTACCAGACATACGTCCGTCCTCACTGACAGAATAGCCCGTACTGACTACTCTTGGACTACGCTAGTGTATCCAACATACGTCCGTCCTCACTGACAGAATAGCCCGTACTGACTACTCTTGGACTACGCTAGTGTACCAGACATACATCCGTCTTCTATGACAACAGCCCGTACTGACTACTCTTGAACTACGGCTAGTGTACCAGACATACATCCGTCTTCTATGACAACAGCCCGTACTGACTACTCTTGAACTACGGCTAGTGTACCAGACATACATCCGTCTTCTATGACAACAGCCCGTACTGACTACTCTTGAACTACGGCTAGTGTACCAGACATACATCCGTCTTCTATGACAACAGCCCGTACTGACTACTCTTGAACTACGGCTAGTGTACCAGACATACATCCGTCTTCTATGACAACAGCCCGTACTGACTACTCTTGAACTACGGCTAGTGTACCAGACATACATCCGTCTTCTATGACAACAGCCCGTACTGACTACTCTTGAACTACGGCTAGTGTACCAGACATACATCCGTCTTCTATGACAACAGCCCGTACTGACTACTCTTGGACTACGGCTAGTGTACCAGACATACATCCGTCTTCTATGACAACAGCCCGTACTGACTACTCTTGAACTACGGCTAGTGTACCAGACATACATCCGTCTTCTATGACAACAGCCCGTACTGACTACTCTTGGACTACGGCTAGTGTACCAGACATGCGTCCGTCCTCTATGACGGAATAGTACGTACTAACTACTCTTGAAGTCTGTAAGAGCTGTTCTTAATTAGACCAACTATTGATCGGCAAACCTAGATCAAAGAAGATCGGCGATCTTTTGGTTTGTTTCTTAATTGAGGTTGAACGAACCTAGGCGAACTTCAGCAAACCAGGTTTGCCATGGTTCTCTTTCTTAACTGAAGTGCTTGATTCGGCATACTTACTGTCTGCGAAGGTGTTTAAAATGGCTGCCGCTATGCCACTTCGTGATTTGAATGATGTTTGATTTTGTACTCCTTGCAGTAGCGACCCCACAAACAGCGTTGCGCCTCCCACAAATCAATAAAAAAAAATATCACCGTCCGCCATATTTGTTTGTATCGGTCACTGTTTTCTTATCTCCACCGCAGAAGAGGGTAACAGTTTTGACCAATCAGAGAAAAGGTTCGCCTTTGTTTGTTCAACACGTTGAGCGAACCTTTTCCGACAGCGAACTATGGTTTGCAGAGGTTCGTGAACTACTTCGAACTTGGTTCGCCGTATCTTTAGATCGTCTAATTAAGAACCAACCTGGTTCGTCCGAGATCGTGAACTGTAGTTCGTCAGAGTTCGCGAACTAAAGTTCGTTTAATTAAGAACATGCTTTAGGCTGAGCTGCGCCACTAAAACATCGTGCAAATCGCTAACCTCGCGACCGCACGAAACTTGTGAATACACGGAATATTTGACACCCCAAAAACCGCTGACAAGACGGCACAATGCAGAAACCCTGTGTGAACTTTATGCGTGGGCATAGAGCTTCATCACAGAGCTCAGTAATGGCTGGTGAATGATGCCAACACACGGCCCCAAGCTCACCATTTTGAAGTTGCGCAACTTGAATAAAATAAGAAAGGTCCTCACTTCCTTGATAAAGATTCTGAAATTGTCACTGGCTACTTAGATGCAACACCGCTGGTAAAGTTTGAAATTCTAGCGGTAGAAAAGCAAGCACATTTGCACGACCGGGCATGGTGGCATTGTAGCCTATGCATAAAAGAGTTGCAACCCCTGTGTATTTCCCAGAAAAGTTCAGTCTGACGTAAGAAAGATTTTGGCTTTTTACTCCTGATATCAGACACAAATTCGAGTTAGTTAGTTAGTTAGTTAGTTAGTTAGTTAGTTAGTTAGTTAGTTATTGGGGTTTAGCACCGAGCAGGCGACTAAGGCCATCTCACGGCGGACAAATTCGAGGCTTCAAAGAGTGCGCAATGTGGACTAAACGACAATGCCATTGAACCTCTGTGTTGGGTTACTTTTCGCGTTTCATCGTGGTTTGTAGTCCTCTGAAGCCTTCAGACCTCCGTGCCTTCGAGGTGTTGGTCTGACAATCACTTTCATTGGACTACAGCACCACGATGAAACCCTCGAAGTAACCCAACACGATTGAATGCCTAATTATCGTCAACCAATCACAGCGTCCAGTACAAGATTGTCAACACTATCACCAAATCACAGCGACCAGCGCGGTCAGTGTCTGACCTTGAAGAAGAATCCAAGGACGGCCAGTCCGTAGGGGTGTTTGGCGGCCTCCGAGCTGTTGGAGCTGGAATTCATGTGGTGCACGATGTGTAGCTGGGGAACAGAACACACACGGTACAGTGGCACAGGTGACAGGACGCCAATACTGAACACTTTGTGTGTCGGCAGCGGTTTTGGTTGCGAGTATTCCTGTAAGAATCATGGCGACTAAACCGCTACCGACACGAAAGGGTTCATTGCGACTAGTGTTGCATACCGATATGAAATCTGTACCGGTATTTTAACGGTTATTTTTATGTCGTAATGGTTGTTTTGTCCGGCATACCGCCAACCGCAAATATCGCTGTTCCACTCCACTCCACTCCACTCCCTCTCTCTCTCTCTCTCTCTCTCTCTCTCTCTCTCTCTCTCTCTCTCTCTCTCTCTCTCTCTCTCTCTCTCTCTCTCTCTCTGGGCATAAAGCTGCTCCGCATTGATTTGTATAGATCCAATTTGTCATCCTCAAGTGGTTTCCTGTGGAATTCCCTTTCTCCGCATCTACAGCAAGTTCTATAGCTGCGTTTAAAGCAAAACTGTATAAACATTTATCCAAGGCAACGCAATTTTAATTATCTCGTGTTGTCTAAATATATATTCCTTTTTATTATTCTAAATTTCTTTTTATGCAAAGTAGATCTATGATTTTATTGGTCGATAATGCACAATTCTTTCCCCTGACAGCGCTTTTTCCTACTTACTTGGTCGTTTCTTCCATACCAGAGGATGGGACAAGAGTGGATTAGCCCTTAATGCCTCCCCTCTTCATTCACTTTAATTTCAGGCGCTTAGCGTCAGCATTGCACAAGCAATAGTGCAATGCTACGCACAGCAGTACCCCCCCCCCCCACCCCTTTACCCTCCACCTTGCCGCATGCCCCCCACCCCCCTTCGACCCCCCCTCCCCTTCCCCCTCTCCCCCCGGTGGTATAATTAGGGAAGTTAGGAAAGTTCGTTGTAGCGCAGACTACATTATATTGTTGTTTACATTGTAGGACACTGCAAACTGAACGTGGACACTTGTGTGTATTCAGTGTCCAGTGTTGAAATAGATATAAATTATGTACCCACTCCATAAAACTTTCCCTTTTTTGACATATACACTGATATATTGTATAACAAGCAAATTAATATTCATGAGTTGAACTTGCTTGATATACTTTCCTTCTCATAATCCCTTGCAGACCAGAAACGTTCAATCTTGATGCTTGCCTCTGTCCAAACAAACACGCTAAATATGCGCACACTGTCATATTAGCAAGCTCCTCATGCGCACTAGTAATAAAATATTTGTAGTGTGTACGTACGCTCGAGATTCTTTTCCCATACAAACACATAAATGGAGTACCGACAGCAGAAAACACGTTAATCGAATCGCCATACTATTGAGATTGACGACATTGATGTCTGCTAGTGATAGTGAAAACCTTATAAAAGGACTAAATAAACAAACCTGCTGGCATTTTCCGTCATTATCAATGTTCTAATTACAAGTAGACTTTACTCAACAACACGCACGATTAGAGAAAGCACTGACGTCTACACGGTCAATCGAAATCTCCGCGCTGAGTCAGTCGATAGTCCAATACGGGGCACACAACAGGTCACCATAATATGCCGATAGGTATAGAGAGACAAACACACATCGGAAATATCACATCCAGGTTCATAAAATGTTATTAACTCATTCGCGGACAACCGCTTCCGGATGCGCTGCTTGAGTCGCGCATCGGGATGCGAATGAGTTAATGTCTGTGTTCGCATCTAAGGCAGCTTAACCGCCAATTTTCTTCAACATCGGAGGCCGTGTGCGAGAGCAAATTTGCGCGATGAAACGTTCTCACAGGTGTCATAATTGCTGAATTCTGTATGTTTGCATTATACATCTGTTGCTGGACGGTAAAATTCCTTCCACCTATGTGTATGCAAAGACGGCACATTATAAGACAAAGCACCTGGCCCGAGTGCAAGGACGCGTTTTGAGAGTTATTTCCCTTATAAACCTGCTGCGACGGGCTGACCGAGCAAAGGGAAGCATGGCGGAGACCCCGAAAGAAATTTCTTTCTCAAACACAACAAGCAACGTTGTATCGGCATATCATTCTTCCGCTTTCTCAAGGAAGAAAAAAGGTAAGCTAATCACTTTTAGCTCTTATTCTTGCATACACTTACGACTAGAGAATCATGTAATTGAATGGCGTAAGGATGAGTGGTCTATCTGAGAAAAACAAAAGCGATTTTAAGATAGTGGTGCCGGGCGATACGCAAGCATATGTCTCGCATGTGACGAAGGTACGTGAGTGGTATGTGAACGGATAGCCGTTAAAAAAGATTAATTATCTTTGGGTTTTAATCTGGGAATTTCTCCGTTCGGTTCTTCTCTGCATTTGACACGCTTGCCAGTCACCGTATTAGTCTGAAGTGGAAAACTGGTATGACTGCACTTAGACCCTAGCTCTCCAAGAATTCCAAGAAATGTTATCAGTTGAAAAGTGTTCTAACTAACATTTCGATCCCCCAAAAGTATACGTTCTTAGTATTTTCTTTCAAATGTAGAAGTGATCCATCTGTACATAGAATAGTTCTCATCTCCACTAATGTTGGATTAACTCATTCTACCCCAGACACACCACAGGAAGATAAGGATCGACCATGATAGTTCAAGGGTGATGCCAGAATAGCTTGGCGCCTATGGGCGCCAAGCTATTCTGGCATCCCCCTTGAAATATCATGGTCGGTCTGTGTCCTGCACTGCAATGCAGTCTTTAGAGGACAACGGCAAAACTTAAGGATTTCGGTGTTGGGGTAGAATGAGTTAACGCAAGATAGATCTAATCATTTGTGCCGCTTGTGCACAACGAATATTACTTCAGAGGGGGGAAAACGTTGCAACCTGAACTGTTCTCACAAACTAGGACTACAGATTAAAGCGTTTAGGTGATGTTTTATTACTTCAGTTTTATTCAATGTTTGTTATTTACCCAACAGTTGTAAGAAATAAGCGCAGAACACTTGAATGGAAGATTTGTTGAGACTGCCACCTGCAGAGCTGCATTCATGGGCCTACAGGTTATGCAGTGTCCATTTTGAAGACAGCCAGTTTACGTGTGTCACAGAAAGGCACAGTCTGTTGTGGGATGCTGTGCCAGCCTCGTTTTCTATGCCCAGCCCACCCCCAAAAGTGACAGCAAAGAGACAGCCACACAGGCAGAGGGATCCTGCTACACGTGTCACATTAGCAAGGTAAATAAATTGTTAATATAATACGTAAACGTAAAACTCGCAAATATGTAAGTTTATCTCCCTACAAAACAAAACAAAAACAAACAAAGAACAACAACAGCACAAGAGATGAGAGTTGTTTTCAGAACTGTATTCTTAACCCTTTGCGTTTCGGCACCGGTTTTAGCCGCGATGGTTCCTGTAGGAAACCGCTACCGACACGCAAAGGGTTACAACTGTTTATCATTAAATTCAGTCGGACATGCAGAATTTACATTCTTATGATTTTTCGATGACCAATGTTTATGTGTGCGTGTGTGTGTGTGTGGTGTGTGTGTGTGTGTGTGTGTGGTGTGTGTGCGTGTGTTGTGTGGTGTGTGTGTGTGTGTGCCTCCATGGGAGCGGCATTGTTGTCCATTGTGTGTTCCGAGTCCATCGTCTTTCGCGCGCGCGCGCGTATGTGTGTGTGTGTGTGTGTGCGCGCGCGTGTTCGTGTGCGTGTGTGTGTGTGTGCGTGCGTGGGTGTGCGTGGGTGTGTGTGTGTACCTCCATGGGCGCGGAATTGTTGTCCACTGTGTGCTCTGAGCCCCAGTCGTCCTGCGAGCCCCAGTGAAAGTGGAACTGGTCCAGAACGTAAACGTCTGGCAGACTGCCGCCACTGATGACGATAGGCTTGCCGGAAAACTCCACCTCCGCTACACAACAGTTAAGCATCTAAGTAAACAATGGGTCCTCGTTTTTATGTCGGCCGTCGTTGAGACTCGCACAAACCGAACCCAGAATTCGAGCGAGGACAAGGACGGCCGAAGTGGGCCTGTGGACTATTGCTCAGTGGGATACAAACAATTGGCGCACACACAATTCGTCATGCATGCTGTTTGATAATGTAATCCACAATGTAAATACAACAACAACAAACACAACAACAACACAACACCAAACACAACAAGAAACAAAAAGATAGGATGAACCACAACCCACAAAGTCCCTTCTATAATTATGAGAGCGGTCTTCGCTGTCAAGGGTGTGTACCTTTTGTCTTTGACTTGATTCTCATGTTGAAATATCTCTATTTGAAAAATCATCGCATATGTGCCAATGCGTCATAGTGAACTCTATAAGGGGCGCGCGCAGTGCATACGCGTCATTGGTTTGTCAAACGTCATTAATTTTGTTATGACGTTTTTTCTTTTTGGGTTTTTACGTAATTTTATATTTAACGTGATATGAGTTTCGCTTTCGCTTCAAGACTTGGGAAAATGGTGACAAAACTAGAATTTCACGGTACAATTTCAGTCTTGCTATAATTTGTGTGAAATCAGATAGACTTTGCCTAGCTGCATGCTATACTAAGTACACCTGCATGCTCTTCTGAAAGCGCGTCGATGTGTGTGTATGCGTGTGCGTGTGCGTGCGTTGCGTGCATGCGCGCGCTCCAAACATCCTCAAGAGGCATAGATGTTCATGCGCCCTCGGGGCACATGAGGATTCATGCCTCTTGGAGATGCACGCATACGTGAGAGAGCGAGCGAGCGAGCGAGCGAGCGAGAGACATTGTTGGCATCCTTCTGTCTCGGAAGACAAAGGAGTATACGCGCCTGCTGGGTCAGTCCGTTTTTAAGATTTGCAGTGCCTGCTGTGACTAATCAGTCCAATGCGAGAGCGGCAGTGTCTGTTGCATTTGCTACAGGTGAAGCCTGTGACCGATGCTGTGGGCACCGGCTCTTCTTTCTTTCGTCTGCGCTGCCTCTTCTCCTCCCACTGGCTTTCTCTCCTTCCCTCGCTCAGTTTTATGATGGTCTTCACTGCGAGCCGCCAGCTGGCACGATCTGCGGTGGTGGCTTCTAAGTCTGCGGGATTCAGGCTTCCAGCTTTCAGATCACGCTTACAGACATCTTTGTATCTAAGCGCTGGTCTGCTGTTGGTCTGGTGCCGGAGGCGAGCTCACCATACAAGATGTCCTTAGGAATCCGACCATCCTGCATGAGGCAGACATGACCGAGCCAGCGTAGGCGTCTTTGTGAAAGGAGTGCGTACATGCTAGGAATGTTTGCCTGGGCCAGCACTTCAGTGTTTGGAACACGGTCCTTCCAAGTGATGCCCAAGATTCTCCTCAGGCTGCGCAGATGGAAAGAGTTGAGTCTGCGCACTTGACGGGTGTACAAACTCCACGTCTCGCTGCTGTAGAGAAGAATGCTGAGCACACACGTCTGGTACACTTTCATCCTAGTGTTGATGGTAAGCAAGCTGTTGTTCCACACTCTCTTGGTCAGGCGAGCCATCGCTGTTGATGCCTTGCCGATTCTGGAGTCCAGTTCGTTGTCCAAAGAGAGGTTATTGGAGATAACTGAGCCAAGGTATGTAAAGTTCTCCACTACCTCGAGGGTGTGATCACCTATAGAGATGCAAGGGGTGCTGCTGACATCCTGGCCCATGATGTTTGTCTTCGTCAGGCTGATGGTCAGCCCAAACTCATCGGTGGCGCGAGCGAAGCTGCTGACGAGACGCTGTAGTGCTTCCTCAGTGTGGGCAGTCAGGGCAGCATCATCAGCAAACAGCATCTCTCTGATCAGGACCCTGCGCACCTTGGTCTTTGCGCGCAGACGTGAAAGGTTGAAGAGGCTACCTTTACTCCTAGTGTGGATGAAGACGCCATCTTCTGACTGACTGAAGGCATGGCGCATCAGCAGGGAGAAGAAAATGCCGAAAAGTGTAGGGGCGAGTACGCAGCCTTGCTTCACGCCGCTTCGGATCGGGAAGGGTTCTGAGGATGAGCCATCATACTGTACGGTACCTTTCATTTCGTCATGAAAGGATGTGACCACCTTCAAAAGCTTGGGGGGACATCCGATCCTGTGTAATAGGGTGAAGAGACCTCTTCTGCTGACCAAGTCGAAGGCCTTGGTCAGGTCAATGAAGGTGATGTAAAGTGGCTGTCTCTGCTCCCGGCACTTCTCCTGCAGCTGTCTCAATGAGAAGATCATGTCGACTGTTGATCTTTGAGGTCTGAAGCCGCACTGCGCCTCTGGGTAAACGCGTTCGGCCAAGAGTTGGAGTCTGTTCAGCACCACGCGAGCGAACCTTTCCCACAGTGCTCAGCAAGGAGATACCTCGATAGTTGTTACAGTCACTGCGGTCTCCTTTGTTCTTGTAGAGCGCAATGATTTTGTCATCCCGCATGTCCTGAGGGACTGTTCCCTCCTCCCAGCACTGAAGTAAAAGCTCATGGAGGTAGTCAAGGAGGACACTCTTTTTGCCAGCCTTGAGAACCTCTGGGGGAATACTGTCATTGCCTGGAGCTTTACCACAGCTAAGGAGTCAATGGCCTTGCTGAGTTCGTCTACAGTTGGCAGAGTGTCAAGTTCTTCCATCACAGACAGAGGGGTAGTGCTCTCCACTGCAGTTTCAGTGACGTTGTTCTCCCTCGAATACAGCTGCTGGTAGTGCTCAGCCCATATCTCCATCTGCTTGCCGCGGTCAGTAATGATGTCTCCAGTAGTGGACCTCAGGGGGGTGACCTTAATGGTGCTTGGGCCAAATGCTTTCTTCATGCCCTCATACATGGCGCGGATATTCCCTGTAACGCACGCAGACTTGCCCGCAGTCGTAGTACAGACTCTCGCACAACAGACGCATCACCACCACTGATGGGCGCATTCATGCGGTAACAACTCAACACACGTGCTCCCTTTCTAACGTAACTTTATACACGATAAATGGAAACTACTCCCAAACTATGTCAACTATATACATTTCACCTTCCCCACTGCATTCCCACATCACATACACGCACACACAATATCCTTGCCAGGCTAGGTATCAGTTTCGCACTGTCTCCAACCTGTCTGATGTTGTCGCCTGGTTACGTTGGTCCTTCTCATGTCTAGGCGTGTAAGTCCTTCGTTGTACGCTTCTTCCTGTCGTCCTGTCTCTTTGGCACGGACGTCCTCGTACTCGTACCGTAGCGCAGTTCTCGCTTTGACTCGGGTGTCTCGATCCCGGTCGCTTCACTCCCTGAGTGAAGAGCTGGAGGGGTGATGACCTCACGTTAGGTCTGGTGACTCGACGTCTCGGCGTCCGTCGCTCCCTCTTTACAAGCACTCTAAACACAACAACAAGGATCCAAAACGTAACGCTTGCTAAACACACAACAAATTGGATGACATGTGAAACCTTACGTAACCTGGCCCATACAAACAACTCACACGTTCATTCACACACACACACACACACACACACACACACACACACACACACACACACACACACACACACACACACACACACACGCACACACACACACGTGCTTCATAACCAAACTACTTTCATTACACCCCCATATCTGTCACTATCTTGAAACAGACTATAGCCTAACACTCTTGCTATACTCTACTCTATACACTGGAAAAGACTATGCTTAACCAACCACGTACTATCTTCATAGCGGCTTAGACATACACACCTCGCATTCACTTAGTTATCTATCTCGGTAAACAACTGTATACAAAAAACACCGGTTACTTCACTGAATTCTAAACCAACATAACTAAACCAAACCGGAACTCCGCTATACAACCACATTACTCTTACCGACGCATACTGTCTTTAAACAAGCAACTATCAATACTACATATATAGAAACATACCTGAATTCTAGGTTTCAGAGTCTTGGAATACGGGCTAGGTATCTCAAACACATCCGTTTCATACAACAAAACAGCCCGTACTAACGTGTTCACTGCTCTGCCAGACAGCTTCCGCCTAGAACTCACTATAACAGAACTCGCTAAAACTCTCGTGCTAACCATGTCTTAAAGATTCCACGTGGTAACTGGCCCCACGGACTATCGGCACGAACAAACCGTTAACAAAAACCGTACCGTATTTAATCGAATGTGTGAGCACTATGCACGAGCATAGAGCTTTATCACATTCCCAAAGTCAGCGGAGAGCTGGATGCTTTGGCAGAGATTCAGCCAATAGTCGATGGCGCATTTCCTGGCGATCCGCTGAGCATTACTTCTGGCCTTTCGGAGTGCAGCTAGCGCCTTCTCTGAAGGTTCGCACTTATAGTCCAGCAGTGCTGCAGGCTTGGCTGTGATAGCTGGTTCAAGTTCGGTTATTCCTGCTTCGAACCAGTCTGGGTTTTTCTTCTCCATCTTGCCAAAGGTTGCCATGGCTGAATTGTAGATGGCGTCACGAATGTGGCTCCACCTCTCTTCAGCGTTGTTACCTGGGCAGTCCTTGACGGCCTCTTCCATGGCACTAGCAAAGCGTGTGCAAACTTCTGGTACAAATGTCAGGATTGTGTTAATATGTGGCCGTCCTTTCTGCTTGGAGTTGTGGGTCCGCTTGGGGTGGAGGCGTACCTTGCTCCCAACCAGTGAGTGGTCAGTGTCACAGTCGGCGCTGTGATAGCTGCGGGTAGTAAGAACGCAGTTCAGCAGCGGTCTTCTGGTAATGATGAGATCCAACTGGTGCCAGTGACGTGATCTGGGGTGTCGCCAGGACACTCGGTGGCAGAGTTTGGTTGAGAAGAACGTATTTGAAATACACAGGCCGTGGTACGAACAAAATTCTAGCAGTCTCTGTCCATTTTCGTTGAGTTTGCCGATGCCACAACGACCAATGCAACGAGGCCAGGAGTTGTGGTCAGCTCCAATCCGGGCGTTAAAATCGCCGAGTAGGAATAGGTGTTCTGTGGTAGGGATCTCTCTGATAGTGGTCTCAAGCTCTTCGTAGAATTCATCCTTTATCTCTGTTGAGGAGCAGAGTGTAGGCGCGTAGGCGCTCAGGATGTTGACTGGACCTGAAGAGGTAGAGAGGCGGAGCGAGACGATTCTGGTTGTGCCTCCGGAGGGCGGCTCAATTGAGGACAGCTTGGAGTTGGACACTGCAAATCCAACACCGTGTATTCGAGGCTCCCCAGGTTCATTTCCCTGCCAGAAGAACGTGTAATCCTGTTCTCTGAGGCTGCCACTAGAAAGGGCAGCGATGCCAATGTTCAGTCGTTTCAGCTTACGGTTGATGATAGCTGTCTTCCTGACGTCGTCGACTTGTTGTAAGTCGTCAGAGAAGCCAGGGCACATGGTTCTGACATTCCAGCTTGCCAGCCACAAGGCTGACTGTTTTTTCTTTTTTCTTATTGTTTTGTCTGGTGCAGGGTATACAGTCTGCTCTTCGGTCGTGTCCCTAATCTCCAAGCACCCATTGGAGCAGGCAGGATCAGTCTGCCTCGGCGTGTCCAGCTCAAGCACCTTGAGCTGCAGCTGTGGGGGCACCTATGGGTGCCCAGTTTGAGGCGGGCGGTAGCTGACCAGTGGGACGCGATGATCCCTCCCACCGTCGGAGACAACCCGTAGCGCCCGCGCTTACGCCAATCCGCTCTGGGCTTATAACTCGTAACTGCTGTCTCCCGTGTTGTGTTGTCGCTGGAGCAGCGGCACTGGAGTGACCTCTCCAGGGCGCAAGCCTGGGCGACTGAAGTGTATGGGGATCCTGGGATGCCTAGTCGTCAAGATCCCCCTCCCCAGACTCTAATCTGGGTCAACCGACTTCCTATAAACCGTTGTTTATGTCTTAAATGAGACATTCAATTACAATATGCTCGGAGGCTCTTTTAGAAACCCACTTAAGACAGTGTTTCGCCAAGTTTCAAGCTTT
This sequence comes from Semisulcospira habei, assembly GCA_036245525.1. Taxonomy (NCBI): domain Eukaryota; kingdom Metazoa; phylum Mollusca; class Gastropoda; family Semisulcospiridae; genus Semisulcospira; species Semisulcospira habei. The sequence goes on from BTPG01000007.1 coordinate 144,779,090, forward strand.
TCTCTTGTTTACATACATACGCACACACATACATACATACGCACGTACGGCGCTTCGCGCCAAATGTACGTTCATGAGCGAGGTTAGCGTAACTAGACATGACGTAATTTTTATCTTGTTACTTTAATTGCGAGATGTTTAGGCCTGCCCGACTCCGACATCATGGACATGCTTAAATTCGCCCCACTGTGACCTGTCTAAAAAAAAAGTCCCTTCTATGAAATGAAAGGGACATTAAAACAATCACAACAAAAACACAATAGCAAGTACAACAAGATGGGATGAACCATAACCCACAAAGTCCCTTCTATAAGAGCTTTCGTCGCTGTCAATGATCTCTATCTTTTGTCTTTGACCTGATTCTGATGTTAAATTATCTCCTATTGAAAAAGTCTCGCAGATCTGCCAATGCGTCAATGAGTTCTATAATGGGCGCAAGACATACGCGTCATTGATTTGTCAAACGTCATTTGTCATGACGTAAGTTTTAGTTTTTAAGTAATTTTATATTTTACGCGATATGACTTTCACTTTCGCTTCACAGACTTGAGAAAATGGTGACAAAACTAAACTTCACGGTACAATTTTAGTCTTGCTATAATTTGTGTGAAAACAGGTTGACTTTACCTAGCTAAATGAATACTAAATACACGGGTCACCTGCATGCTCTTCTGAAAGCGCGTCGATGTGTGTGTGTGTGCGTGTTAGTACGTGCGTGCGCGCGCGCACCAAGCACCTCTAAGAGGCATACATCTCTATTCCTCTGGAGATGCACGCATGTTTGTGTGAGATGGAGAGAGAAATGAAATGAAATGATATGAAACTTTATTTCTCAACGGATAAAGTAATTAGCACGTGTGCCATTTTTCATACTTGCCGTTGCTACTCTACAAACACAGGATAATAATTGTAATACTAATAGTACCAAATTACCAAGAGAGAGAGAGAGAGAGAGAGAGAGAGAGAGAGAGAGAGCAGCGCGCGAGAGAGAATTACGTCATATAGTGGTGACGGAATTGCCTCTTTTACGTTACCGCCACTGACTGACTTTCTCTAGAAGTAAAGTTTTTTTTTAGTGTTTTTATTCTTTTCTGAAAAGATTTCATTTTTACTAAAGAAGTTCAAAGGATAAAAAGCTGCCTAACAAACTCATCCAAGTCTTTCTCCAAACTAGCTATATTCAAAAGTTCAAGTAAATATGACAAACATCACGGACTCTAATCTGGGTCAATCGACTTCCTAAAAACGGTTGTTTGTGTCTTCAATGAAACATTCAATTACAACATGCTCGGATGGTCTCTTAGCCACACACGTAAGAAAGTATTTCGCCAAGTTTCAAGCTTGTGTGTACAGAAATATCGGAGTTTCTCTTGTTTACATACATACGCACGCACACACTCACACATACATACACACACACACACACACACACACACACACACACACACACACACACACACACACACACACACACACACACACATACATACATACATTTCACACATACGGCGCTTCGCGCCAAATGTACGTTCAGCAGCGAGGTTAGCGTAACTAGGCATGACGTAATTTTTCATCTTGTTACTTCAACTGTTAGAGGTTCAGCCTGCCCGCCTTTGACATCATAGACATGCTATTAAATTCGCCCCACCGCGACCCGTCCTAAAAAGTCTCTTTTATAAATAGAAGGAACTTAATAACGAATACAATAACAAGGACAACAACAAACAAAACAACAAACACAGCAACACACGCAACACAAGATGGGACCTCAGCCCAAAGTTGTTTCTAATTTCAAGCTTATCCTTCTGATCCATCTCCTTCTACTCTAACACACCCTCTGATCCACACACACTGGCACACAGAAATAAAGACGGACACTCAGTGCTTCTCGCCATTTGTAAGCTATGTGCCTGTGGGCTGGCGTAACGATAGCTATTCTGAAGAATAATAGCACGAGCAGCAAAATGACGTCACTTCAAGCTTTGCGTCATGGCATCGTTAGTCCGACACCGTATTCACACACTCACACACACACGCATGCACGCACGCAAGAGCGCACATATAATCTGCAGCAGCAATTTGACACGATGTTAAAAGTCAATATACTCTCTAGAAGGGACCTGTGCACTCGTACACGTTCGGCATCCTGTCTCGGAAGACAATGGAGTGTGCGCTTGCTGGGTCAGTCACTTGAGTGACCTCTCCAGTGCGCAAGCCTGGGCGAAGTGTATGGAGATCCTGGGATGCCCAGTCGTCAAGATCCCCCTCTCGGCCTCGCTGATGTATCCAAAGGAATGCAAAGCAGTACGTTTGGCACCAGTTTGGCTGCAGGAGCTGCCAGAAAAGTGCGTGAATACAGGTAGATGTCTGCCTTCGGGGCTCCACTCCTGATTTGAAGGGTTTACTCCCCCACATTTGGCCGTTGGATCCAACCTGATCTCCTCCGTCCTCTAGCCGTTGGCTGTCAGAAACAGCTCATCCGCCTAGTGGTGCAATGTGAACACCACCCCTTCACGTGGTTTAGCCCACGAGAATCAACTCGTACAAGAATGCCGGAACTAATACTGAAACGCCTGAGTTTCCTTAACTCATTCAGCCTGAGGGCCGTATTTCCCAATTTTGTAGGCGTGATCTAATGACTATGCACCAGTTGCAGGAGATGGATCGACCATGATAATTCAAGGGCAGTGCCAGATTAGCTTGGCGCCGACAGGCTCCAAACTAATCTGGCACTACCCTTGAATTAAATCATGGTCGACCCATCTCCTGCTGCAGGGCGTCAGGGCTGAATGGGTTAAAAGATAGTCTCTGCCCAGCCTTCTTGTGCACGTGCCTTCTTGTGCACGTGCCTTCTTGTGCACGTGCCTTCTTGTGCACGTAATGAGCGTTATCAGTAAATGCGAGGTCCTGATCAATAACTGTACCCAACTATTTAAAACTGGCTACCTGCTCCACCCTCCGTCCTTTGATCATCAAGGGCTCAGAGAGGAGAATATTGTTTACTGTCTCTCACACGCCAACCTCCCAAACCCATCTCTTCCGTCTTGCCGACATTCAACTCCAGAAAGCTGTCATCGAGCCACCTGACACGATCATTCACGCTTGCAAAGTATTGTCACAGTGGAAACGCGTCCTTGAGTCGGGCTATCAGGGTCATATCGTCAGCATACTTCACAAGCTTAAGAAGGGTATTGTTGATCATGATCAACAATACCCTTCTTAAGCTTGTGAAGTATGCTGACGATATGACCCTGATAGCCCGACTCAAGGACGCGTTTTCACTCTCTTTTGTGTACACACAGAAAGGATAGGTGATAATGCGCATCCTTGTGGGGGCTCCCGTGTTCAGGACGAGCTCGTCCGACAGAATTATTCGGCCATCAGATGACAGAACCATTCTGTCCGGCAAGCCAGACCTCCTCATACTGGACACGGAAGCCTCCTAGCCCTATAAGAAAACTGGAGCGGATGCATGCCATCGGCCACAGCAGTGGTCAGCTGTCTGCACACCCCCCGTCCCATGCATTTGCATAAAATAGATGTTAAAGCCACAGGCCTGAACTCCTGTAGGAGATATGCATTTGGTTTGTTGGGTAAGCGTATGATGGTTGAAGTCCGCCACATGCGGGGAACACAGTGGAAGTCCATCAGAAACTGGAAAAGTCTGTGAAAACTCCACTCAACTGAGCTGCGCATTCTTTCAAACTCTTCCCTGTTACACAGTCACGGCCGGGGGTTTTGCGGGGGCTTGACACGGGGGAGAACTCTTACCACTTCACCTTCACATACCGTGACGGGATAAGGGGTCAGAGTTGAACACATAATAATCGTCAATATCTGCACGGAAGTCTCTCGTGTCAACACATCGGGTATAAAACGTGTTAAGCTGTTTGACAAAACTGACAGGGTCAGTGCACTTGTCAGTTTGAGTCTTGTGTTCTCTGCCCATCATAGCATTTAACTCGTACAAACCCCACGCACGTATTTCCACCCCCACACCCCCCACACTTTGGTACCGGTTTCAGGCCACTTTACAAATTTCAAATACAAGCGATCAAAAATCTCTGTAACTTCAGTAGCTGAACTGGCCCTTCGTCTGTCTTGTACTGTGTTTGTCTTAAATGGCGTAAATCCGTGTCTGTTACGTGAGTGTTCGTGTTGGGTTTCAGTTCGCGGCGCTTTGAGTCGATTCGCCCCAAAATTGAGAAAAAGCGCCCATATAATAATGGTATTATTATTATTATTATTATTTCCCAAATTTGGGAGGCGTCATCTAACGAATATGCACCTGTTGCAGGAGATGGATCGACCATGATAATTCAAGGGTAGTGCCAGATTGGCTTGGCGCCGACAGGCGCCAAGCTAATCTGGCACTACCCTTGAATTATCATGGTCGATCCATCTCCTGCTGTATTGCGTCAGGGCTGAATGAGTTAAATCTCCCCACGCTACTTTGCTCCTGAAGTGAGCCAGAAATTATTTTGGGTTTGATCTTTGAAGTACATCTTATCAACGTCATAATAAATACGTTATTTTTCCTGGTCTTGAAAGCAGCCTTTCCCATAGAACTCTGTTTTTTGTGGGAGGAAAGCATATTAAAAGTAAACTCGCTTTGTGCATGTTTTGCATTGTGTCTGCCTACCGTCTTCAACATTCTGAAGACTTTTTGTCCAGATACAACATGCATGTTGCACGTTGTTCTCTGTTTTCCAGCCTACCGGCTCTAAGTGTAGGCCTGCTCTTTTTGATTTGCGGAGATGGGATTTTTAACTGGTCAAGCACGGTCTTATCCGTCTGGTCTGGCACAAGCCAGGCAGACTGAAATCTATCTCCGAACCGTCTCCATCTAAATCACTATGTTCAGCTGAACACATAAATGTTGGAATTTTTGTTGTTGTGCAACCCATTAAACCAATCCGCACTCAAGTACTCACAAGAACTCTTATGATCAAGCTTTATCAGGACTGCATGAGACACAATACAGATAGTAGCCCTCTCCATTATATTACGTTTTATATATTTATTATTGATTCATTTGTGTATGCACTTACATATTTTTTTTTTGTTATTATTGTGTATCCTTTTAATTATAGATGGAAGGAATTCCTTGATGCACACGATTACTAGTGGTATGGTGGTGGCCACCAAACAGAGGGAAGGAGCAATTTTTCAATACGCATATATCTGTGCATATTCATTATATGTCCTTTACTGAGCACGCATATTCATATGTCCCAGGTACTCTATTTTTATGTATTGTTTATTTAATATTTAAAATTTTTATTCATTTATTTGTTTATTTTTGTTTCTTTGTGATGTAGGTTTGTTCATACACATCAGCATACAACATGAGAACATGCATGTACACATAATTATACTTACTTACTTACTTACGCCTGTCACCCCTACCCGGGTATAGGCCGTCGACGAGAGACCTCCAGCAACTCCTGTCCTGTGCTTCTCCTTCGATTCTACTCCAGGTGGTTCCCAGTCTCTTGATGTCTGCTTGGAGGTCTCGACGCCAGGAGTTTCTCGGCCTACCTCTTTTCCTCTTTCCCTGGGGGTTCCATGACAATGCCTGCCTAGTGATACTGGAAGCTGGCTTTCTCAGACTGTGACCGATCCATCCCCATCTTCTTCGCCCAATTTCATTCTCTGCTGTTATCTGCTCTGTTCTCTCCCAGAGTCTGACGTTGCTGATCTTCTCTGACCAGTGGATTTTCAAAATTCTTCTAAGGCAACTGTTCATGAAGGTCTGTACTCTGTTGACTGTGGTTTTTGTCAATCTCCATGTCTCTGCTCCATATAGGAGAACTGCTTTTACATTGGAGTTGAAAATCCGGACTTTGGTGTGTTGTGACAGCTCTCTGGAACTCCACACTTTTTTCAACTGGAGAAAGGCTGCTCTGGCTTTACCGATTCGTGCTCTGACATCTGCATCAGTGCCGCCTTTTTTGTCTATGATGCTCCCGAGATAGGTGAAGGACTCCACCTCCTCCAACGGGGTGCCAGCAAGCAAGACTGGTTCTTCCCTGGTTGCGTTCAGCCTCATTGTCTTTGTTTTCTGTTTGTGAATGGTGAGGCCCACTTGGGACGAGATGTCAGCAAGCCTCGTGGTCTTGTCCTGCATTTGTTGATGAGTGTGGGACAGTAATGCCAAGTCGTCTGCAAAATCGAGGTCGTCAAGCTGTGTCCACAGTGTCCACTGTATTCCACTTCGTCTGTGCTCTGTGGTCATCTTCATGACCCAGTCTATGGCCAGTAGGAAGAGGAACGGAGACAGCAGACACCCCTGCCTGACACCAGTTCTGACCTGGAGCTCTCTGGTGAACTGCCCTTCGTGGATCACGCGACATGTCATGCCATCATAGCTGCTCTTGATCAGGCGGACGAGCTTTGTGGGTACACCGTAGTGTCGTAGGAGTTTCCATAGAGTCTCTCGGTCCACGCTGTCAAATGCTTTCTCATAATCCACAAAGTTGACGTACAGCGGGGAGCTCCACTCCAGAGACTGTTCCACGATGATGCGGAGAGTGGCGATCTGGTCTGTACATGATCGGTTCTTCCTGAATCCTGCTTGCTGGTCTCTCAGCTGGGGGTCAACGGAGCTCTTCATTCTCTCTAGGATGATCCTGTTGAAGACCTTTCCTGGTACTGACAGCAAGGTGATTCCTCTGTAGTTGGAACACTTGCTGAGGTCGCCTTTCTTGGGAAGCTTGATTAGGTACCCCTCCTTCCAGTCAGCTGGCATCACCTCCTCTTCCCAGATCTTTCCAAACAGTGGGTACAGCATCTCAACTGTTGTCTCTAGGTCTGCTTTCAGAGACTCCGCTGGGATGCCATCTGGCCCTGCTGCTTTGCCATTCTTAAAAAATGCCACTGCTTTTCTGATCTCTTCCCGGCTGGGTCTGTCACAGCTGATGGGTAGGTCGGTCTCTGCCGGCTGGATGTCGGGGGGGGTCGGGTGGGCTAGGTCTGTTCAGTAACTCTTCAAAATACTCGGCCCATCTGTCGAGTTGGTCTGCTCTGTCTGCAATAGGCTTGCCTTCTTTGTCTTTTACTGGTCTTTCTGTATGGCCATACTTACCCGACAATCTTCTGGTAATGTCGTAGAGCTGTTTCATGTTGCCGCTGCCTGCTGCCTTTTCTGCCTCTGCTGCCAGGCTGTTTGTGTAGGCCCTCTTGTCTGCCCTGATACTCCTCTTCACCTCGCGGTTGGCTTCCGAGTATTCCCCCTGTGCCCTTACTTTGGCTGCTCTCGTGCGACTGTTGTTGACCGCTGCTTTCTTCTGCTTCCTCGCTTCTATCTTCTTCAAGGTCTGTGCCGACAGCCAGTCCTTGTGGTGGTGTTTCCTGAACCCTACAGTGTCTTTGCAGGTTGAGTTCAGCGCCTCTCTAACTGCCTTCCACTGCTGCTCTGTGGTGACCGCCTCCTCTTCATTTACTAGCTCCTGTAGCGCTTGAAACCGGTTGGACAGCACCAGTTTGAACTCTTCTCTAACTCCAGTTTCTCTCAGGAGGCCTACATTATAGCGCTGTCTTCTTGTTGTCTCTGTGCGGCTTTTCTTTAGCTTGAGCTTCATTCTTAAGGTAAGCAGATGGTGGTCTGAGGCGACATCTGCTCCCCTCCTCACTCGAACATCTTGAAGGGATCTTCTAAATTTCTTGCTAATGCAGATATGGTCTATTTGGTTCTCTGTTGTATGGTCAGGTGAGACCCAAGTTGCTTTGTGTATTCTTCTGTGTGGGAAGATGCTGCCTCCAATGACAAGTCGGTTTAGAGCACAAAAGTCTACAAACCTCTCCCCGTTCTCACTCATCTCCGAGCCTAGTCCCTGTCTCCCCATCACCTCTTCGTATCCGGTGTTGTCCTCCCCTATTTTGGCATTAAAATCGCCCATGAACACATAATTATATGCCAAATGGTAATAGGTGCCATGTTTTTATTTTATTTATTTGTTTGTTTATTTAATATTTAAATTTATTATTCATTTATTTATTTATTTTGGTTTGTTTGTAATGTAGATTTTATACATTCACATCAGCATACAACATGAGAACATACACATACATGGAAAGTGCCATACCGCCCGCTCCCAAACCCACCCCACATACACACACAAAACCGCAGATCACTCACCAAAAACGTGCACAAATGTATACTAATGGGCGTTAGTGGACTCCGTAAAACCTATATAGAGACTTGAGGTTAAGAAAGTCTCTTGTATTGACTGCCTGTATTTAGCTGCCCACCTGCAAATCTCATTTATACAGTTAATCACACTGCACATGCAGCCATCAGTTCTGTGAAAAGTAGCTCCATGCACAGGGGCACCAAAACTTAAAGATGAGGCCACACCTGATAACAATAACAGAATATGCATACGCAGCCACTAGTTCTGTAAACAGCACCTTTGTAAACAGTACGAGTAGCCAGATGCACACAGACATGGATGATGCCACCACTGATCACTTTAAACAGACCGCCCAATACACATTGATTAGTGATACCGTGAACTAGCCCGCACATGCAGCCATAAGTTCCGTAAATAGTACCGGTGGCCACATTAACAGGGGTACCAAACTTAAAGATGTAGCCATAACTGACACCTCAAACAAAACGCTACCTATACACACACATCAATGATACAGTCAACCTCCGTGTGCGTTAGGCAGGACAGGCTAAAAGAATGAGACTGTAAATCGTCCATCGACACGTGAAAGCCAGTAAGAAAATAAGATAGCAGCAAGTACATGTATTTTGTAACTCACTGAAATATAGTACATTATGCAGTACGTGCCCCCCCCCCCCCCTCACTTCCCCCCTCCCCCGCCCGCTTCTCCACTAAAACAAGTTGTTCATCATAAAATATTTTGATTGATCACTTGACTGACTAATTTTTAAATCATCTTAGTGTCACTTTTCTCCGTTTTCTTTCTCGTTATTATCCTGCCATATACTGGTGTCAGTGCTAGTGCCAGCTGCTAAGAATGCTTTCAGCGAACTTCAAATGTCAATATGCACACAAACTGCAAATTACACAGCAGCAAAATGCAGTTCCGCATTTGTGCAGCTAGGCTACTGCTAGCGACATAGGGTTTAATTTTAAACAAAGCATTGCAGTTTCTCCAAGCGTGTTCACATTGTGCTGTGTATTCTTTCAGTGTGTAGTTACTGTACCATCAGTCCGTATCATCAGCGATCACTTGGACTGCATGGCTGTGACCACACATCACAAAATTGCTTACCAGTGCAACTGATTGAATTAAATGTTACAGTAGTATATAATTAATCAAGTTTCGAAACTCCGTTCAGCCATGACAGTTAAAACCAAGTGGTGTGGCACTTTTTCTCTTTTACAGCATGCAGCATGTTGTACTTTTGACACCAGTTTTGAAGATAGTGTTTGTTTTTGTGGGTTGCGTTTTGTTTTGGTACTGTGGTATCGAAATGAAACGGGCAAAGCGATGGTAAAGTGAATGAAAATAAACGTGACAAACATTTAATAAGACGTAAAAATGTACAAAGCGACTTTGCACGTTCGCGTTTGTTGGAGAAAAACCCCCAAACAAACAAGCTTATGTAGTACAAATCGAAAGAACTCGTCGGCACTCCGAAATTCACGACTACGAGTCCGCGTGCATCTTGTATCATATGACGATCACGTGATTTGTGATATCTTATTGTTGAGTAAACATATTAATTTGTTTGAGCTCAAGGCATGCGTTTTCGCAATTGTTTCTTCTCTTAATATAATTAAGTGTGAAAATATACTTTAAAAATAAAATGGAAATCATTTTATGTAATATACAGTGCAAGCTACAACTGAATACAAGAACAATGAGGCCCGTGTAAACTACTGATCCCCAGAGAACATGGCGGCGACAGTCCGGGTTTCGTCTGCAGACACCGTTACTGCAAACAAAATGTGCTACAGAAAAAATGTCTCCATCCTCCGGCGCTTTAAAATGAGTGCGCACTGCTTTTATTCATACGAGACTTCATTTTGATATACCCAAACCTTTGTTACTCTGAAGAAAATCACTAGCTCGTAAACGGCTGTTCGCCTATGAAGGGCATCTGCTAGACTATATGCTACACTGACACCAAGAACAACACGATGACGTCAAGGCACGTGTAAAGTCAGTGACGTGGCAGCGCGTGCTACCTACCCGTATGTCCGTTGACGTTGGAGAGCGTCATTGTGCAGGCTTTACAAGTGGCGTACTGTCGCAGGTCGAAGTCTTGCAGGAAGTGGTCGTACAGCACGGCGCGTGTGTCGATGTTGATGGGGGACTGCATGCGCCCTGCACACTCCGGGTAATGCTCCGGCCACTCAGTCGGGCCTGTCAACGTCAATATCAATATCAAACCATCGGCTGTCGGAAGTGCTTTTTGTCGCGATGATTCCGACAGGAATCATCGCGACAAAAAGCACTACCGACAGCCAAAAGGGTTAACTCTATGTACCCACTCCATAATGTTTTCCTTCTTTGACACATGTATTGATATACTGCATAACAAGCTAATTAATATCCATGAAGTTGCTTGATATACTTCTTTTTCCCCCTCCAAAATCCTTTGCACGCCAAGAAGATTAAATCTTGATGATACTTTGCATTTTTCAAAACGGAAACGCGAAACATGTTCATACTGCAACATTAACAAGCTCCTTATGTGTAGTAGTAATGAAATACTTCTTGTGCGAACGCACGAAATGCAAGTACTATACACACACCAACGAGAGCAGACGCCAACGAATGTGCTAGTCGCCGCACAGGTGAAATTGACGAGATGTCAGCTGGCGATATCGACAACTTGAGAAAAGAACTAAATAAACAAATCTGCTGGCATTTTCCGCCATTATGCGTGATCTAGTTACAAGTAGAAATTTACGAGTAGAAATTACGTGCACGGTAATACAAAGCACCGATGTCTTCATATTCAGACAAAATCTTCGCGCCGGGTCGACATTTATATGCAGTCTGCCATTCATGTATTTTGTCTGAACACCGCAATCAGCCGCAAAATGAATGACGCGAGGCACAGTTTTGTTTTGGACTGGATCCATGACAAGATGTGATTACTTAACCCGAATCAAAATGTCCTCGTCTTACGACTCTGACATTTTGATTCGGGTCTCATAATCACATCTGCCTGTTATCGGCACCACATCAAGCAAACTGTTGCTCAATATAACAAAAAAGGTGTGTCTGCCCGTCTGGTACTAGGGACTGCGTGTGGCCTACACACTCTGGATACTGGTTCTGCCACTCTGGCAGGACCACCACGGCAACATCGACACCAAAATGAATGGCAACATCAACACCAAAATGAACGACAGCATGGTTTGGCTGGCTGGCTGTCCGTCTGGTACTGAGAGCTGCGTGCGACCTTCACGTACTCTGCGGGTAGTGTTCTGCCGATCCTTCAGGCCGGTAACCGAGCGGCAACTCGGCCTGACAGTCTGTCGAAATTCCCAACAAAGCATGACATCCAGCCTGGCTACAACGTGTAGACATCGTGTCTCACTGACAAAAGATAGGTACATCTAGTCTATTTGTAGTTATATGTCTGTTCTCAGCAAAACGTTTTAACAAGAACCCGGCATTTAACCCATTCAGCCCTGACGCACTACAGCAGTTGATGGGTCGACCATGATCATTCAAGGGTAGTGCCAGATTAGCTTAGCGCCGACAGGCAAGAAGCTAGTCTGGCAATGTCCTTGAATTATCAAAGTCGATTGTTACGTGGTAGTCGTAGTCGTAGTCTGGTGCAATCACACGAGAAGCACGTACGTAGGGTTATTGTAAAAGAAACTTCACTCGGCTACAACTCGACACACGTGGCACACGGTTATTGACCAACAATATTTGATTGCAGCGATGCGATCTCCACACAATGCATCCACAAATGCACCAACACTGATATACACTGTCTCATCTACAATGCATCAACACGTTTGACACACTGCATCTCTCATACAATGTACACACATATTAATATTTCCTAACACGCTCTTTTATACTATTACAGATTTCCAGAATAATCCAGCAAATTCACACAATACAACCAATCAGAACAGAAAACGTAACCAAACTTATTAATATGCATTAAAAAGAACACTGCACATCAATCCAGTTACGAAATGTTGCAACAACTGTGACGTCATATATGATGGTTGGTAGGTTGTACATTGCTTAACGTCCCGACAGCAACAAGACTTTCTCAGCACGTGCCTGCACTGCTTGTGAAAAAAAAGTCAGAATATTGAATGTATGTCGCCAGCCGATCTAATACGCAAAATAAACCTAAGACCATTTAGCAACACATATCCAATATCAAGAGCTACAGGCAGCGCAGACAGTAGGGAGAGTTTAAAAAAGGAAAATACCGGTGAATGGACCACGGGTAGACAGAAACACATGCCCCAGAATAGACGGGAAAACCCACCCTGTGGGGCTGACCAGGGTGACCCTGGGAACTAAAAAGTAGTTAATTCCACCCAAATCCCCCAGGGCAGACCCAAGTGGGGGTCATATATGAGGTCACTAGAACAATCGCGCCGTTTCGAGAACGTTCCAGGTCGGGCTTTGGCAACAATTTAACGAAAAGACGCGTCATTTCAGCTACACAACAGAAATCGATCGCAATTCTCCAAGCAAAAGAAAATGAATCCTACTATAAGGTATTTAATTCTTATCCAAAATAACGCAAATGTATATCGGATCTTTTCTATGATCAACACACACATGCTCTCAAAAGAATAACACAACCACAAACGTAACATCGATCCATCTCCTGAAACTGGAGCATAGCCATTAGATGACGCCTCCAAAATTTGGGAAATAGGGCCGTCGGGTTGAATGAGTCAATACTCCGTGGTGTATTTGGCCTTTCTAACCGTGTTGGTTTTTCTTTGTTGCAAATTCCTTTGGCTTGGCATTTTACACGTCTGGCACACAGCTTATGCTTTGGTGGTGTATTGGCCGTTGTGTGATGTGCAATACCAGTATTGGCTGTGTATGATGTGCAGTGCCAGTATTGGCTGTGTGTGATGTGCAATACCAGTATTGGCTGTGTGTGATGTGCAATGCCAGTATTGGCTGTTGTGTGATGTGCAATAGCAGTATTGGCTGTGTGTGATGTGCAAAGCCAGTATTGGCTGTTGTGTGATGTGCAATAGCAGTATTGGCTGTGTGTGATATGTGCAATGCCAGTATTGGCTGTTGTGTGATGTGCAATAGCAGTATTGGCCGTTGTGTGATGTGCAATACCAGTATTGGCTGTGTGTGTTATGTGCAATATCATTATTGGCTGTGTGTGATATGTGCAATACCAGTATTGGCTGTGTGTGATGTGCACTAGCAGTATTGGCCGTTGTGTGATGTGCAATAGCAGTATTGGCTGTGTGTGATGTGCAATGCCAGTATTGGCTGTGTGTGTTATGTGCAATATCATTATTGACTGTGTGTGATATGTGCAATATCATTATTGGCTGTGTGTGATATGTGCAATGCCAGTATTGGCTGTGTGAGATGTGCAATACCAGTACTAGCTTCAGTGTGGCACACAACTCACCATATGGTCCTGTGTACTCCCAGTCATCTGAAGAGAGAGACAGAGCGTATTACACCACGCTGTCATTAGCCCGGCCCCCACCCCACCCCCTGGAAAAGAAGGTAAGAGAAGGCAGAGTAAACACTTGTATGGTTTGCTTGACATGCTAGTGCAGGTTTTCTCAATGACAAACTTCTTTATCAATATCGCTGCTCCCCGTAATGTCACCATCCGCTCTGCACTACGCGTGCAGGCAAGTTATCAGCTGTCACACACGCTGTCTTTGGCGGCCTATGAACAGGTTGTGCCTTGCACGTGCAGGCACGTGCAGGCAAGTTATCAGCTGTCACACACGTTTTGGCTTACGTGATATGGCAAAGCAAGTCTATGTAATGGGCCATCAGTCGTCTGTACGTCGTCCGCTTTCAATGTAAATTTTAACGTTGCCTCTTTTTCTCGGAGACTATTCAAGCCTCAGACTTCAAATTTGGCAAAAGGATAATTTGTGGCAAAACCTTTCTAAACATACCATTGTCAAGGTCGAGTTCAAGAGGGGTCCAGAGAGCGGTAAAGAAATAGGCAGATTTTAACACAAATTGTTCTCAATTACTATGTAAACTTCAAACCCAAACTTCGTGCAGAGATATCTCAGATGGTAAGACCTTCTATGCATACTAGTTTGGATGACCCTTTAGTAAATTAAAGGGTCACAAGAGGTCGGCAAATGTGTGAAAAAAGCCAGTTATTGTTAGACTTGCACACATACCAAGGGGAATTACTCAGCACTGGACAGACAAACAGTTAGATCCCCTGTCCCCGCCTATCAGGCACCCACTCGCCAGCCCACAGAGAAATACGCTGGTATTGAACAAGACGATCATCTACATCCTCAAAAGGATCATGGACAATTCTGCCAGCGCTAGACTCACCTATCTGGTTTGTGAGTGTCAGAATTGCAGTTTTATCAAAGTTTTTTTTCTCCTTTCCAGTCAGATTTGGCTCAAAGGTTATGATAATACCTTTCAATGCATACTAATTTAGTGGTCCCCTCGCAAGGTCAAGGGTCATGGAGCGTCCGGATATAGGTATAAAAAAGACAAACTGTTTTTCCTCAAATACCATTTTCAACATCAAACCCAAAACTGGTTTGGAGATACGGAGTCCTTTCTATGCATACTATTTTGGATGACCCCTCGAAAAGGTGCGGGTCAAGTGTGTTAATAATGCCATTTAAAAAAAAATAGAATTGTAGTTTTTCAAAGTTCATGCAAAATATTTTTTTTATCAAATGTGGCATAAAGGTATAACACCTTTCTATGCATACTAATTTAGTCGATCCTTCACAAAGGTCAAGGGTCACAGAGGTTGACAAATGTATGTGTACATCTTGAGAAAACTCAGATTTCGCTGGTACAAACGTTATGTTAACCCATTCAGCCCTGACGCTCTACAGCAGGAGATGGATCGACCTTGATAATTCAAGGGTAGTGCCAGATCAGCTTGGCGCCTGTCAGCGCCAAGCTCATCTGGCACTACCCTTGAATTATCATGGTCGATCCATCTCCTGCAACTGGTGCATAGTCGTTAGATGACGGAGCTCCAAAATTTGGGAAATATGGCCGTGGGGGCTGAATCAGTTAAGACACCTGAACGCTTGCTCATTTCAGTGACCTGTTGGAAAGGTCAAGGCATCATCCACATCCTTGCTAGTTTCTGATAATCTACTTCATAACTCTGACAGCAGACTGGCAAAAGCGAACAGCGCTTTCGGGCGACTTTTCAAGCGGGTGTTGCACAATCAACAGCTGAAAACAGGCACCAAGATCAGCGTGTACAGAGCTGTGGTCCTCACCACCCTGCTGTATGGTTCCGAGTCCTGGGCCCTCTACCGCAGCCAACTACGACTCCTCGAACGCTTCCACCAGCGCTGCCTGCGCACCATCCTGGGCATTCACTGGAGTGACTATGTCACCAACGTCGAGGTCCTTGAACAGGCTGAAACTGTGAGCATCGAGGCTTTGCTGCTGCGGACACAGCTCCGCTGGGCGGGGCATGTCTCCAGGATGGAGGATCATCGGCTACCAAAGATCACCCTGTTCGGCGAGCTTGCTACTGGACACCGTGACAGAGGGGCACCAAAGAAGAGATACAAAGACTGTCTCAAGAAGTCACTTCAGTAGTGCCTGCCAAATCGACCACCACCAGTGGTCTTCGCTGTGAACCGTGACACCTGGCGCTCCACCATTTACAAGGCAGCTGTCTCCTTTGAGGACTCTCGCAGAGCTAGCCTTAAGGACAAGCGGCTCAGGAGAAAAAACAGAGATGCCGCAACTCAGAACCCTGGCCATACCTCCCCCTGCAGCCACTGCGGTCGAACCTGCCTGTCCCGGATTGGCCTCCGCAGCCACGAACAAGCCTGCAGACGTCGTGGGCAACTCCTATAAAATCTTCGTTCGCGAAGTCAAGCCAAGAGACTTCATAACTACTGTTGCGCGGCGAAAGTTCCGATCGAACATTAATTCTAGAAAATAAAATGATAAACATATTTTTTTCACCATCACGAAGAATTCAAACGAAACGTGCAATTGGCGAAAGACACGCAGCAAACATTTAGAAACGTTCATAACTAAACCAATAATTATAAACAAACAAGAATGGCCAAATTCGTCATGGGTCACGTGTACGGCAGGTAATAAATGTGACCTTTTGTGACATTCACCTTTACAGCAGGTCTCTGAAAGTGTGCAGGCATCTTAATACGAGAAGAGGGTTAGCGTTTTAACCAGCAAAATCTATGTTTTCTCACATCATTTGCATTTTCTCGTGTTCGTCGAACCCCTCGTGACCCTTGACCTTTGCGATTGATCAGCCAGTTTCATACGCTTAGAAAAGCCTTATCAGCTACCTTTTTGCCATATTTGATGGAAACGTTACAAAAACGCAGATGAATATTATTAAAATTATAAAAACAATTCTCAGCTCTGGTGACCTTGACCATTGAAGGGGGGGGGGGGGGGAGGGGGCGGTGTGTGTGTGTGTGTTTGTGTGTGTGTGTGTGTGGGGGGGGGGGGAGTATTCCATTAAAGTATTAACAGTTTTCACCTGTACCAAGCTTGGGTTTCAAGCTGTGAATAGTATTTGGAACCAACAAATGGCTATTTTTCACCTATTTCCTCAAATCTTGTGACCTTGACCTTTCCATGCAGTCTGTCAGATTACGATTCATAAATTCATAAGAGGATATTACCGTCAGGCTTTTTTTTTTTTTTTTGTACCAAGTTTAGATTTTACGTTGTGAACAGCATCTGAGGGAGGGGGGGGGGGGTAAACAAAATATGGCAAATTTTGACACGTGTCATGATCCACTCGGACCTTAACCCCTGTGAGAGGTCAATGAAATTGATATGTATAGACAGGTGTTGGCCACAAAGTATCTTCAGTATAGACAGGTGTTGGCCACAAAGTATCTTCAGTATAGACAGGTGTTGGCCACAAAGTATCTTCAGTATAGACAGGTGTTGGCCACAAAGTATCTTCAGTATAGACAGGTGTTGGCCACAAAGTATCTTCAGTATAGACAGGTGTTGGCCACAAAGTATCTTCAGTATAGACAGAAGTTGGTCACAAAGTATCTTCAGTATAGACAGGTGTTGGCCACAAAGTATCTTCAGTATAGACAGGTGTTGGCCACAAAGTATCTTCAGTATAGACAGGTGTTGGCCACAAAGTATCTTCAGTATAGACATGTGTTGGCCAAAAAGTATCTTCAGTATAGACAAGTGTTGGCCACAAAATATCTTCAGTATAGACAGGTGTTGGCCACAAAGTATCTTCAGTATAGGCAGGTGTTGGCCACAAAGTATCTTCAGGCCAAGGTTGAAGACAGGCTCGTAAAGTCTCCGAGAAAATGCCAACGTTAAAGTTTCCGTCGGACGCTGGACAGCGGACGGACAGTGGATGGAAGGACGACTTCCAATCTCTTTAGATATAGCAAGTGAGCAAATAAC